>OY723406.1:72596849-73208794 GCA_963210345.1 Inga oerstediana
AGATCAACAACCATGGTTGAGGAGTTAGGTAGGGAATTGATGTCATCCACTCCCTTGTCTTCATTATTCCATTTAATTCATGTTTTCAGTTGAGTAGCTAAATAGATATTTAGGTTTTGTTGATTTATATTTGTTTTAGTCCTGAAAAATGGAAAAAGCTGTCTGTTTTTTGTAGGTATTGCCCTCCATATGCTTATAAACTAAAAAAGCAGACCTAATAAATGCAATGGATATGGTTTGACTGTGGTTTCAATATGTTTGGGTATGATCTAGTATGCTTTATTTTTGCTGTCATTATGCTCTGTTTTCTGATTCATTGTGTTATGTTTTTGCAATATAAGAGCTAAGAAATGAAGATGAGGGTAAAATGTTTGAGGCTACATAACCTGATGTACGTAGGGAAAAATGTGTTGTTAATGGGAGCAGCGATAGACGATAGTTGTCAATGGAGGCTGTTGTATTTGTTAATGACAACTAAAGGACATATTTAAATATTTTTTGTGACAACTAAAAGTTTTGGTGATTGATCTTCGTTTTGGTCCTGATAAATAGAAAAAGTTTGATTTTTATGGGTATTGTTCTTCATATGCTTGTAAACTATGAAGGCAGACTTCATGAATGCAATTGATATACTTTGGCTGAGGTTTCAATGTGTTTAGGTATGATTTAGTATGATCTGTTTTTCCTGTCATTATACTCTATTTTATGGTTCATTGTGCTGTGTTCTATAATAGAAGAGCTAAGGAATGAAGATGAGGGTGAAATATTTGAGGCTGCATAACCTGATGTGTGTAGGGAAAAATATGTTTTTAATGGGAGCAGCGATAGTTGTCAATGGAGGCTACTGAACTTGTTAATGACAACTATAGGTCATATTCATTATTGAAGCTTTGTTAGTTTTAGAAATATATGATCATGACTTGTTATTTATAATAACTCAAGAAGATATTCTTTCGTTTGTCATACCATCATGTGTATAAAGAAAAGTTCACATATTTTGTGCCCATTCAAAATAAATAAAGTTCAAGGAATAGTTGTCATGTGCGAGACAATGCAATAATAAATGTTCAAACAAATGTTGCACGTTCTTAATGATGGCTAACTAATATATGATAATTTTTTTCTTTCTCCCATTTTGTCAGGTAAATGTTCGCAAATGCAGTGAATATGGGAATGAGCTCCCTAAAAGCTACTCACCGACTACTGAAGATAAAAGTTGTGAGTTAATTGTTGATCAATCTCATGCTATTAATTGACATTTTAGACTAACAGTCATTTATCAATAAAATTATAATAGTTCTTGTGAAATGTCAAATATCTAGAAACAAAATGGAATTTTTGCATCTATCTTGTGAATCCATAGTTCATTCTTTTTTGAGACATATCCTAATTTAGCATATTTTGGACCTTCATTCCTTATAATTTGAGAGGTTAAGTTCTTTCATGAACCCTGCATTTTTGTTAAAAGCTAAATTGGTCTCGAAAGGTGAATAAACTTATTAGATGTTATCTAATTTTCATAGCATTTTTAGAGTAGGACTTGGTTTTTCATGTCTGGTATGTGTATGTGAACTATGTTGTATAATGCTTTGATTAGGTTCTTGAATATGTGATTAGCCTGTTGGATCTGGAATTACTTTGGTGGTTTATTAGAATATTACTGTAAAAACTAGTGTTAATACTTGTCTTCAATTTGAGATCCTTTTTACATTTGCTAATAGAGATAATTATCTCTTTGGTAAGAAGACCATAATCTACACCATACATATTACAAGGTTATTGTTACTTTTGAGAAAACTTGGGTTATAGCTTGAGATAGAGGCTTTGATTAGCTAAAATCATTTTCTGCTACACCTTAAAAATGTCTATCTATGTTGGATTAGGTTGATTTAATGTGTGTCCATTCAACATGCTATTGTGATTGTTGGTTTGAGGTTTGGTTTATTTGAATTATACATTGCCATCACAGAGTTGACAAGTTTCAGCAGTTGAAGCTTTATGACAAGCTGAAACTGGTGAAAGTTTGTTTATGGAGATGATGAAAAAGGGATGCAATGCTAAAATGGTGAAAATTTTTTTTTTCCAGAGAAGCAAGATGGCCAAAGGAAAATTTGTCAAAGATAATGAAGGAAGAAAAAGCACAACACGACCAAAGACACGACCAAAGCACGATAGACATTTCTCAACTCTAATTTATTATAAAATAATCCCATGAGATTTCACCTTAATTTGGTCATTTCCTGGGACCATTTTCATATTTTTGCTTTCATGGGACTACAGTGTAATTCTCCCTATTAAATAAGTTATTTAATCATTTTATATATTGTGTATCATTATATTATATATAGTTTATAAGTTTGATAAAATTGTTTGGAAAAAAAATAATAATTATAAATATTTAAAAATAATTTAATTAATTTTTAAATTAATTTTTTAAAAAATCAATTTTATCTTATATTTAAAACAAAAAATAATAATAATCTTATGCGTCCTTTCCTTTACTTGTTCCCAACCTTTAATTTTGAAGTCTAATCAATCACTCGGCCCGGATGTTTCGATGATCATTTCATGGTTTTCCTCACACTGCGCAAATCTTCAGTCTGTCACAGTTCATGTAGTAAAGATTCAGCCCCATATTCCTTGTGCGTGTAGATGTATATACTGGAAATATATAGTATATTTAACAAAAATATTATCACAATATACACAAGTACGATTGTCACTCGCCGTTTAATCTTTTTCTTGGTTGTGATTAATTTCCTCATTTTAAATTGTGTTTCCGGAACAAAAGGATTCACCGGAATTAAGCCCTTGGGTTGGGACCCATTTAAAGGGTTATAAATACTTTAGGTTGTGTTTATAATCTCATACCTATTAATAAAAAAAAGAGTAGGGGCAAGGCAAATAGTAATTTGGAGTGGACAATATATTATGTGTTGGAGAGCACAGAAGGGCCGACCAAAACCATTGATACAACATAAACAAGCAGGACGAGTACTATAATAGATATGTTTGTTATGGTGTTAAGACTATTTATACGTTGTTTTTACGTGAATCGAGATAAAACTCTTCTCATATACATACTTCGTATACCGAAAATCATGATTGTAAAATTATTTTTAAATATTCAAATCACTGTTCAAAACGAGCACAATATCTGACTCATTAGTGAGGCCTCGCATAATCCTGTCTGCAATCAAAGGATTTCAACAATAGTCACTAACACTAACACGACATCTTTAGACGCCCTCAACAGTGAAAGTGATATCATTTTCCTTCCCACGATCATAGCTTAATCAAATCCCCTTTTCCCACTTTATTCATCCCCCTTATTATATGTACTCTTAACTCCCTTCCAAGTACACTCTTTGATGCTGAATGCTTTGTCCCTCTCTCCCCACAACTATACTTCCTTTCCCCACATGTGGACCCCCCAATATTGTCATCTTCATGTCTACCCTAATTTCAATTTTGTCATTTACCTTGCTCCAATATATTTCAATTCCTCCTCACATTAGTGTTGTGCCTTACCATCCCCACTGGCCACACACTCAATAAAATAGTTGTCGCACCTTTAACGTCATTCAATACCATCAACTTACATATCCAAACTAATTCATCCCCCAAAATGCTAATTATGTTTCTTTCATCAATACTATCATCTAATCCTCTCATCTTATTAAAAAAGATATATACCTTCTTTTTAACTGTGATTTTGATAACATCTAACAATAAATGCCATCAATTTTTATTAACAAGTTTAAAAATTATAATTTATAGTGTTTTCTTTGAAAAAAAAAACACTATAATTTATAGTGTTTTCTCAGCATCATCTCCCACACATCACATGTGTGTAATTTATCCATGGCAGACAGAGATGATAAGCTCGACATAAAGAGTTTTTCTTTTCCAAGAAGAAAATATTAGTAGAAGCAAAATTATGGAGGGTCCATATTCTTTCAGAATACCAAGTGAGTGAAGCAGCAGCTGAGCATGAAGAACATAAAAATTCACCAGCGTATGTACAACATGTCAATATCTAAAATTGTTGTCAATTAAAGCAGAGCAAATTAATCCAAACGGGCAAAATCCTGCACTGTGTTCACCCAAGAGTCAAGATTAATAACATGAACACACATTATTTGCTTCTCAGTTTCGATCGCAGCGATTCCTACCCTGGCTCTGTTGTTGGTGCACTCTCACGCTGCTTCCTTCTTTCTTTTGCGGAGAAGAGAACAGTTGCCCGAACCCAAAAACCGAACCCGATTTGGATGACCCTCTCAGCGAACAAACCGGAACGTTCAGAACCGGAGCCACCCTCACATTCGCCGAGTATGATCGTTCCATCCCTCTCTGCTTGTACCTTGGCCCGCCATTGAACGTACTGGGGCTACTCGAGCTCCTTTCCAAGCTCTGAAACACTATCTTCCCCGACGAGTTCATTCTGGGGCTATCCACTGACACTCCCCTGCTTCCAACCCCGCCTGATTCCCCAGGAACTCCCCGGACCGGACTCGTCCCGACCCGACTGCCCGGCGGATAGTCAGTCAGCGATCTCTGGTTATTACCGTCGAACGAGCCCGGCCTCGGCTTCACCATCCTCATCCTCGGGCGAGCCGAGCTCGGGTTGCGATGGAGGGAAATCGGGTTGGGGTTGAGCCTGTCCGAATCGAGCGACAGCCTTGGGAGATCTTCGTAGTCGTGGCCGGAAGACGAAGACGACAGAGAGTGACGAGACGAGATCGAAACGGATTCGGAGTCGGACTCCTTCAGCAATGGGAGACTCAAGGACGCATCTGAAGAGGAGGAGGAGGAGGAGGAAGCTTTGGAGGTCCTGGGGAGAAAATGCTTGATCGACTTGTTGGCTATAGAAGACGACGAGGACGACGACTTCGTTTTCTGTGCGTCACACCTGGCGGCTGCAGTACTGGTGTGACACAGCCTCTTGAGGCCCAGAAGACCTTTCCAGCGACTGGAACACCTGGGACCTTTGGGGGAGAAGGAGGAGGAAGCAGTCCCGGAGAGATGAGGGGCGGAGGCGGTGTCCGGAGAAGGGGACTTGGAGGCGGAAGAAGGCGGAATTCGGGAAGTGAGATGGAGGGGAATGAGCTTGCCATTGGAGAAGAGCTGGTCGGCGGGAAGCATGGCGACCGGATCTTGAAGAGAGAACTCGAAATCAGAGGGGGAAGGGCGGGGATCTGGAAAGTGAGGGGGCTGAGATTTGGGCGGAGAAAGCCAAGGGAAGGAGGAGGGGTTAGGCGGGGAATCGAGGAAGTTATCGGGGGGCATAGCGATGTTGTTGACACAAGCAGAAGCCATAGAAGAAACAGAGAGAAGAGCAGGGGTTGTTTGGTGGGAGGGTGAAGAGGAAGAAGAAGAGAAGGGGTTGCTGTAGAAGTTACACTGCCATTCCATGAGGATTCGGAAAGTACATTTATATAACAATTGGCGCGTGGAGCTACATGGAAGCTAGGCCCCCTTGTCTCCTTTTCTTTTTCTTCTTCTTCTCCTCTTCCAACCAATTCTCATTTCTCTCTCATCACTTGTCAATTAGGAATGTGTTTGGATTGTCGATTGAAAGGCCAATCGAGTGATTTAGTGAGCAAATCGGATTTAAACAGTATTTTCATCATTTTGTTGTGTTTGGTTGGACGATAGCGTTTGAGAAAAAAGCTATGAAAAGTTCCGATTGGTATAAGCTCAAAATCGAAGCCTTAAATTGCTTCTGAATCAGCCCATTTGACCGTTGAGCTCCATCCCCAGGTCTCCTCTCTTGCGTGGGGTCTGTATCTGCCACCTCCCAGCTCTGCAACAATGGTGGTCGAAGAAGGAAGGGGTGATGGTGGTTAAAGCACGGTACTCGCCAGCGACCGTGGTGAAGAAGGTAGTCGCCAACGAGGAAGAAGATGATGATGAGATGAAGAAGCTTGCGCGGTGCCTCTCCTCCTTCCTAAGCTCTCAACTTGCATCCTTAATATATCGAGTCTGTGGATTCTCTGTTTTCGGATTTGACCAACCAAAGGAGGAGACCTAGCCCTGGTCAAAACGCAAGTTTTGACCAGGGACTATAGTGAGAAGTCCTGAAAGTTTTTGGAGGGACTGAAATGAAACTTTTCAAATATTTTATGATCTAAACTAAAATTTTCAAAGATGTTGGGTTCTTTCTTGTAATCTTCCTAGCCCAATTTCTTCAATAAATTATAATTTTTAGAAATCATTAAGCCCTTTTCTGTAATTTTTCCCAGTCTTCAAAAATATTAATTCAGACCCCAATTGCATTTTGTTTTCAAAAATCTCCAATTTCTTCTAAAACACTTACAATGCAAGATTAAGCATAAGGTAGCATCAACTGTCCAAGAAACAATTACACAAGATAATTAACAATTTATGATCATTTTGCCCCTAATTACAATTAATTCAATACAAATGTCTCTAATTAAAATTTGTTCTTAATCATACAATAATATACCATAAAATGCATTAAAAATCCCAATTTAATTATGAAAAATTATATAAAAATATGGTTCAATCAATTATTGAAGCCACATATGGCACAACATGAGTAATCTTGACTATTTTCTCTTAAATAACACAAAAGCCACTTATGCAAAAGTCAAACCAAACATATTTCACTTTTACATAAGTTACTTATCCAATCGTCAATCCAAACATTCGTCATTTTACCCAATTTTAAGATTTCATAAGTTAAAGTAAAAATAAATCATTTATCCAATTGCTAATCCAAACACACCCTTATATTATGTTACATCCTTTTTCTACTTCTAAATTATTCATGCACTCCCTTAAGCCACATTATGTTTTTATTCAAGTTACCATAAGAGACCTTGTTTAATAGGAATGAATCGTTTCCTCTAATTAACTTTGTGTATTTGGGGAATGGATTATGTTTTTTTTAATTTAAAAATGACAAGGAATTCTCAATTTTTAAAAATTGGAATATTACATTTTATTCTTAATCTGTTTAGTTTAATAGGTTGAAAATATAAAATACATATGTTTTTCTGATTTTTAATTTTCAAAAAATAAATACGAATGGTTTCTCACCATCTTTAATCCTTATCGGTCCATGATACTTGCCCAGTTGGCCAGTTATTCGAACCCAAAAATGATTCTCATCTTATTCATTGGATTAATATTTATCCACCACTCATGGAAGTAATTCAAATTTCGTATTTATTGAAATTCTTTCGGAAAAGTTTAGCACTTGGAATATTATTACTTTAGATTTGTCCCTAGAATCCATAATGGTCTCTGAGGATGCCCTTACTACATTAAAGTACCCATTAGTCTAACCATGTTGTTGATCTTCCCAATTGTATAAGGGATCTCGTTTACATTGGTACACCTGGGATCAATTCTGGATAAAGTTGCTTTGGAAGTTTTGATTGATGGGCAATTTTGCCCTGTAAGATTTTCGGGGTCAGTTTTATCTTGGCTGTTATTTCAGTTAATTTTGACCGTTAGTTGATCAAATATGTTAAATTGATAGTCTACATATCATCCACATCATTTTTGTTAAGGTGCAAATTTGGTCATGGAAATTTTAAATCTGAATTTTAAAAAAATGAAGTAGATGACACATAGACTTTTAGGGTAAATTTACAACTTAACAAAAATGATGTGGATAACATGTGGACTGTAAACTCAACATATTTAGATAAAAAAATTCCTGTTTAATGCATTTGAGCATTAGTGAAGAAGGGCAAGTGAGAGCAACCAAGTAAAAATGTAAATGTTTAATTTTTAATTTATAATTTAAAAGGGGGAATGAGAGAATGAGGGTAGCTAAATGCTTAAATTTAAAAAAATCTTATCAATGATTAGTGGGTTCTTCTCACAAATTAGTATATTATTATTATTATTTTTGTTTAATTTCTTAAGTAGAAGATGCGAACACATATGAGTATATGACATATATCTGCTTTCGGAGCGAAGGCAAAAAAATAAAATAAAAAACAATGCTTTTGAAGATATGGGTAGATGCACCAATAATATAGATACACAATACGATACACGTACCATATATGTTCGTATAGATACATATCAATCTATGTCGTTTTTGCATTCATTTGTATCGATTTGTTTTAAAAAAAATTCTAAAAAATACATTCAAAATATTAAAATCCCAAATCATTCTTGCTTCTTATCACAAATTAGATATTGACAATACTTGATTAGCAATTCACAATTCATTTTAGTAAAAAATCACTGATATGATATTTTTAAATTTTGAAGATATTTTTCTGAAATTTTCCCATTTTTTATATGACCTTGAATGTATCCATTAAAATTTTGATACTAAAATAAGACATTTTTAATATTTTAAGCTAAAATAGTAAAGGAAACTCATGGGTGTTTGCATAATGCAATGGTTTTGTTTTTCCTCAACTGAATGTTTTTGTGTTAAGAAGACTGAGTAAGAATTTTTTGTAATCGTAAGATTCTATTAACATTATTTTCTTCATACATATGCGTGAAATTTCTTTTGACACCTATATATACGAGTAGTTTTTATAGCGTACATGCTCTTTTTTTCATATATTTTAGTGAGTTTATTTACTGATGCAGATAATACATGCGTGGAATCCAATATTTGTATGCGTCAGACATGATAGATTTTTTTTAGGGCAATTACAGTGAAATCCCACACAAGAGGAAAAAAATGAAGAAATGGTCCCTGAAGTTATCAGTGTAAACTCCTCAATTTGTTAATGGATGCTCCTCGACTTGTCATTAACAACTTCATGGATCATTTTTTCATTTTTTCTTTTGTGTGGAACTTCATTATAATTGTCCCCTTTTTTTTAAAGTATAATACTGCGAGCAAAATCCGTTTAATTTGTAACTTTATATTGTTGTTTATCCCCCTCCAAATAAAAAAGATTTAGATATTACTATATAACATAAAATTGTTATATTCAATTTTTTTTTTGAATTTTTACAGTTGGATACTTCTCTGATTCACAATATAGAGCGCTTCTAGAAAAATAACTTAGTCCAAAATATAAAGATAATTAATATTTATTTTTCAGTTTTGCCCTTATAATTAATGGTCTCATTAAATTTTCAAACAAAGTTTTTAATAATGTAAAAGTAAAAAAATATTTCAACTTATGACATATTTAATAAGTTAATTATCTTATTTGTCAAAAATTAATTAAAGTGTTTTATATTTTATCCCTGACGGAGTGTGCTATTTTTAAGACTAGGGTCAACATTTGTTGGTATAAAAATGAGCGTAGGGCAGGGGAAAACAAAAGCCTATTTAGATATGTGCCAGGTCAGGTGCTGCATAACTTACCTTCGAAGGTATATTTGATTTAAGATCCTATGGGTCTCCGGGTCGTAACGAGGAGAATCAGGTTTCCCAAGTCATGTTCTATTTTTATTTATTTATTTTTGAGATAGCTAAATTGTCAAAATTTTTCAGCAAGAGCTAGTATTAAATTATTTCTGCGCGCGCGAGCGCGCATAAATATGATAAAAACGAATCAATAAAACTTTTAAATGTTGGATGCTTTTCTTAGATCTCAAGACTCGTACTAGTTTTATATAACAGAGATATCTCTTTGGAAACAAAAGGTCAACAACTGTTTTTTTTTTTTTTTTCAAAAGCATATGCCTCAGAATAAAGTCCTATCTATTTTCTTTTCGCCATTTTCATTATTTGTGTCAATATCTAGTACTCCATCCGGTTCTAATTATAGGATAATATTTGAGAGTTGATCTTGATCCTAATTATAGGATAAAGTTCTAATTTTTATCAATTTCTTCCCAAAATACCCCCAATTGATACTTTCTCAATAATAATTTAATAAGAGTAGATCGGAAGTTGTTGAGGGAGATTGACGATACCGGATTGTGTGAGAGCTTGGAGAACTCATGTGTGAAATAAGAGAGGTACAAGAAAAAACAAAGAATCAACGTAATTAGTTGCCATTTTAAATTTTAAATAAGGATATTTTAGGAAAATAAATATGATTAACTAATTTAACCACTATCCTTAATTTCTCCAAAGTTAGGTAAATATGTCCTATAATTAGGACCGGAAGGAGTATCTGAGTAGATGTGTATTTGGATTAATTTTTAGAGAATAATTTTTACTATTTATGATATAAATATGTGAGAGGAGTTTTATCTCAATTTATGAAAAATGATTTTTGAAACCTTAATTTATGACTTACTCAAATACCACCTGCCGCTGCTACCCACATACATGAAGCTGCATATGCTTATTCTCAAAGAAACTATTTAAATAATTTTTTTGCCCAACATTTATATACTTTATATTTAAATATAACCCCAAAACCTATAATCCATTCCGTGAGTGACATATTTATACGAGAGAGTTAAATCAAACAGAAGGCACGTGCTCACACAAACATGATAATATAATTTAATTTGGGAAGTAAAAACGGATTGAAAATTTGGAGGAATATTCCAACGATTAATCACTTCCAATATATGCTTCCTGTATTAAGAAAAATAAGTCTCATTAAACATGTTTTAAGATTTATTATAAATTGAAAAAAATTATACATTTATATAAAAAAATTAATGATATGACCTAAAAATAGGATATGAATTTTTTTCTCCATTAAAAAAAAAAGATGGGTGACATAAATAAAGTGAAGAGTAGGGTAGGAGAGAGAGGGGATTAAAATAATGGAAGAGCATAGAGAGCGAGAGGACAAAAGAAACACTGATAATGAGAAGAAATGATGTCTTATAATCAGCTTTTACCAGACAATTTCCCGACAACATTTCACGCATCTCTGTCGACACCTGGACCTTGCTTCCTGTCTTTTCTTTTCTAATTTCTTCTTCCATTTTCTCTGCTACTACCTACACGACTTTGGAAATTACTGCATTTTAAAACTCCATAACCATGATTTTCATGCCAAAAATCCCATTTGAAGAGAAAAACAGGATCTATTGAAACTGATTCCTTTTCAATGAATCATCAAGTACCGAGGCAGTTGGACAAGTTCAAAAGCTTTTACATAAGGAACATTTGTAAAGTGAAGCAATGATATTATGACATATCACTCCAAACAAGAATGATTTCGCTCTCCCTTTGTGCCTTGTCCATTTTACAAGATGCTTCTGCTCAACCACACAGCCTTGTACAATAAGAAACTTCATTCTCAAGATGACGCCTCCTTTGACCAATCATGCCCCTCTTCTTCTTTCAAACTGTCTTCAATTCAGCTTCGTCTTGTGAATGAAAGGGAAAGTAGTACGTGGTAGCAGAGAGTGAGCATTCGCATGGATCTAAGCCATCATCCACTTCCTCACGCCCTTGCCCTTCTTAATCATATCCCATTTCATCAATTTCTTCTCCAGTCTTGTGTTTGGCTGCTAATAAGTGCATTGTGCAAAACAGAGGATCTTGTTAGCGCTTTAGCTTGTTAAAGCCTCTCTGCTGCAGAGTTCTTACCAATATATATGGGGTTTAGGCTGCAATAGAAACTGGCATTTTCTGTAAAATCCCCTTAAGAAAGACCAGGAATGCTAATTTTGATAGTTAGTGTTGGAATATTTTAAAATGAAGATATGTGTTTGTTGAAAAATTATGTCCTTATAAATTAAGGAATTTATATAAAGGGTTATGTAGGGAGTTATAATATTAAGGTCGTCAAAATCATATCTTTTAGTTTCTAAAAACAACTATATAAAATGGTGTGATAACTACTATTTGGTGGAAGGTTGTGTTGGTTGTCCACGCCTTAAAGAAATTGTGAACTACTTTCTTCTTCATATCTTATTCTTGTACTCCTAAGAAATCCAACCCCTCCAATAGTTAGAAAGTCCTTGATACTCGTACTCTTCAAGCGAATCAGCTGTCAATATGCCTGATTGTTGATGACGGGTTCTTAATTCTTATGAGTTTGTGAGGATACGATTTAAGTTGGGATGAGACATTTGATGCTGGTGTCTAAAAATGTTCCTTGGGAGAGCATTTACAACACACCTCTTGGTTCTTCTGTTTTAGCACCAAGTATGATGATTCATTATTTTCCTCAATTTAACTAATCAATGACGTCTGCCTCAAAGTTTGAAGTTACTTGTTTGGACTGTGCTAGCCTGCTAGGTAACCACTCTCCATGAAAGAGCAAAACAGAGTTACATAGTCTAAAGTAGTCAATAGGAGTGAATTGTGCCTCTGTCCAGCCTCACAACCACACCAGTGAGACTCTACAGAAGAAGAGAAAAGAGAAAATAGCGAAGTAAATGATTGTTTGCTATAACAATCCAAGACAGCTAGATATCTTTTAAAAGTGAAACCATGCCAAATTTCCTTTAGAGCTTGTTTGGTGTGAGGTGAGGAGAGGGGTTTTTTTTTTTGAGTTGAATTTAAAAATGAGAGAGGTGAGGTATAAAGTTTTTAATTGATTTTTTTTTATTCTTTTATCTTACATCTTCTCTATATTAAAATTTTGTAACCCAACTTCTTCAATTTTCAAAAATCCAACTCATCAAAATTTTCCTTCTCCTCTCACCTCTAAATCCCTCATACCAAATTAAGGTGAAACCCTAAAACCCTTCTTCCAGTTAGTTTTCTCTCAATGATTTCTCCAAGAAGCCAGTCATTAGCTTCTTCCTGTCCACATATTGACCCATTTGAAGAATTTCAGAATTTCTTCTCTCTCTGATTCCTCACTTGTCTGGGCTATACCCTATAAGTAAACAGTGTCTTAGGCCCAATGCTTCTTTCATAGCCTTGCTCAATTGGGAAGCTAACAGATTAGCGTGTGTTTTCTTCAATTTCTACATATTTTATTCCCTGTTCTGTAAACACGGATTAGTGCTATATCCTAATCAGGGCAGCAGTTATGTATAGGGCTTTGTTAGTCTCAGAGCTTCTTTTGTAAATTTTATTATGTTTTGTAGCACTATTACAAAAAACATAATAAATGACGTTTAATTTTAAGAATACTAAGGAGCTTGAGAAGCGCCATAAAGAAAGCTATGACGCTTCTTGAATTTATGGAAGCGCCATAGCTTGTTTTTTTTTTTAAAAAAATAACTTCCTATGACACTTCAGGTAGAAAGTTGGGCACTTCCTATGGCTCTTCCCCAAAAAAGCGCCATAGAAAGTATTTTTTTAAAATAATTTTGCGTAAGTACTTTTTATGGCACTTCCTCAAAAAAATGTCATAAGAAGTCTTTTTTTAAAAAATAATTTTGCTCAATTATTTCCTTTTTCTACTGAAACCATTTATATTTATAGTCCAAATCCGCAACAAAATAAACAAAACCAAACTAAAATCAAGCCAAATCAGAATGAAATAACTCGAAACAAATAACTAATTCATAAAATTATTACTAAATGTGTTTAATTGCAACAATTGCAATGTACAACTAATTTTAAGTGAATAAATACACATATAAGATTTATGACAAATTTTAACTTAAAAAAGAAGAAGAAAACATACGAACTTAAACTTACGTATAAAAAAACAACTTACAAGCTAGAGAGTTTCTGTAAGTGGCCGAGACAAGAAGGAAAAAAACATGTGGGAGACTCAGTTTTGTACTACAACGGAAGTGGTGACCAAATATTGAAGAAATGTGCACGTGGAGGAGACAAGAAACAACAAAAAGTAGGGGGACCAAGGAAACTTCTACTTACTACTGTAAAAGAGAGGAGGGAGTAGTGGGGACAATGATGCCGGAACTTCAAAACAGAGAGAAGGAGTGCGGACTGTATTATATAGGAAGAGGGGAGCAAGAAAAATGATAAGGAAAGGTGGTGGGTGGGGATGAAGGGATAAGGAGTGGGGACCAATGGAGTGGATATTTGAGATAAGATTATGAGAAATGGAGAGCTGAGGGTGCGCAAAGTAAAACATATATGACAGGATGAACAAATTC
Organism: Inga oerstediana; assembly: GCA_963210345.1. Classification (NCBI taxonomy): domain Eukaryota; kingdom Viridiplantae; phylum Streptophyta; class Magnoliopsida; order Fabales; family Fabaceae; genus Inga; species Inga oerstediana. The sequence goes on from OY723406.1 coordinate 72,610,749, forward strand.
TTTTAAAAAAAAGTAAGCCCGGGGAGCCTTATATGACGCTTGCTCAAGCAAAGGCCATACAAGACTTTAGGGAAGCTTTGGCAATTGCCTACGCAAGCGCCATAACTTCCCTTCATTTAAAAAAACAAAATAAAAAAAAATCTAAAAAAAGAAGGTTGGGCCCTTAGAAGGGCAAGCGCCTTCCAAGGCTATCACACTTTATTTAAAAAAAAAACTTGAGCCTTATAAGGTGCTTGCCTCGACACTTTATATTCAAGGCTAATGCCTTGGAAGGTGCCTGCGTAGCAAACGCCTTCTAAGGCACTTAATATTTCAAGGCCACAGTGGCCTTGAATATTCAAAGCCTTTAAGGTTGCTGTTTTAAGGCTACGTGTTCTAAAAATTCAAACCATCTTGTATGGCACTGGATCAAGCAAGCGACATACAAGTGCTTGATTTTTTTTTTTTTTTAAAAATAAGGTTAGCTATGGCATTGCTTAGGCAAGTTGCATAGCTGACCTTTTATTTATTTATTTTTAAAAAATAAAGGCCTTATATGGCGCTTGTTTAGGCAAATGCCACACAAACCTAACACTAGCTACGACACTTATGATAGGAACTACCATAGCTTTTAAATATTTTTTTAAAAAAAAGAACAATTATTTGTGGCACTTCTTCAAAGAAGTGTCATAAGAAGGGTGTTACTAAATCCCTCTTTTGTAGTAGTGTAGGGGTTACCATTTGTCTCGTAGTGTACTGGAAATTGGCCAACAAGATTGACATTGATTTGATGACATAGTGATGGTAACATTTTGTGTAGTGTGTATGTTTGCCGTTTACTTTGGCAGAGTGATTACTCTATGGCTTGATCTATCCCAGTTTCTTCAAAATTAAATGAAGAGTGAAGTGTTTGTGTTCTAATCTAATCGGTTCAAAATCAAAAGGAGTAAAAGTAATATATAATGATATGAACATATTTTAGAGGAAAATTCATACTTTGACTTGAATCATATGCTGCTATTCTTTTTTATGTTCATATTTTGAATTCTGTGAAATTGTAGAAGGTAGAATAATTGCTTCTACAAATAGATTGTCAATAGTTACAATGCACATTTGATTATAATGCTTCAAAATCTCAATGGCCAAGTAAGTTAAGGGATACTATGGGTTCCCATTCAGATTGCATGAGCTCAAATTTGTTGTTATATGTAGAAGTAAATCAATATATGCCGTTTACCAAATTCCCTCCGCGTGAGGCATCTTTTTCTCTCCTCCAGTGAGAGCTTCTGGATTTCTCCTTTGTCGGAGCGACTACCACTTCTGATTGGAGAGTTGTGCTCCGGCGAAGACATGTACTCTCTTCTTCTCAAAGTTTACAATCTTCGTCGATTCATCTTGTGTATTTGGTTCTCTATTTTGTGTTTCTTCTTCATCCCCTATTTCTCAGTGTATTTCCATATCGGATAATTTTCTGGATCTATGGTTGCGGGTCTAATCGGATAATTTCCCAATCCGATCTAGCGTTATTTTGTTGCATAATGGAGGTTACTATGAAGGATCTGAATGAATGTGCTTTAGATTAGGAAGATGAAGAATCGAAGATTAGGGGTTTTGGTCTTGTTGGTAAGCTGGTGTCGAATCGCCCAATTAACCACCCTACTTTTAGGAAATCCATAGCTAGAAGCTGGAATGTTAGGGGTAAACTGGAAATTGGGTTTCTCGATGATAATGTATACACATTTCAGTTTGAGGATAAGCAAGAGCATGATCGTATTCTTCGGGATAGTCCATGGGCTGTGGATGGACTTCTACTCAATTTACGTCCATGGTCACTAGTTCTTACGGTGAAGGAAGTCCTATCTAGTAAATGTGTTTATTGGGTCAAGAACATGAGTTGCCTCCAAAAATTATGACGAGGAAAAATATTGTTAAGATTGGTAGTGTGGTAGGAGAGGTCATTTGCTTTGAAGATCCTAAGATTGATGACCTGCTCTTTCATGATTTTGCAAGAATCAGAGTTGAGGTTGATCTCACTAAGCCATTGACTGTTGGAGTCTGGGTTCCAAGACTACATTTGGAGAAGGATGGGTAGCTTTTAAATATGAGAAGCTTCAAGGTATCTGTTATAACTGTGGTCATGTTGGCCATGATTATCGTGTCTGTGACTGTGAGAGAGTCATGTAAGAGAAAGATCCTTCAAAGCCTATGTTTACGGCAGATCTAAGGGAAAATCCAGTTAAAACAGTTTCTACGGTGGTGATGATTAGAGAAGGTGAGTATGCATCAGTCTAGATGACCTCAGCCAGAGAGAGCTCGTCATCCAGGAAGAGTAGAGAGGAGGATGGTTCTCTTGTAGGGAAGAGGGGGTGGGTCTTTTGTTAAAAAGGGAAGGGAAATATGGTGTTAAATTGTCAATAGATGGTTCAGTCAATGGAGTTCTGGGAGAGTTAGACATTGATATGGATTATGAAGATGTTACAAGTCCAGTTAAAAATAAAGCACCTGTCGTAGAGGAAGATAGCTTGATTCGAGAGGTTGGCTCTATGCTTAGCAAAACTGAGTCAGAAATGGTCCAAGGCAAATATCTAAACATGACTATGGCAGGGCCAAGTCAATGGTTTAGGCGTATAACTGGTGATTGTCGTAAGGCTTTATTCATAGATGCAGAGGATAAATCAATACCAACAATCTCAGAGCCTTATATTGTAGAGTTATCGGAGGATAAGGAGCTGGGAAGATTGAGTTTACCACTACGTAAATTCACCAGACTTATAAGACAGTCTGTCCTGCAACTCATATATGAGAAAGCACTGGTTCAGAAGTTTGAGAAAGTAAATTTGAAGAGGGCCATGGATGAATTAAAGGAAAGAGAAGGTATAAAGAAGCAGATGGTTGATCAGCCACAGTTTAAAGTAGAAGTGCAAGAGGGCGGTGTTCCATTTGCTAAAGGAAAAGAAGTGCTAACTAAGTTTGAGAAACAGAGAAATAAGAAAACAAATAGTGGAGGAATGAGTCAGAACTCTGGGCTAATTGAGATACCAATTATGGAGGTAAATAAGTTTAACATCAAGAAGTGGTTAGGGATTTCTGTGTCTCAGAACTTTGTTTTTGCTGCTGAAGGGCATGGTGGTCAGCCTTAAATGGTCACCAAGTTGCCATGAGTCTTTTAAGCTAGAACTGTTAAAGGTTAGGGTCTCCCTTGACTAGCAGAAATCTACCATTTCTGTGTGAAAAACATAAACCCTCTCTAGTGTTTTTGATGGAAACCAGAGCAAATATGAGTAAAGTAGAAAGGTACAGAAAGAGCGTATAGCTGAAAACAAATTTTATATTGAACTGGTGGGTATTGGAGGTGGACTAGCGGTTTAGTGGAAAGATGATGTGCAAGTTGAGGTTGTGCAGGCTGATTCTAATTTCATTCATCTCAAGATAACATCAGGTTTGATGCCCTTTTAAGGTTTTTTGATGTTGGTTTATGGGCCACTAAAGGAATAGCAAATAAGTACATGGTAGAGAAAGCTAAAGAGTCTAAATCTTGGTGGGACAACCTATGGCTATGTATGGGAGATTTCAACAAGCTATTATATGATTTTGAGAAGGTGGGAGGTAGAACTCGCTCTCTGAAGTCCTTTGAGGGTTTTCAAGAATTTATGTCACAATGTGAAATGAATAATCTGGGATCGAAAGGTTTGAGGTTCACATGGTCAAACAACAGGCTGGATATTGATAATATTTAAGAATGACTTGATTGCGCTATTAGCAATGGATGTTGGCATGATCTCTGTCTAGCTGCACAAGTAAGTAATCTAGAACCTTTAGGTTCTGATCATTCATCTTTACTTCTTGAATTGATGTATTCTGGCTTCAAATGTGCTAAAGTGTTTCGGTTTAATATGAACTGGATTGATCATAAAGATTATGAACTTCTTAGTGAGGGAAACTGGAACAGGGGGGATCAGTGTTGATTGTTTTAGGAAGAATTTGGATATGATTAGGAGAATTTTGATTGACTGGAGAAAGAAGGAATTCCCTAATAATAATAGGTTTTTGGCTGAATTGTTGAAGGATTTTAGGGAGTGTTATGATCAGGAGTGGACTGCTAAAAATGTTGCAAGAGCTAAGGGTTTAGGGGCTAAAATAGAAGATATATGGGCAAGAGAAGAGAAGTACTGGTTCTAAAGAGCGAGAGTGAATTGGTTAAAGTAGGGGGATGGTAACTCTAAGTTTTTCCACGCTACAACTGCCCAACATAGAAGACAAAATAAGCTTATGAGACTAAAAACTGACCTAGGGGTTTGGACAAATAATTTGAATGAGGTTAGCCACTCATTTGCTAGTTTTTATAAGAATCTTTTTGCTGGAAGTGCCACTGGAGTAATTCATTCTGTTCTAGATTATGTGTCACCTGTAATTTCTGAAGAGGATAATAATAGGCTACTATTACCAATCACGGAAGAAGAATTAAGATAGCAATCCATGACTTAGGAGACCTAAAAGCGCCAGGCCCTGATGGCTTTCCAGGATTGTTCTATCAACATTCTTGGGCTCAAGTTAAGGAGCAAATATGTCAGGTAGTACAATCTTGCTTCAATCATGAGTCTAGCATTAGTAGTCTTAATGATACTGATCTGGTTCTTATTCCAAAGGTGGATTCTCCTGAAATTGTGGGCCATTTTCGCCCAATCAGTTTGTATAATTTCAGTTACAAAGTGTTTTCTAAAGTCCTAAGTAATAGAATGAGGCCTATTATAAGTAGAGTAGTCACTAAACAACAAAGAGCATTTGTTCTAGATAGGCTCATTCAAGATAATATCTTCATAGTACATGAGGCTTTTCATTATCTAAAGAACAAGACAAGGAATAAGTTTGAGTTTGCAGTCAAGTTGGATATGAATAAGGCATATGATAGGGTGGAGTGGGGGTTTTCTGGAGTTGGTGCTATTAAAAATGAACTTTCATCCAAGGTGGGTTAAAAACATTATGGATTGTGTCACATCAGTCCGTTTTAACCTTCGAGTTGAAGGAAGAAAGATTGAAGAATTTCATCCTACATGTGGCCTTAGGCAAGGTGACCCATTATCCCCCTATTTGTTCATTATTGTTGCAGATGTTCTATCTACAATGATAACTAGTCATGTTGATAGGAAAGATCTTATTGGAATCAAGTTAGCCAACAAGTGTCCTATACTTTCTCACTGTTTGTTTGCTGATGACTCAATATTCTTCCTTAGAGCAACTAGGAAAATTGTATTATCTTTAAAACCTTGTTGAAGGATTACTATAATGCATCGGTCAGTGGATTAATGTAGAGAAATCTTGTATTTTTGCCTCTAAAAACTCTCCTGAAGAGGTACAGTCTATGGTTAAGCATATTTTAGGATTTGACTTGGCAGAGTCTCTTGGTAAGTACTTAGGTCTTCCAATTCTGTGGGGTTGGTCTAAAGTTGAAGCTCTAGCTTATGTGAGAGACAAGTTAAGGAAGAAAGTGTTGGGATGGAATAAAAATTTTCTTTCTCATGCTGGTAGGGAAGTCCTAATTAAGGTAGTTGCAAATGTTATTCCTATTTACTCGATGTCTTGTTTCCTTTCTCTGAAGAAAACTTGTCAAGAGTTGGATAGCATAATATCCAATTTTTGGTGGGGAGGTTCAGAGAATAAGAAGAAAATACATTGGAAAGCATGGGATACCCTAACCAGGAGAAAATAAGATGGAGGCTTAGATTTTAAGGATTTCCAAAACTATAATTTGGCCCTAATTGGGAAGCAATGCTGGCGCTTAATGAGGACTATTGGGCCAAAATAATAAAAGGGATCTATTTTCCTAAGGGTTCATTTTTAAGTGCAGAAAAGGGTGCAAGAGCATCATGGGCTTGGTCTAGTTTGCTAGAGGGAAGAGAATTGTTTTTTAATTCAACTTTTTGGAGGGTAGGAGATGGAAAGAAGATTAATGTTTGGCAGGATCCTTGGCTCCCTACTAGGGATAATTTCCTAATCCCACAATTAATTGTCCCTGAAGAATTAGTGAACTTGATAGTAGCTGATCTTATTGTTGATAATAAATGGCAGTTGAATCACTTGCCAATTCCTCTTATATCCGAGAAGAAATTGGTAGGATTAAACTGCCCATGTATGCAATGGCAGATGTTCTCATATGAATAGGAAGTAATGATGGGCACTATACAGTTAAAAAAGGATACCAGTGGCTGCAAGAAAAGAAAATAGATAAGAAAAAGAGCTTGCCTAGTACCTCGATTGCTATCCATAATGACTTATGGAAAATTATCTGGGGACTCAAAGTGCAACCTAAGATCAGATACTTTTTATGAAGGGCTTGTGTTAAAGCACTCCCCATAAAGGAAGCACTTATGAAACGAAAATGTGGATTTGATCAAGCATGTATTCGTTGTAGTAGTATGGTAGAAACTATAGAGTATTGTCTTCTCTTATGCCATGAGGTCAGGAAAATATAGTTTGCCTCTCCACTATCTATTACTGTGAATGATTTTAATGTCAAGACTTTTGAATCATGGCTGTATAATATTCTTTCCTCTTTAAAGGATGATGATTTCTTGCAGGCGATTGTAGCTTATATCTATTGGTTTGTATGGAAAGCCAGATGTAGTGAAATTTTTTATTTTAAGATTGCTAACTGTGAGTGGATTTTAAATTCAGCAATGATCTGTGTAAATGAGTTTTGGCATGCTAATGGCTGGACTGAACCCAGAGACGAGAAGCCGTCATGTGTTCAAGAAGCTTTGGGTTGGAGTCCTCCTTCCATTGATTGTCTCAAACTTAACAGTGATAGTTTTTTTGTTGCAACAACAGGTAAGAGTGGACTGGGCTATGTATTGCGCAATTCAGAAGGTGCAGTTCTTGATTTGTGCTGCAAATCCTCAGATGCAACATCTGCTATAGAAAGTGAAGCTCAAGCATTGCAGATGGCTCTTCTCAAATGCAGAAACCGTGAGCTGGGTGCTGTAACTGTCGAATCAGATTGCCTGCCATTAGTTAAAGCAGTCACAGGAAAGGGTCCATGCCCTGAATGGAAAATAAATTTGTTGATTTCAGATATTAGTCATATGGTCAAATCAATTCCAAATTTTGAAATAGTTTATGTTCCTAGGTTTTGTAATTTGGTAGCTGATTGGCTAGCCAAAGCTGGTTGCAAGGGGATGGGCTCTTCTGAGTGGGGTTTAAATCCTCCATATCCTCTTTTTGATTTTATTTTTGCTGATTCTGAGTTGTAAGGAAGGGACTGGTTGACCTCTTTTTGATAATGAATGCAGTTCTCTTTTTCGTCCAAAAAAAAAACAATCAACATATGCAGTTTCGTTAGGTTTTAGGTTGTAGCCATGAAGAAGTAAAGCATTTGGGTAACATGCAGCCTGTCCCATACTCTAGAACATTTTCTCTCAAAGTCCAATAAAAAGGAAGGTAGAGGCCCCAACATTTGAAGCCCAAGTTACTTATTATTTTGATCCTCGATTCTGGCCTACAATCAGGATCTTATCTAAGCCTTTCGTCTTTGGTTTGTGAAAGATGTAGTGTAAGGCCAAATTAAATTTCTTGCCCAAGTATTTCTTGTTTCATGTATTAGCTAAAAGCAAATGCATGTAGCATTATGTGCCAGAAAGGAATATAGTACTCTACATCTATAGCATCACTTCATATTGCAGATTATTTACTTGGTTCTTTAAGACACTCTGGTGTTTATCCAACTCAGTGGACAGCTTCCCTAAATGCTGCTTTTGCTAGTGTATTTTCTGAACTATGTCATGTCATATAAACTTTGGTAAGGATTACAGAAATCTCACTGAATTTCGTGTTGTATTGGACAGGAACAATACTGGAGATGACCAAGCTTGCAAGTTTCACTTAATTAATGTTTATTATTCAGAGAAAAGAGGGATGCTATAGCATCAGCATGCACGTGTGTGTGATGAAGAGAGGAATATAATCAAGCAGATTTTCTAAAGTTGTTAGCAGAGAGATAGCAAGGACAGTAGTCAAATTTGTCCGTATTTCATTATTGTATTGGTGATTATCCAATATTGAAGTGAAGCAAATGTGAATGTAGAACAGAGACTATCTCTTTCTCCATCAAAAGTGGCACTTTCAGGCATGTGAGATTAGGTAACAAGTTTTCTGCAGTGGAGAATGATTGAGTTTAGGCCTTTGTTTTTCAAATTCTACATTTGGATAACTTTAAAAGCCGTATTTTCGTTTCACGTGTGGGTGCCCTTAATTGGCAGCCTCTTAGGGGGGGCCCTCCTCCAATTTTTCACCACGTCCAATTTTATACAATATATTAGCTTTAGTTTAGAACTTTAGATGATGAATATGGCCGAAACTGAGACCAAATCTATGTACAGGTTCATTCTCATGGTTGCCCCCCAAAAAAAAAATATCGCTTTCATTATTTATCAAGTTAGCCGAACATTTTGATCTTTTTTTTTTCCCTAAATTTTTTGGGTCAAACATTTTCATTTCCTTGAATTAAACAGTGGATGTTACTAGGCGATACAGTGACCATGTTCTTATTAATTATCTTTTCCTATATATTTAAAAGATGAATCTGTATGCTGGCGGCCTTAAATGAGGTCTGGTTACCTGTCACTATCAGAGCAATCCTATAGGTTTTGTATTAATTAATAACAATAATAATACTTAGACTTATGAAACAACTAATTTTAGTGAAAATATAAGTTTGTGTGGAATAATAAAAATAATACCAAAAATGGGTGAAGTCAAGTTGAACACCGACATAAATGGATAGTGAAGAAAATGAAATGAAGAGAATGGGGAAATGCACGTGAACCCAAACTTCGTTCTCATACCTAAAAGTAGGGAGCCTCTGTTTACCATCTCCTTTAGTCAAAGTTTCCCCCTACCTTTCTCTACCCCCCGGGGCCCTATACTGGGCATTATCTTAATAGTTGTTTGAGTTGATGTTCAAAAAATATGTTTATATCACTTAAGATAAAATTCTTCTCATATATTTATTTCGTATATCGTAAATCAAATTGAAAAAATAGCTTCAACCGCTAATCCAAACAAAAATTTACATAGTTAAATTATACCCACCACCGAATTTTTTTAGTAACACTCAATATTCTAAAATTGATTTTTTTGTGTGTATAAGATACTTTAAAATATTTTTCTAAGTGCACTTAACTAGTATCGGTGCATTTACTACACTCAGGTATTGTTTTTAGTAGTACTTGGTATACTAAGTTTAGGGTACTTGTTACTATCGAAAAACTATTTAAGGGCGAAATTGCACCAATAATTTTATGATACTAAGTGCTATTGAAAATTTACTTCAAAATGTTGGATGCACAAAAGCATACTATAGGCTACTGAGTGCCATTGAAAAAAAAAATACTCATTTAGGATATAGATGCAACTTAACCCTATATTATAGGAAGCAGTTGATGAGCAGGAAGAGCTTGGCCCATTTGGGCCGTCGAAATGAGATCTGGATGATTCAGATTTATTTTTTTTAACTTGTGATTTTCAAATGAAAATATCATTTTTTGAAAAAATGTTAGTTAAAAAAATATTCTTATTTTAGATTCTTTACCTATTAAAATAATTTTTTTGAAAAAAAAAGTAAAAAAAAAAAATTTGAACCTTCCAGATCTTATCTGAATGGCCCAGATTGGCCGAGCTCTGGTTCCATAATTATATGATTTTTCTATGACTATAAATGGAGTGTGCCAGTATAAAGCTCAAGTCGTTATCCAAGGAGTCCAAGGGGAGTGTAGTGCTTAATTTTCAACCAGTTTTTAGTCTACACTCTACCAAATATCCCTATGCTTTTGGACAAGGCATCCTTATATGGATCAAGAGTTTAACTAGTTCCTATCTATATATAATAATATTCCTCTGTATATTCTTTTCCTGCCTCTGTTGTGTTACATGATTGAAACGAATTATGAAGATGAGCATGCGTAGAGATATATGCACAGTAGAGCAGAAGTTTGATATGTCAACTTGAACAAAGAGAAAATTAAAAGTATAAGTTGATCTGAAGTTGCATGCACTGACAATGAGATGTACTTCACGTGTGGTTTGAGACACCTGCCTAACATATATTATTCTTCCCCTTAATTCTCTCAAATCCATCCGTAACTTTGAACAATCCTATCACTTTTCATTTTCAATCCACCCGCATTACACTCACTTTTCATCCCCACATATTCTTCTCTTCTTCCATTCACGCTATACATTATACCATTTTCTTTCTGATCTTTTTGATTGGATTTCTTTTTATTTGTTTGGAATAAATCCCTTACTCAAACTTCCCCACTTTAATTGTTAATACTGCCTCAATGTCAATATCCAGTCATTGTTTGATACTTCTTTACTCATTTAACTTTAATTTAATTCCCATAATATGACTCCTCTCTTATCATTTAAAGGCTATATATTACTCCCTCCGGTCCTAAATATAGGACATAGTTTGTAGTGCAACTTGCAACACAAACTATGTCTTATATTTAGGAGCGGAGGTAGTATAACTTTCGTTTTGAACTATTAATTAATTTGTCTAGCTAATTTTAATTACCGACTAGAATATGGTGTATGTGTTTGTATAAATTTTAATATGAATAATCTCATCATTCACTATTTATGAACAGTAAAGCTTGAATAGGAATAATCACAACATGGCTTATGTATGTGTTTGTATAGAATCTACTATGAATAACATCATACCACAACTTGGCTTATATGTTATATAGGGTAGCAACGATAAGATATTAAGATGAATGTGTGATTATATAGAAAATATAAAATTTGTAATAAACTTATATGAACAAGATTTAACATGACTATTATTGAAAATAAAATAGTATAAAATCGTTTGAAGTGGTTCAAATAAATATATATATGAAGCCCTCTATTAAGAAGGGATAGAAGTAGATTGAAGAGAATACTCAATAAAATTATTAAATATGACTTTTTGATTAACAATAATTTATCTAAAAATTTAGTTGTTAATTAATTTACCATCTATATAGATGACCCCAATAATAGGATAATGTTTATTATTGTTTGTATATAGATTAGGAGTATATACTATTATCTCTTTACAAAAAAAAAAGGGAATATAATTAAGATTAAGAGTCTTAGTTAAACCATGAAGTCTTATTACTCCCTCTGGTCCTTAATAGAAGACCTATTTACCTAATTTAAATAGATTAAGTAAGTTAGTTAAGGTGGTTAATATGAAATGCCCCCCAAAAAAACACCACAATTATTTGCCTTAATTACCTTAATCTCTCTTTTACTTAATTATAGTTGAAGGAGCGTCAATAGAGGTAATTTGAGAAAAAATTGACAAATATAAAAAATATATCTTATATTTAAGTATAATATCAACTCCACAATTAAGTCCTATATCAAGGACCAAAGGGAGTAGTATATATACTTCACATCCTTTTAAGTTTTAGAAGGTCTTCTTTACTTTTATTTTATATGAAAATTCACTAATTTGGATTTTGGAGTAAACGATAGACGTAAAAAGAAGTTGGATGACTAACCCTAATTGAAATATAGGGTTAATAACGTGATATTATTTAAAAATCAATTAATCATCAAACTCCTTTTATTTTACCCCATTTTTAACCTTTAAGATATGAAGATATTGATCACCTAACGTCCTAATTCATATATCCTCCTATCAGGCGGGACAAGCGAATAAAAGACTCTTGCGCCAGAATATATCTTCCCTTAATTTTTGTCAGTATGTGATCTAATTAATTCATCAATGACCCATAAAGAAAATTGACAAATAAATAAACTCTTATAGCTTCGTCTAAAGGTCTTGATTCTTGAAATATCCCTGTGGATGACAGCTTATTATCAACAACCAGTTTGAATGAAAACACAACTTATTTAATTCCGTAGGTATAATTCACATGATGTTTTGGGGCAAAGTACGTAGAAACTTCTAGTTTTATTAGTAATCTGATTTTGCAAAATATTATAATTAATTAATAGGGATAGAGAGACTAGCCAAATGAATCAAGCATAAGACCAAGCAGAGTTGGACAAAAATGAATTAAATTAAACGACTTCATCAGTCAGCCGTGAGCCCTCTTTTTTGAAGTTGATTGGTTCATTATTAATTAATTATGTCTATACGTACTAGCTAGTTCCCATATGAAAACCTGGGCAAAGTTTTTAAAATAGGTTGGCTCATTCTTAAATAAGTTTTTTTTTTTTTCAATTAACATGTAAACGATGGTATATATATATATATATATATAGAGAGAGAGAGAGAGAGAGAGAGGGCATTAAGTTGTAAAAAAAGGATAAATGCAAAAAAGTCTCTCATATCTCAACAAAAACAAGTACAATTTTTTCCACTTTTATATTTCAAGATATAAGTATATTTTTTATGTCATTCTTAGAGCCATTTTCTGTCATGAGGATGATTTTTTGTTTTATTTTAGATCTAACTATATACTTGATTTGAGATGGGAGTTTATCAGTAGACAATGGAAAATTTTGATATAATGACTTGATATTGTATTTAGGGTGACATAGAAAAAAAAAAAACATACTCCTTTATTTTAAATGTTGGAGTTAGATAATTAATTTGTAAAAATTTAAAAAAAATTATTTGAGTTGTTTGTAAGAAATGCGTGTAACCAGCATAGAGTTGGATATATATATATTTTGCAAGGCACAAAATACAAATATCATCTTATCGATATTGGATACTAAATAATATTAGCATATCTCCCAATAAAAATAAGAATATTGATTTGTCATATTATAAAGGACTAGTCCTAACTAGTAAATAGTGGAATCAGTTTCCCTATCAAGCAAAAAGCTTAGGGAGAGCTTATCATATCTGAACTGTTCAAGTTCAATTTGGATAGTTTAAATCTGAGTTTTTTTTAAAAAAAAAAAAATCATTTTTTAAAAGAATAATAGATAAGAGGTTGTCTTTATTTTAAATTTTGTATTCATTAAAATAATTTTTTTAAAAAAAATATGGACTTTTAAAAATTCATATCTAAACGATCTAAATTAGATTTGATGGTCCAAATTTGTTGAACTCCCACTATTAAGCTTTTTGCGTAGGAGCAAAAACTGTTCTAGTAGATAGTTGGGTATTTTTGACACACACAAAAAAATTGATTTATTTTCTTGATTTTAAAAATCAGAAAAACTTCACACGCACAATACAATTAATGTGAAACAAATATTTTACCCTATCTTATAAAGTACTATCTAATAACAAACACCGTAGAAAGTGTGTCCCAAATTTTTGTTTAAATTGTCAATAATGCACAGAGGAAAGACGCAGAGAATCCCAACACTAAAAGATATATTCTCGTCATCAAGTTGGCAGTAATTGGTTTGTCCACGTCATCAAACTCAGAGCCTCTCTCTCTCTCTCTGTCTTAATTTTTCTCTCTCCCCCACCCACCCACCCTCCCTCCTTCTCCTTCCTGGCGAAATTACTAGTTGACTTACCGACTTTGTGATTCCGCCCTTTATTATTATTATTTTTTATATATAGCTAGCCTCTCCCTTTGTCCTCATAATCTAAGATCTCTCTCTCCTTTCTCTCTCACACGAGTTTCTCATATATCGCTTGAGATTTCATCTTCAGTAAACCTCATATCATTTGAAACAAGATGAGCAACATAAGCATGGTGGAGGCCAAGTTGCCACCAGGTTTCAGGTTCCATCCCAGAGATGAAGAACTTGTGTGCGATTACTTGATGAAGAAAGTCACACACTCTGATAATTCCGATTCCGCTCTCATGATTGACGTTGACCTTAACAACTGTGAGCCTTGGGATATTCCAGGTCTGTAATAATTCTTCAATCTCTTGCTCTTTTTTCATCATTCTCTAGTTTCTTCGATATATTACGCTATGCATCGACCAAGCTATTAATATGGATAAGTTTTATCGATCCTTGTTTTTGTTTCCTAGGGATATTTCTGGTTCACTAATGGCGAAATGTTACTTTCAGCGCCATTTTATTTGCAATATTGTCGCTAGCTACTTCTAAATTATTTAAGCTTCATTCGTTCGTGTCTTTTGCCGACTGTTTGTTTCGTGAAAGAGATATATATATATATATGCGCGCGCGCGCGCTCGCTTTCCAATAATTGCTCAATTCACAAAATTATTTATTTTCATTACTCATATATACAGAGATCGAAGCCAATCAGGAAGCTCTTTGAAATATTTAGTTATTTATTACTTTGAACACACACTTAGGCTTAGCATGCGTTCTTTCTGATCTCTACCTTTATTAATTTCCAGTGATATATATATATATATATATATATTGTGATCTACATCTTAAATTAGCTAGTATTCAGAAAAACTTCATCAAGTATATATGGAAGAAAGCAAGCTTGTCTGATATATAAAATTCAAACTAGGGGCAGGGAGAGAAATCATCTTAATTATGTCAAAAGAACAAAAGGAGGATATATCAATTGTAAAAAAATTAATTAATCAACCATTGAGATCAGAAAAGTGAAGCGAAGAAATATTTACCGCTGATGACATTACACAAGTCATTAATTAAGGAAAATGAATTGTTCATGAGAATACGAACAAAATTGATTTATTTGCGTATTTATAACAGTTTTTGTATTAATATTAATGGACAACTTGTAACTTAATCAACGATAAATAAATGAGTTGGTGTATAAAGACCATATTCATAAATGTTTTGAACAAATTGACTCATTGCACCTTAATTTGTCCTTGTCTTGCATCAAGAGGTTGATTCTCATGAAAATGGAAAACATGTAATTAATTTTCACTGCAGCTCTACGGGGAACAATGTTGATTTTGGATGTAAATTTCCAAGAAGTCAACTGTCAACTTTCACCACATCATATATCTCCTTGTATATGTCCAACCGTATCTTATCCTTAATTAATATCCTCCATATATTATAAATATTATTTTCATTTTCATACTTTTATTAATATTTTGAAAGCATTATTATATATATATATACATAGTTATTTTGACATCATCATATGATGGCGAGAATATGATGCATCCCTATTATGAGGAAGGCAACAATAAGGATAAGCTAAGCCAGAAGAAACAAAAACAATTTGAGGAAAGGAGCTCAAAACAATGGGGGCTCTCCCCCCCTCGTTGTATGAAAATAGTTGAAGCCGACTTGATAGAACTTACCTTAACATTTGTAATTGAAAATGCAGAAAGGGCATGCGTGGGAGGGAAGGAGTGGTATTTCTACACGCAGAGGGACAGGAAGTATGCGACGGGGATGAGAACAAATAGAGCGACAGCGTCTGGGTACTGGAAGGCCACAGGCAAGGACAAGTGTGTCCTTAGGAAGGGCAAATTGGTTGGCATGAGAAAGACTTTGGTTTTCTATCAGGGAAGGGCCCCCAAAGGCACCAAGACCGACTGGGTCATGCACGAGTTTCGCCCTCATCCCTCTCCTCATCATTCTTGTAATTTCCCCAACCAAGACTGGGTTCTCTGTAGGGTTTTCTACAAGAACAGAGATGAACAAGACAACAACAACAATAATAATAATGGAAAATCTGGCATGCCAAGCTCCTATGTTGCCGACGACACAGGCTCTTCGTCTCTTCCTGAATTAATGGATCCTTACATAAGTTTTGATCAGGCTTCTGGTGATCATGCAGCTCATGAATATGAGCAAGTGTCCTGCTTCTCCATCCCTCCTTATCCTCCTCCTACAAACCCTAACCCTAGCAGCCTCCATCACCCCAACTTATTATTGGCTCCCTCTCCAAATGCAGCTCCAGCTCCATTTTGTCACGACTCCCACGTTCTTAAAGCCTTGTTGACACAACTCTCCAAGATGGAAACTCAGCATGGATCCCCCACCAGCTTTGAAGCCCATCAAGCTTCTCAGGCTTACTTATTGTCTCAACGGCCTATTATTCCCAATTATTTATGGAACAATCACTAGTTATTAATTATTTCTGCTATGCTAGCTACCTGCTCCATCCTTATTTTTGGTGTGCCTTACTCCATTTCAACCCAATATATATAATATGGAGGCCAAGAACAAAAATTTACACCCACTTCCTCAGTATTGTTAATTCGATGTTATGTCCCGCTACAACTACCTAGCAATCAATGGGACGACTTGTGGTTTATATATAGCTAGTACTGACAAATATCTCTAGAGTTCATTGTGCTTATATATATAGTGGATGAACTTTCCACATTCCCTATATAATTGATTAGTTTGCATGAAATTGTATTATTGTGTAGTTGGCTGGCTGAATTCATTGAATCATCAGCTGCTGGCCCTTGAAAGTGGGGATTACTTTATTTTTTGAGTTCAACGCTTGGTAATAATTAGTATGTTCTCCTGATGACATGTAAACAGGGAAGTATATATAGGGTAGATTTTTGACCTGGTATTTTCGATTAATTAGTGCAAGTATTATTGAACAATTTGATTTGATGTGATAAGAAAAGCATCTCACAACCAACCTGATTAATAATTGACTATACGTCTAATAAATGAATGATCATCGAGCTAACCATATTTATATATATGATGCCTGATGTAATTACCCTGTTGATGACAGTAGTGAAAACAAAGATGATTAAGTAGGTATTGAAGATTCTGACCTTAATATAAAACTAATTAATGGTTTATTTAACACAAATGGGCCAATCTGATGTACAGGCTGGATGATTGAGACCAAATTTAATATGATACTCCTATATGTGAGTACCGTTGTTCTATATTCATATTATATTCCCTTTTCCGCTCTTTGATGTCACCGTTTGATATAGCCATAGCATTTGTTTGCGGAGTGAAATGTGGGTCAAGCGACACTTCGAAGCTTCGGGTTCTTTTCAATTATTTGGATTTTCATTATTTATGGCCAAAAGAGAGTATTTTCATTCTATCTTTGGTGTGAGGACTCTATGCCACCACGTTTGTGCAATTAGAAGACAAGAAACAGATTGTAACAAGTGATCAGAGAAGACTAACTAATCCTGATGGAGCTTATAGCCCGAAGGATCGCTGCGTTAACATTTAACAAGTTGGGATAAGATTTTAAGCCAAAACTTACGCGCCCAATATATTTATAAATTAAGGGTTGGACTAACATACTCATAAACTTACAATCTAACACTTACGATTAAGATTATTATTAATGAGTTAACCGAGTAAAATTAGTTTATATATAATAAAATCTATACTCTGATACGCCAAGTGTGAGTTAGTTGGTGATGAGAAACAAGAATTGAATATGCGGCACGTGTGAGGAGTAGTAATCATGAAAGAAAGTTCAAAGCTAAGGGATTAGGTTTGGTATGTGAGCTGCTCAAAGTCTAACTGCAAATCTTTGCTTTCCATCACATGATATTGAAAGCTACCTATCACCTAACTTTACTTTTTTTTTTCTTTTAAAAAAAAAAGAGAAGTTCCATTCCTGTACTATACGTAGAGCTCAAATTATTGAATTAATAACTCTTATTATTATAATGTTAATATTAAAAAACACCTTGTATATAATCAGGGTTAAGGTGTAAAATTACACGTGATTTTTCCAAAAGTGCATCCAACACCAAATGTTTTTTTAGGTGCAAAAATGACTATGTGGTTACAAAAGTGGGGCAAAAGTCATATACTCTGTTAATATGAGAACACTGACTGTGAAATTTGATTTTTTTTGACTGAAAATGAAGAGGTGTAGCGCGACGTGGAATATTAAGAAGCCACCTACGACACGACACCAAGAGGACTGGTCAGAGGATGCATTTGGATATCAAGGTCGGTGGTGAGATCAACAATAACAACAAAAATACCAGTTTCAACTCCAAGCTTTCTTCTGATTATAATTTCTTCAACAATAGCTAGAAGATGCTCGATTCTTTGATTTCTAGTGAATCATTTTTCTCTGTGACTCATAACACTACTCCTCTCAATCGAGTCTTCAATAAGGGTATTTATTCCAAGCCTTCTTTTGGCTCGAAATTAGCAATTTTCATTGAGAAAGAAGTGCCCAATAGAATATTACTCGACTTGATATCTTCATGAATCACAGGTGGGTTGCAAGAATGAAGGTAACATATTCCTTTTGCTATATCAATAAAATTATGGCGAGACATTTATTCCAATCCATCAGCTTAAGGATCTTCCATCACAACGGAGGATTTGGTGAAATATTAGATTTAAACCAGCAAGAATCTTCGGTGATTTCTATTAGAGGTGGAGCCTATCGCAACCACGATGTGTTGGGAATAAAGGTTGGCAGTTCATGAGCTTGACAGCGATGGGCTTTCGGACCCTAGGCAAAACCCCGAAAAAGACAGGTCCAAACCCACAGTTGCCTATGACGGTGGAGGAGGTGGAGGCATGGCAGAGGGAGGAGTAGTAGAAGCGATGGGAGGCTTTGACTCGGAATTAGAAGATGGACCTTCATACAGTCCCTCATGACTCAGTTCTCGTGAACACAACCCTTCTTCTGCTCTCTCTGTCATCAACGTTGAAGACGAAGCCATCAATCTTCCTCTGTGCTTCTCGCTTCTAAATGCTCGACCAATTCCTTTTCCTGGGTATCTTTATTGGTGAGGATTAATGTTGGGTGGTGGGTTCGATTAATTGCCATGTCTTCCTCTAACAAATTAGCTATAAATAACACATGGACAACAACTAGCACATTTAAGGAGAATTAAATAGATGTTATCCACATTTAACGGAGTATGTGACTTTTGCCTCACTTTTGTAATCACATAGTCACTTTTACACATAAAAAAAACATTTAGTGTTGGACACACTTTTAAAAAAACCATATGTATATTTTTACACCTTAACCCTATAATCAAATATATAATGGATATCTAGGTTTGTGTACATTGTTAACGTTGCGTCAAACAATAATTGTTATTTTCCACAAGGCCCATGACTAATATTAGTCTAGGTCTTGTAGATAGCACATCATGTTATTATTATGTTAAGCAGTACCGATAATTAAAAACACAACATAAATAAAAGGGTTAATGTGTAAAAATATATATGATATTTTTCTAAAAGTATGTCCAATACTAGATGTTTTTATAAGGGATAAAAGTAACTATGAACTTTTAAAATATGTGTAAAAATACATATTAATTGTTAGTTAACCAGTTGTTTGAATTTTTTAAGGGTTAAGAAGCAAAAATGCATATAAGATTTTCCTAAAAGTGCGCTCAACAAAAATTGTTTTTTAAGGAAAAAAGTAACTATGAACTTTCAAAATATGTTCAAAAATACATATTGACCGTTAGTTTGAATTTTTTGACTGAAAATGGTGACATGAATGATTAAAAGCAACCTGGAATAATAATTTACTGACTGAGTAAAGGAAATTAATTTCCACCTAACCCTTTATCTCCACGTCATCACTTTATCGCCACTTTACCCTTCCTTTCCTCTCCCTCTCTCTTTTGAAAGAAGTGATGAGGATGAGATAAAGGGTTAGGTGAAAATTAATTTTCCTTGCCTAGTCAACAAATTATTATTTCAAGTTGGAGAAATACTTATATATTCCAAGAGTACTACATTATTAGAACTTTGCCCAGTGAAAACATAACAACTCATATCATTTTAATCCTAGTTGCCTGATGACTCATCTAAAAAAAATTCAAATTCAAATTTTGTTTGTTTTAAAAAATTAAAACAAAATGATCAATCATTTTTTTTCTTAACAACAATATAAAATTTAATTTTTTTCATATAAGTCATTAGTCAACTAGGATTAAAATGATATGAGTTGTTATGTTTTTATTTGACAGAGTTTAGATGACATTGTACTCCTAGAGTATATAAGTATTTTTCTCCAAGTTGTTTCTTAATCATCCACGTCATCCTCAATGTTACTATTTTTAATCAAAAAATTTAAACAGTCAACCAATGATCAATGTGTATTTTTACACTTATTTTAGAAATTCACATTTACTTTTGCTGTTAAAAAAAACATTTGTATTAAACGCACTAATAAGAAAATCTCATTTATATTTTTTCACCTTAATCCTTAAAAAAATTAAACAAATGATCGATGTATATTTTTACATCTATTTTAAAAATTCATAATTAATTTTATCCCTCAAAAAAGCCTATATCAAAAAATTAAACAAATGATCGATGTATATTTTTACATCTATTTTAAAAATTCATAATTACTTTTATCCCTAAAAAAAGCCTATATCAGACTCACTTTAAAAAAAAATCTCATTTATTTGTACACCTTAACCCTAAATAAAAACATTTAAAGCTTTACGCGCACTTGCTAAAAGAACCCCATAGCTTAAATACAAAGCACATGAATAATTCCATTGAATTTTGATGAAATTATATATGAAACCTTTTTAAATAGAATCACCGGATCTTATTTGCCAAAACTCGTAAATAATTGGTCATAGTTGTGTTTGCCTGAGGCCTCTTTATTTTTTGAGGCCAATATTCAAATTGAAATATATCACCTTAAAACCACTAAAAATTCAAGTAAGTTTGGTTCAAGGCTCACCAACAACAAATCGCCCACCAACAAGGTCCTCAATCGGTAGGATTTGAAACCACGTCATCCTTTGTTGGCACCTTAAAACTACTTAAAACCATGCAAAAATTGGAGCCACCCACTCCACCAAACTAATAAAGACTTGTTTAGAGGATTGGGCTGGATTAGCTTTAGACATCCAAGAAGCCCAGAAGGAGTGGCCCATTTAGAACTGAAATCAAATATTATCAACAGCTTAAATAGGAGAGAGGATATGGATATAGGGATATATAATTACATGAAGAAGGGAAAACTAGGCTTCATATATAAAGATGAGAATCCAAGCCTGAAGAAGATATACAGAACATGTTTAAGGTACACATACACAATCACCAGTTTGATTGTAAGTAGTGGTAGCATTAGCATAGTGTAAATAATTATTTAATCTTATTGAGCCAAGGCACTGGTGTTGTACACAAGAAGGGCACCCCCAGCTAGAAGACCTGCCAGTGTTACTGCCCATATAGCCAACCCTGTGGTTCCTGCAGCATCATTATTTTCAAACATTTCATTAATTACTACTCACTTCATTTCTATCTATCTATCTATCTATCACTGCTTTTCATTCTCTTTACAACTAACTCTCAAAACGGGAGTGTTTGTGTGTGTTGGTGTGTTCATAGACATCACGATGTCTTACCTCCTACGTAGACGTCACCGCTTGGAGACCAGTCGTTGGTGTCGAAGATAGGACTGTACGTAAGAGCCAAAAACAATGCAACTCTCATTAGTAATTAACTCTCATGATTCGAATTCCATAGATGAAACACGGTATATATATATGTATGCTTAATTGGGAATTGAATTACCTGTAGCCATCCACGTTAGCACCGTACTTGTCCACAAATTGGTATACACCCTTCCCCTGATCACTCAAAACCATTCACACAGTCAGTATTAGAATATAGTCTTACATTGACCAATTGAAATCTGAATCACAGGTATATAGCATTGAGGCAAGTCTTATTAAATAGGCTTGAACTATTTCAATAAAAAGGCATATCTAACACATACCTAGTTCACTAAATTGTAATTGCAATTCTAATTCTGATAGTAAGTTTATGGCAAAAGTATTCTAATAGCAAGTGCAGCCAGCTTCCAACAAGCAAACCACCCACACCCACTTTACTTTCAACCAACTACTGAGCTATGCTATGGCGTAAAGTTATTTTTTGCAGCAAGCAGTTTTGAAAGCAATAGCATGATTTCAATGAAATAACTAGAATCAATTTATTTTCTAGTTGCAGGCACAATATTTAGCTGTGTAAAAAAGATCAACATATCAGTACCAACAGACATAAAACAATCAAAGCCATGTTATGCGCATGCAGCTCAAAATATTCATTTACGAGTAAGAAAATACTCAAAATTACAATTAGATAGGGAGCTGCCTCACAAGAAGAGTGAGGTTCATAAGTTCAAGGAGCTGTCTAATCTTTCATTGAGCCCTCACATAGATTCACAAGCACCATAAATTGGAGGCATCAATTCATGAATAACTATGAAAGGACTTTGACATATCCAAGATGTAGCTAATATAATAATCTTATTAAGCACTGAAAAGGCGATGATATATATATGAGGAATAACCATAAAGATCATGAATTCAATAATCAGAATATCATAGCCCACATGCATCTAGTGTTGTAGTTGTTGAGAATATTATTAGGTGTTGGTGAGTGTAATAGTAAATGAATAGGATGTAAAAACAAACCTTTCCTTTCCTGCCAGATGAATCAACGCCACCTACCAAGTTCATGCCACCGTTGATTCCTGCAAATCATTCACCCCATAAAGACGTTGTCTATGCATATGTAAACGAATATCAGTTACTTACCACTATATATAAAATATGAAAAGAGATAGATAGATAGATAATTAATTACCATAGGGCTTGTCGGTTTTGAGCTTCTTTTGGCCACTGCAGGTTACGACCTTGAAGGAAGAAGACGACTTTGAGAGGGAAGGAAGGCCTCTCACTGCAGATTTCTCAACAGTGAAAGGCGCTGGCTTTAGAGACACGGAAGCCATCATAGAGGACGCCATTGCTGAAGCGATGCTTAGCTTCTGATTTTGTTCCCTCCCACTCACTCACTCTGGGGTTGCACAATGAATGCACCAAGTCCGCAGATTGCAGAATAATAAAATTAGTTTAGAGAGTGGCGACAGAGAGAGTGGCCATTGCGATTGCTGCCTAACACGTGGCACTGATTTTGTGAAGAGCTTTGGATATCATCTTCCCAATCTTATCCACAGCATGCCACGTCAAAACATTTTCATCCACTTGTTTAATTCCCCTCAATAAAATCTCCACCCTCAAGATTGGGCCACGTTCGGGCCAATTAGTGGTCGGCCCTGTTCTGTTCAATTAATCAACGCAGCCTCTAGAATCTTAAGTGAGACATCACTTTCAAGGGCCATAATATTATATTACTTATATGAGTGTGTGTTTGGTTGGGCTTATTTTGACCAAATAAACCTCATTTTCCCTGATAAGGCCGATATGAAATTGATGTCAGGATTTTGAGTGTTTGGGTAAGCTTATTTGGATTGGGTTTTCATTGAAATTAATGCCTTATTCAAAAAGCCACACCACCCACCTTATTGCAAAAAGCCACAGCACCCACCTCCTGACATCAGTTATTTTTTTGCTCTCCTCTCTTCTCATCTTCATGCCCGACCTTTCCCACCCAAGAGAGCACCCAACTCCAAATGTCCTCCCTCTCTCGATCGGCCACCACAAAGTGGTGAAGTGGTGGTGTTCGTGAGTTTAAGGCCGTGTCTACTGTGGTCGGTCATGCGTCGATGATGATGATCTGAATCCGGCGACAGAAGTAGGAGGACGCCGGAGGTTCAGAGCTCCTCGATCATGGTTCACAATACTCCCTGTGTCTGCCATTGGTCTTTGGTCCAGTTCTGTCGGTAGGAAGAAGAAGAAGGAACTTGGTCAAAACGCAAGTTTTGACCAGGGACCCTTTTGCAAATTTCAAAAGTTTATATGGAGGGATCATAGTGTAAAACATTGAAACTTATGTAGGGCAGAGTTATAATTTTAAAAGTTCTGGGTTTTCTGTAATTTTCTCTGGCCCTTATCTTCATTTACTTGTAATTTTCAAAAATTGCAGGGCTTTCTGTAATTTTTCCCAGTTTCAAACAAATTTTGACTTTAAAAAAAGTACTTATCCAATCACCAATCCAAACAAGTTTTGACTTATACAATAACACTTATTCAATTGTTTATCCAAACATAAATCATATTACATAAACTAACTTTTTTATAAGTCAGAATCAAAATAAGTCATTTTTCCCACCTCTATCCCAAATACGCATTGACCCTGCTTGCCTATCTGGAGGAGTTAAAATTGTGAGATATAGTTGCATCATTATTATTATAGGATTCATTTCTGATTTTGGCTTCCAAATCTTTCATCCTTTGACTTGACATTCTATAATATCTTTCATCTTCTATTACGAGTCATGCACATGTTTCATGTTGTTTTATAGAGCTTCAAAGAAAAGGAACATTTTATAAATCTTAAATTGTAGCATGTTTGGATCCTTATGCCTATTCAAAAATAGCTTTTGCTTCCAAAAGTATTTTTGAGGTAGTTCTTTGGGAAAGTCACTCTCAGGTCCCAAGGACTAGACATATTCACAGAACAATTCCAGGAAAAAGTCAAATATCAAAAAATTCCCTGAAGACTTTTCTGTGGTTATTTTCCAAAGTAAAATGACAAATATGCCCTATTGTAATTTAAACTCTCCTTTATTCAAATTCTCAAATCGCGTCATTCAGAGGCATTTTCGAAAAGCTTGCCTTGCCTCTCTGTCGGTGGTCTGGTTGTTCGCCCTGCCTCTCCGTTGTTGGTGGTCGGGTCCCAGTGCCATCCGTCGCTGCTCCGATCGAAGTCGCCACTGCCGTCCGTCACTGCTACTCCGCCTCCATTCTCGGTCCGTCATTGCTCCTCTCGTAGTAGCCTTCCATCGCTGCTCCCATCTTAGTCGGTGTCTGTCGCTGCTGTGAGTTGTAACGCCCCAAATTTTGATTAAGAGCTAATGATGATTATTGTGGATAATTTGGTAAATTAAAGTGGATTTGATATCCGACTTTGTTATGGGAAATGCCCAACACCATGTATTTTAGTATAATTGTGTGACAAATAATTATTTGGGCTAAAATAGGGGTAAATGGCGCATAGAAGAAGGAAAGGAATTTGATTATGTATTATGTGGCAATTTTAATTAATATGCCATAATCAGTGAAAAATTTGGAAAGAATGGAAAATTGTCGGGTAATTAGTTAGTGATTAATGGAGAAATTAATTACTAACTAAGAGAAAAATGAGATGTGAAATTAAAATGACTAATAGAGGGATTAAAGTGATTAATTGGGTGATTACTTTGTGAGAGCCAATTAAATGCTGACAAGTGTCAAGATGAGATGAAGCAAGAGAGTGTAAGAAAGTCAAATAGGCTTTGTTTAATATTTTCTTCTCTCTCCCTGCCTATTTTAGAAATTAAAGGGTATGGGGGCATGGGAAGTGTCATCATTCTCTTCTTCAAGCTTCTTTCTCTCACTCTTTCTCTCTCAAATTCCTCCTCCATTTCTGCAGAAAAAGGAAGAAGAAGCTTGGTGAAATAGGTAAGCTTTTGACCCTCTAAATGGCTTCTAATTTGTCCATTTGGTGGTGTTTGAGCTCTCAAGAAATTTTGGAGTTTGGAGAACCAAGAAATCCCTTTGAGAAAGTTGTTGAGGTGAGTGAAAGCTTCATTTTCATATAAGTTTTGTGGCCATTTGTTGGGCCTTGAATTTCTGAAAATTTTGCCCTAATTTTCATGATTTAAGGTCATGGGGGAGTATGGTATGTTATTGTTATAGAAATGGTGCCTTGTTTAGTGTTTTGAAGTGATAGAATTGCATTGAAGCTTAAATGTTAAGTTTGGCCACTTTGTGTTGGTTTTTGTACATTGGGCAAAACAAGGAATGTCAATGGGTTGTGATTTTGGTCATTTTGAGGTTGCCATTTTTTTTTCCTTGTAAGAAATTGTATGGGAATAGGTTTGGTTATTGATTTTAGAGTCATTGGACACTTTGGTAGAAAATTGGAAATCTGTCAAGTGTGAACTCTATTCTGGGCAGTCAATTTGCACGAAAGTGTTGGATAACCAAATGATGTTGGAAAATTCTGAAACTTTTCAGTCTTAAAGTTCACATCCCAAGCTTCAAAATGGACATATACTTCATGTCATTTCGTGTTTTGAACTGAGAGTTATGCTTTGCCAAAATTTGGGACAAAAATTGGACTCTGTTTTGGAGCAGTGTTGAGTTTTGTGTAATTCTGGAATTTTGTGGTGATTTCTAGTTATGGTCCATATTGTTCCAATAAAGAAAACTTAAATATATTTCATTTGGCTTTGGAATCACCTCATTTCGATTTTTCTAGAATTAGTTATAATTTTTGGAAGTTTAATCAATAAATAGGATTTTTCTTGGTTGCGGCCCAAATGCTTCAGACCTATTTTTGGCCGTGACCAGTGGATTCTTGGGCCACGGCCAACCCCCAAAATTCAACATTTTGCACTTCTGAAAAGTGGTTTTCAACCCAGTGTTTCCCAACCTTTTAAGGCTTTTATTAGAGGCATTTGTAGCCTCTTAAGGGTCAATTAGGATAACCAAATTTAAGTGTTATGAAGTAAATTAAGTCTTGGAATAGAGTATAACTCTTCGTCCTTAATTATGATTCTAGGATTTGACATTTTCCCTACTCGAGAGAGACCGGTGCCAGAATATGGCCGGAAGGACCAAGGTAGTGACTCTTCTCTCATGTTGTGTATGATGTTTTGGTATGCATGACTTGTCATTGAGCTTTGTGAACTATATGTGCCATTGTCCATTACAGTGTGAGCACTTCAGCGTGAGCCGTTTAGGGATTGACGTTGGTCATCTCTAGCTTGGCCGTTGAACTGCCGTTGTAATCGACATGGATCTTTGTGAAAATGACCCGTAGGGCGGCTTGTTGTGAATTCGACCGTGGGCTGTGTGTTATATATCTTGCCTGTATGGCTTACGTATGAAATGCTTTATATGAATCCCAGCTGTGGTGAAATATATTGTGTGAACTATTGTGGTGCAATACAGCATGAGCAAACGTAAGGGTGACGCAAGTCATACCTGCTCTTGCCGTTGTAGTTGCCATGTATGGGTTATGATTTGCTTTTATGCCTTATTGTTGTGCATACTATGAGTGATTTGAGACTACGGGGATTCCTTAGAATCTCACTCCCCTAAAAACAATTTTTAGGTAGAGCCGAAGGATCAAAGGAAAAGCAGGTGACAAAGGGTGGTTGAAGCTCCGAGCTAGGAGTCTATTTTGGCTTTGGTTATCATAGTTTGATTTTGGATATTTTGTTGGGAAACGATTGTATATATTGGATTTATGGTATAGTTTGTGTAATCCCCTGGATAAGGGAAATGAATTATGGGCATTTTGCCTTGTAGAACCCCTTATTTATTAAATGGAACCCGAGTGTGTCAGGAATTTACATTTCACTCTGATATGTATAAATGGAATAGAATTGTACAGGCTATTTGTGTGTTGATTGTTGGTGTGAGACCATTGTTGAATATATTTTAGAATTTTTTTTTCAAGCCCGATTTTGGGAAAATGAATACTTTATTAAGTCTCAAACTGTTATGGTCTCTAATTCAACCTAGTCACGTTTTATGAACGTAAATATCGGCCTATAGTTGTGAGGGGGTTACATGAGTGTTGGTATATGTTGAATTTCTCATGAAATTTTAACAGTTTGCATAGTCGTATTGTGTAAATTGTTGGATTTGTTGCTGAGTGCAAGCATTGTCTCATTGCTGTCATTCTTGAGCATTGTTGTATGTTTGTGGTAGTTTTGGATTACTGAAAATAATTGCTACTACCATGAATTAGTCTGAGCATATTTTTTGGCGCTGAACTGAGTACTTGCTAAAAAAGCAGAAATAAACTTGGTTGAAGATCATTTATTAATCTTCCTGACACTTGATTACTTGAGGCTAACCTCTATTTATTTGCCATAAATTGCCACAAAGTATGACTGGACTTGCTGGTTTTTGGATGAGAATTGTGAGTTGATGTGAGCTAGGTTTAGGTTCTGCTAGGCTTAGTTCATAACTGCGGTGATATATTTGATTGGTTTGGGAAACCGAATTAACTTATGCGAAATGAGTTTGCTGGTTTAAATTGAAAAAAAAAATCTGAAAAGAAAACTCATCCTTGCATTTGAGTTGCTGATTTGTGATTATTGCATTAATTATGATATCAGATTGTCACTAAAATTTTTGCTGAATTGCATCATTTTGAATACTATCATTGGGCTAATGAATTGTTCCATAGTTTTTTATATGTATACCCTTAACCAAGGTTGTGAGTTTGCAAGCCTTTTAAAGTGAATATATATATATATATATATATTTCACAGTACCTTTTGGGGTATTGATTTTGCTACAAAAATGAATCTTTGCTTGCTGAGATCATAAATTGTTGCTGTCATTTCACTGCTGAATTTTTCATCTATTATTGAACATACCCCCATCCTAAAGACCCTCTTTCAGATTTGAATTCTGAATTTTTATTGTAACCGAGTAGTATTTTATTCTCTGTAAATCAAAGAAACTTAAGACCTCCCAATGTAACAAAGAGATTAAAATGAAATTGTTAAGACCTGAAAACCAAAAACTTATTTATAGCACAAAGTAGATATATATACTCACTGCGTCTCTTTTTTTTAAGAAACCTTTTAATTAGAATGTCTTTTTTTCTCAAAATATAAGATATTGTATCATTTTTTTTCACAATCATACCATTTTACTCTAAACTTTGTGAAAGTTGTAGGAAGTATGTTAATTATAGTTTGGAAACACGTCTTTATAAGTAATTGATTAGGGGCAAATATAAAGATTAAAGTTGACATACTTTAGCATTATGCAACGCATAATGCTGCTATCTATGGAGTGTGTGATCATACTGAGTTTATTATAGGAAACTTTTTTCCTTTTGGCACCGAAGTTTAAGGTACCAAAGTTGATAAATGACAATATTTTTTGGCAAAGGAAGAGAAATACGTAATGATGTTAACTGGCCAAATGTGCATGTCAAATGTGATACGTTAGTATTACTTATTTTTTGTTTCTCATGACTTTAAAATGGTTGGTTATCTGTTTGATATCGTTTGTTTAACTATACAACTATGTATGTTGCATCCTGTTTACAGCGATTCTTGTGGTGTCCATGTTCTTTCATGGTTATACGGTTGGGATGACTCTGCACAGGACAAAGGGGGTATACCATGCCTAAGTTGTCTCTTGACCAAATTCGGTAGATGAAGGTCGATTCGTTATAGTGGCTTGTGACACGTGACAAGAACAAACATGCGCAAAAGGTGCTGTCCATTCTAGTTGGCAAGAAACAAATGAAGAGGAAGAAAGACATGTAGTAGTTGTAATGTTATTTTGTCTGAAACACGTTTTGTTATGTAGATATGTTGTTATTTTGTGGGTTCTTTGAGAACCTTATGTCCTTGTGTGGGAAAGCCTTGTTGTATGAAAGGCAATCATGCAATGCTCTTTGTTCACTGCTATGTGTAGGTGACAAGTTCATATTTACAACTTCTTTAGGCATTTTTACAACTGCATATGCCTTGTTCTACAAGTGGTTATGTTTGTGTTGAAACAACTTCATTTTGTTGTAAAAGATACTTCACATGTCGCAATGAAACAACCTTTATTCAAAAAGTTAGTCACTGCAAAATGGTCTGTTTACAACTTGTGAAGCATGTATTAACAATATGTTGAGTGCGTTTTACAACTTCTTTCCCATTTCTCCCTGAAATAGTGTTTTTGCACGTGAACAATGCCAAATGATCTGTTTACAACTCTTCAAGTGTGTATTCACAACACTTTGAGTGCATTTTACAACTTCATCTCCGTTTCTGCCAAAAACAATGTGTTCTCATGTTAAGTTTGCCAAATGGTTTGTTTACAATTCTTCGAGCGTCAATTCACAACACTTTAAGTGCGTTTTATAACTTCATCTCCGTTTATGCTAGAAACAATGTTTTCTCACGTCAACACTACTAAATGGTATGTTTATAACTTGTAAAGCTTCTATTAATAACACTTTGAGTGCGTTTTACAACTTTGGACACATTTCTGCCTGAAACAATGTTTTTTTACGTTAAGTTTGCCAAATAGTCTGTTTACAATTCTTCAAGCGGCAATTCACAACACTTTAAGTGTGTTTTACAACTTCATCTTCGTTTCTGCCAGAAATAATGTTTTCTCATGTCAACACTACTAAATGGTATGTTTACAACTTGTAAAGTGTGTATTAACAACAGGTTGAGTGTGTTTTACAACCTCATCCTCGTTTATGCATGAAACGATGTTTTCTCACGTCATGACAAATGATTTGTTTACAACTCATAAAGTGTGTATTCACAATAGTTTGAGTGTGGTTTACAACAGGTTAGTGCCTATTGTTTTAAGTGCATTAGTCACATTTACAAGTAAATTGTACTTCTCCCATGACTTTATAAATTGCACACCTTTCCAATGTCACAGAAGCTACCCATGATTTTAACTAATTATTATGCCTATTTGATTACAATTCATGCTGCAAAATTTGACAACAACTGATGCCACTTTCACAACTCCTACTGCATGTTTTCACAACATCATGAGTTATTTTCACAAGGTCACTATCCAACCCGATAGTCTACAAAATGAATGTCCCCCTGTTAATTACAACACATCATGAATTTAAACAACTGATGCTACCTAATTTTGCAACTTCATCACAATACATGTCACAATTGAATAGTAAATCATATCCACATATCATATAACATTAAAATATTAAGTTATATAAGTAAGTGGATATTTTCACCTGCTCATTTAACTTAATATCATACCCTTTGTGTTTAAGTACACCAACATCTAGACCCGTTCAAACAAAGCACAATCACATTTAATCACGTCTACTTTAAACAAAGCCATACCTATTTTAGGTTGCTAAAGAACAGAGCATTCCCTCTATTATATTGCCTAAAAACATAGCACAAGTTCTATATTAACAACTACAAAAGTGATATTAACAACTACTACTGCATGAATGAACAACAATTTTTTTCCATATCAGCATTTTCACAGCACCCCACCATTATGACAATCAACTATTCTCACTTCAAACATACCACTTCCTTGTAACCTTCCCCAATAATAGATCACTATGACATTAACACTATCCAATCTCATTTTTTGTATTAACAACTACAATAGTTATATTAACAACTACATATGCACGAATTAACAACTTGTTTTTTATTCCATATCAGCATTTTCACAGCATCCCACCACCATGACAATCAACCATTCCCACTTCAAACATACCACTTCCTCTATTACCTTCCCAAAAACAGAGCACTATGATAGCCAACCTCATTTTTTGTATTAACAACTACAACAGTTATATTAGCAACTACAATTACACAAATTAACAACAATTTGATTTTTTTTACCATACCAGCGTTTTCACAACACCCCACCACCATAACAATCAGCCATTCCCACTTCAAACATACCACTTTCTCTATTACCTTCCCAAAAAACAGAGCACTATGACATTAACAGTACCCAACCTCGTTGAAACCCCAACTATAATGGTCAAGATAATATCTTTAGCAAAATCATGCCATTACTTATCTACCTCCTACCACTTTGTTCGCTATTGAGGCCAAGCACCAACCTTAACCAACCCTCAATCTCACTTCATCCAATGTTCACATAGAACAAATAAAAAAAAATTAGTTTGCTGTTCTACCTCTGTACCAGTAGGTGGAGCTTGCAAATTCGATTCTTTGCCAACACTTTAACACTACACTTGATCCCTTCAATGTTGCAGTTCTAACCCGTTGCTTTCGCTCCGTTTCTTTGTCTCATCAATTAGAAGAGTCGCGCCTTCCCTCTTCTATGTGCGTTTGGTTTTTACAATTACAATGGGGGCATGTTTGTCATTTTACTTTGGCAAAATAATCACAGAAAAATCCTTAGGGACTTTTCTGATATTATTTCCCAAAGTCAAATGACAAAGATGTCCTATAGAAATTGTAAAATGAAATTTTTTGTTTACAACTCTTGAAGCATGTATTCACAACATGTTGAGTCATGTTAACAACTTCTACCTCATATTTGCCTGGAACAATCTTTTCTCACATTAACTATGCGAAATACTTTATTTACAACTCGTAAAGCGTGTATTCACAACATGTTGAGTCATATTAGCAACTTCTACCTCATGTTTGCCAAGAACAATCTTTTCTCATATTAACTATGCGAAATGCCTTGTTTACAACTCGTGAAGTGTGTATTCACAACATGTTGAATCATATTAACAACTTCTACCTCATGTCTGCTTGGAACAATCTTTTCTCACATTAACTATGCGAAATGCTTTGTTTACAACTCGTGAAGTGTGTATTCACAACATGTTGAGTCATGTTAACAACTTCTACCTCATGTTTGCCTGGAACAATCTTTTCTCACATTAACTATATGAAATGCTTTGTTTACAACTTGTGAAGCGTGTATTCACAACATTTTAAGTCATGTTAACAACTTCTGTACCTTCCGTTTTGCAATTTTGTATGGGGGCATCTTTATCTAAGGGTGAGTATGGTGCCCAGTGGCCTGGTGCGCCCACCCTGACCCTGTAAAAAATTGCCTAGCTCAGCCCAGCCCTAAAAAAG
Organism: Inga oerstediana; assembly: GCA_963210345.1. Lineage (NCBI taxonomy): Eukaryota > Viridiplantae > Streptophyta > Magnoliopsida > Fabales > Fabaceae > Inga > Inga oerstediana. Next base: position 72,643,084 of record OY723406.1, read on the forward strand.
TGGCCTAAAAAAATTTTGGGCAGCTTTGGGCGGGCTAATAACTGAGCAGGGCCGGGCATCGGGTAAGGGGTGTTGCCCTGCTCATTTGGCCCTGCCTGAAAAATTATTTTCATTTATTTAAAATATAAAATTTCATATCAATTTAATATTATTTCATATATTATTTTTATTTAAAATATATATTGTCTATTGTATAATATTCTTTTGGTTCTATCTTTTTTACCTTAGCCACTAAACACTATTTGCAAGTAGATTTAATTTCTTCCTTTCTTCTTTACTTTATGTGTATTAAATTATAGTTGCTTTTAATTTTTTTTCCAGATGCTTCATCATTTGATCAACTTTTGGGATATTGAATTGATACAAACTACTTTGACTTTATGGCTTTAATTACAATCGTTTTGTTTCCTTATTTATAATGGATTATGGATATTGTTTAATTTTTAAAGTATGGATATTTGTTAAGACATATGGTAGTTTTTAAATTTCAAGACTCAAGTTATAGACTTATTTTGAAATATCTCAAGATGTGGAATCATTGAATATATTTGAAGTTTATATTACTTAGGGTGAAGTTAAGACATATGGTATTGGTAACTACAGGAATGTTCATGAAATTTACACGAATTTTTTTTTCATGTGGATTAGACAAGGTGTTATCACTTGGGCAAGGAAGCCCACCCTTGCCTAGCCCAAAATGGTTAAGGCTTTTAGCGAGTAGGGTTGGGCATAGGGCTGCAAAATGTAGCCCGTTCATCCTTCGGGCTGGGTATCGGGCAGGGGTAGGGGTGTTCAACAAATTTCCGTCCCGGTCTTCCCGTCCTGATCCCGAGCATATCGGGACGGGAAAAATTCGGGATCGGGAATTTTAAATTCGGGATCGGGAATGGCATTTCCCGATCCTGAAATAGTAGACTTTTTTTTTCTTGCTTTTAGTTGTTTAGGTGAAGGCCCATTTCGGCCCAGGCACACACTGAAGCATATCTACATGATATATTAGTTATCATCTTCAAGCAAAAAAAAAAGGTCATCACTCATCAGACACACACACATTCGGACTCATCAGCTCATCGGTCATCACTCTCGATCTTTCAGTCCCAGTCTCGCTCTCGCGCTCGTCTCAACCACAAATCGACAGTCATCACTCTCACTCTCTCAGTCTCAGACCTCAGTCTTGCTCTCGCACTCAAGTCTCAACCACAAATCGATAGTTATCACTCTCGCTCTCTCCGTCGCACAGTCCCACATTCGAACCGCTTCCCTCGTCGGCGTCCTCGTTCTCCCTGACGGCTGACGGAGACGGATGTCCGAATCCCATTCCCGGTTGCTCATCGCCTCGCTGCTTGATGAAAGACGGTGTTGCCTTGCTCTGGTCGGCCTTCCCCTGTCTTCATCTCTTCTCCAAATCCCTAGCTTCCAGATCTCATTGTCAAGCTCTCAAGCTCAGTAAGGTATCTAATTGCCATTGGTGTTGCTTGCACTCAAGCTCTGTATTGTGTCTAATTGCTCTGTTCGGTTTTCATATGAATTCACTGATGTTTCCTGTATTCACTGATGTAAAGCATGAATTTATGTTATTGAATTCATTGATGTTGCCTGCATTTACTGATGAAGAGAAAGCACATACATTGGTCCAAAATCCTGTTTTTCTCCTTTCTCGGTTTTTGTTTACCAGTTAGAATTGAAAATCTGATTGTGAAAGGGGAAAAAATTAATAGGAGATTAATAGCCAGCCATTGGAAACTCAAAATGGATTTTATCAGATGGAAAATCTTTAGGAATTCAGGAAATCCCCGATCCCGAGCTCGGGAATTTCCATACCGTCGGGACGGGGAATTTTTGGGATCGGGATCGGGATCGAGAATGAAATTACTTCCCGAATACTTTTTGGGATCGGGATCAGGAATGAGATTTTCCGATCCCGATCCCGAACACCCCTAAGCAGGGGTTTTGTCCTGCCCAACCCTACCCATGCTCACTCCTATCTTTGTCATTTGACTTTGGAAAATAATATCAGAAAAGTTCCTAAGAAATTTTATGATATTTGATTTTTTTTAGGGACTTTTCTGATATTATCTTTAATCCTTGGGACCTTAGAGTGATTTTCCCTAAAATCAACCAAAGTTACCTTGATGGTAAAACTGCCTTTTATTTGCATTTATTTTTATAATTAGAATTTTAAAATTTTATCTTAAAATTATCAAATATATACTCATAAATATAATATAAATTATAAAGTTTATATCTTTTTTAGTCATTTTGCATCTAAACTTACTTTTTAATTATTTTTAAAACAAATTTTAGCTTGTGTAACTGACTTTATATAAAAGCATATATATTTTTATTTATAATTAAAAACATATCTTAACATGAATATATAAACTTTTATCCCAATGCTTAAACTAGAGGCGGTAATTCGGCCCGGACCCGTCAGCCCGTCCAAAATAAATGGGTTCGGGCTGTCATTTGATTCCGGGCTCACGCGGGCTGGCCCACTTTATTTAATTTTTTTAAAAAAGTTTTTTTCTCAAATACCCTTCGTCCATTGTCTCCTTTCCTTTAATGATGTGTTTAATTAATTTCCCATATTTTTTATTTGACACTTATTTTCATATTATATTTATTTATTCTACTACTATTAAATTTAAAAGAGATGTGTTTATATAGTTTTGTGATGTGAATAGATGAAAAAAAAAAGTAAGAATGAAATTGACTTCATAACATAAATGTATAAAAGAAAAGAAGTGTGATATAAGCAGATGAAAGAGAAATAGAGTAAATTTTTTTTAAAAAAGAGTGAAATTAAAAAAAAAATTGGCGGCTTGGCGGGACACAGGCCGCAACCCGCGGGCTAGCCCGAAGTACCACCTCTAGCTTAAACAAACACCTACTGTAATTAACTTGCGACTTGAGCTCTGTCTACAACTTTGTTTTTTTTTATTTTTTTGATGGAATCTGTCTACAACTAGTTGCTTTAGGTGGTCAGATGCTCCTATGAATGTAACTATTTAAAAAGAATAAAACATATTTTAGTTTGATGAATAGATCGAAGCATATGGATATTGGGGTCATGTTGATTTCCTAACTTTGCCTTCTTGGGTTTGAATGAATATAACATCATAGTGGCACTGGTACGTACGCACATAGTTGTTAATTTCTTACTTGATTAATTGTCCCATATATGATTCTACATTATGAGTATGATTACCATTTGAAGATGCATAGGATGACAAAATGTTACCGGCAAAAAAAAAGAAGAAAGAAAGCATATGATGTAAAGATGACAAAATGCATGATGCTAATAATAAATAGGGTTATTTTAATGTCTACATGCATACGTATTCCCACAAGATCCAAGATTTTTGTTGCGCAGTAAACAGCACAAGTAATCAGAATTAAGGATTAATATTAAAGTCTAAATTAGTTTCAAACTTCAACATGCTACTATTTTTTTATAATTAATATAAGGTTGCAATTGGGTTGGAACTTTGAAAAGCGAGTTGAAATGCATGTGAAAGCACCACAAAATAGAAGTCCTACTTGGCATGCAATTACTTGGTCTATTTGTGTTTACATACCTATTTAATTATTAATGTCAATTTCAAACATGAATTATATGTATGCACCTAATTATATATGTGTTCATATGCATTCTCAGATAAAAAAGGGGTTTCAAAAATATGTATTGCACTTCATTTACAATGGAAGCACGTGTATATACATTTACCAAATATTGAGTATAATATTTTGCCTATATCTTATTGTATATTATTAATAAACCAAATCTATCTGCAAACTAAAAGATGTAAAATATTACTCCAGCCAATCCTGATTTTTCAAAACGAATGATGTGTTTCTACTTGTCTGAAATTTTTAATATGTTTTTCCTTTCTTCCTATTGATTATTTGTTATGAGTCTTACTATATTAAGTACTACTTCTCTTGTTCTAATTATAAGACAAAGTTGACTTTTTTGGAGAAATTAAGGAAGCCAATTAAATTACTTTAGAGTATTTATATTTTTAATATCATTATATTATATATCAGTTTATTAGTCAAACTAATTAGTTTAGAGAAAAAAATATAAATATAAATACTCTAAAGTAATTTAATTGGCTTCCTTAATTTCTCCAAAAAAGTCAACTTTATCTTATAATTAGGACCGGAGGGAGTATCTTATATGATCATTCTTGTCTCACCTGCTCACTCTATATAAATAAAGGTGTATTTTTCTAAAATAAGCTGTATTATATATATATATATATATTGTTTTTATCCAATCTTAATTAATTTTTCGAACTATGTAATTCCATTATTTGTATATTAACAAAAATGGAAAGGAGGTTGACTAATCTTCCGGATCACTCACACGGATAGAATAACAGGTAATCTCTCTTAATGAATAGTACCTGTGTTTGTCTTTACAATGAACTTAGAAAGTTGAGGAAAGATGAAAAAGGTGTAATTCAAAATAGAGTACTGTGATCATAATTGTATGAGTTTGTTCTTTTCTGCAGAGAATGATGGTTTGGTCAAGCTTGAAATGAAGCCTACTGCCCTACTCCTTCCTCATGTAATCCTAATTAAGAGAGTATTGATTGATTCCAAAGCAGAGAGAGACTGAAGGCTTTCCCTGCACGTCGCGTTTACCCCACTTTGTCTTGGTCAACCTTCTTTTGAATTACAAGGTGATGATGAACTGAGCAGTAATCATTTACATAAAATTAGGAAGCAACGATAAACTAACAACATAATTATGGAATGGCAAAAAAAAAAAAAAAAAAAAAAAGCAACATAATTATGGAAAATGTTATATGACAGAGAGAGTATGGTCACATGTACTTAGTCTTTGTCAAGGATATCTTAAAAAGCACTTATAAGTGTTTTTTTACGTAAATTGAGATAAAGTTTTTATCATATATTTATTTCGTATATTGTAAATTATGATTAAAAAATATTTATAAATTAAAATTAAATTATCCTAAACAATCAATTAATAATTTACCAGACAGAAATTACTGGCCAGTTCATCTACCTTTATTTTCACTTGATTATATTCATTATTAGTCCATTCAAAGTTGCAGAAGTAACCAAAAAAAAGTTGACAAATTGTTAATTTTCTCAACGAAGTTGTTGAGAGAGAAAATATCAAGTTGATCTCCAATAAAGATCAAACTCTCCAACTCCAAGACCCTTAATATTCTTTGGTATTAAAAGCAATGATTATAGATTTTTATTTCTTTCTTGGTTTCTTCAGGGGATAAGAATAAGAAGTTGATTTTCAAAGTAAGAAAAATTATACAGGAAATATTCAATTTTGGCCGTACAGTTTGCTGCTTGTGTTTAAACTTAAAAGATGGCACACTCGCTCGCGTTTATGGGTTTATGGATTGAACATGGCATACGCGGTTGCGTTGATCCATGATCAAATCAAAGCCTATGCGCCAAGTCTTGGTCGTCGAACATGAAAGGCAGAGAGAGCCAAGAAACATAGAAGAGTCAAAGTAGGTGCGTGTCCCATTAAATATCACCTCTCTTTTTTCCTCATTCAATTCAATCTCTTCATCTCATTCTTTTCTCTTCTCTCCTTAATTTCTTCTTCCCTATTCTTGCTTTCGCCAGTTTCAGGTTCGTTTCCCTCTTTCTGGGTAAATTTACTAGTGTTTTGGTTTTTGGCTTGCGATAAATGGCTATCATTGTTCTTCCCTCGCTGCAAACAAAATTTTATTAGTTTTCTTTTCCCTTTGTCGGTGCTCCAGATTTTGTTGTTGGGCTCTGATTGTTTAAAAACATCGTACCTGTTATCTTCCTAGAGCTGTTAAAGACATTACTGATGACTATTTAGGAGATATTAATGCCTGAATATAGGTTGTGATGCAAACCATGGTGCTTAGTGTAACAGAAGTTCATGGGAAAATATATATACAGTTCAAAGTACACGTTTTGTTCCTGGTCACCCTGACATTTGCTAAATCAGTTAATTTTGTCATGAAAAATTTAGCATCTGTGTCTCCTGTAGTATAACTATGATAATACGTTTGTTTCTTTTGAAGTACCTCTCGTATTAGAGGACCCTTTTTCAATTTTCATTGTAGTTTTTGTGGGAAAATTGGAGCTAATATGTCCATTGTTATGGTTTATATTTCACATGTTCTAACTGTTGCTATAAACATTTGTACCTTGTTCAGTTCCTATGAAGGCTTAAAAGTTATGCGTTACCATGTTCAATTAGTTGTTTGTCTCTCGTATTGTACCTCTCGTATTAGAGGACCCTTTTTCAATTTTCATTGTAGTTTTTGTGGGAAAATTGGAGCTAATATGTCCATTGTTATGGTTTATATTTCACATGTTCTAACTGTTGCTATAAACATTTGTACCTTGTTCAGTTCCTATGAAGGCTTAAAAGTTATGCGTTACCATGTTCAATTAGTTGTTTGTCTCTCGTATTGTACCTCTCGTATTAGAGGACCCTTTTTCAATTTTCATTGTAGTTTTTGTGGGAAAATTGGAGCTAATATGTCTATTGTTATGGTTTATATCTCACATGTTCTAACTGTTGCTATAAACATTTGTACCTTGTTCAGTTCCTATGAAGGCTTAAAAGTTATGCGTTACCATGTTCAATTAGTTGTTTGTCTCGTCCGCTTGCATATCCTCTGAGACATTGAAAATTGTTACTTTGGTGGTTCGATCAGGTAGCCTTGGAAGTGCCTACATTTGAAGCGATTCTTACCATTTTATCTTTAAAGCTGCTCACTGGTACTTCATTCGGTCATGACTTGTTTTCCTGTATTATTTGGTAGAAGGTCGCTTTCTTCAGCAAGGCTAGATCCGGACATTGAAAAAGGTAACTGAAATACCTGTTCCATAATAATTGTGCTGTTGAGGCAGAAGAGATTACAGAGCTTCTAGTCACATACATTTAATCACTTTCCTAAGCACATGTTTGTATGCTGTAATCATGATATTTATTGCTTTATACCTAGGAAAAAAAAGTTCTACTTCTATTGTTAGATTTTGATTAAATGTACTTGTGTGCAGAGTTTTCTGGTCTTCACAATGTCAGACTTTATACATACAAAGAACTACGAACTGCCACTGAAGATTTTAGTCCTGTTAATAAAATTGGAGAGGGCGGTTTTGGTTCTGTTTACAAGGTAATTTTCTTACTTGATGCTTTAAGTATTGCTTGCATATGAAATTGATGTATCCTTCCTTTCCTTTTGAATGAAAGCTTAGAATGATTCCTGTGAATGGTTAGGGACAATTAAAAGGTGGAAAAGTTGCTGCTATTAAAGTCCTTTCAGCTGAATCACAACAAGGGGTGAGGGAATTCTTGACAGAGATTAAGGTGATCTCAGAAATAGAGCATGGAAATTTAGTTAAGCTTTATGGCTGTTGTGTGGAAGGAAATCACAGAATATTGGTCTACAATTACCTTGAGAACAACAGCCTCGCACAAACCCTTATAGGTACATGCATTATATTATTTATATTTCGATGACTGTCTATGTTTAATCCTTTAATTCTGTGTTTGAGATATTCAAATCAATACCATATCTATTTTCCTGGAAAATCATTGCAAGGAGGCATTTGCTATTTTTATTTTGGCCAATTTGAGAAGAATGATATGCACAAAATGCCTGATATTGAACAACAGAACGTTTTCTATTGACTTATTTTGACCTTTGGCCTTACACTAATCCTAATTCAATAAATTGCTTTAATTTGTTTACTTCCAGGTAGACGACATAGCAGCATCCAATTCAATTGGCGAACACGGTCTAGAATATGCATTGGGGTCGCACGAGGGATTGCCTTTCTCCATGAGGAAGTAAGACCACATATTGTTCATAGGGACATAAAAGCAAGTAACATTCTTCTAGACAAAGACCTCACACCCAAGATTTCAGATTTTGGACTTGCAAAACTGATTCCAGCAAACATGACCCATGTCAGCACACGCGTGGCAGGAACTATGTAAGCATAGTTTTCTGATGCTTTAAATTTCTATTTTACAGTCTGGGAAACTGGAAGCTTTTGGTTTTAATTTATTTGATCTTTTCCCTACTTTCAAACTATGAATCATCCTTCCTTTTATGAAGACTTATCCCTCCCCCTTAATTTTCCAGTTTCAAACTCAAGATCTTTCATTTGTTCCGGACAGAGGAGTTTCCATTTGACAAGGGAATGTGATATAGGTTATGTTGTCCTGTTTTTTCAATATAGCTAGAGTCACTTGTTATTGGGGATCTCAGTTATAACTACATCTTACCACCCCATGTCTTTATTTACTTCAATTTAATTGGGTACGTAGGAATTTATATTCTTATACTATTGATACAAGAGTTTACTTTGGTATAGTCAGTGCTGTGCTGTGCATAATTGCAATTATAATTTAGCACTGCCCTTCCCTTCTTATTTAGTGAAGAAATAGGATTTTATAGCTTATATATGTTTTTGATATCCTGTTTTTGTATATGGAGTAATTATTCTATGTCAGGATTTAATGCTGATGTTCTGTTGCAGAGGTTACCTGGCACCAGAGTATGCGATAGGAGGCAAGCTGACACGAAAAGCTGATATATACAGCTTTGGAGTCCTCCTTGTGGAGATTGTAAGTGGGAGAAGTAACACAAATACACAATTGCCAATTGAAGAACAATACATTCTAGAAAGGGTAAGCATCTCTAATGCCTGTAAAACTTCTATAACTTGTAAGATGTAACTTATTTTCTTGGTGAAAAGCACCGACTTGTGAGGAGATAGAATACACTAACTTCGCTTGCACATTTCGATATCAAATGAGAAATGCTTTTTGAAATGAATTGCATTAAATGTTATATTCTTAGTTATTGATAGTGTGTTATAGGCTTATAGCAATGCTACAATTCTTTTGCACAATGTCAGATGCGTAGTGTTGCAATCTAGAACCAACATAGATACAGGAGTTATGTTAGTGCAGCTGTAACTTATGCTACAGGTTCTTCATATGAATAGGGCAACAAAAACCTTAATTCAAGTGATTTTGTGAAGGTTATTGTAATTCGTTTGACTTTCTTTGGGTCAATATTGAGTAATTTATAATGCACGAACCATACCAAGAGCAAGGAAGAAGGCAATGACATTCACCTTTTGAGCTCTTGATATCACTGAAGCACCGCTTAAATCATTACTACAATGTTGCTTTTGATGAAGTGGAATTGTTTAGTTATCTTATGATAAATCGTAGTCTCAAAGACTGTTAAACTATAATTTTTTTAATTATTTAAGCATTGGATGTGGTATATGTATGACTTTTATGTTCTAAGCTGCATGTTCTTGTATCTCACACCATGTTATGTTATGCATTATGCATTATGCGTTGATAGTTTCTGGAGACCTTGGGCATTATCAGTGTGCTGTGCAAAATTAATACCTGTGATTATTATAGCCTTTGCTTTTGCTCCTGGTGGGAATATGTTTACATCAAAGTGGTTTCCTGGGCTCTTGAATTGCTCGCCAACAGGCAAATCAAAGGATAGTTCCTTCTCAGATGGCTGTTTAAACAAACAAACAAACAAACAAACAAAAAGCAAAAGAAAACAGAAAAGACTACCAACGGCTTTTAATTTGAACTTATTGGAGTCCTCATATGTATTTTCTTTTGTCATATACACCTATAAAGTTATTCTCCTTATACCTATTTGCATCCTTTCGTTCCTAAACTTGTCAGTTAAGCATTTCCTCATGCAACTCTTCTTGTTTAGATATGTTCTGTGATTCTTCCTTCTTAAATTGTCTCCTTCCTTGCCCGGCTATAGTAATTATTATCTATAATGGAAGCTAATCACACAATTGGAGTTTGTACAAATTTTAATTCTTTCTGGATTCATCTTCAATGGCAGAATTCTTGTCTTGAAACAAAGGGCCTGTTCTGTTGAACAATGTTTTACATGTCAATTATGCTTATGTAAAATAAGGGTGAGTCTTGGCGCAACGGTAAGGTTGCTACCATGTGACCTGGAGGTCACGTGTTCAAATATTGGAAACAGCCTCTCCGCTTGTGGGGTAAGGCTGCGTACATCTATCCTTCCCTAGACCTCACCTGGTGGGAGCCTTATGCAATGGACCAAATGTAAAAGATACAACTTAGCACATGAATAATTGGCTTTTGATGACATTGTTGTGGTTGCGACCTTTTAAAGTGAATCATACTATTCAGAACTTATGAACATTATAACTTCTTACAAATTTTATACTGTATTAGATATAGATTCTACAAAGCCGAATGAGGTGTTAGGACCTGCTCTGACTCCAGTTTCTGTTGTTTCAGACATGGGATCTTTACGAGCGAAAGGAATTGGTAGCACTGGTGGATGAATCGCTGAATGGGGAGTTTGATGCTGAGGAAGCTTGCAGATTTCTCACGATCGGCCTTCTTTGCACCCAGGATGATCCCAAGGTGCGGCCATCCATGTCCTCGGTGGTTAGCATGCTCACCGGCAGAATGCGTGTGGACGAGAGGAACATAACAAAACCAGCCTTGATCTCTGATTTTATGGACCTCAAAGTCAGGAAAAAACCAGTCAGTAATATTGACACGCACACTCAGGCTTCTTCATCCTCCGCCTCTTACAACCAGGATACTACTTTTTCATCAACCGTTTCAACCGCTGCAACTGCAACCTTCACTGCACGATATGATCAAAGCATGTAGTGCATACTCTCGTGTCTGTTTCATTATGAAAGGCTTGTTATCTTCTGTAAATTTTTGTAACCGTTTCTTAGGAGTGTTTGTTGGTGCAAGCTAGGAATTTTGTTCAACATGTATTTGTGGGATCAGGCTTTGAGGCTGCTCTTTAATATTTTTAAGATTCTTTCCCCCTTTTTTTGTGTGTCCTGCAATCTATCTTTAATATATAAAAGTAGGCCCTTCCAAAGTGTGTCAAGTGGCAGCACTATGTGTCAGATAAATAAGCCATTTTCACCTTTTTAATTAATTTTTGTTTATTCAATCTGTTTAAATACAAATAAAAAAACAAGTGGATTACAATTGATGTATGGGTAGTATGCGGTTTGAAATTTAAAATTATTTTATTTCAAATTGTTGCTATTATTGTGTTAAATTATTAGTTAAATATATTGGATTAACCATCTAGAATCTAGAATATTTGACAAAATTATTATCATCTGCTGTAATTATTTTTGAAAAAAAAATCCATTTACATATGCGCTCCATTTTTATCAAAATAACCTTCAGGTGTAGCTTTGTTGTTTAATGATTTATTTTCTCTTTTTGAAGTCTCCTGACTCTCAAATTAGTGGTTGTACTTTTTTTTATTGCAAATTGTTTCTCTGTAATACGCTAGTTCGAATCTTGCGGTATAGGACAAATAATTTTTATCCCTTTATTTTCAGATATTTTATAGTTTAAAAGTAACAATTTGCTGCATCACTGACAGTATGTGAGGCAGGTTTTTACTTCTTGTGACGATGTGCTGCGAAAGGAGCAACTTTGTTACATACTTGCTCGACATGCAAGTCCTGAATTATCTGTTAGTACTTGATGACTATCTTGTTGAAGTTCCCTTTGCACGTTTCATGTGGACTTCCTCTTTGAACCTGTTCTGCTTTCTTGATGATATTTGCTTCATGCATTCATTGCACTAAAGTAATAACTCGTGGTAATTTTGATCCCCAAAAAAACTCATGGCAATTAAAACCTAAAGATAACCTGGACTTATTCCCTGCCATGAATAATAGTATGTGTTGGAGGTTACTGTTGCTTTTTATCCACTTTTTTTTTTTTGGACTGAAGCTTTTTATCCACTTAACAATGAAGACGTATGCTCTATATGGTTGGCACCTCATTTCTTCATAAAAGTTGGAAATTCAATTACTGTAGTGCAAAAGACAGCAATGGAAATATGTTCTTGCCAGATTTTATATTGTGTTTGATTTTTTAAAAGACTTTTGATTTGTTGATTACTATTTCCAAGCAAGGAATTACTTTTGACCTAGATGAGGAGATGGTTGCTGATGATGATGACACCGAGGTGCTGCAGGATATCATAAACAGCTACGAAGTGAAGGATATTTGTCCCTCGCTTGTGATTTTGTAGTAATGGAGCCTAAATCCCCGGAAGATATTTACAAGGTGCGAATAGTGGTGATATTTCCCTTTTTTCTTGAATAAGACTGGACCTGATATGACTCCCTGTGCTGGCTATTTTTTTCCCTTCAAATTTTTTCCTACTTTTTCTGGAAAAGTTCTCCTTCCTAAGATAGGCATAATTACTTTTGGTTATAGTAACTGATTATAATTTTTTATTTTTATAAAGATTTTTGTATTGCACTATTCTATACTAATATCAAATAATAATTACTAATGACGCGACTTTATGCAATTGACACGAAATCTTTTCTGGATGGTATTTTAATTCGTGATTGTTCTCAAAGTGCACATGTATAATGTTACTATGCAATTTGTTGTCACGAGTCTTTCATTTTCTTGGATTTTTCTCAACCTCATAATTTACTGTTTTTCTCTAATAGGCACACTTGCTTGACGGTCAGGCTAATGCTGGTGCTAGTGTTAATTCAGCTAGACAAAGCCTGGCTGCTACTTTTGTGAATGCGTTTGTAAATGCTGGGTTTGGTCAGGTATGTGTTCACAGTTGTAGGGCTGCATGGTGTGTGTAATGCTTTGGGTGACTAATTTCTTCTGATGCCTTTTGTCCTTTTCTTTCTGTACAGGGTAAGTTGATGACTGTTGCATCAGCCTCAAGTGGTGGCACTTCTGCAAATTGGCTTTTCAAAAAATAAGGAACACAGGAAGACTAGTGCAGCAGCAATTTTGGTATGTATTCTTTTGCTCAATTATCCTTTTGCCTTATGGACTAAAACCCTTATTTACAAATCTTTGCATCATAATAGGGTAAGATTTTAATCTGGGACGTTGACTCTGGACCTGCTCAAATTGACAAGTACGTACTTCCACGGTAATGATACACTTGTGATTGCCAATTGTAGCATCAAGAATGATTGTGATACTGTGAATGCCTTTATTTATTATTTTCGCAGCCTCATGCATATCATTTTGATTTCTGTGCTGTATCTTATTTGATTCTGTTTCAGGAGATGGCACTTTTAGATGATTACACAGACAAAGAAGATTCATCAATCAGGATCGGTGCAATTATGGGGTTGGGACTTGCCTATGCAGGTTCTCAGAATGAGCAGGTGAATTGTTTCTCTTCATTTTTGTCTTCCGAATGCTGATCTTATTCTTTGAATTTTGTTTGTATCCAAGTGGCCACATTCTCTCTTGTGGGATAAAAATCTTACCTTGTCTGGTTTTGTCAGTTACGCTCCAAATTGGCCCCTATACCGAATGATGCCAACGTTTCACTTGATGTGGTTGCTTTTACTGCAATTCACTGGTCTTGATCTAAGTGGGTTCTTGGAACGAATAAGTTGCGCAAGCAGTTATATTTGCACTGATGGACTGCGGTGAGGCAGAGCTGGGTGAGACCTTTTACCTCTTGGCCTTGGCCTTCTTTTCCTAGGGAAGTAGGAACAGAGATGTTTGGCAGCATCTTTTGCAGATTTCCAGTAGCATCACTTCTATTCTCTCAACAAACTATATTTGGTCATAACAGGAAAGTGTGGAGGCAATAGCAGAAGTTTCAAAGACCTTTCCTGAAAAAAAATCGGAAAATATTGTGACATGACACTATTATCATGTGCTATGCTGGAACTGGGAATGTTCTCAATGTGCATTTTTTTGGCAGTTTAATTGCAATTCCACATCCCTCTCCTCTAGCAAATATTTATAATTGGTCATGCTTCTTTCAATCAGGTGCAAAATCTTTTGGTTCATTTTTCGCAACATCTTGATAAAGGTGAAACGCACCAAGGTCCTGCCATGATTGGAATTACTATGGTTGCAATGGCTGAAGAATTGGGTCTTGAGATGGCAATTCAATCATTGGAACATCTTCTGCAATATGGAAAGCAGAATATTCTCCTAGCGGCACCTTCGGCACTTGGTCTGCTGTGCATTTCAAACCCAAAGGTAAGTATGAGCTTGCTTTGCTGTTGATTTTTGGCTAATGGACTTTTAGCAAACTGGAAACCAGACATCCTAATTCTACGGATTGGATGTGTGGACAGTTTGAGAGAAAAAATATACTTCTCATATATCAGATGTTGAGATACAATCAACTATTTATATACAAAACAGAGAGATATCATAATAAAGGCTAATATAAAAGCTAATAAAAACTAATAATTGTTGATTAGTTAATACTCCCTCTAGTCCTATTTATAAGTAACTTTCTCTCTCATGGGACTGATAATTTTTATAAGCAACTTGTAAACCATGTCATCGTCATAAATCCACATGGCACAAAGTATTACACCAACGTGTTATTCCATATACCAGCTAGCTTATCCAATTTAACGATAATTTTTATGTCTCTGTTAATCGAGGGCGAAATTGTTCCAATTATGCCAGAAAAACTTTCGGGCAAAATTGATCTCAAGGCAAAAAATGATCTTTAATCCTTTATTTAATTAAAATCGTACTTCAAAGCTTAAGCTGCAAGTTTTTTTCCCAAGTCACTAACACAGAGCCTAAAAGTATATTTTTTGTGTTATCATCATATTTATGTGAGAACCATATTGGTGGCTTTTGCAACCCTTTTTCCTCAGTTATAATGGTGGCTTATTATTGTGGATGTTGACTGCATTCCAACTTGGTTCACCTCTCACATGTCTCCTCACTTTCAAAGTTTCACCTTCCTTCCATTATTTACTTCCCTCCTCCTTAATCTCCATCATTAAATTCCCATTAAAAGAAAGATTTATGTAAGACAACAACATTAAATTACACATACTCACAACTTCGCAAGAGATACTTTTCGTGATCTCATTTTTCCATAGAGGATGTTGACTTAATATTTTTTAAAATTACAACTATAGTATTTTATAAATTAACTTTTTATTTATTTTATTTGTATTATAGTTATAAACAGTGTAGATTATATTATAACCAAGCTATTTAAAATAAGATCAGTCACTAAATTGATTTAGATAATGGTTTAAGAGTTAGTATGTCAGATCAAGGTAAAACCGGAACTAAACCGATTATAATTAAAATAATATTTATTATTTACAGAGTATTATGTATATTTAAAAAATATTTAATAATATCATTTTGATAAGTAAAACTTTTATCTAATTTAGCCAAATTTAATTTGCAAAATATTTTGTTCTGTTGTTCCATAGCTGGATTCACAAGATCTATCTCATTGATTCCACACAAAAAAAAAAAATTATTAGGTCCACAAGATTTTCAACGCATGCGCTATATACTAGTAGTACTAATATTTTATACCCCCGAGACTGGGACTAGGTATGTATTTGGATTAATTTTTTTAATAGTTTTTACGACTTATGAAATAAATGTGTGAGAGAAGTTTTGACTCAGATTACGCAAACTATGATTTGAATGTTGCCAAACTCACTCTATCTTGCCCTCATTCTCTAAGCCCCTTCCCCATTGTAGCATGCCCTTATCATTTCCTCAAACTCTGTGAAACCCCATCTTTTGTGGATTGGGCTTTCCTCCTTTGTAAAGAAGGATCCGCTGCAACATCTGGGCCGTTGGATCATATCTCAACGGTCCAGATTTAATGTATTATAAATAATTATATTTTTATAATACATTAAATCTGGACCGTTGAGATATGATCCAACGGCCCAGATGTTACAGCGGATCCTCCTTTACAAAGGTGCAAAGGAGGAAAGCCGGGTCCATCTTTTGTTGTTTCGATTAACTGCTCTCTCACATGAGTTTCTAGAATACTCCATCGGCCTTATTGCCCATTTAAAATTCGCCACGAATTCCCACTCCTTCTATTGGTATGCCTTCTATTGGTATGCCCGGGCTTTGCATGTCAACCTCTAGTTGGTAAAAATTTAGACTTGATTTGTAAATTTCCAGTTTTATAAAATAAAAAATGTAAAAATCATTTTTTTTTGCCAACTTAAAAATCATTAAATTAAATTATTATCAATATACAAGGCGCGAAAATTTTCTTTAGTAGCAGGACCAGTATCTGGTAATAGCTGATTGGAAGAAATTTAGGAGTGCACAGTACCCACACACACCTACAATGACAGAAAAGGGAGGTGGGTAAAGGATCTAATAGAAGCTGTACGGACAAGACAAAATATGTTTTTAAAAAATAAAATTGTGAAACGTTAGGAATAAAAGAAAGGGAAAATCCCTGATAAATGATCACAAAATGATGAAAAGACATAGAGGTGATAGAAGATTCTGAAATACTGCAGAGGTGACAGGTGACTGAGCAGGAATTTTCATTTTGGGATCAAAAGACGGGTTTGCCCCTAGACAAATTTGAAAAGAAAAGAGGAAGAGAAGGAGTCGTTTTTTGGGGAGTGGGTCATTGGCGGTTTTGGAGGAGTAAAAGAGTGGTGGGGAGCAGGAGTTGTTAGTCGCATAGTGGGTCTGAAGTGGGTGGGCTCGATTTTAGGAGGAAGGAAGGAGTTGACGGGGTTAGGGAGTGTGCCGCATTCTTCCATTGAAGCAGAGAAGAGGTCGACTGTTCCGGTGGCTGAAAAATGAGAACAAACAACGACCCACACCAGTAAAAGCAGTCATTTGGGGTGAGTTGGGTGTGCTTTTGTGTTTCAAAGAAGGCGTCGAAGGTGGGTAGGAAGTCGGCTAGTCCACCGCAGGTGTTGATGCTGATGATGATGCTGACATTTTTGTAAATGTCCCCTGAATTTGGACATTCCACAATGCTACCTAATAGTTTATCAAGTTATGAATTCTATTTCCCAATATTTGTTTAGCATTTCCTGTTATAGCGTCCCACATTTTGCACCTTGGATGCCAATAAGAGCTTAAGCTATTTTTGTTTTTCCCCACGTTACATTATAATTTCTGAACTTGTCATAACTTTTTCACAAACTTAGATAAGCAGTTCCGTAGGTTATAATGCCTACACTGTTCAAATCTTTATACATTTCATACCCTACTAGTGAAAGTGCTTCCACAATTCCCGATATGGTTTTATCAAGTTTTGTTACGTGTTTACCAAAATTTGATAAGCATTTCCTTACACACCCGTCATTGCTTGTGGACTTGGTTGCGAACACGGCCTGAGGGTACTTTGTTTTTCCCAAGTTAACATTATAAGATACAAACTCATGTTATGGATTTCGCAAATATACATTAGCTCTTCGCATCTGGTAACGCAAACATTGTGTCACTCGCCTGACACTTTAATTACATTAACTTTTCACGGCCTCCACAATGCGTGATTACGTTTTATCAAGTTTTGTTAACCTTTTAGCAATATAGGATAAGCACTTCACAGATGCACCCACAAGTTTGTTAACTTGGTCGCAAACAAGCACTGAAGCATATGACCCACCAACATTATATTAACATTTGTTAACTTTATATAAGCTAATCTCAATGTTAGATAAATATTTTGCAGATGATATTGCTAACTTTTGGCCTATCTTCGAAAATTGAATCACATATCTTCCACGTACCAAACAGGACATTAAGTGAACTGTTAGGCCCCGATTTAACAGATATTCCTAATTTATTCCCTAATATTTCTTATATCCTTGAGGTATTAAAGGGAATATAATAGTGAATTAAAGAATAGGAAAAATTTATATACAAAAATAGAATTTATTGTACTTGAAAGTGCTTTGTCGTTTCATTGCTTCCAGTAAGACAGTGTTGTTGTGCAATGCTTTTCATTGATCACATGATAAAAAAATTATGAAATTATACAGAGTGAAAATAGACATTCTAAACTTTAATTTAATAGGTCATATGAATCATTTGAAGCTATGTACAAAGAGATATAGCTTGTCGATTAGGGTAATTTGTATACAAAAATAGAATTAATTGAACTTGAAAATGATTGTCGTTTCATTGCTTCCAATGAGACAGTGTTATTGTGCAATGCATTTCATTGATCACATGATAAATAAAATAGGAAATTATACATAGTGAAAATAAACATCCTAAGCTTTAATTTGATAGGTCATATGAATCATTTGAAGCTATATACAAAGAGATATAGATTTTCGAATTTAGCCGAGACAAACTGAAAAGTTTCTGGAACAGCATCCAAAGAATTTAATTCTGGGAATTTTATGCTTTCAATTGGTAAAATGCTATATTTTTTCTTGAAACTTGACTCAATAAGGGTTCTAAAGCGTTTGAAATCACTCTGAAACGATGTGTACAAAATTAGTTATGAATTCTCAAAATTTGAGCATAATCTGTCAAAAATTGCTTAAATCCAAAATTTGGGAAAATTACGTAATGATGCAATTTTGACATAAGCATGATATTAAAACAAGAGGTACCTCATTAGATATGTGACATATCTCGTTACGAACTTCAGATACAATGTGAGATGGGCGCTCCCCTCCGACAGTGAGTAATGAGCTACGTTGGCCTCTAAAAGCATCTCAACCTCCACATTGACCATCGCCACTATTGCCGGGAGCTCTATTTGTTTCTGTGATGTATTTAAAGACAATCAAAAACCTACTCCAATCGTCACCGGTCAATTTAGACTTTCCTGTAATATAGTCAGAGGCTCTGTTTGCTATATTTAAAAACAAATGAGTTGAGTGTCCACTAGAAAATCTAAATTAAAGTTTAGTTAAGATGAAACTAGTTAAATCAACTTACTCGATTATTATAAATATTGCTTAAAGAACTCATTTTATTACTAACGTTATTTTCGTGAATCTTGCGTCAAACGCTCGATTGAACTCTTCAGTAATTGCATCGTTTCCAAAAAAAGCCAAAGTAATATACTAGGTTAAATAGCTTACATGCTTATTAAAATTTTTTTTTCATGGCTTCATCTTTCGACGAACATGGTCCTCAGTAAATGTGGTATTAAGCAATAAGTTAAGAATCCTCGAAATTATAACATAATCAGGGTCAATGCAAACCATGACATTAGTTTAGAACCATTCCTTTAAAAAATTTATCAAAGCTTTTAAATGTCGTTTTTACCATACATCATTTACCTTGGCTGTATTCAAAAAATGAAGTCAAAGCTATCTGCCGTTTGGGAAAAGCAACATTTAAAAGGTTTGATAAACTTTTTAGGGGATTGGTTCTAAACCAATAACATGATTTGGATCGATCTGGATTATTCTAAAATTTCTGAGATTTTTAATTTATTGCCTAACACCATATTTACAGAAAACAATGTTCGTTGAAAAATGAAATAATTAAAAAATATTTTTAATAACCATATAAGTTATTTAACTTGGTATTATGAGACCTAAATTCCTCCAGAAAACGATGTAATTATTGAAGAGCTCAATTGAATACTTGACGCAAAATTCACATAAACTAACATTCAAAATAAAATGAATTCCTTTAGAAATATTTTTAATAACCGAGTAAGTTGATCTAACTAATTTCATCTTAATTTAACTTTAATTTGGATTTTCATCTCGACACTTAAGTCATTTGCTTTTAAATCATTTTCTAGTCTCGGGCAGTATTACAGAGAAAATCTAAATTGTCTGATGGCGATTGGAGAAGGTTTTTGATTATCTTTAGACGCATCATAGAATTAATAGTGCTTCCGCCAGTAGTGGTGACAATCAACGTGGACGTCGTCCTACTTCTATAGGCCAACGAGGCTCATCACACGCCATCAAAAAGAGAACCACCTCACATTGTACCTCAAATTCCTATTGAGGTACCTCACGTTCCTAACAAGGTGAATCACGTTCCTAGCGAAGTACCTCACGTTCCTACTCTGGTGGCTAGTTTTGATCAGACTGCCGTATGCAATGCAGAAATGCACTAAAAAATATGAGAAGATGATTTAGTGCAATTTAACTCCTGAACATTTTTCTTATGTTATGATAAGATTTTACCATGAGAATTTTTTAAATAAGGTTATTGGAACTCCTAATAGAAATTTGTCTCTTTTTATTTCATTATGTGTTTATCATAAATTATAAATATTAACAATTTAATGTTTATATTATAGTTTTACAATCATAATATCTCATGATTTAGTCCTGTAAAGCATATTCAAAAAGAAACTTTGTTGTAGGTGTTTCACTCCTCCGCGAGCGTTTAGATCAATGGAAGTGATGTTAGGTGGAGTCCATTAAAATTAAATTAAAGGAGATATAAGTTTTATTTGATTCAAAAAAGAGGTAAAGTTTTGTTTCGTGTTTGATTTAGGAGGATAGGCGAGAAAAGTTAATTATAAGTAGATAAAAATACTTTTATCTTAATATCTATTTTTCTATTTGTTTTTACAATTGGTTTTTAATAAAATTATATCATGACTTATGAATAAAATTTTTAATAAAGCTTAATCTGAATTCTCAGTTAAATTGCTCATTAATACTGATTCCCATAATTAGGAACACGGATCTTCAGAAAAGAAGAATAAAAATATGTATATAGCATTCCGTAGGTTTCTATGTAACATCATATGTTTTAAGTTACCACATGGATTATTGATGTGCAATTATTTCTTAAAACTTAAGTGGAAAGAACCCAAAGAACTATTTGAAATAACCATTTTGTCTGGTGATGGTGGTGTGTGTACTTAAGGATTTTGTCGGTGTATGAATAATACACCGCTATGGACTTAAAAAAATTATACAATATCTCACATAATTGAATAAGATACACTTTATATCTGGCTTACTTTAATCTAATTATGCGAAACTTTTAAATATATATCTACGCAAATTATTAAGTTAAAATCTAATACTACATTATTTAGTCACAAGCTCAATTTAAAATTCTCTTCCTCAAGTTGAATCCTCAACCTCCAAAACATGTTCAATGATAGCCAAACAAACAATAAACACAATATTAAATAAACTGTACTAATATTAAACAAAATTAATTAGTAGGAATAATCTCTAATACTCAAATAAATTCATAGTTACTTTAAGTTGTAAGGAAAAATTTAGAGAAAATCTCATATAAAGTCACCTAAACTAAAGAAATTTAAAATAAGGTTAGTAAATTAACTAAATCTTTAATTAAATCATTAACCCAATTTAAGATCTTAGAATATGATTAAAATGACTTTAATTTCCTCCTTTCTCTTCTCTTCTCTTTAGATATTTCTCCTTCCATCTCCTTCCAATGTCAATCCCCACCATTTATTCACAGCTTTAAGGATTTGAAGAGATGACTGATTCGAGGGAGAAGGTTCTGCCGAACTGGTTAGAATTGAAGAGAAGAGACTTAGTCTGTTGTGGGAGAAAGAAAATATAGTTGAGTTTGTTGTGGGGAGAAAGAGCAATAAAGGAAGAGGATGGAAGGATCTAGACTCTAGAGAAAAGAAATAGGAGGACAATAAAATTATTTTATTCACATTCTAGAATTTTGAATTGAGTATATGATTTAATTAGGGATAGGTTGATTTTATCAACATGATTTTAAATTGAATTAATTCAGGTAACTTTATACGAGACTTTTCCAAAAATTTACCCACACATAGATTTAATCAAAACCATCTTAGCAAATAAAAATTCTGAGGAAAGGAAAATAAAACTTAAAATGACAAAATTCACCTTCAACAAGTTTGTTAAGGTGCTTCCCAGAGAATCAAGGCTACCCTCTCACGATGATGCATTAAGCAATTTACCTCCTTAAGTTCCTTCTCTGTCAGCTGCGAGAACTGTGATCTTTCTCCAACCCACCCATCTCTATTTAAGGACGGGTGTGGCGAAGCAACAGAGACCGTGAGAATATTGATTGATCACAGCATGAGGAGGGAACAAATTAGAGAAGTGGGGTTAAAAATTTTTAATTAATTTTTCTTACTCTTTTATCTTATATATTCTTTTTATTAAAATTTTATTACCTCACTTCTTCAATAGTACTTATCCAGATTTTGTTGACCATTTGGATGATAAGTCTTATTTTAGGGATTGTGCGATACTAACAACTACATTATCTATTGTTGATGAAGGGAATAATTATATGCTTGCACAACTTCCAGGCAAAGAGGTAATTTACCTTAGTGCATACAGTGTTTTCAAAGAAGATGGTGTTACCAATTTTATTGGAGAAATTCATTCAATTGAGTTCTTGAACGGGATTACTATGTCTGGATTGCCTAATCACAAGCTTACACTAAAAGTCGGTGCACCAATAATGCTTATGCGGAATATTGATAAATCAATTGAACTATGCAATGATATCAGATTAATTGTGACAAGGTTAGATAAGCATGTCATTGGAACAGAGATTATAACAGGAAGCAGCATTGGTATGCATGTTTTAATTCCAGGCCTGACAATCACACCATCTGAAGCATCTTTGCCATTCACTTTGTGTAGAAGGCAATACTCAGTAATGCTTTCTTTTGTAATGACAATTAACAAAAGTCAGGGTCAAAGTTTACTGAGTGTTGGATTATTTCTGCCTCGCCCTGTATTTGCGCATGGTCAGCTATATGTTGTACTCTCGAGAGTCCAACAAAGGTAAGGACTAAAAATACTGATCCTTGATGAGCATGACATCCCCACTAATAAAACTTTAAATGTTGTATACAAAGAAGTTTTCTATGATCTTTTTGGTTGACTGATAAATATATTATTTGGTTGTAATAGTTGTATTTGACAAATCTTCCTCATGTAGTGCTTTACTTTTTTTTTTTTGATACATAAAGGAGAAAAATCTCAAAACTCAACCTACATCAGTAGGAGCACGCTGATCCAGCTCCAAAATAGCCGTTAACTCCGCTGTTGGATACAAAATAGGGTGAAAACCCGTTACAGCTGATAATGCCTCTTTCGCAAGATAGTCTGCAACCCGATTTGCATTTCTAGGAACAAACTGCAATTCTATTCTCCATTCACGTTGCACCATCAAACGAATTTCTTTTATGATAGCAGCTTCTGGATGATTTTGGCAGTTCCCACTATTTATCAAATTAAGGACTTCTTGTGCATCCGATTCTAATATCACTCTACGCTTCCCTTGATCCCAAGTTGTCTTCAAACCCAGAAGAATACCCCATAGCTCAGCAGTAACATGATCCCCAAATTCCAATTTATGCATAAAGGACATGATAAACTTCCCATTAGCCTCTCGAATAACTCCTCCGCACCCAGCACCCGTGTTCCTTGCAAATGCTCCGTCGACATTTACTTTAGTCCATCCCTCCTCTGGCTCCATCCATGTAGCCCCCCTATCTGTTACTAATGTGCCTTGTAAGTTGATTCCTGCTAGTTTCTTAATTGCCTTCTTCATACTGGATAAAATTACATGAGCACGATTTCGTAGATTCTCATTGCTCTCATTCTTGTGCTCAAATAAACGTTCATTTCTTCTTTTCCAGAATAACCAACATAATGTTGCAAACCAGTCACCCCATTCTGGGCGTCGAACATTAACATTCAACCATTCCTTTATGCTAAGATCAAAGAATGAGCGATCCCGTGGTAATGTTATCGTCTCCATCCACAAGCGCTTGGTTTCCATGCAGTCCCGCAACACATGCAAAACTGTTTCTGGGGCTTTCTTACACCAACCACACACATCATCACCATTCATACCTCTTCTACATCTTTCAACATTAGTAAGGAGCTTATTGTGAGCTACAAGCCACATAAAGGTTTTACACCTAGGGATAACATTCAGCTTCCAGATCTTCTGCCATAAGACTTCCTGGTTAACAGGTTCATTTGCAATCACCTGATATGCAGATTTCACCGAGAAATCCCCATTTCTTGTATGTTTCCATCTGACGTTCTGTCTTACATGCTCAACTTCAGTACCCTCCTGCACAAATCTCCAAGCTGCCTTGATCCCTGCCCATGTATTTGACCCCATCCTTTTCAGGTCTATTTGTGGAATTAGATCATTTCCACATTTATATTTGCTTCTAATAATTCTTACCCACAAATCATCTTTTTTCTTGATGAGATTCCATCCTAATTTGGCCATAAATGCTTGATTTTGGGTTCTAATATGTCTCAAACCCAAACCACCATTGATCTTTGAATTACAAACCGTGTCCCAAGAAACAAGATGAGTTTTCCGCTTTTCCTGTGTTGTGCCCCACAAAAAACTCCGATTCTTCCGATCAATCATATCACACGAACTGATAGGAAGAGAGGCTGTTTGCATTGTATATGATGGAATAGCTGATGTGACAGACCCTACCAGAGTAGCACGTCCAGCTAAAGATAATGAATTTGCTTTCCAACTAGATAACCTCTTCTTCACTTTGTCTACAACCTCAATGAAGCTCTCCTTCGTCACCCTTTTATGATGCAAAGGAACTCCCAAATATTTACCTAGATCTGCCGCCATTTGGAATCCCAGAATGTTGCTTAGCTCCGCGCGTCTATTATGATTCACGTTCCTGGAGAAGAAAACTCTAGTCTTCGTAGCATTAACTTTTAAACCTGAGCTTGCACAGAATTCTTCAAGACAAGTCTTAACTTCATATGCCTGAAAAACAGAAGCTTGGCCAAACAAAATAATATCATCAGCAAAAAATAAGTGAGAGATAGGTGGCCCATTCTTACATAACCTGATAGGAATCCATGTTTTTGACTCCATCCTATCTTGAATCATGTGCGCCAGCCGTTCCATACAAATCACGAATAGATATGGAGATAAAGGATCTCCTTGTCTAACTCCACGAGAAGTTTTAAACATATCAGCTTTCTCTCCATTCCATAATAGTTGCATTGACGGTGTCATGACACAATTAAGAATAATTCTGACCAGATTTGAAGGAAATGCAAGATCATTTAAACATTGTTCCAAAAAACGCCAGTTTACTCTGTCATAAGCCTTCTCCAGATCAATCTTGATAGCCATGTACCCTCTTTTACCATGCATATTTCTCATAGAATGAACTACCTCCTGCGCTGCAATAATATTATCAGAGCTGTGTCTCCCTGGAACAAAACTGCATTGATTAGGACTAATAATTTTAGGAAGGACAACCCTAATCCGGTTGGCAATCACCTTTGTAAGGACCTTGAAAATCACATTACATAAACTAATTGGACGAAAATCCTTTAACTCCTCAGGAGATTCCTTTTTAGGAATAAGAACAAGAAAAGTATTGTTGATACTAGCAATCTCTTCCGGATGAACCCAAAGTTTTTTAACAAAACTATAAATGGACATATCAACATGTTTCCATTGACTCTGGTAAAAGAGAGCATT
The DNA here is from genome assembly GCA_963210345.1 of Inga oerstediana. Lineage (NCBI taxonomy): Eukaryota > Viridiplantae > Streptophyta > Magnoliopsida > Fabales > Fabaceae > Inga > Inga oerstediana. Next base: position 72,668,330 of record OY723406.1, read on the forward strand.
AAACCCGTCCGGACCCGGCGCTTTCAACGCTCCCATATTAAAAATTGCCTCCTTAACTTCTTTATCCTGTATTTGCTTTCCTAGGAGATAAATATCATCATCTTCAATTCTTGGATATGAAGTCCGACAATTAATTTTCTCCCTCTGAATTCCTTCATCTGTAAACAAATCAGCAAAATAAGAAGTAGCCATCTCTTTAATTTTCTGCGCTTCATATACCCATTCTCCATCATTATTCCGAATAGCTCCAACAAAATTTCTTTTTCTTCTTCCATTAGCTTGAGCATGAAAAACTTTTGTATTTCTATCTCCATTCAACGACCATTCTGTACAAGCTTTTTGTGCCCACAATAAAGATTCCTGTAGAAGAACGGCCTCTAGTTCACCCCACAAGGTAGTTTGAAGCTTTTGGAGTGCCAATGATAGGCCATAATGTTGCTCAGCCTTGGTGATTCCACTAAGACGTCTCATTAGCTCCCGTTTCCTCTTATCCGTATGACCGAACACTTTCTTGTTCCAACTTTTACAATCTTCAGTAAATATAGTAATTGCCTCCTTCCATTCTTCACCTGTCCTCCAATTTCGCTTGACAAACTCTTCAAACTCATCATGCAACACCCAAGCTGCGATAAACCGAAACGGTTTATTATTTTGCTTTGTCATTCGTAACCCTTCCAATCGCAGTAGAATAGGACGGTGATCAGATTTATACCAAGGCAAATGGGTTATACTTGCATCCGGAAACATTTCCATCCAATCATTAGATCCAAGAACGCGATCTATTCTGCTGTGAGATTCCGTTCTATGCCATGTGAATTCTGGTCCATTAAATCCGAGATCATTCAGAGCGGCTGCATCAACAAAATTAATAAACTCTTTGTCAGGACCCCTATTCTCACCCACAGACCGTCGTTCATCCGTCATCAAAGTAGCATTAAAATCTCCGCCAAGAGCCCATGGCACATGAATCTGGTCACTCAACTCGAATAACGCCTGCCACAATATACGTCTCTGCATTAAATTTGGGCTAGCATAAATAAGAGTCAATTCCCATGTTCTATGATCATACCCCCAAATCCTTATATGTACAAACTGTGGATGCTTCATTAAAACATCAACTCTTCCCACTTTTCCGGACCACAAGCACCAAATCCCTCCTTTAAAACCTTCTGCATCAATAATTTGCATAAATTGAAACCCCAATTTAGTAGCAATCTTGATTGCTTTATTCCCACTGCATCTAGTTTCAAAAATAGCCATAAAATCCACATTATGAAATCGTGACATTTCCCTAATTAGATTAGGAAAGAGGCGAGCTCCTGTGCCCCGTGTATTCCAAAAAAGGAAATTCATTTAGACAGATTAATATCTTTTGGGGTAGAATCCCCCATCAAAACATCCTCATCTTCTCTAACCATCCCAACTTCACACATTGTTGCTGCTAGAAGACCATTATCTTGATCCATAATGACCACACCTTTATCTGTGATGAAGTTTCCTTTTTCCCTTTCAGTAGCCTGCATCTTTTCCCCTTTTCCCATTTCCATGCTTTTAATCTTTGTTCGATCAACCTGTGAGTCTTTGCTATTTTTTAAAGATTCACTAGGCTTGTCTGTCAACACAGAAAATGGATTTTGTGAAAAAACATTGACTTCATCCTGGTCCCTACTTTCTCCCCCTTCTGTTATAACCTTCGTCGGAACTTTTCCTCTAGCCATATTCATTTTTTCTCGTGCCCGTCTCTTAATCCCAGTCAATCTTTTTTCTCCCACTGGGACCCACCTCTGTTCTGTACCAGTCTTTTTACCTTCCACTCCAATTTGACGCCTATCTTCATTCACTCCCTCATTCACGTCCTTCCTTTCTACCGTCTGCCCTTTCTCCTTTGTACCAATCTGTTCATTTTTCTTCTGAGGACCCTTCTGACTTATATCCCCTTTTTTACCTCCTGGATTAGAACTTGATCCAACCAAATCTAATTTATGACTGTTCCTACTGATATCACGTCTTACCAACATTTGTGGTCCAAAAATACCGCCCTTTAATTCACTCTTCTCAGTATTCTCGACATTCTTCCTCGGATTATCCATCTCCTTGTCAGAGGATTTTCCTGGCACATTATCCGGACGAGTCTCCCCATTTTCCTTCATTTGAACAGGATTTTTAATATGACATATCCCTATATGATGTCCATACTGCCCACAATGAAAGCAAACAAGATGTAATCCCTCATACTCAATCTTCCTGTCCTCACCAAAATGGTTAAAGAAAGGCAATAAAGGTTTCTGCAAATCCAACTCCACACAAATCCTAGCAAAGCCTCCTTTTTCTGAAAAAGCAGTAGTTCTATCAATTTTTAGAGTTTTCCCCACCAGGTTTCCAAGCCTTCTTAAAGATTCTACACTATAAAGTTCCGCAGGTAAATCTGGAAATCGAATCCACGCTGCTATTTTCTTCTGGTGATCTGCTTTCCATGGATTAAAATTTGGTCGCCAACGTTGAACCATCAAATAATGGTCAGCAATCATCCAGGGTCCTTCCAACAGAGCGTAATCTCTATCCTCTCTTGTAGAAAATGAAACAATAAAATAACCATTACTCAGAGGGGTGACTTTCATCGGGCTCTTAGGATTCCACATTCTTTCCATTCTCTGCCTCATAAAACCCACTCTAAATGACTTCCCCAAAAGTTTAACAATTAGAGAATTTATATAGGGTTTGCACCAAGCCTCATACTCTTCTTTAGTAAATTTCAACTTTGGATATTTCCCTCCTTGTTGCCAATTATTGCATGCTTCATCACCATATTGATCTTCCTCTTCATCCTCCACATCCTCATTCGTATTTTTACTACTTATTTTGGCGAAATAATCCTTCCAACCATTAAAAGCATCACATGCTGACATGTTTACTTCCAAGAATCCGGAGCCTCCAAGACTCAACAATTTATCCCGGTATGTGAATTGGGTCCCTGGATTCTGGTTTCCATACCCGCCATCCTTTCCTTCCTTCCTTACTCCCGAAGCCTCAGCCTTACTACTAAAAATCAGAGGTTTCCCCCCACTTCCACTCTGATTCCCAACACCCCTACTTTCATTCCCCTTCCCTCCGCCACTTGCCCCACTCTCTCTTTCTCCGTTCTCCGTCATCAAAGTTCACACTCTTGCAACTCCACAAGCAGACAATGAAAAACGAAAGAACAACAAAGAAAATAAAGAGAAAAAAGAAATCTGACCGGAAATCGATAGGCAAAATCAGAGCTCAAAAAAACAGAAACAGCGAGCAAATCAAAGCAGATTAACAGCGAAGCACAGACACAGCATCAAAGAAGCAGATCCGTCGGACTCATCGGAAATTCCAGAATAAATCAGAACGAAAGCTCCAGAAATGCAGCAATGAATCAGGTGGTCAGCGACTCAGATCTGAAACCAAACACCTTCCACCAGAACAGCACCGTCGGCACCTGAAGGCGACGATCCACCCCTGAGCACCGTCGGAAAAGCAGGAACTTTCAGACCGTTATCGGGTTTCACTGTAGCACTCTCTCAGACCGTTTTCGCATTCAGTGCTTTACTTTAATCCGTGTAAAGATATTTATTTAATGTACGTATGTTTTTAATTTAACCCGTGCAATGGACTAGTTCTCTTTAAAGTCAAGGCCAAATCTCATGATGCCATTTTTGTCTTGTGACGCTCGACATCTTAATCATAAATGTTGCTCCTAATTCATATTGTCGCTGCTTTACAAGTTTGGATCTTCTCTTGATTTAATTGTTCCCGTTCAAGTGTAATTTTTCTTTTAGGTCATGACTCGTAAGAATTCAATTCCAAATAATTTTTGCATTGCATTAAGCTATACAAATATTTTGAAAAGAAAATAATTTTTGTATTTTACTTCTTATAAAGCAAAAAAAAAAATGAAAATAAAAAATAACACATCAGAGCCAAAAAAAATTAAAAACATGAATAGTCCAGTTAGATGACTTGAATCTTAGAATAGAGCAAATTGAAATTTTTTTCAAACATTCTTACTCAATAAGAAAAAAATAAAATAGTAAATAAAAAAATCAAAAGAAATAAAAATTTAATAAAAAATGGCATTGAGACGGGGGGGACGAAGAGAAGGAATATTACAGAAGGGGAGGACGTGACAATCGGAACAAAGACTGTGTTTCGACGCTCCGGTGATCGCGGCAGCGGCCTAACTGCTCCGGTATGTGCTCCGTGCTCGAATTGGATTTGTCGTTTATTTCTGCGTCTTCTTTTCCTGATGATTGATGAACGCTATTCTTCCTTGAATTTTCTGATATTGCCTCTATCAAATTGAGAGTTGGGTTAGCTCTTTAACCGCATGATCAAGCTTCTTCTTCTTCTTTTTTTGAATATCCATGCCAAATTTATGTTTTAGCAGTGATAATTCTGGGGGTGCAAGCTTTAGAATTCACTGTTTGGTCTTCTAGAGCTTTGACATCGAGTTCCTAATGCTTAAAATACCTGATTTCATAAGGGGCTTAGCCTCTAGCGCTTTATGGGGTTTAGGCTTTGGAATTTATTGTTTGGTGGCGGTGATGGATTTTCTGAACCAATTCCTTAATCCTACTGGAAACTTGATATCGAGTGTATGCAATCAGCGACTGCAGACTTAATGGAAAATGGGAAGCTTCATTCCCTTTCCTTTTATTCTATCGCCAGCATCCTTTGACAAGTGAAAGTTGTCTTTTAATCCTTCCTGTAATTAAAAATATATATATATATATATATTTTAGTGTTCAAGTGTTAAAAAATTATTCACAACATTCTTTTGGTGCAAAAGAAGAGTTTCCCCCTCTTTTGGCGGAGACAAAGTTGTAGCACTAGCTTTCCCCTTTCTACTTTGTAACAATGAAATGATTCCGCCATTATATGCTGTAGCTTCTCGCTTCTTGGAAAACCACAACATTTCTATGAGGAACCATTGTCCGTTAGAGTCCTTCCTGGGAAGTTTCATTTCTATTTTTCATCCCTGTGGCATGGTTTCTGAAAACAAATAGGTTAAATAAAATGAAAAAACGTAAACATAAATTCTGTATGGCTTTTCACAGCATTTCTTTCCAGTTTCTGTTAACCAGGAACCTGGGGTTGATAAATTTTCAGTTAGCATTCCATCTTTCTCCCTCCTGTTTATAATCTTAGCTATCAGGTGTATGTTGAATTAATTTGAATTCGATGCTTGCATGCTGTACTGCCCGTAAGCGCCCCCCCCCCCCCCCAAAATGTTCTAAATATTATTTTGTATGTAAACTTAAACTCTTTTCTCCTTTTATTTTGTATGGCTTTTCACAGCATTTCTTTCCAGTTTCTGTTAACCAGGAACCTGGGGTTGATAAATTTTCAGTTAGCATTCCATATTCCTCCCTCCTGTTTATAATCTTAGCTATCAGGTGTATGTTGAATTAATTTGAATTCGATGCTTGCATGCTGTACTGCCCGTAAACACCCCCCCCCCAATGTTCTAAATAGCTCATATATATTTGGGTTAAGAGGCAATTTTGCCTCAGAAGTCTGCCTATTATCCTAGTTAATTTTGATCGTTAATTGATCAAATATGCTGAGTTGGTGGTCCACATGTCATCCACATTATTTTTGTTAAGGTGCAAATTTACCCCGAAAGTCTATGTGTCATTTACTTAATTTTTTTCAAAGTTAGATTTAAAATTTTCGGGGCAAATATGCACCTTAACAAAAATAACATGGATGACATGTGAACTATCAACTTAGCATATTTGGTCAACTAATGGTCAAAATTAACTAGAATAGCGGTTAGGGCAAAATTGTTCACTTAAAAAACTTCCGAGGTAAAATTGCCCTTTAGTGAAAACTTCCGAGGCAAAATTGCCCCCTTAACCTTGTATGTTTTTCATTTGATACCCATGAACAGGAATTGCAGTCAGTTTTTAGATGTCTGGTTTGCTTATTTTAAATTATATGTATACATCTGAAGTATTGGCAATCTATGCTTCTTGAAAATGGTCAAGTGGGAGCTGCCAATGCTTGCTTTTAACCCTTGTGTCTATCTTTTGTCTACCACCTTGTTATGAAGCGAGCTTCATATTGCTGCCTTGCATGTATGACACTTGTTCAACTTCTTGTATGCCTACGGAATAAAGTGTATATTGATGGCTTTTAACTCTGTCATTCATGTTCACTTCTAGGGCATTTTGTGCAAAGGAAGATCATGTACTAAATTATCATCTGTTGCTGTAGTTTACTGGCAAAAGGACCTTATGTCTAGCAGAGAGGATAACAAAGAACAAGGAGTGAATGTGAATACATCTGACGAGTCAGTTGATATGCCTTTGTCTCAGGCGGAGGTTGTTGTCACTTCAGTTGCTGCAACGTTTTTTTTACAAAGAATATACATATTTTTTTAATTATTGATTTAATATATCTTGCAGGAGGAAGTTATAAAGAAAAAATATGGAGGAATGGTGCCCAAAAAGCCTCCGCTCATATCCAAGGTACATGCATGGGTTTTTCCCCGTTTATATTTCGGATGCAAGAGGGAATATATATTCAATATAAGATCCTATAAGCACATCACTATAGGTTTTTCCTGGGGTTGGGAGGGGGCGGCTTATAAGTAAAGTAGTTCAGTGCGTGTAAATAACGTGGCTAATGACCATACATATCTGGTGCTAGATGCACTCTCTATATTTCTTTTAAAAGGTATTTTCTATGTCAGGACCATGACCGTGCATACTTCGATTCTGCGGATTGGGCACTTGGAAAGGTATTTCTAGAAATCAGCCCTCTAATATGTGATTTCAATGAAGTAGAATATGCATGTCTTTCTATACGAAAAGGAAGAAGAAGAAGAATATGCATGTCTTGAGTACATCTCTTAATCTCATCTGTACCTTGGCATGAAACAGCAAGGTGGTGGAAAGCCAAAAGGACCACTTGAGGCTCTGCGGCCAAAATTGCAGGTATTTAATCAATACTCTTTTTTTTTTTTTTTTTTTGGAAAAAAAGAAAAGAAAAATATATTGATATATTGATATAATGTAAAAAGTTATCATACAAAATTCCTAGCATGATGCTAGGGAGGGGAGGGGGACAACTTAGAGAGATTAAAGTCAGGGATTGCAGTTGGACTCCAGGTGGAAAATGAAGTTAGAATTAATGTATTCTCTGCACTCAGATATACTTAGATACAATCGAAGCCAACCTTCTAGGCCTTCTCCAATCTGGATTTTGTGACAAATTTCTGGCTGGATCTTTTTTATTTCAGCCGACGCAGCAGCAAACACGTTACCGGAAATCTCCTTATGCTCCCTCAGATGAAGGTATGCTAATTTTAATGTGGGAATAGTTTTAGTTGATGTTTTTGGGGTTACAGCTTCTTAAAAGATGGTGAACAAGATTCTCATCTGTGTTTTTTTTTTTTTTTTTGCTTTTTGGGCATAAAAGGGGGGAATATTTCACCGGAGGATGCACCTTCCAATGAGTAAGCAGTCGGTCTTTTGATGATCTGATACCTGAGTGAGTTGGTATAGCCTGTCCAAATAAAAGTAAAAATATCAAATATGTAGACACATTGGCAGAAGACGTGAATTTGATTTACTGCTCTGCTGTTAAACTTACAAGTGATCTTTGTATTTTCCATTTCATGTTTCTTCAGGTATTTGAATGAACCAATAAGAAATTGAGAATGAAATGTAACTGGTTGTCTTAATAATGTATTTGGATTAGCTTTTGAAAAATAACATTTGGAGAAAAGTGATAAAAGTGGTTTTAGAGAGTAGATTATGAGTATAATAGATTCTGGGGAAAAAATGATTTTGATAAAATGATAGTGTTTGGGTATTGTGATCAGAATTATCTTTTTCATGGTCAAATTACTAAAAAGAATATTAACTTTTGTGATAATTACATATAAAGGATAAGATTATATTTTATATTATTTTAACATTAAATTTCATAATAAATACAAAAAATGAAATAAAGTTGTCTACATGTGGTATTAATTAACTTAACTAATTTTTTTAATATAATTAAATTAGATAAATAGATCTTATATTAAGGATGTGAGGGTGTATTAAAATTTTGAAAATTGTCTTATTTAAGATGTATTTGCCTATATCAAAACCTAGGGAGAATTAAATCTGATGATATTCTAAAAAGAAAAAACAAAGAAAATGAGACAAATCATGGTTTTGGAGAGACCAGACAAAAGACGAGAGAAGAGAGGGGGAAAATACAGGACAAGAGAGAGAGGTGAAATTATGGGGGCCCACCAACCTGCAAAAGGAGAAAAATCCAACTTCTCTAAAACCGTGGATTTAGACAAAAAACTACTTCTGGATAAAATTGGAATGTTGGGGTAAAATTTTTCAAAACCTAGGTTTTGGTTACAGAAGCACTTTTTTTTTTTTCTACACAAACACACTTATAACTAGTGCTATTTCAATCCACATGGCTCCTTCCTAAAGATAACTGAATAAACGCTGCACGTGGTTCTTTTATTGTGGTTAGTTCTCATCAAAAGTTAACTGGATCGCGAAGGAAATCGTCCACAACAGAACAAGGGACTTGTGGTACTTTGAAAGAAATTTTATAAAGAAGGGATGAAATTGAGAGAAAATTGGGAAGTACGAGTTCGAGCCTTGCCTGTTTCAGAAATTATGAAACTATGGTTTTAGAAGCATTTTTTTGCAAACCGATGTAAAACTCATCTTATATACTCAAACAATGTAAAAGTATTTCTAAAAAACTAAAACAAACAGAGTAACATGCAAAAAAAGAAAAATCCAAATAAGAAGTATAGTTGGCAAATGAACGTCTTATCTATAGACTTAAGCAATCAAGCCACTTCGCCCCATCTTGTTAAACAAGCCACTTCGCCCCATCTTGTTAAACAAGACAAAATTTATAATTTACTCAAACTAGCTTCTGTTCTGTGAGATGGTCAATGTGGTATAGGAAAAATAAGACAGGCAGAAGGAAGCAGGTGGTGATCAATATCAGATATGATATGATGGTAAATTCATTAATAGCTTCGAATGGCAATTGGATGAAATTCTGCCAAGGACCCCAATTCATTTAATTGCCTTGACAAAGAGCCTTCTTTGGTTACAACAACTGATTCATAATTCCAATTTGGAAGATCAACATGGCAGTGTGCAATCTCTCTTTCTCCTGATGAGGATACTATGATTCTCCTTGAGTAATTTACTGAATTACCTTGGGCTTCAGGTGAAGTTGATGATTTTAATCTTTATACCCTCCACTTGGGATTAAGTTAAGCCCAACATCCTAAAATATTTTTCAGCATTAGTCAACATCCCAAAATAATACTCTCTCCGGTCATAAATATAAGATATAGTTTATTTTTTTAGAGACATTAAGGATGATAAATAAATTATTTAATCATATCATATGTTATATATTATTAGATTATATAACAGTTTTTAAGTTATAAGTCAAACAAAATAGTTTGAAGAAAAGATGATAAATATAAATACCTATAATTTAATTAACTTTCTAAATATTTTTAAAAAAATCAAATGTGTCTTATATTTAATATCAGAATATTATGTAGCCAACACATAATGTAATAATACAATTTTGCCTTTGAAGTATTTTCTCATTTGCAATGAGCATCTTAATTTTGAGATACCAAGTGCTAAAAACACACTTCAAAGTGTTGAATTGAATACACTTATTTTAGGATCCCAATTCATGCAGTGGCAAAAAAAAAAACTGCAAATTTTTTGCCATCGCGTGACATCGTTATAAAATCTTACGAAAACGCTGTGAACTTCGCAAAACTCTCCCCTACACGTCTTTCCGATATACACCACTGGATTAATTTAATGGAAAAACTCTAAAAACACACATTTGGAACAAGAAGCATCCCCCATACGCGGTACATGGCAAGTACACATGTTCCAGTAACGAAACGACTGTCCTACGAGTTCCTTGAAAATTTCTTTTCTGGCTGCTAAGGGTTGACATCAAACATATCATCCATATCCTAACAAAGATCTCAATTTGTTTAGAGGGTATCAGTATAGCCATCACGACCACATTACTCGTTGTCAACATTAGAAAAACGGTAAATATTACAGACAAATCACTCGCACTGGTTAATGCCAATTGCCTACAGAGAGATGATAGCCTATTTGGGGTTCCTGAGGACAATGATGACAGAATCTCCACGCAGGAACATTTTACTGATGAATCTATCCTTGTTAACTGGTTGTGCCTTTTTCTTTCCTTTCCCAGCCTTGGGCACCTGGATGCAACACACATGGACTGGATTAGATGAATTTAATTACATGTATAAGGGAAAGAAATCCAGGATATAGAAACACAAACCTCAGTCCACATTTCCCGGACATTCTCAAGCACCATGTTGCAGTGCCTATCAAAAGCTCTAACTCTGCCCAAAAGCTTCCTATTGTTCCGACAATTGATCAGTACCTGCATGAGCAAGATATCTGGTTAAAACCCACACATGCCCTGAACCCCATAATGTTATATACAAACAAACATACCTGTGTGTTATTCTTAACACTCATCATAAGCACAGACAGCGGTCCTGTGTTAAACTCCTCCTCTTCATTCTTGCCACCCTATAGAAACCAAGAATAATTACAAGTCGAACAATAGTATACATTTTTCAGAGTTTCTATTGTGTACGAGAACCCCTTATAAGTAACACGTTGGACCCCACGTCAGACTTCCAGTGTGATTGCAAATCACAAAAGCATAAAATTATTATTCCGTTCAAATAAAAGATTTTCCAATGATTATTTTAACTATAAATGATTTGCAAAATTCAGTTTAGGGAGAAGAAAAAAAAAACACACACACACACACACACATATCAACATTTCAAAATCAAACATAACTCGAGGAAATTTTATATTTAGCTGAACACCAAAGAAAATAACTTACATCTTCCTCCATTGGCCGGCTGAAAAGAGACAAAAGGGAGGGGAAAACCATGTTAGTGACAATGTAAAAATCTCAAAATATCTTAATTATCAATCGAGATGACCAATTGAAAACTAAAGTATACCTCATTTTGGATAGAACAGATGTTCAGTTACAAAATTCCTCAAGTATAGCAGAAATTGACCTGCCAGAGAACATGTCAATTAATCCATAAATTCAAAGAACAGAACAAGAATATAATGACTAATTTCAGATAAACCATGAGGAGGATGTAAAATGGAATAATATAAACTGCAAAGAAAAGAAAAGGAAGAGAAGAAAGCTTGTTCTGACAATATAGCTACACTGCATATGAGATAACACATCAAAATAAAGTGATTAGATCAAAGATAAATTTCATATATAAAATTCTATTCACCAAAAAACTACAATCAAATTTAAGCCCCGCCCAAAAAGAGAAACTTATAAGCCTTAAGCTTTCTTGGCTATAATAAATTAATAATTTTAACGGGGCAAGAGCAAAGACCAAAAGCCTTCTCAGTTCAGGTTCCCCTGAATTTTCCACCTCGGCAACTCAGCATGAAAGTTACCATCTGAATCTGATTATCCAAAAGGCATTTTAGTTAGTAAAAGTCACCTTTTTTTCCTCTCATTTTTGCCTTTTTGGTTGAGGTTTAGGAAGCAAGAAGAAGAATTGCTAACAGAAACAACCCCAACCCCTTCCTTACAAGACAGGATACCATAATGGTTTGAGCCACGATGATCCTAAAACCCCCGAATCCTTATCTAATATCTAAGCATAGGAAACAAATAATTGGACCAAAATGTTCATTTAGGTTAAGTAGAATTGCAGGTTACTATAGACTACCATGCTCTAGGAACCCAAGATAGAGATCCAGATACTAAGCTCTAAAAAACGAAGCAAAAATAAGATGATGCATTAACCAGAGAAAAAGGAGTGTCTGTCAAGCATCATTTTCTAGTCCCCGAATGCATTCTCCAGATGGTAAGGAATCAATAAGAGAGAAACAATGGATGTTTCTCAATTAAGTATCGGCCACTCAGACATCCAAAAGTATTTCTCAAGAAGATAAATGAAAAACTAAGATATTGATATAAGAAACATTGGTGACTGAGAACGAAAGTTCAATGAATGAAAGAGAAACGCAGGTATATTTCAGTATGTCTCTTCAGTTCAGGTATCCAAAAGCATTCATGAATAACAAATCAGAAGAACGAAAGTTCACTGAATTTGTTCCTAATCAGAGACGAAGGCTCGTTGAAATCAAATTGGAAAGCTAACACACCGGCACAGAAGCAGAACCTTCCCACAAAGGAAGCAAGGGAAAAACTAAACAATAACAACAACGACAACAACATAGAAGCTACAAAATGATGCATACCTCAATTTACAGTCATAAAAAGATGTCGATGCTGAAGCTACTGATGCAAAGTGGAAGGCGGGGGATCCTGGGGATACCTTATACTGATAAATCGCAAAACCCTAGCTCGCTGCACTAAAACTTCGCTTTTTTTTTTTTTTTTTTTTTTAAATTTCGCGTTAAACCTGAGACATATCGGGTTAATCCAATGAGCGATACGGGCCATACGTAGTTTTGGGTTGCATTTTTTGGGTGTGTTGGTTGGGAACTTGGGTTAGGTAATCGGACAAAATGAAATTACCTTGTAAGTACTTCTAAACGTTAAAAAAGGGGTTAAGGTGTAAAGTACACACAACACAATTAATTATTTTAGGTTATAAAAATAGATATAATCAAATTTTTTTTAGTAACATATACAGTAATGTTGTTAATTCTAGTTAACTTTCATTACTTTTTGCACGGTTGATCTCATCGGTTGTTTTACTCTCTATTATTTTAATATATTTTTAGAAATATGTGCCTTTTTTAATATGAAAAAATCACTTAGACCAATGGAAATAATTTTATTTTAGGAAAGCCCTAAATATTTTAAAATTTCACAGTACCTCGTTGAGTCAAAATAAAATTAAGTTTTCTCAATGAAAAGACAATAATGCTCTTACTTTTATTTTTCAATAAGATTATTTACAAGATAAATAAGAGTATTTAAAAGACAAATACATTGATTTAAAAGAATCAAGGGAGTTAAAAAAAATTTTATAAGACAAATATGGGTATTTACAAGACAAATACATAAATGACCAAAATTTTTTAACTCCCTGGATTCTTTTAAATCCCTTTACAAGATAAATATGAATATTTATAAGACAAAAATTGTTTATGTCTACTTTTTGTCTCAACAAAAGATAATTATGTTGGATGCTCATAGTGAAATAGTTTATTGTTAAATTTATACCTTTATCCTTTTAAAAATATATTAAAATAATAGAGAGTGAAAAGATTGGTGAGGCCCACAATACAAAAAGTAACAGAAGTTAACCATAGTTAATGACGTTGCTATATATGCTACTAAAATAATTGATTGTGTCCACTTTTGAACCTCAAAATAATAAATTGTGCTGGGTACCTATTAAAAAATAGTTCATTGCTAAATTTACACATTTACTCTTAAAAAAAAGAAGGAGATGATCACAAACCCTAAACTTGATGCCTGATAATAATATTAAAAAAAAGTAAAAATAAATTTAATATTTTTAATTTAGCCGGGGCTATAATAGGAATGGGCTTAAGAAGCCTATTGTGGAATAGCATGTAGAAAATGGGAAGGGGGACTGAGGCTTGTTTAGTCACACTTTACCAAGTACATACTAGTAATATTCTCCTTTAGATTGCACGTTGCCCTGATCTGAACATGTTGCTGATCAATGTATTACTTTATTACTACTTTTTATCGTCTTAAAAATATAAGATGAATGTTATTCTGAAAGTTTTTTTTATTTCAGTATCACTCTGGAAATATTAAAACGTAACAATGATACTTTTCTCGATGTTAATTTTCACTGTTAAAAAGACACATGGCAATCTCATATGGCGCTCAAATTGCCACCTCATTGCCACCTACTTCTTCTCCCCTATGCACCTCTCATCCACCTCATCATCTCCTAACCCCTTTTTTCCTCCCTCTCCTTCCTCCCGTGTTCATCACGTTCATCATCGTCACCCCAAAATTTTTACCTTCAGCCACTTAGTGTGCCGTCACCGACAGCCCCACCGGTAGCCCCGTTGCTGATTTGCTTGCTGGAAGGATTCTCCTGTAGACCTCAACAAAGATTCGATGAAAATGAATGAAATCGGTCCTATTTGGATTCCATCAATGAAATTCCTTCCCCCCCCCCCTCTTTTTGCCATTGAAGATCCGCCAGCGAAAATCCAACAAAAATGGATGAAATCGAACCTCTCAATGAAACCCTCCTTCCCTATCTCTTCCTCTCAATGAAGATCCCAGCAGAAATGAATGGAAAGGAGGTCAGAGGTCATCGGATGCTCAAGTGTTCATCAAAAGAAGGTTAGATTGAGTTCCTCATTGCATCTTCCTTTGCTGTTCAAGATTTCATCTTCATGCTTATTTCATCGTCTTCCATTGCTGATTCGATATGTTGTGTGCTTCTTGTTCAATCAGCTTTCCCAGCGGCTTCTCACCATTGATGACAATGATTTATGGGTTTTGATCTCCATATTTGTGTTTGATTTATGGTTTCTAGCATTGTTGGATTCTTTTTTTTTTATTTATGTTTTCGATCTGAAATTTGGATTGCTGGAAGAAGGACAAAAAAATCGATTGGGGGTGTTGGGATAAGGGGTGGGCAACTTTTTCCCGTCCGGTCCCGGTATTCCCATTCCAAAAATTTTGGGACAGGAAAAGTTTGGGATCGGGAATGGGACTTCCGATCCCAAAAATATATAATATATATATATATATATTATGTATAATTTTTTAAAATATTTAAGAAAGTAAGACCAAATGTAAAATAAAATATGAAAATCCCTAATACTCTTAAAGTAATATCTATTCTTTTAGTTAATTTAGTTAATTTTATTTATTATTTATTAAATAATTCTGATTTTTTGTTCTTGTCTTTGTACTTTTTGTAGCTAAATCGACAACTTTAAGCATGTATTGGACTAATGATATATTTATATTGAACTAATTTGATACAATATGATATTAGACAAGTTATATATTTATACTAGATTAAAGAAAATAAAACAAAAAAATTTTTTTTAAAAAAAATTAATATAGAAATTTTTTTAAAACAAAATCCGGGATCAAGAATTCAGGACTAGAAATGTTCGGGATCGGGTTCGGGAATGAACCCTTCTCGGGATCGAAATCGGGAATGGCATTTCCCGATCTCCCGAACACCCCTAGTTGGAATTTCTCTTTCAGGAAACACTATTAGCTACCTAAATCTGGAAAACTAAACTCCAAAGATCCTCTTTATTTTTATCAGAGTGATTGTGGCTGAGAAAACTTGCGTCTTTTGTTTAATTTTTGTTGCACGATTTGGTTTGACTCGTTGCATATCTAAAATATGAGTTTTTCCTGATATTCTGTGATTCATATTGGAGAGGCAAATAATCTTTCCATAAGTGATAGAAGGTTATCAAAAGCACCAATATGATGTCGAGACATAGCACTGCCTGGTTGTTTTCTCTATCGTCGAAAAAAATATCTTCTAACAAGACAGTGACCAACTATCTGTGCAAAGACAGTTTTTTTTCCTTGCAGGATCCATATGTTTGATTGGTAGAAGGTAGATTGAAAACAATCAAATACGCTATTTTCCAAAATAAAAGGAAAGTTTTTATTAGATATCGTTGGTCCTGATGTAGAGACTTATGTTGGCAAAAAAGATGTAGAGACTTATGCTAGTTAGAGCTTTTTGGATGATTTCTTTGTCATCGGGAAAAAAAATCTTCAACAAGACAGTTTTTTTTTTTTTTTTTATTCATGACTTAGTGATATGGACTTGATAGTTATGACGTAGCTTAATATCATAGCCACCTCATCATAAATCAGTCAACAAACGGTTAAAACTAATCTTGTTAACGGACAGGGGTAACATTGCTATGTTTTAATACTTTCAAGGTAATATTGTTCCACGGCCTATACTTCCGGGATGGATTTGCTACTTAACCCTATCTTCAATATAAGAGTTATAATTGATAAAAAAAAATATAAGAGTTATGCTATATGTTTATTTTAATATTAAATATAATATCTCAATCTACTTTATCCTCATATTTATAATTTTCTTTTCAAAATATTCATAATGATTGTACATAGGAATTAGGAAGTAATTTTTATCTAGAGCAGTTACAATATACATAATTATAGAAATAACATGTAAGGACCACCAAGAGTATCGTATATGGATTGCTACGATATAAATAATGAAGATTGTACTCTTACAGCTTTATATATGAGCATCACTGAATACAATGAGGCACATGACACGCTTTGGATTGTTTTGGTTAGCCAAGGCTGTTTTTCATGTCAATTATTTTGTGAAACGAGAAAAAAAACATTGATGTTGGTTTTGTTGATAGGGAGATCAACATTAGAGAAAGTTAAAGAGTTGAGATTGCCACGACTGTAATATCAAGGTTCGATTTTGGTATGAGGGGAGGGGGAGGGGGTATGAAAATTTTTGTGAGCTAAATTTAAAAAAATTAGAGAATTGAGGTTATAAAATTTTAATAAAGAGAAAATGTAAGATTAAAGAGTAATACAAATTAATTAAAAACATGGTATTAAAACCCGGACCGGCCGGGTTAGGCCGGAAACCAGCAACCGGCAACCCGGGCATTAGTCCGATCTGGTTGATGGTAGAAATCAGTGGGAAACCGGCTCGGGATAGCTCGGTGTAAACCGGCATAACCCGGGAGTAACTCGGCTAACCCGCGAGCTAAATGGGTCACCTGGGTCACTTCTTTGTTTGCCTAAAAATGGCATAGCTCCGGGAAAAAGATAAGGTTTTCGAGAGAAGGAAGAACAGGGAAAGAATAGATAATGAGATATTATAAAAAACTTACTGAAGTCCTCAAAAATCATGATATAAAAGTGGCAGGAAGAAACTTTTTAGAACAGAATACTCATAACTGAGAAGAAGAAGGCGTTGTGTGAGACGGTAACGGAAAACAGTGGGAGGGAGGGGGAGAGAGAGAGAGAGAAAACCGATTGTAATTGCATAGATTCAAAATGGGGGAGAGGGAAGAAAATGGTCTGATTCATTTAATGCTCCCTACCTAAGACATGACGTGAGGACATTGCTTGTACACAAATATTTCTTTCTTTCCATCTTTTAAAGCTTTGCTCAGATTTCCTCATTCACGTGATGGTCTTCGGTCTGCCACGTAAAAAATATAATATAATATGACAATTGCTTTATTTATCATTATAATATGTAATATATGTTTATTAATTTTCTCCATAATGGAATATTTTTAAATATTAATTTTACTTAAATATTTTATAATTCAGTTAAAAATATTTTATAATTAAAATGTGAATATTGTTACATATTTTAATAAATTATGATATTTTAATTATAACTGGTTTGACTCCGATCTGACCCACTAACCCTTAAACCACTACCTCATTCGGTTCAATCATCGGTCCAAGTTTTAATACAGTGATTAAAAACTAATAATCCCACTTCTTTAATTTTTTTTAAATTTAACTTCAATTTGTTTGTATATTATTATCCGGTATTCAATTTAGGATTTGTAACTGCCCCTCTCATTACAAATATCTCCTTTGGGACTCAAATTTGAGACCTAAAGGAATTTAATGGAGTCTTATACTGCTAGACCAACTCTATATTAATTGTGTGACTTAAGCGTGTAATGATGCAAGGGTCTCTTCAAATATTAAAAATAGAGCAATTTTGGCAAATAGACCCCTTAACGCTGTTTCCTTCCCCAATCCCCCTCCAACTTGCTTCCTCGTCTGCTAATTTCTAATCTAGTATGGTTTCGGGGGAGTACAAGTGCCAGGAAACAGAAATGGTTGTTTCGTTGGTTTGTACCTGTGAAACCCAAGTTCGCAAACTGCCCACGAGCACCTGGCTTGTTCGTGACCTGAGCCAACGAGTAGAGGCAGCTCTCTGTTTTTTTTCCCCTGTAAAGCCCCCTCCTTCACCACACGGTTTGCAAACACACCACTGTGCTGCTCTGTTTTTCTACTTCTCCTGCCCTTCCTTTTCTTTTCTCACTCCCCAATAGTTTCTTCCAACGTTACGGGCTGTTTGATTTTGTTTTTAAAATTTGTTTTTTTTTAAAATAATAAAATTTATTTGATAAACTGTTTTCAAAAAATTATTTTAAAAAATAAAAAAACAAAAACAGTTTTTTGTTATTTTTTTATTTTTGTTTTTCTATTTTTTATTTTTTGAGACAGTTATTTATCCACTGTCAATACTATACTATTAATAATGATTATTGTCATGTCATCACCGACAACCACATTGTCTTATTACTTCAAAAACAGACTCTTAAAAATAATCTATCCAAATAGTTTTTTTTTTTATAATTTATTTTTAAAAATTACTTTATAAAACTGTTTGACAAGAAAAAAATAAAGAATAGAATCAATCAAGCCCTACAATTCTTTAGCTGCTTGTTTCCGAACGCTACGTGCTCTAAGACTTATATATTGTTATAAAGGGATAGAAGTCAAAGTGAACTGTAATAGAAATCGCCTTCTCTGCAACTCAAACATATCCAAATCCACCGCCTCCTCCATCTCCTCTTCTGTGTTTCATGGCTGTGGCTGCTTCTTCTTCCCAGATTTTTCACGACAGAGACAATGGCACCTCTGAAATAAGCAGTCAGGAAATTCAGAGCACCATATCTAAAGCTGTGGAGCTAAGAGCTCTTCATGCTGCTTTATTACAAGGAAGTAGCCCTGCCAATCCTGGAATCCCATCTCCTCCTGCCCCTCCTTCACGCTCTCCTTCTTAGTTTTCTGTTCAGGATTACCCTGTTTTCACTGTTGCAAGCTGTTGAAAGTGTCTGTGTAAGAAGCCCATTGGGCTTCGGTTAGCTAATTGGGCCTCGGTTAGTTTAGTATAGAAATGCTGTCTAAATGCTGTCTGACTGTAGTGCATATATAAGGCTTTGTACAGGCTTGAACTCGTTGGTTTTTTGGTGTAATACAATTTGGATTCAGAGATTTCATTTGCTAACATGGCATCAGAGCCACGGATCCTCTGAAGTTCCCAGTCACCTACCCATATCCGACCCGTCCGACCCGTTCAGCATTCTTTACCTCTCTTTCTCTGTTCGTGAGCGAAATCCCTAATTCCTCTTTCTCTCTTCACTTCGTTGATCACGTGCCATGGCCGACGCACAAAAATCCTCCAGCAGCGAGACCGTTCCCGGTGGACTTGGCTTCAACGACCCACTTTATTTGCACCCGTCGGACACTCAGGGCGCTACCATCATTCCCCAGGTCCTCACCGGCAGCGAGAATTATTCCATTTGGTCACGCGCAATGAAGATTGCTCTCAGAGGTAAGCACAAATTGGGTTTCATCGACGGTTCTTGTCGCAAAGAATCTCAAGAAAAGCATCTCCATGATCAATGGGAACGATGCAATGCTGTAGTTCTTTCTTGGATTCTCCATTCTATCTCTAAAGAACTCGCCAACGGGATAGTTTTCTGTGAGGATGCGCATCTTGTGTGGACTGACCTCAAAGAAAGGTTCGACAAGATCACTGGTTCCCGCATCTTCGCCCTCCACCGTGAAATTGGATCTCTGAAGCAAGGGTCCATGCGAGTATCAAGCTATTTTTCGAGGCTCAAGGAATTATGGGAAGAACAATCTTCCCTTGTGCCTATACCGTCATGTCAATGTGCAACTTCCAGAACGTACTCTGCTTTGGTTCAACAGCAGAAGCTTCTCCAATTTCTCATGGGGCTCAACGAGTCTCACTGTCAGGCAAGAAGCCAAATTCTTTTAATGGTTCCTCTTCCTTCCCTTAATCAGGCCTATGCGATGATCTCAGAAGATGAGGCCCAACGTTCTCTCGCTAGTGGTTCTGAACCCTCTCCTGTTGAGGGCATAGCCATGGCAGTTCGTGGCCGCGGGAGAGGCAGGGGACGTGGGAGAGGCCCACCCCCTCAATGTGGGTACTGTAACAAGAAAGGTCATGTTAAGGAGCAGTGTTATGAACTTATTGGTTATCCCTCTTATTTCAAAGGACCTAAAACCAAGTCTAGCCAACAACAAGACTCTCCAGCTCAACCATCTAATTCTGCCCGTGATTCTGAGAATGCTACCTGCGCAGCCAACATCATCACTCCAAGCTTCACTCAAGCACAATATGATCAGTTGCTGGCAATGTTGCGCAAGGATACGGAGCTCAATGCTCACGCCCTGACTGGTACTGCTTTACCACTTTCCCTTTCCACTCATAACACACCCACATACTGGGTCATTGATTCTGGGGCCACAACCCACTTGATTAGTGATTTATCTTTGCTTGACTGTTATGTGCCCTATAAGGGTCCTACTAAGACTATTAAGATACCTGATGGAAACCACATGCATATTACACATGTAGGCCGAGTTAAGCTTTCTAATGATTTTATATTAGAAAATGTGCACTATGCCCCTAATCTGAAATTTAACTTGATATCTGTCCCTAGGATCACTAAAGACCAGAAATGTGTTGTTATGTTTTATCCTGACCAATGTTTGATGCAGGAACTTCAGGGTGGTAGAATGAAAGCGATTGGTAAGCTCATTAATGGGCTTTATATTCTGCAGCATACTAAAAATTTTGATTCTGTCAATTGTGCTAGTCATGTCCCTAGGATACCTTGTAACACTGATGTATGGCTGCTACACAAGAGATTAGGACACACACCACTCTCTGTAATGAAGCATCTTGCTATTGTCTCTGATAAATCTGTTTCCATGAATAAAGTATGTGAGATTTGCATTCAATCCAAACAAACGAAATTACCTTTTTCCTCTAGTTGCATTAAAACTACATCTTGTTTTGATTTGCTTCATATGGATGTCTGGGGCCCCTATAAAACCCCTACACACCAAGGTCACCATTATTTTCTCACCATAGTTGATGATTATTCATGCGCCACCTGGATCTATTTAATGCGGGCTAAAACAGAAACTATACTGCATATTCAGACTTTTCTGTCATATGTTTTTACTCAGTTTCATAAATTAGTTAAGAAAGTCCGGAGTGATAACGGGACCGAATTTGTTAATCATCAACTTCGGGATTTTTTTGGGGCCAAGGGTATCATCCATGAAACTTCCTGTGCATACACCCCTGAGCAAAACGGTATCGCAGAACGTAAACATAGGACTTTACTTCAGGTTTCTCGAGGATTGATGTTGGAGTCTCATGTACCTATTGCCTATTGGGGGGAATGTGTGAAAACAACTTCTTATTTGCTTAACCGAATCCCCTCTAAGGTGCTAGGTCATAAGACTCCATTTGAAATAATCTATGGTTATGCCCCTGATTATTCTTATTTGAAGGTATTTGGTTCCTTAGCTTTTGCCACTGACTTGAATTCTAATGACAAATTTGCTCCTAGATCAATACCATGCGCTTTCCTCGGATATCCACCTAACCAGAAAGGATACATGCTCTTGAATCTTGAAACAAAACGAATTTTTGTAAGCCGACATGTATCATTTCTGGAGGACCGATTCCCTTTCAAGGATAGCCTAGGCATTGATAAAGGGGGAGTGTGGAATAAAGCAATTCAAGATATGTTTCTTTTTGAACCTTTACAACCGGTAGTAATTCAGAAGGATAAGGGTAGTACACAGCACCTAGATTCTGATAGATCAGACTATAACCCTAGTGGGATGCCTGAAACACCTTGTCCAGCTGAACAACCAGCCATTACTGATGAGAATCACATGCTTGAACAACCAAATTTGGAACTTAACACAAGTAGGCCTAGTAGAGAGCGCAAGGCCCCTTTATGGGCCAAAGACTATATGTGTTCTGCATCTATGTCACAGCTCCATTCTAGTGCATCTCATACTGATGGCTCAATTAAAGGTACACAATGTCGCTATCCTATAGGGCAGCATATTTCTTATGCACACATCTCTTCTGCCCTCACATGTTTTCTTTCATGCATTGACCCTATAAATGAACCTAATTCTTATGAAGAAGCAATTAATGACAAGCACTGGATAGAGGCTATGAAATTGGAAATAGATGCATTAGAAAGTAATAATACTTGGGAATTAGTGCCTTTACCTAAAGGAAAGAAAACAATAGGCTGCAAATGGGTGTACAAAGTCAAATATAAACTAGATGGTAGTGTAGATAAATACAAGGCTAGATTAGTAGCCAAAGGCTACACACAAAGAGAAGGAATTGATTATCATGAGACGTTTTCCCCTGTGGTTAAAATGACAACTGTACGCATTATTCTCAAAATTGCTGTGATTAATAATTGGAATATATTCCAAATGGATGTACACAATGCCTTTTTGCAAAGTGATTTGCATGAAGAAGTGTACATGTCGATGCCACAAGGATTTGAAGGTAAGGGGGAGAAGATGGTATGTAGGTTAATAAAATCTTTATATGGCCTTAAGCAAGCATCTAGACAATAGAACCGGAAGCTTACACAAGCTTTGGTCCAAGCTGGTTTTAGTCAAAGTAGGCATGATTATTCTATGTTCATTAAAAATTCTGATGGTGATATGATAATTATATTGGTGTATGTTGATGATCTTTTAATAACAGGAAGTTTAGAGGATAAAATAAAGGAAGTAAAACTATTTCTTCACTCAACTTTTAAGATAAGGGACTTAGGAATAATGAAATATTTTTTAGGAATTGAAATGGCCAGATCTGAAAAGGGTATTGTGCTAACCCAAAGGAAATATACTTTAGATTTGTTGAATGATGCAGGTCTTAGTGGATGCAGACCACTTACAATACCAATGGACCAAAGTCTAAAGTTGAAAGCCTATGAGAAGGGAAAAGATAAACGAGAGGATTTGATTAAAAATCCTGAAAGATACAGAAGATTGGTAGGTCGGTTGATTTATCTGACAGTAACAAGGCCTAACATATCTTATTCTGTGCAGGTGTTAAGCCAGTTCATGCATAATCCGATGAAAACACATATGTCAGCTGCTGTTGGGATCCTGAGATACTTGAAGCAATGTCCAGGGCTTGGTGTTTTGATAAGCACCAAAGGAGACCTTACTTTGAAAGCCTTTTATGACTCAGATTGGGCTGCCTGCAAAACAACACGAAGGTCCGTGTCAGGTTATCTTCTCAAATTGGGAGGTTCACTTGTCATGTGGAAGTCCAAGAAACAAAACACTGTCTCAAGATCTTCAGCAGAAGCTGAATACCGCTCTTTGGGCTCAACTGTATCAGAAATTGTGTGGGTGACTGGTTTATTAACAGATCTTGGAATACACCAACCTGAACCTGTGGAGATACAATGTGACAGCCGTGCAGCAATATATATCACATCAAATCCAGTGTTCCATGAGAGAACAAAGCATATTGAAGTTGATCTGCATTTTGTGAGGGATAAATTGCAGGATGGACTGATTAATTTGAGGCATGTGAAAAGTAGTGAGCAAGAGGCTGACATTTTCACAAAGGCTATAGGAAAAGAGTTTCTGCATAAAATGCTTAGCAAGTTAGGAGCTTTAGATATCTTTCGCCCCAAACTTGAGGGGGAGTGTTGAAAGTGTCTGTGTAAGAAGCCCATTGGGCTTCGGTTAGCTAATTGGGCCTCGGTTAGTTTAGTATAGAAATGCTGTCTGACTGTAGTGCATATATAAGGCTTTGTACAGGCTTGAACTCGTTGGTTTTTTGGTGTAATACAATTTGGATTCAGAGATTTCATTTGCTAACACAAGCATTCATTGTTTTCTTCATTCCTCAATTTTAATTCTCAGGTCATGTCAACACTATTGTTTTGTTTGGCATTTCGCACCATTCTTGTGTTTGTTTGCATCCTAAGCATAGCCCAATTATTATTAGGATCTCTTTGAGTTGGTATTTAAAAAGTACGTTCACACAAATTAAGATAAAATTCGTTTTATATATTTACCTCATATGTCATAAATTATGTTAAAAAATCAGCTTATACTGGCACTTAATGTGTATTTGGATAAAGTAAAAAAAGTGCTTTTAGGATAAAAGCATAGATTTGTCAAAAAATACCCAAACACCATATTTTTTCCTATAATCCCTTTTCTTGTCAAAACGATGGTTCCCATGATTTTTTTTTTTTCATGTTGTGAGCTCCACCCTCTCTCTATATCTTATTGATCATTTTTATATTTGTGGGCCCATATCACTCTCTCTCTCTCATCTTTTTTTTTTTGAAGAATTTCGACGGTGTCTCTCTCCCCTTTTTTTTTTAGAATTTTAAAATTTTAATGCTCCTTTTTATCTTTAAAATAAAACCTATTTATTTAATTTGACATATTAGAAAAATTAGTTAAGTTAATTAACATTACATATAGACAAATTTATTTCATTTTTGGTATTAATTATGAAATTTAATGTTAAATAATGGGTTAAGATGCATATTTTTTAATGCTGTTCGGGGTTTTTTTCTCTTATAATTTAACTCTGTTAGATCAAATTTAACATTTTTGTTAAATTTGCATCCTTTTTAATTGTTCATTGTTATTTTTGAATTTTCCAGAATTTATTTATACCTTATTCTTTATATGTAATTATCACAAAAGTTAATATTCTTTTTAATAATTTGACCATGAAAAAAACTATTTTAATTACAATACCCAAATACTCTTATTTTTTTGAAAATCACTTTTTTTCCCATAATCCATTACACTCAGAATCTATTACCTAAAAACTATTCTCTATTTTTTTTTCAAAAACTATTATTCAAAAGTTAATCTAAATACAGATATATTATATCGTCTCAGAGTGCTTCTAACACTTGTTCTTGAAATTTGAATAAGCTAGATGCACACAAAATAGTGTTGTCTTTCTTTTATCCTCAATCATTGCTCTGTTTCTTTCTCCTGTGACTAACCTTCATGAAACGCGAAATAACAATTAACTTTTGACTTTCATCTTTTTCATAATTCTTGCTACATGCCCTTTCTGTTCCGAACGCTATGAGGAAGCAACCTGGTGGGGCATTGGGGCAAACAAAACGGGGGTCGGCTACAGTCCACTTCCCTTAATATTCTCCTCCCATTCTCTACCTGGAACGATGCCGTTTCGTGTGAAGATGGGACTTGGAACAACTAAATCGGACGACACCGTTTTAAGTATTGTGGGTTTCCCTTTTTCCTTGCTACTGCACATCTTGATTTTTCATTGATGCGTTCCTTCCTTCTTTGGCGCGTTCCGTTCTAACAGCGCGGGAAAGTTGAAGGTGTTACTGTGAAAAGGTTTTTGAGAAGAATTCTAATGAGGGATGATCTGTGGGTACTAAATATTGGTGAGTAAAATAATTATATCTTTACTCTCATTCTTCTTTTTGGTAATACGTTTAATTTTTTTTTCATAGATGAATCAGTTCTGTAAAATGCTAAAGAAGCATATGAACGTGGCAAAATATCCCTTTTCTCCAATATATTATGTGCTCTGTTCATGAATGTGTGTGATTGAGAGTATTTGAATTAAAAAGACCAAAGAAACCTTGGACAATTAATAACATCCTCTTGAATGACTTCACATTGTATTGGCATCCAGTTGAATGTCAGATTCTATGAAATAAATATATGTGTGTGTATATTTTAACGAAAGTTTAATGAAAAAGTTGAATTTAACAGCGTTTCCAACGACATATGCGTGTGTATGCTCTGTTTTGGTTTATATGTGTGCGCGTGTGTTTTGGTTTATATGTGTGCGTGTGCGCGTGTGAGTGAGTACATATATGATTTATAATTACTCCCTCCGGTCCTAAATATAAGACAAAATTGACTTTCTTTGGGGAGATTAAAGAAGCTAAACAAGTTACTTAATTATATCATTTGTTATGTATCTTTAGATTATATATCAGTTTATTAGTCAAATTAATTAGTTTGGAAAAAAAATATAAATATAAATACTCTAAGCTAATTTAATTAACTTCCTTAATTTCTCTAAAAAAGTCAACTTCGTTTTATATTTAGGACCAGAGGTAGTAATTTATTCTTTTATCATTGATTTACATTGGGTATATACTTTTCAATTTTGCAGGAGGTGTATGCAATGGCTGAAAATTTGAATCCTACACTTAATCTTGAATTTGACAATATAATAGAATCATGGGAATTTTGGAGGGCATATGGTAGAAGAACTGGTTTTGGTGTTAGAAAACAGAAGTTTAACAAGAGTAAGAAAGATTCGTCAACATATGCATCTTATCTATATGTTTGTAATAAGGAAGGGATGAGAAAACCAAATACACAAGTGCAAATTAGGAAATCTAGAGATGAGACACGAACAAGTTGTGAAGCTAGAATGAAAGTTAAGCTAGTAGATGGAAAATACAGAGTAAGTGAAGTTTTTCTAGATCATAATCATCCTCTTCAGCCTCCAGAAGTAGTTCATTTGCCTGCATCGCATAGAGAGCTAACACCAGCTCAACGTTTTGAATTAGAAAATGCTGAAAAAGCTAGGATTAATAAAAAATCAGCATTCAATTTGCAAAGCCAATATGCAGGAGGTCGAGGCAATTTGGGATATACAAGAGTTGATGCGAAAAATTATCTTAATTCAAGAAGGCAACGAGCTATGAAATACAGTGAAGCTGGATGCATATTTCATTATTTTGAACAACAATTGGCTGAAAATCCATCTTTTTTTCATGCTCACCAAATGGACTCAGATGAGCAAGTGACAAATGTGTTCTGGGCTGATGCATGCATGTTGGTCGACTATGCTTGCTTTGGAGAAGTCATTTCACTTGATACAACTTATTGCACAAATAATAACCATAGACCCCTTGCAATTTTCTCAGGCTTCAATCATTATAAAGGAGGGGTGATTTTTGGAGTTGCACTGTTATATGATGAGACCATTGAGACTTTCAAATGGCTCTTTAAGACTTTTTTGCAAGCACACAAGAATGCAAGGCCGGTAACAGTTTTTACTGACCAATTAAGATGCTGCCATGGCACGTGCATTACAAGAAGTTATGCCACATGTAAAACATGCCTTGTGCACATGGCATATTTCAAGGAACACAATGAAGCACCTTTTAAATTCAATGGTTAGATATTTCAACCATTGCATGTATCATTGTTGGGATGAAACAGAGTTTGAAGAAGCTTGGCAAGCATTATTATCAAAACAAGATATCGTAGAAAATTCATGGTTGATGTCTATGTACCAAATAAAAGAGAAATGGGCAGCATGCTATTTGAAGAATTCAAGGACACTTGATATGAGAAGCACGCAAATTAGTGAAAGTGTCAATTCATCTGTCAAAAGTTGCACCAATGTTAAATTGGATATCAATCGATTCTTCTAACAATTTGAACAAGTTCTAGAGGATAAGCGCTATAATGAATTGAAAAGAGATTTTGAGGCAGGTGACAAGTTGCCAAGGTTGTTATTGCAGAGTTCATGTATGCTTCGTCAACTTTCTGATATCTATACTCAACCTATCTTTGATTTGTTCCAATATGAATATGATTTAAGTGATGCTACTTGTATAAAAGAGAGAAAAGAGAGAAAGAAAAATGAAAGTTAAGAGGATAGTGCAACCGTGTTTGATTATGTTATCACCATGGATGATAAGAAAAGGGAGTATAGTTTGACATTTGATCCTTCAATGGAGACAATTACTTGTAGTTGTAAAAAATTTGATCGAGTAGGCATATTATGTTGTCATGCATTGAGAGTATTGAATGAATGTAATGTTAAACTACTACCCCAAAAATATATTATAAAGAGGTGGATAAGAAAAGCATGGTGTGGTGTGGTGTATGATATTAAGGGAAAAACAATTGAAGTCAACCCTAAACTATAAAAATCAAACTGATATAGACAATTATGTCCCTTGCTTGTCAAATTAGCAAGTGACGCATTAGAAAGTCCAGAGGCATTTTCTCTTATTCATGACTCTGTGTTGGAACTTAGTAAGAAAGTAACTGAGCTTCATATAAAATACCTATCAGATGACAATAATGGTGATGAGGATGGTGCGGGGAATCATCATAGTGGTAATAGTTGTGGCAGAGTTGTTGGGTTCAAAAAGAGATATGGTAGAAAGATAAGTAAACGAATAAAGAGCTGTGTTGAAATTGGTCCAAGAAGACGGAGAACAAAATCCTCTAAAAAACCTTCTCAAGCTTCACAACCATTAAGAACTTCACAGGTATATTTATGATCAATTTAATTTTTAAAGATGCATATTAATTGTTTATGATTTCTTTTTTAAATTTCATAATGGGACAGCATAATCAACTTCAGAGATCAGGCTCATCAACTCAAGAAGATCACAATAATATGATGTTTGACAACTCACAACCAAGTCAAATGACTTTTACGAATTTGTTGATGGTATATCATATGATGTTTGACAACATAATCAGCTAATATATTCATTTAGGACATTTGTATCTTGAGTCATTCGTTTCATTTCTTCATTGTAGGCACCGCTTGAATGTGACATCATATCGCTTGAAGCAATGGATTTTAGCCAAACATATAATGCAGGTAACCATAAAGTATCATGACAGTGAGAGAAAACAATTTAATCACTTTCATTGAATTTTGAATTTTTTACATAGCAATGTCTCATATCAAGACAGAGTTGACAAATACAATGTTACATAATGACACAAATGCAGGTTCAATGATTGACAGTGATCTCACTCCTACTACTACATGAAGTCTTCATTTCAGCTTCTTTTGTCTAGCTCTTTTGTACAACTTATTGCTTCTTCTGAGCAGCTGTCTTTTTTGGTCAAACAAGCTCATCATATTGTTCTCTTGTGCTAGTGTCTATTTTGATCACAGAAGGTCATCATTTTGCAGCAATATCATGTTCATGTCTTTTCACCTTGTAATTTGAGTATACTCTTTTTTTTTGTTGAGCTTGCTCATCCTTCATGTAATCTGTTATGAAGTAGGAAGTAAAAAACTCTTATGGTCATCCATGTCAAAGATATTGCAGAACATGATTTTAAAAGTATTAAGTTGATTAGAAACTCAAAAAAAATAAAGTTGAAGTGTCTAGAAAACTTGTTTATACTACCAGTATTACTTTGCCTGCACAAAGCCAATGAAATGATTCACCACTACCCAAACTTCTTGAAAAATAATGATGAACCAATAATATGGAAAAGAGCTATATATTTTCCAACAAAGGCATAGGATGTCAAGTTTCTTGTTTACATGTATCAATCCTTCATTTAAGTTGAAAATAGAAAAGTAAATAATAAAATGCAATCTATCTTAGCATACTTGAATGTCAGTCTCATATATAAATGATTAACCTGTTTTTCTAATACATGTCTGGATTTTGGTGTGAAAGAGTGTGACCTTGTCCCTTTTCTAATTAAATCATCATATGGCAAGAACAAAATGAGCTGATTCAGAAAATTAGAACATTACAAGGGAATAAAAATGTATAAGCAGAGAGTTCAGATGAGGTCAGTGTGTTTGCGTATCTTAGATGACATTAATAGCATGAATTAGCTTATGTCAAAAGCTTCCATCACTTAGACTAACCCAGATCCTTGGTCTCATGATAGCACCTTACAAGTAGGTCTAAGAATTCACAATAAACACGCAAAAAGAGAAAAAGGAAACTGCTAGTTTTGTCATTCAATGACCAGCAAGTAGCCAGCGGAATTTCAGGATAGGGAAGCTATGGAGTTGGCAACAAACATTTGCCTTTATGGACAACCCAACAAGGAAAATGTTAAATATACTGAAGTTGGCAACAAACATCTGCCTTTATGGAAAACCCAACAAGGAAAATAATAAATATACCTAATCACATTTAGTCACCTATTGAACTAGCAAAAAGAAATAATCAAGCTAGAAATAAACGAGCTTGATTTCAAATACAGATATAACATTAGTACTAATGTCAAATCAGTATGCAGCACGAATACAACCTTTGGAAAGATTCAATTACATTTTGCCTTTAGCAGAGGCGTCCACAAAATTAGGATCCCTTTGTTCATAGAAAGTATCTAAATTCACAACCATCAACGGGAAGTTAAATAATATACATGAGCAAATGTACTTTCTCTAATTAGTTTCCATTGAAAATGCAGATGCTAAGTATCAAACGTATAACATCCCAAGACAAAAAGACCCATGCTTTGAGAAGTAGGAATAGGAGATATCCACTGTGAACCCAAGAAAGAAATAAGAGAACAGTAGGCGAAATGAAAAATGAAAAGATGACCCAATGATAGAGGTGATGAAGCCAAGGACTTGAGACAAGCATATTAGTAGACCAAAAATGTGTTTTGGATTAGAAACTGAATGGAACGAAAGTTTTAAATGAAACTGAGCAAAAGCGAAATAGAAATGAAAGGCAGTTGCAGAACATCGCACCTGGGACGTCCATGATTAGGGAAGAAGAAAGGTTATTTTGCTGCTTCAGATGATGGCGACGAGGTTGTAAGGGGTGAAGAGGAGGGATGACTTAGCATCAAAAGAAACCGAGTGATCACTGTTAAAGTGAGGGGTAGGAGGTGAAAACTGAAATTAAGGGAAGAGGATGGGCAGAGGATATTAATTGGCCCAGGTCCGATTTTAACACCAAACGACGTTGTTCCAAGCAGAGGATGGGAAGAGGATATTAAGGGAAGTGGATTGTAGCCACACCTAAACGAAACGGGCCTAATGTATGTTAATTTGTGATAAAATTTACAGTCGAGAATTCGAGTTGATTTCATCGGGTCGGTTCTGTAGCCCTTAAGGGTTAGTCATTTTAGATCCGTTTAATATTTTTTAAAAATAAATTAATATATATAATATTATTATATCAAATTATCAATATGAGAGATATCTAAGTATCTAATAGAGTATTAGCAACAGGTAAACACTTATTAAATGGTTTGATTTATTTTATTTTATACAATGGTTTATTCATTGAAATTTTAAAAAAGAGGCTAATTTAGACATTAGATGATTATTTTAACTAAAAATTTATGATTTTTAAAAATAATGTATATCAATTTAAAACAAAATAATAAATAAATTGTAAAACTTGAAAAAGATTTTTTTTAATTAAAATGAGTTCAAACCCGTTTAGGCCTGAGTCTGTGAAGGGCCGCGGGTTTTAAAAATTGGGGGGGGTTTTTAGGAAACAGGTCTAAAGAAGCTGGTCCGAATTCTCGACTCTAACAAAATTGCCATATTTTTAATTTTTAAGGGTGCAATCTAATACTTTAGGATCTCAAAAAATATTTTGGGCCTAAAAATTAAAAAGGAAAACCCATTTGAATGTACTTATAATTTTTTTAATTTTAAATTTAGTATTTATGTGTTTTTCTATTTAAATGCTTTAATTTTGCTCTAATAGTACCAATAATATAATGGTGTAAGAGTACGTTTGGATTCGCTTTTGGAGAATAATTTCTAAAGAAAAAGTGGAAAATATCTTTTGGAGAATAGATTATGGGAAAAAAGTGATTTTGATAAAATAAGAGTATTTGGATGTTGTGACCAGAATAACTTTTTTCATAGTCAAATTACTAAAAATGACATTAACTTTTATAATAATTACATATAACGAATAAGATTATATTTTATGTATTATTTAAGGGTTAAGGTCCAAATTTAACATCAAAATTTTTTTTAAAGGGCATTTGGTACAAATAAGTTTTGAAAGATGCAAAAATAACAATGAACAATTAAAAATGATGTTAATTTAACGAAACCGTTAATTTTGACCTTACAGAATTAAATTATAAGAGAAGAAAACCCCTAACGGCATTAAAAAGGATGCATCTCAACCCATTATTTTACATTAAATTTCATAATTAATACAAAAAATAAAATAAATTTGTCTATATGTAATGTTAATTAACTTAACTATTTTTTCTAATATAATTAAATTAGATAAATAGGTCTTACATTAAGAATAAGAAGAAGTATTAAAATTTTAAAATTCTTAAAAAAAACAGAGAGACAAACGAGATGAAAAACGGTGAAATGCAAAAAAAAAAAAAAAAAGATGAGAGAGAGAGTGGTGTGGGGCTCACATAATAAAAAGGACCAATGAAAGAAAGAGAGGGTGGTGCTCACATAAGGAAAAAAGAAAAAAAAAATGGATTTTTCCAAAACAATGGTTTTAATAAAAATTTAGGTGTTTGGATGATTTTTTATAAAACCATGATTTTGTCTCAAAAGTGCTTTTTTTCCCATCATCCAAACATGCACTGAGTGTGTTTGGATTAGCTTTTGGAGAATAACTTCTAGAGAAAAAGTGGAGAATAGTTTTTGGAGAATAGATTATGGGAAAAACCATGATCAAGGATTGCCTAGATACTTTCTGCAAAGCATCTGGCCTCAAGGTTAGCCCTTCTAAGACACGTGTGTTTTTCTCCCCTAACATGAATCATAACAGGTGTTCTGAGCTAACTTCTATCTTGGGGTTCACTTCAACAATGGACTTGGGGAAATATCTCGGAGTAAACTTACAGCATCAAAGAATTACCAATGAGTCTTTCCAAGCTACAGTTGACAAGGTTAAAGATAGACTCTCTAAATGGAAGAGCAACTGCATTTCATTGGCTGGAAGGACTATGTTGATATCTTCTGTCTCGTCAACCATCCCGAATTATGTGATGCAAACGTCCTTACTGACTCCCACTAATCATGATTTGCTGGATAGGAATAACAGGAAGTTTTTGTGGGGAAACACAAATGAGAACCGTAAGATGCCACTGGTTGCATGGGATTCAATTTGCATGCCTAAAAAACACGGAGGGCTGGGCTTGCGCCATGCTAAACTATAGAACCACGCACTTCTCATGAAGCTTGGGTGGAAAGTGGTAAAGAATAGAGATGCACTTTGGGTTCAAGTTGTGAGGGATAAATATCGCTGTGGAAATGATCTACTTCCAAGGATTGACGTTAAGCGAACAGGTTCTAATGTGTGGAAGGGCATCAAGACAGTGTGGGAAAAAGTTAGTACAGGTATTGAGTTGATCGGGAATGACTCAGCGGCACGATGGAAATGGGACAAGTCAGGTTGCTTTTCTGTCAAGACAGCTTACGAGCAGCTTGTCAATCTGGAGTCGACATCCCCTTACCCATGGGATAAGCTGTGGAAGCTCAAAGTGCCCCAACGATGTAGAACCTTTGCGTGGCTTGCTGCAAGACAACGCCTGCTTACCAATGATAATCGACACAAACGTGGTTTGAGTTTGAATGCTGCATGTGCGATATGCAACGCTGGGCAGGAGGATTTAACGCATGTTTTCCGTGAGTGCAGAAACACTAAAAGGCTTTGGAAGGAAGTAGTTCATCCCTCCAAGTGGCGTCAATTCTGTTCTATGAATTTTATTGAGTGGTTCTGGTGGAATGTAAGATCGAAAAATGGCGACGCAGGAGACTGGGGGGCTTATTTTGTGGTGTTACTTTGGTGGCTTTGGCGGCGTCGAAATCTGCTCATCTTTGAAAAGAAAGTCGTACCAAATGAGACAATCTTAGTCAACACTAGGACTATTTTAGAATCCATGGCAACTGCAAGAGCCCGACTGGCGGGGGTTAATCTGCAAGAGATTCGACAGTCACAACCTTCCCACTGCTGGAAACCACCTGATGAGGGATGGGTCAAGTGCAACGTAGATGGTGCCTACTCCCACATGGGGGCGGCTGCTGCATGTGGTGGGTTAATCCGTGACAAGGATGGTGTTTTGCAAAAAGGATTCATCTGCCGCCTTGAACATGGCGACGCTCTCTCGGCAGAATTATGGGGCTGTCTGCATGGACTCAAGTCTGCATGGGATTGGGGTTTCAAAAAAATTATTCTAGAAACAGACTCCACTGAAGCCGTGGAATTGTGTACGAGAGGAGTGAATGAGGAGCACGAAGACTACAGGGTTGTCCAGGAGATTCAAGCACTCCTGAGCAGAGAATGGGAAGTACGTACTCAACACATCCACCGTGAGTGTAATGCTGCTGCGGATTTTTTGGCAAAGGAGGGATTAAATGCCTTTCTGGGATTTTATGCTTTTTCCTCTTCGCCACATGGTCTGGATAGATTCCTAGCCTCGGACATGCACAGGGGTTCGGCCAATACCATGGCTTAGATATGATTCCATATTATGTTATCAAAAAAAAAAAAGTGATTTTGATAAAATGAGAGTGTTTGGATGTTGTGAT
Source organism: Inga oerstediana (assembly GCA_963210345.1). Classification (NCBI taxonomy): domain Eukaryota; kingdom Viridiplantae; phylum Streptophyta; class Magnoliopsida; order Fabales; family Fabaceae; genus Inga; species Inga oerstediana. Next base: position 72,702,516 of record OY723406.1, read on the forward strand.
CAGAATAGCTTTTTTTATGGTCAAATTACTAAAAAAGACATTAACTTTTGTGATAATTACATATAAAGAATAAGATTATATTTTATGTATTATTTAAGGGTTAAGGTCCAAATTTAACATCAAAGTTTTTCTTAAGTGGCGTATGGTACAAATAAATTCTGGAAAATGCAAAAATAACAATGAATAATTAAAAAGAATGTAAATTTAACAAAACCATTAAATTTGATCTTACGACGTTAAATTATAAGAGAAAAAAACCCCTAACGGCATTAAAAAGGATACATCTTAACCTATTATTTAACATTAAATTTCATAATTAATACAAAAAATGAAATAAATTTATCTATATGTAATGTGTGTTAATGTTCATTTTTACCTCAGAAGTATTTAACAAAGAGCAATTCTGTCCCAAAAGTTTTATTAAGAACAATATCACCTCGGAAATGTCAAAAGTGATGTAATGTTGCCCTAGTCGTTAGCCATGATTAATTTTGACAGTTAATTTGATTAATATTGCCACTCAACATAGTCACCTCATCATCTCGCCACCTCATCGTCCAAATCACTTCTCCCTCTCCTCCTCACCATACGCTCCGTCTTCTTCAACTTGCCTCAAAACAACCCAGAAATCAAATTAAACTTATAATTTTATAGTGGAGAAACCCCCTAAAAATCAAAACCAGCAAACCCAATTCTTCCACCATTGTTACAAACTTCATCAAAATCAACCAAAACATGTACAAAGATTTTGAAAATCAAATTCAAAACCGAACAGTAAACATGAACATAAACCCAGAAATATTTGAAAAGCCAAAAATATTCAGAGCTACAATTTTTTCAACTTCTTCAGTAAATTATTGAGGTGCCAAGGAAAGTGGACATCCTGAAATTCATATCAGTCACCGTCCGTTTTGATTGTCTTACCATTTCTAAATATTCAAGAGCCCAAATCCTCCGTCGTGGCTGTGACTGCTTGATCTGCCTCCGTCGTCAAAAGGAACACACAAATCTGTCACCATCATCATGGCCGTAACGGTTATATTTCTTTAGATCCGCCTCCATTGTGGCAAGGAAAGTGGGCTTCAACGATGGTGCTCCTTCTACAAAAGACAAAATTTTCAGTTCTCTGTTGTCGGTGTCGTGGCAAGGAAACTTTAAAACCTGCATCAATCACAATATATATAAAAAAAAAGGCAAACCAAAAAGCCTGATTGAACAAGAAAGAGGAGAGAGGGATCTGGTTCACCATGAGAGGCGATGCGGTGAGCAAAACATGATCTACTACTGTTCATCATCTTCATCCTTGAAAAGGTACAACTTGAGCTACACGAAGGAGGCTACTGTTAGGACCAGAGGAGTCAGATAGTCTTCATCATCGAGTTGGGGCAGAGAGGATGCGACTGAAAGTGATTGGAAGGGACAGACGGCGTCGATGAAGAAAAGAGGAACGAAGGAAAGGAAAGGAAGAAGATTTGGAACACTCAGTTTTTTTCCAAACAAAAGATGATGATGTGGCAAAACATGTGTCATAATATCTTAGGTGACAGAGCCACATCAGCAAAATTGGGTCAACTGACTGTTGACTATTTGGTGCTGTTAAATTAGGACAACATTACACCATTTTTTATACTTCCGGGGTGATATTACTCCCAAAAAAATATTCGGGGCAAAATTGCTCTTTTCTGAATACTTTCTGGGCAACAATAAATCTTAACCCTATGTAATGTTAATTAAATTAATTATTTTTTTCTAATATAATCAAATTAGAAAAATAAGTTTTATATTAAGGATAAGAGGAAATATTAAAATTTTAAAATTCTTTATTTTTTTTTTTAAAAAAGAGAGACAGATGAGATTTTAAAACGGTGAAATTAAAAAAAAAAAAACAGATGAAAGAAAGAGTGGCGTGTGGCCCATATAATAAAAAAGCACCAATGAGAGAGAGGGGGGTGTGAGGCCCACATAAGCAAAAAAGAAAAAAAAAAGGATTTTCTCAAAATCATGGTTTGACAAAAATTTAGGTGTTTGGATGATTTTTTATAAAATCATGGTTTTGTCTTAAAGTTTTTTTCCCCATCATCCAAACTCACTTAGATTATGAGGAGAATAGATTCTGAAGAAAAAGTGGAGAATAGCTTCTGAAGAATAGATTTTGAGCAGAATAGCTTCTGGAGAATAGATTATGAGTAGAATAATGATTTAGGAAAATTGTGAAAAAATCCCCCATTGCCAACTTATTTGCCAAATGAGATCTTCGTATGCAGATTAACTAATTTTTCTAATATAATTAAATTAGATAAATAAATTTTATAAGATAAAAGGGAATATTAAAATTTTAAAATCCTTTAAAAAAAAAGGGATTAAAGAAAAATTGGTGAAATTCAAAAAAGAAAAAAAAGAAAAAGAAGAGAGAGAGAGTGGTGTGGGGCCCACATTAATAAAAGGACCAATTAAAGTGAGATGGTGGGGTTCACATATGAAAAAAAGCAAAAAAAAAAAATTAGATTATATCAAAACCATGGTTTTGAGATCCAAACCATGGTTTGAGCTCAAAACCTTGGTTTGAGAAAATTTGAGGTGTTTGGATGATTCTTGCAAAACTATGGTTTGAGCTCAAAACCATGGTTTTGGAAAATTTTTGAATGTTTGGATGATTTTTTCCCAAACCATGGTTTGGGCTCAAAATAGCTTTTTTTAAGTGTGTGTTTGGATTAACTTTTTTTAATAACTTTTACGACTTACGAGGTAAGTGTGTGAGAGGAGTTTTGTCTCGGGTTTTGCAAACTCACTTAATAGACAAAGTTGCATAAGCTAACCTTGTCGATAGAACAAAATTAATTATTTAATTAAGAGAAAAACAAACGGGTGATAAATCAAAAATTGAATATAAGTATAGGAAAAAAATCATTTTAATTATTTATGAAATTGTAATTTGTAATAATAACTATCATTTTTAAGTATCTTTTCAAACATTATAAAATAATTTAGGATTCTCTAACATAAATATTTAAAACTTTTTAGCAATTTTTTCCCTATATTACCACCACTAGAATCTTAAGTAGAAAGCCAGATGGCAGTTCCTTAGAAGAGCGTGGCGTGATCCTTGGCGGTGCTTTGTAATGTTAGCACGAAGGATCCATGTGAATCTTTACTTCCCCGCCTCGGAGATTTCAAATTTCAAAACCTAACGGTCTAATATTTCCATTAAGGCTAATTCAATCTACACATCCTAAAAATAACGAAATTAACGCCATTTCAGTTTTCAGAGCAAAATCGCTTTTCCTTTCTCTTCCCTTTTCTTTTATTTTTTCCTTAGGTAAATGCAGTAGTGAGTAGTGACCTCTCTACGCTTTGATTGTTATTATTGCTGAAAATTCAAACAGTTGTTATTTTATCAATGGAAGATCGCAATCAATGGCATCTTTACGACCCACTTCTTCTCACAGACGCTTCTCTGCAGCATAAAAACTCTTCTATTCACTCCATTTGTAAGAACTCTGCACGACTTAGCTTTGTCTGTAGTTGAGCCATCTTGGTTTATCCGTAAATTTTTGTCTTTGATTTGGCAGACAATTCACAAACCTCACTGAGCTCTCTAAGTCCAACAATGGCGGATACTGAATGGCAGGACAGCCAAAATGACGGTAAGATTCCATCATATATCAGAAAGAGCGATACTTTCTTGTTGCTGGCGAACCCAACGTGGAGTGTTTAATTACCCATCATGGTTTTGATTTTCTGGTGTAGAATTTTCTGGGAAAAGACGAGAGTTTGACAAAAAAGATGTGCAATTCGATGACCCAATAGCAAAAAAAGTGGTTGATGGTAAGAGAGACCATTTCTTGCTTTGTTCCACACAACTTCATCGACAATATATCTTAGATTTTTCAATTGTGGCTCCTAGAGAATCTGATCGAATTGGGAATGAATTTTTCAGGCCGATCACTGTTAGGATATTCTTTAACGTCGCCTGATTTGGTCATCTGCGCTGGCTCACCAGATATTGCCATGGAATCCCCTGAGATGTTGGAAAACAAATCTCGTCAAACAGTGGAGTCGCCTATGGAGCTTTCTTTAGAGAATGGAATTAATGAGTCTGATGTTGTAAAGCCTCAGAGGATTCCAACTGTCAAATTCTCTCTGTTTTGTGAAACCTTCAAAGAGCTGTCTCCCGAAGCCTCTTTTGAGCTTTTCCCACCCCCAGAAATCACCGATAAGTCGCCTCAAGACTACCCTTCTAGTTAGTGACATCTCTCTCTCTCTCTCTCTCTCTCTCTCATGTGGATGGAGATTTTAAATACCGCTATGTTAATTATTTTTTTTTTTACAAGATTCTACTTTGAATACAGGAGAAAATGAATTGCAAGAAGATTTGAAAGTATCACAGGAGGCAGAATTGGATTCTCCAGATGTATGCAATATTATTTTTATATCCTGGGATCAAATTTAGTGTGTTTCAGTGCGCACTCAATGTTGTTATTGTAGGGTAGCGGAGATAACGAGGAAGAAGAGGATTTTCAGAAGCTGAGAAGTGAATTCAAGTGTCAGAAGAAGGAGCTGGCTGAAACTAGAAGGATGTTGGAGGAACTCAAAAGGGAGAATCAACAGAAGAATCGAGAATGCCAAGAAGCATTGAAGTCTTTGCAAGATCTTCAGAATGAGCTCATGCGCAAGTCCATGCACGTAGGATCATTGGGTATGCACCCCTTTTTCATGTTCTTATGAGCCAGCAGCTAATATTTCACTCATCTGATATAATGAGACTGCCATAATTTGCAGCATTTGCCATTGAGGGGCAAGTAAAAGATAAAAGCAGGTGGTTTTCCTCTCTGAGAGACTTGATGAGGAAAGTAAAGGTACTGATATTTTGACAAGTTAGTTAATTCATTAACAAAATAAAACATTAAGAGACATACTTGTACTGTGGTAAACTGGTAAGCAATTTCATTGTGCAGATTATGAAAATGGAACACATCAAACTATCAGAGGAAGTAGAGACATATAAGAAGTATCTTGCAGATATGAGTGAAATGGGGATTACTATCAAGTCCAAGAGTAAGTAGATACGACGAAGTTTCAGTTTCAAATCTTTATGTTAGTTGAAGGTCACATTTTCACATATTCTTATTCCCCTCTTTATAGTACATGAGCAGCTAGAGTTCCACTTAGATCTCAAGACCAAATATCTAGATGGCGCTAGGAAACAAAAAGAACTTTACAATAAGGTTTTGGAGCTGAAAGGTAAGCATGCATTTGATTTTTAATTCTTGATTACAGATTCAGATATAATAGAGCAATTTGGAATGATTTACAAAATATTCTTCCTCACAGGGAACATCAGGGTCTTTTGCCGGTGTAGGCCTCTTAATGCAGACGAGATGACATCGGGAGCAAGAATGGCAATAGATTTTGAATCAGCGAAAGATGGTGAGCTTACTGTACTGTCTAATGGGGCCTCTAGAAGGACTTTCAAGTTTGATGCTGTTTTTGGGCCCCAAGCAGATCAAGGTAATTTTGAATTAATATGCCAAGAATTCTGACATTTTTAAGGTTGAAGACTCATTAAGGCAGCCTTTGCTTTTTCTTGTTTGTGTACATATAGCCGACATATTTGAAGACACGGCACCATTTGCAACCTCAGTTCTAGATGGGTATAATGTATGCATATTTGCTTATGGGCAGACTGGAACAGGAAAAACATTTACAATGGAAGGTACAGAAAAGGCACGTGGAGTTAATTTCAGGACTCTTGAGAAAATGTTTGACATAATCAAAGAGAGACAGATGCTCTATCGTTATGATGTCTCTGTAAGCGTCTTAGAAGTCTACAATGAGCAAATAAGAGACTTGCTTGTCTCAGGAAATCAGCTTGGAATAGCTGCAAGAAGGTTGCTTTTAAGTCACTTTGCCACTTATGTTATGTTCATTCCTGAACCCACTCCTAAACTTTTTTTGATTGATTTTCAGATTAATAGCTCGATTTGCTAACTGATATTGGGTTGAATATAGGCTTGAAATAAGGCAAGCAGGCGAAGGAATGCACCATGTTCCGGGACTTGTGGAGGCACACGTAAATAACATGACTGAAGTCTGGGAAGTCCTACAAACTGGCAGCAACGCAAGGGCCGTTAGCTCAACCAATGCCAATGAGCACAGCAGTCGATCCCACTGGTTAGTTTTATTGTTTATTGGTTCCTTCTACATGAGCGTCTTTTGATGTTTGCCATCAGTCTTTTAAGTATAAATATAAATACAAAATTGCAACTTTCTTCAGGTGTTAAGTGTTACAATTCTGTTGATTTGAAGAACTAAATTAAAAATGCATATCTGAAAAATGTCTCTTTCTATACATTACATGATAGAGTAAGAGTTCTTAACTGTTTATCAAAGATTGTTCCTTCTCTGCACAGCATTCACTGTGTGATGGTGAAGGGGGAGAATTTGTTGAATGGGGAATGCACAAGAAGCAAGTTGTGGCTAGTAGACCTGGCAGGCAGCGAGCGAGTGGCTAAAACAGAAGTGCAAGGGGATCGACTCAAGGAAACTCAGAATATTAATAGGTCTCTCTCTGCACTAGGAGATGTTATATCAGCTCTTGCAACAAAATGCTCACATGTTCCCTTCAGGTAATCATCATAGATATCAGCTTTGATTATTAATATAAATTTTGAAATGAGAGCCCCATATTCTGTATTATTAGTACTGAAGTGCATGGTGTCTCATGGTGCAGAAATTCCAAACTCACACACTTACTGCAAGACTCTTTAGGTACTTCTGGTTTTTATAGAAACGTTTTTCTAGATCTGCTTCATTTGCATCTCCATATTTGTGCAAGGAAATATTATTATAGATAATTGACCAATAAACTTGCTTTTTAGGAGGAGATTCAAAGGCGCTCATGTTTGTACAGATTAGTCCTAATGAAAACGATTTAAGTGAGACGATTTGCTCTCTGAACTTTGCTAGTAGAGTGAGAGGAATAGAATTAGGGCCTGCAAAAAGGCAATTGGACCCTACGGAACTTCTCAAATGCAAACAATTGGTATGACTACTTTGTACTTTTGCATTAATTATCCACTTTCTTTGTTTCGTCTATTGCATTTTCCACAATTTCTTTCGTTTTTTCAGGCTGAGAAAACCAAGCAAGAGATGAAGATTAAGGACTTGCAAATCAAGAAAATGGAGGAAACAATTCAAGGATTAGATTCCAAGATAAAGGAGAGAGATGTTAAAACTAAAACTCTGCAAGACAAGGTATCGTATTGGAACCCATGATATTTTAGTTTTACTTTCAAATGTCTCTCTTAGCATTATGCGTTTTGGTTTTTGAAGGTCAAGGAATTGGAATCCCAACTTTTGATTGAGAGAAAGCTGGCGCGTCAACATGTAGACTCAAAGATAGCTGAGCAGCATCTGCTTAAACATCAAGAGCAAAACAACACACCAATGAGACCTGCACTTGCAAACAAACCACTAGGAATTCACAAGAACTTGAATGACTTCATGAGTTCAAGACCACTTATGGAGAACAATATCTTAAAGCAGCCCTCACTGCCCTTTTCAACGTTGGAAAATTCTATCAAGTGCATTGATCACGCTGAGAAAGAGAACAATCCTGACATAGTTGACAAACTTGTATGGCCTAAAAGGACTGGAAGAGCTTCTATCTGCACAACTACTCCCCGTATTCCTTCAGTCACAACTTTAAGGCGAAACTCTCTGATACCTCTCCCAACTGTGGCTAACTTTCCTCAGCTCCCACCAACAGTAATGCCAGTGCTAGAAAGTAGAGCTGAAGAGGAAGAAAGCAATGACGAAGTGGGAAACTGTTTGGCTACACAGACACATCTTGAGAGTCCTAAACAAAGAATGAGAAGTGAAAGTAAGAAGAGAGGAAGCAACATGCTAAGGCGAAGCTTATATAAAAAGATTCAGAACAAGTCGCCAATTCAACAACATATGAGAAGGGTTGGAGTAAATGTAGGTATGGAGAAAGTGAGAGTTTCTATTGGGAGTCAAGGGAGGATGATGGCAAAGAGGGTGTTGAGGAAAAATGGTAGAAGAAATGGAACAGAAGAAACTCAGCAAAAGAATAGTCAGAAAGAAAAGGAAAGAGGGTGGAATGCAGGTACAGCAGGCAAATCCACTTTTTGACAGCAAAGTTGAAGAGAACTTCTTGAATACACTAAACCAATATAGAATAGCCATGTGAGAATGTCTCATAGGTGTGGGGTTTAATGATCTCACGTGTTTGTTCCTCGTTGGTTTGGTTTCCGTATTCAGATGGATTCTGCTTAATTATCTACAAATTCCTTGTATAGGTTTTCATTTTGGCAAACTATTTAGATTTTAGAGTGTGAAGGAATGTGTTTCTCTTTGATGATTCTATCATCTGCTTGACTGTTTGTCTTTTATTCAGAATCTGTGAGTGTACAAAATTTGTAAACTTTGCCATTGTGAAGTTTTAAACACGTCACCTTCTACTAATTTATCATTCCTTCTACTAATTTATCATTGTGCAATGTAAGCTATGTGAATTGGTAAAAGACATGCAAACAAAATTTTAACCAAATTGTACGATGAAGCTATTTGTTCATTTGTTCATCTAAAATAAGTTATATGTTTCTCATTTTATTTGGCCATTTTTTTGGTGCCCAGTGTCGTCCATACTTAACTCACATCATATTTCCATTATGTTGAACTTTTCATACAATAATGATTGTAAAGAACTAATAGTTGTTATGCAGAATGGCAATACTTTTGGTCAATCAGATTGGTTAGTTATATGATTCAAATAATTGGCATTTTACTTAAATGACCTTAATGATACAAAATCATTTATAACTGTAAGGTTTTTTTATGTTTTTTTGAATTAAAGAGGAAAACACTAACGGCCTACGGTCACAAACGAGATTGAATCCGCAACCTCCCACTTAAAGGAGAGCTCTCATTAAGTTACAAGGCCTTTGGTTAAGATTTATAATTTATGATTGCGTAGTATGACTTGAAATTAAAAAAAAAAAAAGACTAAGATTAGTTAAGTTTCTGATTATAGATTTTGCTCTATAACGTTGGGATCAAATGTTGAAATCTTTCCCTGGCATTTATAAAACAAATATTGGTCAACAACAAGTTGCCCTATTGGCAGTGCAAGGCGCCATGCTTGGATGGGGTCCTAGGCTCGAGCCTGGCGTTGATATGTCTGTGTGCGTGCATGCGTTGGATTGTATAAAATAAACAAGTAAATATTGATGTGCCACGTTTATATTATTTATTTTGGTATTTGAGAGAAACAATAACAGAATTCATTTTGTAACTAAATCTTCACAATGGTAATCTTATGTTCATTGTTGATATTAGACAATATTTACCGATCTTCCAGCACTATATTATCTGCAGAAACACGAAATGTTCCTGAGGAAATTGAAACATGAAGCAAAAATGCAGAAACAGAGAAATAACCTTATCACAACTTATGGCAAAATGGATGAGGTGAATTCATTTTGAATGAACCCATCTCATATTCTATACTGAAGCTTATTATTTAGATAACATATATCTATTGTCAATAATAATTAATAATCTAGAATATGATTCCAATTGATTTTTTAAACCTTTGAAAGATTCATCATCATGTATCAATGTGGGGATTCTGATGTAGGGACTGAAGACGAATTGCTGACATACTCTCTAGCATCGATCAACATCGCAATGACCTCTTTCATTGTTGGCCTATTGACAGGAGAGGCACTGGTGCAGAACAATGCAATTTTGAGAACAAGAGACATCTCTTCAACCGTTCTTTGTTCACTCAGATTTAGTCGCTTGTCAAATAGTTCCAATGTTGGCACTGATGCTTGAATTGATCTTCTCACCCAAGTCACCAAATCACCACCTTGTTCCAGCGGCTGAACTGGTGAACGGCCGGTGACTAGTTCCAACAAAACCACCCCAAGGCTATAGATGTCACATTTCTCAGTCACCTTCATGGTGTAAGCATATTCTGTAAAATAATAATAATGTTCACAAAGATTGTTAAGACCAACTTTTGACATTTTGCTGACAGATCAGACTTAAAAGACTCAAGGCAGGCAGGGAAATAATATAATTTCAGAATCTGGAATTGTAATCAGTAGAAAGTACTTTTTCCATCTAATTACTTACCAGGAGCGATGTAGCCATATGAACCCGCCACGGTAGTCATGGATTTGGAACATGAAAAGTCAATCAACTTTGCCAAGCCAAAGTCTCCGACGCGTGCCTGAAAATTTTCATCAAGTAGTATGTTGTTTGACTTAATATCGCGGTGAATGATTTGAGGTTTGCAGTCATAATGAAGGTAGCACAAGCCTTGTGCAGCCCCAAGAGCAATCTTATACCGGCAATTCCAATCCAGTGGACATGATTCTGGATTTGCATGGAGTTGTTCTCCAAGGCTGCCTTTTTCCATGTACTCATATAAGAGAATCTTTGAATCCTCATGAAAACAAAATCCATACAACTTCACAATATTCCTGTGTCTGATCTTCCCAAGGGTTGAAATCTCTGCAAGAAAGCTTCTGTCAACATTTGCTCTTTCTCCAGAAGAATTCAGCTTTTTGACAGCAATCACCTCCCCGTCAGCCATAGTAGCCCTGTAGACAATGCCGCATGCTCCATTTCCTATAATTGCAGCTTCTGAAAAATTAGAGGTGGCTTCCAAGAGATCCTGGTATGTGAAACCTTCTTTGGGGAAATAATAATCGTTTAGGGCATGAGGCATTGCTTGCCTTTCTAAGGAGACAAAAGAAGGGCTTTTGCGCTTCATAGCCCAACATATACAGATTATGAATGTAAGAGAAACCAATCCAACCACACCCGAAACTATACTCACTATCATCTCCCTGGAAGAACCATCTCTAGTCCAACTTTGTTTTGGAGGAGAAGGGGGAGACTTGGATGAATGGCAATAATAGGAACCTACATGGCAAAGTCCATTGTTTCCAGCAAAATTTGTGAAATCCATCTTTTGAAATGCAGGAGTGTTTGGAATATTTCCAGTCAAGTTGTTGTTAGAAACATTGCAAACCAAGAGGCTGGGCAAGTTACCTATTGAGGTGGGAATTTCACCAACAAGCTCATTGTCATTTAAATAAAGGAATTCCAACATCTGTAAGTTCCCCAAGCTGTCAGGAATTACACCAGATAGTTTGTTATGGCTCATATTAAGGGCAATCTGAAGGGCAGTAAGTCCTCCCAAATGAAAAGGAATGCTACCTGAAAACAAGTTACCACCAAGCTCCAACTCTGTGAGACGAGTAAGATCCCCTAAAGCGCTTGGTATTGCTCCTGAAAATTTATTGTCAGAAAGTTTCAACAATTCCAAATTCACCAGCTTGCCAATTTCACCTGGAAGGGTGCCAATGAACTGATTCCTGCTAAGATCAAGCCTCTGTAGTTTTACGCAGTTTCCTAACTCGTTAGGGATGCTTCCACTTAGAAGATTAGAGGAAATATTGAATGACACAAGCTGTGCTAATTTTCCAATCTCAGGAGGTAGATGCCCAAAAAAATGATTGTCTGACAACAGAAGCCTCATCAAACTCTGGAGTTGACCTATCCCTGGGTTTATCATCCCAGTGAACCGATTCTGATGAAGTTCAAGTGCAGTAAGATTATGAAGTTCATTCAATTCAACGGGGAGGCCTCCTGTCAGCTGGTTGTTTCCCAGCATGAGCTGCACAAGTGACTTGCAAGTTTTCAGATCATACGGGATATTTCCAGACAGCTTATTTGACCCAAGGCTTAGAAATTTCAGTTTCTGATATTTGCAAAGATGGGCAGGTATCATACCGACGAGATTGTTAGCAGATAAATCAAGAACACTGAGGTTGCTTCTAGCTCCAAGATCAGGAAGTATCGTACCCTCAAGTTGATTGTCAAACAGCTGCAAATCCACCATGCATGTAAGATTTTGAAACACTAATGGAATAGTACCTGTTAAGTTATTTATTGACAAATCTAGAGTATTGAGTAGCCATAGCTGCCCAAGTTCCCATGGGATTCCTCCCTGCAGAAGGTTTTCAAATAGATGAAGCAATCCAAGATTAGAGATCTGCCCCAACTCTCTAGGAATCATACCACTCAAAAGGTTCTCAGAGAGATCAATCTCCAAAGCGCTTGTAAGGTTCCCTAGCTCCGGGGGAATTGTCCCATTCAAGCGGTTGGTATATAGATACAACCATTGTAAGTGAGATAACTTCCCCAGCTCCTTTGGAATAGCTCCACTGAACAAATTTTGATGCAAAGCAAGTACTTCCAACCTACTGATATTTCCAATTTCTGGGGGAATCTCCCCAGATAGAAAGTTTTGGTACAAATGTATATTAGTAAGGTTCTGAAGCTTCTGAAACTCCCTTGGGATTGAACCTTCTAGCTGATTCTGTGCCAATCCTAACAGCTCCAAGCTCTCACACTCACTAATTTCTGCAGGTATTGGGCCTGAGAGACTATTGAAGCCTGCCCTGATAATTCTTAGTTGCTTCAATTGACTAATTGAAGTAGGAATTCTTCCTGTTAAATTATTGCCATAAATGACTAGCTCTTCAAGGGAATTCAAATTGCCAATCTCTTCTGGCATTTCACCGTGCATAAAATTTTCACACAGATGAAGCTTTCTTAGTGAGGTAATTTGGCAGAAAGGGTTCTCAAGTTGTCCATGAAATTTGTTTGTACAAACATCTAATATTTCTAGACTACTACAAGCAACCAAACCAACAGGGATAGGGCCAGAAATGAAATTCATTGACAAATTCAACTCAACCAGATGAGGAAGGTTGCAAATGACGGGAGATAAAGAGCCAGATAGAGTAAGGAGACTAAGGTTTATAGAAGTTACCACTGAATTATTGCAATGCACACCAGTCCAACTGCAAGGAGTCAAATCAGAAGAATTCCAATCATGAAGACTGTTTTGTGGGTCAGAAAGGAATTTTTTAAACTCCAAAAGAATCGAACCATCCTCATTAATCGAACTTACTTGGACAACACCAAAACAAATCAACATCATCAAGTAAAACCCTTTTTGGATGAGGAAATTCCTCTCAAAACCCATTTTGGGTCAGAAAAAGTGAAAAGCATACAGGGTTGGCTTTATTGAGTTGCAAAAGAAGTGATCAGCTGATATTGACTCAACAAGCATTTGGGAAATGGAAAAATCAGATATTTGAGAAATATTTCACAGAAGCCAGAAAGACAAGGTAGAAAGGGCTTGGCGGTGAGAAGAACCGAATGAACAAAACCAAACGGAATTAAATTATTTGGAGAGAAATAGAGAGCTACAGAGGCAATGCATATGCACACCGAACGAGATGGTAAGGACAAAAAGAGACAGAGACCGACGATACAGTGACAGAGACCTAACTTAACAGACAAATAGGAAGAGAGGTAACAAAACACTTTACACAGAAGAGGGTGAAACTAATTGCTCTGTTCTTTTTGTTCTTCCTCCTCCTCCTCCTGGTTCTTCTGGAAATCCACCACCATATGTTCTCTGGCACTGATAACACTATCATTTATGTTTGAAAGGATCACAACGAAAGGTGTAGTTTGCAGAGCAAAGATATTAGTAATACATGACAATCTCCACCATTGTTAATGGGCCTCCCATTGTGGTAGTACTCTAGTACGAAATCTTGCTCTGTTTCTTGCTCAAGTCTCAATAATGGTACTCTCGAAATAATGATCTCGAGGACTACTCATCTCAATGCACTTGGGTTTCTACTAATAAATTTTCCTGATGGTGAGATTCTGAAATTCAGCACCAATTTCGGATTTTTGTTTTTTATTAAACGGTGGGGTAGTAAGTAGTAACATAGCAATACCAAGAAGACTCTGTTTTGTTCTGCCAAGTTATGATTAGCATATTTGTGCTGCGTATCATCCGATAATGCATATTTTTTGGCTGTGTTTGGAAACACTTATTTTTGGATAATAAGTCCTTATTACGTAAGCTGAGATAAAACTCCTCTCACATACTTACCTCGTATACCGTGAATCACGATTTATAAGCACTTATTGTTAAAAAATAAGCTATTCCAAACGAGCACTTTATGTTAAAGCCCAGCTATATAGAACTTTTGCAACACTGAGACGGTATAATTTATTTTAAACTATTTAGCATAATGGATGGGTACAAAAGTGTACTATAATAAAATATAGAATACAAAGTGGAGAATTATGGAATTTAGTTGCCTGATAATTTGGCATCTTCTACTTTTAGAGGAAGTAAATGCTTTGTGTGCCTCACAATGCCCTTTTGTCCACTTCGATAGCCATAGCCGCCGCCTCCTCTTCCTCTTTGGATCAAATATTTATTTTCCTGATCGATCCTATATGCACAAATCAGTACTTGATCGGTAGTAATAAATAATATATGAATGATATTGAATGCAAATAATTTGATGTTATAGCATAAACGTAGACACATCTATAATAACACAAAAGTAGCAATTTGTTTCAATGAAAATAAAATATGAACTTTATCAAACCCACCAATTTTGCGTTCCAATTCCAACTTCATCATTAATATAAGAGAATAAATTTCAAGATTATAATATATTAGGAAACTTCCATTGGGTTAGCCTTTGTCAATGCCGTTAGTGTCATTATTATGGTAAATACCATTATCATTAGTGCCAATCAAGTATCTTTATCATTAGGCGCCTAACCTCAATTAGTGGAACAATCGTACAAGTAAATGCCAAATGCTCAGTGGATGCTCGGTACCGTTTTCCCTGAAATTTTCTCTTGTCTTGTCAAAACTGAGATCATTGTACTGCATAGTGCATACTTGGCCTTTACCTTGTTTTTCCACAATAAATTATTAATGGATTTATGCGTTTATTTAACTTTGATGTCACAAAAAAAGTTATCTTAATTTTAAATTTAACTATGACTATGAGATTTATAAAGGGGCAATTACAATGAAATCTCATACAAGAGAAAAAAAGAAGAAATGGTTTCTGAAGTTGTCAGTGTAAGTTCCTCGACTTGTTAATGGACACTCCTCGACTTGTCATTAACAACTTCAGGGATCATTTTTTCATTTTTTCTTTTGTGTGGGACTTCATTGTAATTGTCCCATTTATAAATGTTAAGTTGCAGGAAGCTATTCCATAGTCTTGCTCAGTTTCTTGTCAAAGACTCTTTCCATACTCTGATCTGGCTCAGTTTCTTGTCAAAGACTCTTTCCATACTCTGATCTGGCTCAGTTTCTTGTCAAAGACTCATTTCAGAGGCAATTTTTCTTTTTAAATGAATGACTAACTTCCACGATAAAGAGCCACGATATGACTATTCAAGAGACTCATGCTTTATGGACATTTTTTATTTTTAAGAAATGACTTGATTCGAATCAAACTGGCATATTCATTTTGCATTATATATACACAAGACAGAGAACCAAGAAAGTACGGGCTAGACTTGAAATGGAACAAGTAATACTGTTGGGCTTCTGGACGAGCCCTTATGTGATGAGGGTGAAGATTGCTCTGATGGAGAAGGGAATTGAGTTTGAGTACAAGGAAGAAGAAGATGTATTTGAGGATCAAAACAAGAGCCAATTGCTTCTCAAATCAAATCCCATTCACAAGAAAGTTCCAGTTCTCATTCACAATGGCAGGCCCATCTGCGAGTCCCTCATCATCCTTCAATATATTGATGAGGTTTGGAAGCACAAATATCGTCTTTGCTCTGATGATGCCCACAACCGAGCCAAGGCAATGTTTTGGATTGATTTCTTTGACAAAAAGGTAATGATATTGCATCTAATTTAATTACAACACATAACTTGACGATAATCTCGTGGAGTTGAACTACTCGTATGTTGCTTATGTAACCAAATCAGCTCTTAGTTTTTAACGTGAAGAGTGATGGATTGAAGTATATATGCAGATAGGTGATTGTGGAAGGAAGATGTGGGCTAGCAAGGGAGAAGAACAAGAGAGTGGGAAGAAGGAGTTCATAGATTGCTTGAAGCTGTTGGAGAATGAACTTGGAGACAAGCTTTATTTTGAAGGAGATCATTTTGGACTGTTAGATATGGCCTTAATACCAATCACATGCAGGTTTTATACCTACGAGAAGATGTGCAAATTCAGGGTGGAAGAAGAATGTCCGAGGTTCATGGAATGGGTGAGAAGGTGTTATCAGAGGCAGAGTGTTTCGGACACACTTCCTGGCCCACTGAAGGTCTATGACTTTGTGTTGCAGATCAAGAAAAGGTTTGGAATTGACTAAAATTCCTGCTGAATTAATTCATTCCAAGTGTTGTGCTTGTTTTGTGATAAATGACAAGTAAACAATAATATCATAACATGTCCACGTCTGCGTATTTGGTTGTATTTTGGAGTTGTTGTGAGTTCTTCCATATAATATCAATAAAAGGTTGAGTGCTTCATGTTTCAGTTTTCAGGTTAGGTCATTCTCATTCCTACATATTTTATTGCATGTTCAGTTGAGTCAAATACGTACAATAGGGAAGCAACGTCACAATAATTATAAAAATAAAAATGCGATGAACCTTCCCCCCCCCCCCCCTAAAAAAAGTTCACAAGTTAACCCACTTTTAGATGAATTTAAAATTTTGATTAAAGAGAACGTGATATGTTGCACAATTTATTTATTATTTATTAAATAAAGCAGATAAATTGGTCAGTTTAACAATTGATTGCACAGCAGAGGCAATTGATTTTTTGTTTTCATTTGGTTGTCTTATTATTATAGGCATATTTATCTTTGCCAAAGCGAAATTAGCAGCAAATGCCATCCATCAAACGACTTTTCAGACAGCGGTGACATGCAAAAAATAGAAGAAGAATGAAATAATTAGACAGAGCGTGCATGAGAAACAAAAACAAAAATACAAACACAAGCAAATAACCTTTTTGCCAACTACACAATCCATCCAACATTTCATCAAATATAATGAATGGCATGCAGATCTGGTATGTTAAAAAGAGGTATATATATGTAGCACAAGAGAGCATTTGTAAGCAACGAGGAACGAAGTCAAAGATGTTTTTGCCAAATGAAGTATTAATTGCAGAAAGTGTACAACAAATATTTTAGGGCACTGCCTGAGCGTACAAAAAATTAATTTAAGAGCGTTAAAAAATGTCTATGGTTTAGAGAGAGAAGCCCTTCCTTCTCTCTAGATTTCCGATTCCTCCGCTAATTACAACCTCCCATCAAGCTTCACCCCACTCCCATTGAGAGTAGCCCAGAGAACGAAACCCCCCCTCCCCCAATCCTGGAGATGCTCGCAATACAAAGAAAGTGAAATTAGGCGATGGCCAAGAAGAGGATGTAGACATGGAAGAGGAATGCATCCCTTTCTCCACAACTAACGCTACTCTCATTCCTGCTACCTTTACTCCGTATGCGGTCCCCGAAACCCAAGCTCCTCTAGGAACAACTCCAGATTCTGATGCTAATGCTATGAACATTGACAACCAGCAAGAAGGCGGTCAGGTACGGTCTTTCAAAGACAAACTTCTGAATACTGATAAAGATTGCAATGAGGAAGATGAAGATATTGTCCTGCAGAAAGGTGACATTGCCATCGGAATGGAAGGGAATATTCCAACGGTGAACTTCGCAGCCCATGTCCTCGACACATTGAACAAACGCAGGGGATTGGCCACTGTGGTAAACTATTGGGACAGCCGATTGGGTATGCCCAGCTCCGAACACAGTTGCAAAACATCTGGAGACCAGCGGGCAGGATCAAGCTTAAAAGATTTAGATGACGATTGCTTTCTAGTCCGGTTTAAGGAAGATATAGATTTTTAGAATGCTCTTATCAATGGGCCATGGGTCAGCTTTGGGCATTATCTTACTGTCTAACCTTGGTCACCCTCATTTAAACCCCAGGAGCATGTGATTAATCAGGTAGTTGGTTGGATACGTCTACCTCGACAGCCAGCTCGCTACTACCACAAAAGTATTATTCATTCCATTGGAAGTGTTTTCGGTGAGGTTATTCGTGTGGACTACAACATGGACTCAGGAGATAAGGGCAAGTTCGTCAGGCTAGCAGTGGTTATTGATCTTACAAAACCTCTCACATCCAATATCCTTGTTGATGGGGAGATTATTTATGTGGAATACGAGGGGCTTCCATCCATCTGCTTTAATTGTGGTCGATATGGCCACCTTTAGGAGTTATGCTCGGAAAAAATGGCCCCAACAGTAACGATAGCTGTGGAGCAATTGATAGCCCCACCGGAGCGTGAACTACAAGATGCGTGTGAACAACCTCAATTCGGGGAGTGGATGCACGTATCACGATGTAGGCACCTCTACAACAGGGAACGCAAAAAAGATGTTGGTATTGTCATCAAAAGCATACTAACAACGTCAAGGTATGAGGCCCTCTATGGAGCAACGACACTGGATGAGATAGGCAGGATGTGTACAAATTTGTTAGGCAATTCCCTAATGGTGAAGGCATTTATATTAGGCAAAAAAGCAAGGATACGAGGGCATCAAAAAAGCCGAAAGTTGGATAAAAACAAGAAGAGCATAAAGCCACGTATCCCAATGAGGATAGCATTTTTGCCTCCCCGCATTATACAGCTATTCAAGCCCCTACAAAGTTAGATGGTAATTATAATACTGCCATTATTATAAATGACACCAGGAACCATCATAAGGCCAATCCAATGGAGATGGGCCAATCATCATATAGGCGGATCTAGGGGTGTGCAAGTTTTTCCCGTCCTGATACCGAGCAAATTGGGACGGGATTTTCCCGTCCCGAAAATTTCGGGACGGGAAAAGTTCGGGATCGGGAATGGGACTTCCCGATCCCGACTTTTTCACGATCCCAAAAAAAAAATGTATATTATGTATAATTTTTTAAAATATTTAAGAAAACAAAACCAAATGCAAAATAAAATGTGAAAATTCCTAACACCCTCAAGGTAATATCTATTCTTTTAGTTAATTTAGTTAATTTTATTTACTATTTATTAAATAATTCTAATTTTTTGTTCTTGTCTTTGTGTTTTTTGTAGCTAAATCGACAACTTTAAGTATATATTGGACTAATGATATATTTGTATTGGACTAATTTGATACAATATGATATTAGATAAATTATATATTTATACTAGACTAAAGAAAATAAAACAAAAAAATTAATATAGAAATTTTAAAAAAAAATAAAAGAAATTTGGGATCGGGAAATTCCCGATCCCGAACATTTCCCGTCCCGTCGGGAACGGGAAATTTTCGGGATCGGGATCGGGAATGGCATTTCCCGATCCCGATCCCGATCCTGAACACCCCTAGGCGGACCCATATTCCAAGGATAGGCCATGAAAGCACTCCCAACAAGCCTCCTGATCCTAAATCCAACAACAGAGGTGTCAGGCTAGCTTCTGGACTAACAATTCATAATCTCGGAGCTAAGCCCAATGAGAATGGGACCGGACCATCAGTCAAGCTTGTAAAGGAAGTGGCTCTCAATCTACATGCAGAATTAAGTGACAATTCATTTGCAGCACTATTAGAGGGAGTTGAATTCTCCTCTGATCTCCATAATTATTTGTTTTAATGTCAATAATCACTTGGAATTGTCAAGGAGCTTCTGATAGGAAGTTCCCTTCTATTTTCAATTCTTTTGTTGCTAACTACAAGACTGAAATTTTTGTTTTAGTTGAGCCTCGCATTTCTGGTACCAAGGCATATAAAGTTATCAAGAAACTGGGATTTCAATACTTCCACCGCGTAGAGGCTATTGGGTTTTTTGGCAGTATCTTGATATTATGGTCCCTTAAAGTGCAGGTGCATATTCTAGTTAACCATGCCCAATTTGTACACATAGATGTCAACTATCTTGATGAAAACTATAGATTCCTGTTTCACTGCAATCTATGGAAGTATGCAGGAGGTTTTAAGGAAGTTCCTCTGGACAGATCTTGCAGATGTCTTGCATAACTCCTGTCTCCTATGTCTATTAGCTGGAGACTTTAATGCCACAATGAATTTTAACGAGAGACAGGATGGATCGAGACTAAGAAACAATAGATGTAATCTTTTTAGGACCTTCATTTATCAGCATGGTCTACTGGACATGGTCTCTAATAGGCCTAAATTCACTTGGAAGCACGTCACATGTGTGGTCAGATTGGACAAAGCACAATGCAACTTAGCTTTCCTCGATCTTTTTAGCAATAGTAAAGTGGACCATCTACCCAAAGTACTCTAAGAACACAGGCCAATTTGCATCCCTTTGGGCCTTCAACATCGAAACCCACAACAGGAGAAGCCCTTTCGCTTTATGACTTCTTGGTTATCTCACTCGGATTCCACTGAACTAGTACGAAAACACTGGAGCCCAGATGCAGAAATGGTAGAATCCATCCAATCTTCCACAATAGCAGCTCAGTACTGGAACACCAAAGTTTTTGGATGGATTGGTATACGCAAGAAGAGGGTTATATCCAGACTAAAAGGAATCCAGCGGAAGCTTGAAGTATGCCCATTCTCTGAATTTTTAATCAATCTGGAGCAATCACTGTTTGATGAATTTGAAGATATCTATCTTCAGGAAGAACTATTATGGGTTCAAAAATCATCATCTGAGTGGATATGTATGGGTGACCGGAACACAACATACTATCATACCAAAGCACTTCAGTGCTGACGACGAAACAGAATCACCCAACTTCGTTCAAATCAAGGGGAGTGGATTCAAGATGATTTGGTTCTGGAGGACATGGCTTGCCTGTTCTTTATCTCTTTATACTCCCTAGAAGACTTTACTTTCAGACAACCATTGATAAATGGTAAGTTCCCCCTACTCTTTACATCCCAATTCATAGCTCTGGATTCTCCTGTTAGTCTAGAGGAAGTCAAGCAAGCCTTGTTTTTTGGATGAAGCCTTTAAAGGCCCCAGGAGTTGATGGGTTGCACGCTATGTTTTTTCAGAGTCAGTGGCACATGGTTAACTCTCATCTCTTGTCATTTGTCCGGAAGCTATGACTGGGTGGTCCTCTTGATCCTCGCTTCAACCGCACACTTATTCTCTGGTGCCTAAAGCTGACAAACCAACTAGGTTAGGCGAATTTCGCCCTATCAACCTCTGCTCCTTGATTTATAAATTGGTGACCAAAGTAATTGCAAATCAACTAAAGGAAGTTATGCCCAGTATAGTTGGCCCCTACCAGACTAGTTTTGTTAAAGGTCGGAATATCATTGATAACATTATTATAGCCCAAGAAGTGGTTCACTCAATGAGGAAGAAGCAAGGAAAGGGTGGCTGGATGGCTATAAAAATTGATCTTGAAAAAGCCTTTGATAGGCTTCGATGGGATTTTGTAGAAGACACGCTGAAAGACATTGGACTACCTACAGAAATGGCAACAATGATTCTGAATTGCATCTCAACCCCAAGTATGCAGGTGCTTTGGAATGGCAAGCTCTCTGCCTCTTTCACTCCGCAGTGAGGACTCAGGCAGGGTGACCCACTCTCGCCATACCTATTTGTTTTATGTATGGAGCAATTGTCCCAAGCTATTCAATCTGCCGTTGATTCTGGAGAGTGGAAAACAATTAAACTTGGTAGACGAGGTACCCTTCTCTCGCATTTATTCTTCGCTGATGATTTAATTATTTTTGGGCATGCTACTCCATCCCATACTGGAATTATTCAAGAAGTCCTCCATGACTTTTGCCTCTCCTCTAGGCATAACATTAGTCAAATGAAGACTACAATCTACTTCTCTAAAAATGTCAAGGCGACTAGAAGAAGAACAATATGCACTCAATTGGGTTATAAAAAAAGTGACTCTCTGGGGAAATATTTGGGAGTGCCCTTTATAAGTGGAAGAGTATTATCGGCAACTTATCCATACATCCTTGACCGCCTCCAGTCCAAACTCCCGTGGTAGAAAAGCAAGTCATTATCTCTCGTCGGTCGTACCACATTGCCCAAGGCAGTGTTATCTGCTATTCCATATTACACCATGCAAAGCACTCTGCAACCCGTAAAAGGATTGAAAAGGTAATCCGAAAGTTTATTTGGGGATACACAGAAGATCAGCGAGGTATTACTCTGGTCAAGTGGAATGAGCTTTGTCAACCGATCAAACATGGTGGATGCAGTTTATTAAACTTAGACTCTTAGAATAAAGTGTTTCTAATGAAGTTAATATATAAAATCCACTCAGAGCCCAATTCCCTTTGGGTCCAAGTACTACAAGGAAAATACAATTTTAAGATTCCATCAGACGACGTTCTCCGACCCAACGGTTCTTACTTTTGGAGGAATATTGCCAAATTATGGCAAGACTCAATGTTTCATATTAAATGGAACCTGGGTATAGCAATACAATCAAGTTTTGGAGTGACTACTGGGTAAGCGACTATGGCCCGCTTAAAAACATCTCTTACTCAGTCATTTCCAAAGTGGATGCTGACAAGTGTATTAGTTATTATATTGATGGAAATGTTTCTTGGAAGTGACATCTGTTCTAGCATCTTCTGCTCCCAAACATCCTTGCAGAAATATCAGCAATTAGATTAAACCCACTTCAGAGGCAACCCACATGCTCCTGGAATTTAACCTCCACAGGAGTTTTCACGACTAAGTTTGCTTACCAAGCGTTGGAATCCATTGACTAGAATGAGGCAAATGCTATTTGGCCAGCAATATGGTAGCTACCAGTGGCCCAACGTGTCCGTACATTTAAGTGGCTCTTTGTCAAGGGCAAGCTACTCACTAATGTAGAACGAGCTCGACGAGGTTCACTCAAGATCAACAATGTTCGTTATGCACGGGGGGTGTAGAAACCATTGATCATGTTTTTAAACAATGCCCTCTAGCTTCTGCTATCTGGACAAAGGTCTTGCCTTCATATATGTCTATAGACTTCTTTGGAACTGATATACTCCCTCCGGTCCTAATTATAGGACATAATTACCTAATTTTGGAGAAATTAAGGATAGTAGTTAAATTAGGTAATCATATTTAATTTCCTAAAATGCCCTTACCCACAGCAAACCCATCTGTCGTTGCAAACCCATTTCCACGGCTATCACGTGCCTGTCTCAGGTACCTTTTCGGCCCCATTCAGGCCCAAACAAAATTTCCACTCCCAATGTCCTTGTCCTATCAAATTTCCTACACGGTCCATACTATTCCCACGCAACTTCCTCTCATGTTTCCACATCACATCATATGAAGCGTAGTTAATAAACTGAGATACTTGTAATTTGTAAACATTACTACTTACTATAAAATTATTTTATTAAAAAAATTAAAAAAATAGTAGAATTGAGGTGCATGTGGCATTAATGAGTTGCAAGCATTACTCACTTTATAGAACACTTAGGTGTATTATTAAATTATTATTGTGCTTAATTATTATTGAGAAAATATCAATAGGGGGTAGTTTGGGAATAAATTGACAAAAATTAGAATTTTGTCCTATAATTAGGACCAAGATCAATTCCCAAATGTTATCCTATAATTAGGACCGGAGGGAGTATCATATTGGATGAGCGGCCTTCTGAAGAATCCTAGAATTGACATCTCATGGAAAACTAGCCTATGCATTACCTGCTGGAAAACTGTGGGATGTTCGAAACCATAGAATTTTTGCTAATGAGCTTTATACTGCTGACGGAATACTTGCGCAGATTAGAGCAATAGCTAGTCACTCACAGAAAAGCATTTCTATTTATAAACTGCTCTTGTAACTAGATCATAGTTAGTTTCAGTTTTAGAACCTCATGTAATATCACGTGTACAGCTTCTTACAGCAATGAAATATCCCTTTCATTAAAAAAAAATTAATTTAAGATACTTCATGCTACTCAGAAAATATTTGAGAATACTATGTGCTCTTCTTGCTTTATTTACTCCAAAACTAGTAGTTTTAGGGCAAAAGATGTGAGCGGATGGGGGAAAAAAAAAGAGAAGAGACACCAAATCTAAGAAAGTGGCTAGGGCAAGAGTCCCAAAAACAAGAGAGTTGCAATTTCAAGTACTGCAAGTTAAAACACCCGCCCAGGGCACCTATCATCGTGATCCCATTTACCTTTTTTATATTCTTGGTTCACGATATGCTATTATTGGAATTTATTTATCCATTCTTAGTAGATTAGGGCCCAAGCTCGATTCAAGTGAGATTATCATAGAGAGACACGGGTTATAAAGAGAAATATCGTTTATAGTTTAAAGGTTATATCAATTGTCATATAACCATATGTTTAAAGGTTGCATATATTCTTATATGACCGTACGTACATTATATATATAGGGTGTGGGATTAAGGAACAAGGCTAATGAAGATATAATACACATGGAATATTACTATTCTCCCTCTAAAAGGTTCTCTCATAAAAATGTTCTCTTCAATCTCTTCCTCTTTTTGATGTATTTGTTGTGTAAAGTGATCGGAGTCTACATCGATGCTCCGGTTTCGTGCGGGTACTTCAGCGAGTAAGTTGAATTTCAGCTACGCCCAAAATTCTTACAGCTATATATAGGTTTTGTGACAATATAATAATTATTGATAAGGGGCTACGTTTTACTTGAAAACATTACTGCGGGAGATTTTGTTTTTTTCTTATCATGATTCATTGAGAAAAAGTACCACGAAATTTGCGTCCGTAAAGAACATGCATGGATTCAGTTTCAGGGACAGTACAGGCCGAAGCAATGAACGAGTGTAACTAAAGCCCAAAAAAAAGAAAGCCAGAGCCGCACTTTTCAGGAAATTAGATGCTCTCATGCAGGAAAAAGCTAGTACGGCATTACAATAATATAATGATCGATTGATCCTCAACACACGATCAAACATAACAGATACCAGAGTATCATGAATTCAAAAGCAACAAACACTCCACAAACAAAACATGATTCATGGCCCACCAAAGTGCCATATTATTAGCGACCGATGAGTGAAAGTTCATTAGTGTTGCATGAAGGCAGCTACTGAACGCCAAGCTTCTTTCTAATCTGAATGGCAAAGTCATAGACCTTGTGCTGATCAGGAAGGGTGTTGGCCACACTCTCCTTCTGCAAACATCTTTTGGCCCAAGCAATGATGTTGGGAGACACTGCCTCTATGTTGAAGTTACCGAATTTCTCATACACTTCAAACCAACTGTAGAATGGAACAAATGCCACATCCACAAATCCAAGACTGTCTCCCCCAAAGTAGGGCTTGTCTCCCAGCTGTTGCTCCAACAATTTCAGGCACTCTATGAACTCCTTCTTTCCACCTTCTTGCTCTTCTCCTTTTGTTGTCCATATTCTCTTTGCCGCATCATATACCTGTTTCAAAATTCACAACTTAAACTGAAACTGAGAAATCAGGCCCACATCTTGGTGATGGTGGGACTCAGCAAGTACGGCTTTGCATCAACATGATTTGCAAAATCTTTAAAAGATAAAAACAATAAAAGCAGCTCAGACATGCATGCAAACAAGAATCAAAGGTAACGAGCAAAGTAGATATAATCCAGAGGAGACGATGTATCAGTTGTTCAAACAATGCGAAGAAATTATCGCATCCTAAAGTAAAGAAGCGCAGAGAGGAACCTTTCTGTGAACGTAGTCGGCCCAGAATCGAGCTTGGGCTCTGTGATAAGGATCTGAAGGAAGCAGAGGGGATTTGGTGTTCCAGACCTCATCAATGTACTGAACAACGATAAGAGACTCACAGACGGGTTTGCCATTGTGAATGAGGACCGGGATCTTCTTGTGAACCGGGTTCATTTGAAGAAGCAGAGGGCTCTTGTTATCCAACACCTCCTCCTCCTTATACTCAAACTGGATCCCTTTCTCAGCAAGTGCAATTCTAGCTCTCATCCCATAGTGACTTGGCCAGTAACCCAACAGAATCACCTCATTCGCCATGTCTGCGCTGCCGGATTAAACAATCAAGAGAAATGCAGGAGTGAAGAGAGAGCACTTAGCTGCCTCAATTTATAGGCAAAACAACAGTCTCGAAGCTCCAAATTGAATCAACCAATCCCCAAAAGAAAGCGAGGCAGTGAGGGGTTCTACGTGTCTCT
Source organism: Inga oerstediana (assembly GCA_963210345.1). Lineage (NCBI taxonomy): Eukaryota > Viridiplantae > Streptophyta > Magnoliopsida > Fabales > Fabaceae > Inga > Inga oerstediana. The sequence goes on from OY723406.1 coordinate 72,728,589, forward strand.
TTCTTTTTCCCTGCATTAGAAAAGCAACATGCACTGGCTCAATAGAACATAAAAAATAATAATTATCTTTTACTTACCCTATGAATATTTTTATTTTTTATTTTGCAAAGAAGCTCTCTTGTTCCTTTTTTTTTGTTATATTTTCAGAGTTTTTGCTTTTCTCAAAACATCTCTTAAAGAAAAAAAAAATCAAAAATAAAAAAATTTCAATTTTTCTGGACGCAAATTTATTTATTATTTATGCCTTGGGACCACCCCAATGTAATAAAGAGAGGATCTTCTTGTTTTATTAGGTTATGAAGCCCGGATCAGCCATAGAATCAGTCGAGGCAGTGGGTCAGATCAGAGTCAATTTAGAGTTATGCTGATAATAATTAAAATAATAAAATTTAATTGAAAATATCCATATTTGATCATAAATAATTAAATATTTTTACTTTAATTCAAAATGTGCATTAAAAAAAGTGGGACATACTTCCTCTTGTCCATCATATGGGGTAGTTAAACTAATTCATGAGAAATAAAAAGTGACCGTTAATTTATTAGATATATCATAAATTGAACACTTTTATTTTTATTAGAAAATATGTTTGAAAATTAATAAGTAAGAAAAATAAAAAAATGAGTATTAATTACAAGGATAAAACTAAAAAAATGAATATTAATTATCTTATAAATAATTTATATTTTACATTAAATTATTCTTCTAGACGAATCCTATACTGTGAACAGGAAAGAGTACAATGGCATATCGAGAAGTTTCAATGGTCTGCAAGGTGTGATGGTTGTTTTGGTTTGTGCCCTTCATTCTTTTATGGGAAAATTACATTCTTTTAAGGGAAAATTACATTCAAGTTTTAAAAAAGGAGGAAAATAAAAAAATAGTCCTATGAAATTGTCAATACCTACTTATAGAGTTGTCAATGATGTGTTCGAAAAGTTGTTAATGAAATAATTTTTTTATTTTATAATTTTATGATACCATTTTTTTATTTTCTTTTTTTTTTAGACTTGAGTGTAATTTTTATTTCTTTTAATAGTATACATTTTTAATATTAACAATAGTTGACTTTTTTAAAACATCATAAAAATTATTTTAAAATATTTATATTTAATTATTTTATATTAAACTAATTTTTTTAGCTTATAAACTCATATATAATCAAATGATATATGATATATTTTATAATTAATTAATGTTTTTAATCTCCTTAAAAATTTTAAGGAGAATGACAGAAAAATACCATTTGAACTTCAAAATCCCGCTGACAAGAATGATAATGGGATTGACAAGAATAGTAATGGGATTGACAACGCAAATCTTTGTCAAAGAATTAATTAGGGATTTTGAAGTTCTAGTGGTATTTTTTTATCATTTTCATAAAAAATTAACTGTATATTATATTAAAAATTGGACGGAATATTTTAGTCATCTCTATCCTCAAGCCTATACTAGTCAGCATCGGCTGATCAAAGCTGCCAACGCCTGCCATCTAAGAGGCCACAGTCTCTCATCAGTCTCCCGCCACCCATCTCTCTTTCTTCTTTAGCCCCCATCATCTCCGCCATTGCCCATCACAGGTCCTTAGTCTCAGGTTCCTTTTACTTTTCTTTGATTTCTCATTCACTCTGAAGATTTTTTCGATTACACTCCAGATCTGAGATCTCTGAAAGATTCGAGTTCACGTTGGGCTCTCTGTCTTCTTCTCCAACCTCCCTCATTGTGGGTAGATTCGGATCTGCGATTTTTAAGTATTCTGCTTCAGCCTTCAACCATCACCTCCTTTACTATTTGCACCCCAAGCTGGTGGCTCATCGGACTAGCCAATTGACCAGTTTGCCGAGTAAGTCAACTCGGTCGGTCGGGTCCGGATTCTATAACCACGTGTTTTATGATATCACTAAAAGAAATCAAAGAGAATTAAAAAAACTCATTCACGAAATGCATCTGATTATCTTAACCTATTTTACAAAGTTCCATGATTCACACCTCATTTGTTTTTAGTTCATGGCTTCCGTCAGCAAATATTCTGGTCGTTTCTTTGGATGCCCTTTTGAAACTCTCTGGCTCAAATTACAACTACACTCTGGGGTCCAAATAAAACGGTCTCTCAGACTATTTCTTGCTTAAGACCCACTAATACCATTCAAACCTGGTTTTTGCTATTTGGCTCATGCATTAACAACCATGCACCATCTCCTTTTTTTATGCTTTTTCCTTCTTACTGCGCACATCCATACACGCATTACAGGACGTCATACCCCGCCCAAAACTTGGCTGTGTGATATATAACTTGTGACGTAGAGTTTTGTGAATTATATCTCTAATATTTTGTTATATAAATTGTTTCACTTAGTATTTTATGAGCACATGTTAGCATGTGTGATGAGTCGGATAGCTGGTTATTGAGACTTTTGTCTTACTCTGTTGCTCTTAACTTTTTCAATTGATAGTTTTTGTGTTAGGACATTAGGGAGAGCTCCTGAAGCTTAAATATCACTCCATATAGATGTATAGTCTCTCTTTTAGTTTATTATGTGATGAATTGATATATATTGTCACTCATAGGACCCATACTTTGTAAACTCTGATTTAACTATATACTTTTTATTTAAACTATCATTGTCTGGTATGCTGGTATAAGGCCTAAGGCCTTTAGGATTAGTTGTGATTGGATGTGAATCAACAAACGTATATTTTGGAAATTTTTGATTATCGTACTATGATTTGAATACTATACAGAAATGGGTTTTTGTTGTTGGACTTATGGTGAATGTTATATTCTGAGTTTCGAAAAACTCAAGATCCGAGTGTTACTCTATAAATCCAAGAAAAAGGACTTTTATTTAAATATCTATGTTAGATGGGTTTTACCCTATTCTAACTTGGTTTGATTTTTAAAATATTCAGAAAGGTGTTAATATCCATGATCACGTTGAAATGTTTAAATTATCTCTTTTATACCATGAATAGCTTTAGTTTGAATTGAGGAACTCTTTATAATAATAGTAGCACTACTATAGAAATTGTGATATATGATGGTTGCTTACTGTCATACATCACAATTTTAAACCGATATATATGCAAGCGCTATAAAAGCTCGACATAAATATATTACGGTTTTGAATCATTATTTATTCCAGACCTATTATAATGGTTATAATATAATACCTATTATGTATTGAGGTTTGGTGTGGCCATGATCTACCCATTGCTGTGATAATAATTAACATGCATGTTCAAACAGCCGTCATAATATATGATAATACTTGATGATACATAATAATATCATTTTACAACCATTATTTATTCAATAATATACATAACAGTTTGTATGTAAGAACTGTGACTTTTAATAAACTTAATAACTGTTTTACGTAAACAACCGTTATGAAATAAGGATATAAATAATGGTTTATAAAAAACAACCGTAAACATTTATAATACATGACGGTTTTATATAATCATTGTGGTGTATGGATATAAGACTTTTCAAATGAGAGTTTCTGAGCTAGTTGACCTCCTCTATATATATAATAAAGCAGTAGTACCTGCAACACCATGTGGCTATGCAATCTGGCATGAACAAGACATTACAGGCTTTGTAGGGAGAATCAATAGCAATGATTGATGTATATAAGTGATAATATAATTGACCTATATATAATTGTATCTCTTCACAGGAATTAACCCTTGGAAAGCAAAGGATTCTGGGGAAAAAATATACCCCTATAAAAAAGGGCGAAGGGGGATGCGAACCATTAAACTCAAGGGTTTGCATAACCCTTGTATCCTTTCTTATGGTTAATTTGTATTTTCGCCATATTCTTTTGCTTTCCAGGTTTACTTGATGAAGAGACACAAAGTATAGGTGAAAACTTACATTATTATATATAGATATCAGGAGTGCGATTGATTCTAGCCACAAAACCTATATAATCTTGATCCATTCAAATTACATAGCTACCCGATATTGGAAGTGCTACTCTATTATTTATATAGAGATGAGACCAAGTAGTTCAGAAAACCCTCACATTAAAGACTCTATGACTAATCATAATGTTAAATTTCATAACTTTTAATTTGATGCCATTTGCTCAATAGAAAAATAGAATAACCTTTAATCAGAGCAATATGGGATTTTCCCAAATTGTGAACTTGTTAGACTTCAAAATTTGACCTTTCTTGCTTAATCTATAGTAAGTTTCCTTTCCTCTCTCTTAATTTGCTTTCTGGACCTTCTTTATAACAATAAGACCATTTCCCAGTGCTCTTTTCCCTTATGCCATCTTATCATTCAGCACATAGATGGATTGGTCGAGGGGGTGTCAACACTCGTTTCCATTTCAATATTCGAAGAGTGATAAAGACGGAATTCAATGGGTATATAGAAAAGTATGATTATACTGATAAAAATATTCATTTACAATACTAATATCGTTCATCGACGAAATATATAAAATACAGCGGAAACTTAATATTTACATATTTCACCAAAAATATCGAAACATAGGCTAAATTATAACCACTATCTTGTCCTCGCCTAGAGACACGTGCCGCTCACTTCTCGGCATCTACGTATTTTCCGTTTGACCCATTAGTACCAGCTGAGATATTTTTTTTTGAAAAAGGATGAGATTCCGAAGAATCCCCGTAGAGACATACGATCGACATATAAAATGTGAAAATTAAATATACAATGCACTATATTATGTAACAATGAAATTTCGATTCAATTCATATATATTTTACCTCAGCTGAGTCACCGACTACAGCTAGGATTTCTGATAATATACCTCAACTAAGTCATCGACTACAGCTAGGATTTTCTGATATACCGTTGTTGGGTAGCGAACCACAACTAGGTACCGTGCCTCTAGCACGCAATCATATCACGAAATATAGTAGAAAATACATATAGTTATTCATATAGTGTATGAAATATGGTAGTCCCTACCTCAAAGTTTGTTAATCCCTTTTTCAGTGTGCCTCAAAAAACGTGTTGTTTCCGGCGTCCGACTCGGTCCTAAAATATTAAATGTACCAGAAATAGGTCATAACTTATCTAAGTATCATTTTAGACTCTTCCATAGTGTTTCTTGTGGTTATATTAGCCTATGGTGGAATTTTACCAAAATGCCTTTAGGACCGCGGCCCAGCCCCGCCGTACCTGGCTTGATGACACATTTTCCCAAAATGTTGACTAAGGCTATTCTGACATATTTTCACATAAGGAATCCATTTTCGGACTTGAAATCACCAAATTCACTGTCAAATTACGAAAATACACTTGATAGCTCCTATTTAGAGATTTCAGTGACATTTTTGTAATTATGCTTTTTCGGCCTCTACCGAAAAAGTGCCCAACTGTAACCCCACCTATTTTTTCCTACTGAGTTCAATGGAACCATTTATTTCATGAAAATCCAACTGCTAATATTAGTTCTGGTCTTGGCCAAAATATTGAAGGAAAAATAGAAAAATGGAACTTTGTGTTTTAGCTTCTAAAACTTGTACTTTTCCACTTCTAATCCTTGATTAACTCACTAAAACACTTCTTCATCATGATTTAAAGGATTTTGGGCATTATAACCCCTTAGGGTTTTAGCTTTTCAAATTTCATAACTCAACCAAAAATCACATAAACCAAATAATAATTACCAATAACAACTTCATACTAACATAAAGTTGAGATTGGTATAATTATCTCTTAACTTCTTAGATGCTCTTATTCTAGGCACCTCCTCCTTCTCTTCTTGATCTCAAAGTGTGACTTCACCACCATGGATTTATGAGAAATAAGAGTTTAGAAAAGGATTCTAAGGAAATGCTATAAGAAAAACCAAAGAAACCATACTTACCTTAGCTTCTTCTTCCTTGAGCTCTTCTCTTCTCTCTATTTCTCAAGCTCCCTCTTCTCTATTTTTTCTCAAGTCTTGGACAAAATGTGGCATGAAAGAGGAAGGAGATTGTGTTTATTAATTTGTCTTCTTCCTTCCTAGCCATAGATTTAATCAAGAGGCCAAAATGTGCCACTTTTCACCATCCCTTCTTCCTCATAATTACTCCCTTATCTTGCCATAATTTTGAGTTAATTGTCTTCCCTTTTCTTGCTCCTCAAATCCGTGCCTCTTCCCTTTTTTCCTCCAACTAGCCCTTGCTTCTTTCTCTATGTCCACACTTACACTCTTCCATGCAATCATGTTTTTTCATTCCTCCACTCAAGCTTATTCTCATCATGCATTACATCATCCTTTCATATTGTGTACACTCCATCTTGGTTATCATTGATATGTACATGTAGTATAGTTATCATTACCTTCTTCTTATAGCATGTGATCATGGATTTAATATTTTTCCCCCTTACATTCTTGTGTGGACGAAATTTAAGAGAGGAAGGGAAGAAAAATTTGTATTTCATTAATCTCATAATTCATATAATTGAATTATGTATAATTCCCCTTAATTTCAAAATTCTTGATTTATTCCACCAAGAATAATCCCATTATGCATTTTTCTTTATTTTCCTTGATTGATTGAAATTAACTCCAATTAATTAGAAAATAATTAATCTTGGGCTAAATTGGCAAAATTTTTATTTTTCTATCACCTTTGTAATTTAATTCATTTCTTGAATTAATTTGCCCATTTCCTTATGAATATGAATATTTCAAAATTCACAAGATCCAAATTCATAAATATTCACTATTTTATTGAATTACTCAAAATAATTACAATATATATTTGGTGAATAAAATTTGAGATGTTACAGTTGTAACATCCCAATTTTTACTCATATTATTTAACTTTATTAGGAAGCAATTTATTAAGTCATTTGAGGTGTAGAGTAAACTAATGCGTTCCTTGAGATAAAAAAATAGGAATAATAAAATATGATTGGAAATTTTGAGTAATATATTTATTAATAATAATTTGAATTTAATGAGATTAGTTTATGTGAATAAGAAATTACCATATAATTATTTGAGTATAAAGAGTTTATCATCAATGGATTAAATTTTATGATAATAATCCCATATTATAAATTTAGAAAAAAAAAGAAGGAGAGATAAATTAATACAATGTGGAGGGATTAAATAAAGGTATTTAAAATATCTTAATACCAAAATGATTATGATTATTTTTATGTTGTGAATATTTTATTTGAGAAAAATATACAAATATAACTTAATCATTGGAACTATTCTTAAAGATTCAATGGGTTATGAATAATTTTCTATGTTATGTTATGAAGAAAACGTAGAAGTGGAAATTAAAAAGAAAAAAAAGAAAAAAAAAAGAAGAAGAAGAAGAAAGTGAAAGAATAAAACAAAACAAACAAACAAAAAAGAGAGAAGAATTAAAGGAGAATGAAATAATATAAAAATAAAAAATGGGACCCTCATAAGTATTTTATAATCATCTTGTTAGTTCCATCACCGTGGTGCACCTCACTGTCCCGTCTGTTTCGTAATTCGACCAGCGGCTCCATTACTCCATTAATGGAGAAGTTGAGATGCTTTTGAGCTTCATTTCTTCCCCATAAAATCGCCCAATTACCACACTTATTTCCCAAATATTTTTCTGTTCATTGAGAGCTTTCTAAAAGTATAGATTGTGATAGGAGAAAAGCAAGTTTGAAGATTAGGGCTTGAAGCAAGTATGGGGTTTCAACAAATGGGAACCATAAGCTTGTAGATGTGAGTAAATATTGACATTTAATCAGTTTAGAATTTTTATATTACATTAATTGAGAGATTTAGAATTAAGGTTTGATTGTTAGAGAAATGTTACGATTGAAGATGATAGTTTTACATATTAAGCTTGAGTTTAATGGTTGAGTTAAGTTTATTAGAGGTAGAATTGATATTTAATTGATTTATAATGTTGTTTAAGCTTGTAAAATGGAAATGAGTATTTTGGTTGGAACCCTAAGTTGGAGAAATTGGGGATTTTGATCAATTTGAATTATTTTGAATTAGTTGTTGGTTCAAATGAATTATTAGAATTTAGAAATGATGGGATTGGCATTAGAATGAAGAATTAGACATTTTAAGTGAGATTTAAAAGTCAGAGGTAGAGTTAGAGACTTTAAGTCTATGTAATTATCTTGAATATTTATTTTGCAATTTTAGTAATGAGAAATCTATATATATATAATAGTAAGGTTTAAAGCTGGTTTCCTGTTGTTCCACGTCAGCATATCCCTCCCTCTCTCTCCCTACGTTTTTACACTATCTTACTCCGTTTATCTGCTGGTGCTCATATTTGCGGTTAAGCCGAAAACATGCTCGAGTTATGTGCCCATGATCTGTTCCTGTAACGCACTTCCTCATATCACGATATTTCACCTACACCGTGACTGTTTCAAGACCGTCGGATGTTTATCTGCGCAACTGCATGGCGGTTACCTCTCTGCCACGTTCGTCCTTTCGGTTTTCTTTTGTTCGTGGATCTGTTTGTTGCAGGTATCTAAGTGTGTGTTTGGGAGAGCTTAAATAAGGGCTTATTTGAGAAATAAGCTCTTATTACGCAAGCCGAGAAAAAACTCCTCTCACATACTTACCTCGTATACCGTGAATCACGAATTATAAGCACTTATTGCCCAAAAATAAGCTCTTCCAAACGCACACTAAGCTCATCTTCTTCCGGACTTTTTGGCAACGTGGTGGATGGTTAGTTTTTTCTTTCTCTCCTCTATAAATACCTATTGTAGTTCCAATTCTCTCATTCTTCACCGTCCATTTCCTCATCACCCGTCAGATGTTGATTCCTCTCTCTCTCCTTTCTCGCCAAAATAAGGTGGTGCGAACTGGGATAAAAGTGAAGTGAAACCACCCCATAGATCGAGTTCTCTTGTCTGGTGTTTTATTCTTTCATTATGGAGGACATTAGCCTTTTTCTTTTCAGCACAGTATTTTCTTCTATATTTAATGTTAATAATAACGTTTCAGTCGATCAAAGAGTGTGAAGCTTGTATGTTTGGTGGTGAGCTATTTGTGTTAACTATATTTGTCCTGTGCTGAGTGCAAGGCATGGATTTATCGATTCTGCTATCGATTCGCTGTCACAAAACTGTACATCTCAATGAACTTACCGATTCTGCTACCTTACGGTCCGATTCTCAATACTGTTGACTGAAATGCTCAATACTGTATGTTTGCAAGCGAAAGGAATGCACGAGACTTGACGGGAAGATCCAGTTTCAGGTATTGTGACTTGCAAGTGATTACCGCAATGAGCTTTTGGTCCAAAAAAACGAAAAAAAAAAAATGGCTGTCATGGAGAGATTGAAGATGTTCGTCGTTCAGGAACCAGTGGTTGCAGCTTCTTGCCTTATCGCTGGTTTTGGTATGTTTCACCACTCCCTTTGCATCTCATTAAAAACCCTAATCCTCAAATCCTATTCCCCTCTAAAATTCTAACCCTCGCCGTTATTTCTGGAGCTGAGCGATTTTTCTTCTAATTTTTCTGTCTCAGATTGTAGTCTCAATTTCTGTTTGATTCGACAAGAGTCTGCATTTATTTGATAAACTTAAGGTGTTTTTAGCGATTCACATGGATTTTAAACAAATAAATTTATAGTCAATGAGTGGAGCTTTTATGTTCTACCTTTCCTGGGCAATGGCTTGCGAGATTAGAATTATTGGATCTTACAGAAAGGATTTATTAAAATTGAATCTTGGCTGAGCATCGAGAAAGTTACTTAAAGAGAAATATGATTCATAAAAGGACTTTGGACTCTCTGAGTTGAAATAGTTCTCCCATTGAAATGTCTACCTCATCCAACGCCTAATCCTCTGCTTATATTTAAAATCGCCTTTTCTCTGAGATGCCCAAGTTGCAAACTTGTGGATGTTCGCTTCACATTTTCATGCTGCATCATGCTGGGTCCTGAAGCAAGTTGTCTGCATTGTTGAATTGTGCCTTAACAAAACAATTCCACCTCAAGAGTTAAATGAATATGGTAGTTTGTTGTAAGGATTATCAGATTGTCATTTACCTCTTTATTCTTTCCCCTTTTTGTTTCTTAGTAGGAGGGGCGTACTGAAATGTGTCTCTATCTCTTTGTTCTTTATGTGGCTGTAACATCAAAGAATTTACATTGAAATTAGTTGCATTGAATGTTTTTCCAAATTTTTTGTAAAATATTTCATTAAAAACTAATGCTGCAAGGATTATTATCTGCCGGGCATGCATGAAAGCATTTACAAACAGTGTGGCTAGAGTATTTTGCAGGCATTCATATTGATCCTACTTGTCTATGAAGATTCAAGTCAGAGCAATCCCGCTGATCTTGACTGGGAAATATGTTCTTGGTGATGTGAGGACATTTTCTAAGAAAATTCTTGCTTTTCTAATACCAGTTATGGAGCTTCTGTACCATGCTCTACCTGATTGTAGATGTTGTTGTTTTTGTAACATATGGTCCAGTTGCACTGTTTTCTTCCTTCAGCTCCAAAGTTCTTCTTTCTTTTATTTTTATTTTTTTCAGTTTTATTCCATAGTGAGTTTTTTTATTGGTCTGTTTGAAGATGATGATGGACAGTCAGCTTTTATGTTTTAACCAAAGAAATCATTTGATCAAGCCTTCCAAATTGAGCTTGTCAAATTACTGGCATTTCCAGAAGGTCTGGAAGACATTGATTTAACCCCCACCCCATTCCTGCAGGAACTTCAATTGACAGTTTTTTTTGTTACTCTGTAGAACTGTAAGGATATGGATCTATGCGTGTTCTGTCTCTGGGAGTGGGGGCATTCAATTCTAATCACAAAATTAAAATTTCAGTTTAGCATTTTTGCTCAGTATCCTAATTCCTATGTAGCACAATACTTGCATAGAGACTATACACATGTACAGAAAGAAAGGTCTGCACCATACCTAACCTATAATCTTTGCACTAATTATACTGCCTGTGGTTTTATTGTTGGTAATTTATGTGTTAAACCACCTTATCAGGTGAAATGAGCCATATCCTGAAGCTTTGTTCTTCATGCCATAACATTGGATTTCTTGATACAGTGTTTTCCTGTAATCAGATAAAGTACTCAATGAAGTCATATAAATTGTTAGAACTTACTCAGGCTGAGATTGAGAGCCTTAAGGCTCGCCCTCGCATAGATTTCTCTTCCATTTTCAGTGTTGTAAGTATTAGTTATTGTTTTCAATTTACATGATAAACTTATCTACTGTATGTTAATAATGTTTTGTTATACATCACTTTCATAGAACTTTGCTTGATTAACATAGAAGCCATGTATTACAGGTAAACCCCATTGTTGATGATGTTCATAAACGAGGTGATGCAGCAGTTAAAGAGTTAGTGCTTCATAATAACTCATTCCCAGTGAAGTTTGTTTAAATTTGTTAGTTACTTTCAAATTAGTGACTAATCCTATTTAGTTACCTCCTGTATCTTTTCATATCTTCTTTCTTTAGCTATGCTCTAAACATTGTATCCACTCTTTGATCGACTGAAACTAATAATTCATGATAGTGTGAATTATGTAGATGCATGGTTAAGAGAAATAGGTACAAGAGATACATGAACCCGCACTTAATCATCCAACAACAAATATAGTTAACACGAACGTTTAAACACTGTATTCAAGATATAATCAATTATGACGGTTGTTTCAGTATTTTCTTTTTTATTCATCCATTGGACTTGCCTCCTGTATCTTTGTTTATTGGATTTTCACTTCTTTCTCATAGTTAAGAGACCGGGTTTTGGCAAGTGGGAGATACATGAACCCGCACTTAATCTCCTAACTTTGTTATATCTTGCTAGATAGGTTTAGATTAAATCAAAGCTTTAGGTCACTTTCTGCTGAGGTTTTATTCAAAAATACTATTTTTAATAAAATTTAGTCTGTAAAGAATCTAAGTTCACTTATAGTTGGTTTGAAATAATTTATCAAGCTTGGAATTTTTTATTTCATTTTTCTTAGTAAACTGGATTCAACCTCTTTTGGTACCATCGCTGTCTTTTTCTTTTAGCTTCTCTAAATGATAAATATCTCCATTATTCTTTTTCTATATTGTTCTGACGTCAATTTCATGTGGAATTCCTGTTTTAACATTGAAATAATAGTTTCAGCTCTGCGTTATATATATTCATCTGATATGTGTACATATATATAGAAGTAAAGCATAGATGGTTAACCTAATTTGATCCCTAGATTCTCTCCTATAATCAAGGAAACAATAATTTGAAATTTAAAACAGAACAGATTAGGAAAATTAGGGTTTAAATGAGATAGGCCCATAAGTGGCGGCTAGGCCCACTCCAACACTCCCCCTCAAGCTGGTGAATAGATGTTGATCATTCCTAGCTTGCTTCTTAGGCCTTCGAACTTCCCCTGAGTGAAGGACTTGGTCATAATATCTGCAGCCTGGTCTTCTGATGGAATATGTGATAGGTCCATCACTTTTGCTTCCAATTTTTCTCTAATAAAATGACGATCTATTTCCACATGCTTCATTCGGTCATGATGAATAGGATTATTTGCAATCCTAATAGTTGACATATTGTCACACCATACTTTTATGGGTTCTTCTGATTCAGCCTTAATCTCCTTAAGAAGTCGTGTAACCCACATACCTTCACATACTCCAAGGGACAATGCCCTGTATTCAGATTCTGCTGAGCTTCGTGAGACTACTGGCTGTTTCTTACTCCTCCAAGTTACCAGATTACCCCATACATAGGTACAATAGCCAGTGGTAGAGCGTCTGTCAACTTTTGAACCACCCCAATCAGCGTCAGTGAACAATTCAACACTTCTAGTTCTTCCTTTTCCAAAAAATAAACCTAAGCCTGGAGTTTTCTTTAGGTACCGAAGTATCCTGTATACTGCTGTCATATGCTCTTTTTGTGGATTACTTGAAAATTGACTCACCACACTGACAGGGAAACATATGTCAGGTCGTGTGTGAGACAAATAAATTAGTTTTCCAACTAATTTTTGATATCTCTCTTGATTTACTGCCGTACCATTTGGTCTAGTAGTTAATTTTTGATTTAGCTCCATAGGAGTATGAGCTGGTTTAGCACCCAACATTCCAGTCTCTTTAAGGAGGTCCAGGGTATACTTTCTTTGTGAAACACTTATTCCTTTATAAGTTCTAGCCACTTCCATCCCTAAGAAGTATCTCATTGGACCAAGATCTTTTATCTCAAATTCTGATGCTAAATTTTTCTTTAGCATTGTGATTTCTTCTTCATCATCTCCTGTTAAGACAATATCATCAACATATACAATGAGAATTGTCTTTCTTCCACCTCGGTCCTTTATAAACAGTGTATCATCTGCTTGGCATTGTTTGTAACCCCAAGCCTTGATGGCCTGAGTAAATCTTTCGAACCATGCTCTTGGTGATTGTTTCAATCCATATAATGACTTGTAAAGCTTGCATACTTTGCTGGAATTTTCTGAGTTCTTTAGTCCCAATGGCACTTCCATGTATACTTCCTCTTCAAGATCCCCATTTAAGAAGGCGTTTTTCACATCCATTTGATGGAGAGGCCACTCTAGGTTGGCTGCAAGAGATAGCAAAACCTTTATAGTATTTAGTTTTGCTACAGGAGCAAAGGTCTCTTGATAATCAATGCCGTAAGTTTGGGTGAAACCTCGAGCAACTAGTCGGGCTTTGTACTTATTCACACTCCCGTCTGGATTATATTTCACAGTAAATACCCACTTGCTGCTAACTACAGATTTACCTTTAGGTAAATTTGTGATTTCCCATGTTCCATTTTTATGCAAAGCTCTCAACTCTTCTTCTATTGCCTGTTTCCACTTTGGATCAGAGACAGCTTCCTCAAAATTTCTAGGTATGCCTTCCTTCTCAACATTAGCCACAAACATTTTCATGTGGGGTGAAAGTTTATTATATGAGACATACCGAGCTATAGGGTGTTGTGTACAGCTTCTCTTCCCTTTCCTTAAGGCAATAGGCCAGCATAGATCCTCAAGGCTTGTCTCAGGGACAGGATCATGAGTCTGCTGAGGTGTGGAGTTGGTATCTACCGTATCATGTTGCTGTTCCATGGCTGTATTAGGTTCGTCCAGCCTAGTCTCATATGTTTCAGATTCTGAAATCAAGTTAAGAGGCTCAAAAGGATTTGCTGTTTGGAGATCAACTGTTTGGGGACTTTGCTGATATCTATTTCTGAGAGTTTCATGGGCTGAAGTATTTGGATCAAGGCTGTTTTCAATGGAATCAGTGTATGGGACACATCTAGGAACAGAATTGATAGGTGAAGAACCTGGGACAAATCTAGGAACAGAATTGATAGGTGAAGAACCTGGATCTGGATCTGGAGGTGAAGGATCTGGGATATGTAGTGGTGTTTGGGGACTGTTAACAGGATGTCCAGATGAAGTAACGGATTGATGATCATGCTCGGTGTCATAAACAATCCATTCACTCCTACTCTCCCCCTGAATGGGTGTTTGTGAAAAATAAGGTTGATTTTCAACAAATTTCACATTTAAAGTGACATAGGATTTATTCGTAATTGGACAAAAACACTTGTAACCTTTTTGAGTTGAAGAATAGCCCAAGAAAATACACTTAAGAGCTCGTGTGTCTAGTTTTCCTCCTCCCTCATTGTAAACAAAAACTGTGCAGCCAAAAACCCTTTGAGAAATAGAATTAATAAGTGGGGAATTTGGGTAAGTTGCTGTAAAGATTTGTAGCGGAGTCTGAAAACTTAGTGTTTTTGAAGGCATTCGGTTTATCAAGTAGGCTGAAGTAAGAACAGCATCTCCCCAAAATCTGCTAGGAACATTACTTTCAAACATAATAGCCCTAGCTACTTCAAGGAGGTGACGATTCTTCCTTTCAGCCACTCCATTTTGTTGGGGAGTATGAACACAAGAAGTTTGGTGATGGATGCCTTTTTCTGTCAAAAAATTTCTGAAGTTTGAGTTTAAGTACTCCCGACCATTATCACTTCTAAGAATTTTAATAGAAGTTTGAAATTGATTTAGGATAAAAGTATAAAAATTTTTGAAGAGTGGGAACACCTCAGATTTTTCTTTCATTAAAGCAACCCAAGTTAACCGAGTATGATCATCAATAAATGTTACAAACCATCGGGCTTTAGAATTTGTTGCAACCTTAGATGGACCCCAGACATCACTATGAATCAGTGTAAATGGATGGGAGGGTTTATAAGAATGAGAAGGATAGGAATTTCGAACTTGTTTAGCAAAATGACAAGAGTCACAATGAAAGTCTAAAACAGATTTATTACTAATGTTTGGAAACAGAAATTGCATAGAGTTGAGACTAGGGTGGCCTAACCTAGAATGCCATAATTTAATATCTTCAGCAGCCATGACAGAGAGAACAGCAAGAGATTTATTTGAGAGGGATCCTCGGATATAGTAGAGACCATTCCACACTTTAGCATTCCCAATCACCTTGCCCAAAGCCAAGTCCTGAAAATTGCAACCAGTTTTGTCAAAGGTTACTATGCAGCTTAGATGATCAACAATACATTTGACAGATAACAAGCTGCACTGAATCTCTGGAACATACAGGACATTTTTTAATATGATGTTTTCAGAGATAACCACTGTGCCCGAACCTAGAACTTTTGAGAATTGACCATTAGCTACTTCTACTGACTTATGCTTAGAAATTTCAGTAAAATCAGAGAACAATTCTTTGAAACCTGTGATATGGTCTGTTGCACCAGAATCCACAACCCAAATATCCTTAGATATAGACACACCACTAAGAGCACATGTAAGGGCAGTACCTGATTTGGCCAAGGTAACAGAAGGAAGGTTTTTCTCACAGAGTTTGACAGCGGAAGATTCATTATGTTTGTCCAGGAGCTTTCGCAGAACCATGAGCTCTTCAGTGCTTAGAGTATCACCTTCAGTTTCAGGGGTACTGACCACAAATCCTTTCTTATCATTCCTTCCTTTTTGCTTCATGTGTGGAGGCTTACCGTGTAATTTCCAGCACTCCTCTTTGGTGTGACCACTTTTATTACAATAATCACACCACTTTGCAGACTTTCTTGGCTTCATGTCCCCATGATTTCCTCGAACAGCAAGGGCAGATGTCTCATGTGTGTTCTGTGCATGGCTGGGTGATCCTTGAGTCAAAAGCTTTCGGCTTTCCTCACATTTCACCATATTGAATGCATCCTCCAATAAAGGTAGAGGCTTGATACTCATTATGCGTCCTCGAGCATCCTCATATGAATCATGTAGACCAAGGAGAAAATCACAGCACCTTTCTCGATCAAGTAAACGCTTATGATACATGATATCATTATGGCAGGACCATTCATAAGTTTCATATAAATCTAATCGCTGCCACAACTTCACTAGAGCAGTATAGTATTGAGTAACAGATTTCTCACCTTGATAGAGCTCTCGAAGTGCACGTTTGACTTGGATGATTGCAGCAATATTCTCCCGGACAGAGAATGTGTTTCGGGCAGAGTCCCAAATCTCTTTGGCGGTAGTAGCAAGGAGGTAATTCTCACTTATCTCAATGGTCATGGAGTTTACTAACCATGCCATAACCATATTATTTTCTGCACACCAGGAGTCGAATTCGGCAGAGTCGGCTGTAGGAGGATCTTCGGTGAGATACTTCGCCTTCTTCTTTCCTCGAACATACATCAGTATATTCCGGGACCATTGAAGATAGTTGTTTTCATTCAACCGATGAGCTATCATTATTTGGGAGAGGGAATCCGGTGCTGCCCCAATCAGACCCGATGATGATGATGAGGTTGCACCATGGTTTCCCGGATTAGTCGGCGTGTCAGTCCTTTTTGGGTCCTCTGCAGTTGACGAGGAATGGTGATCTCCATCGTCAACAGCGAAGGCCCGCGGCTGACCATTCAAAGCTGCCTTATATGACATGGATCTTTAGGCTCTGATACCATGAAATAATAGTTTCAGCTCTGCGTTATATATATTCATCTGATATGTGTACATATATATAGAAGTAAAGCATAGATGGTTAACCTAATTTGATCCCTAGATTCTCTCCTATAATCAAGGAAACAATAATTTGAAATTTAAAACAGAACAGATTAGGAAAATTAGGGTTTAAATGAGATAGGCCCATAAGTGGCGGCTAGGCCCACTCCAACAAACATATTAAGGGTTGGCTTCACATCTAGCATTTTTTTATTGATTGGAAACCCAGGTTGTCTACATCAGATAGTATGCTTTCTTCAATTCAAGAAAAGATAAAATGGGCTGATACAATGAGTGAGTTGGATAAGAAGCACAAGAAGGATGTGGAAGAAAAGGCGGAAGAAGTGAAGAAGTTAATTTTCAAGGTCGGTTGCATTTAATATCATGCTCATCTCATTCATAATTGGTGATTTGCTTTACTCACATGGATATGAGGATGACCCATGAGAAACATGTATGTAGTTTGAATCGTTGTTGGCAATTTCCCCTTTAGTAGGTTGTCTTCTAGGATTGATCTTTAATTCATTTGCTGCTTTACGTTCAATTTAGGCAGGACAGTTTTGAATAAATGGCTTGTACTGACACTTGTAAAAGAATTTTTAATTTATTCTGAAGTTTGTGTATTTATATTCTGCAGTTGATTTAGCACAGATTTGTCTTGAGTTCTGCATGGCAGTACTCATATTCCACCCACCTCATGCACATACTCATATACATGCTGATATGGTAATAGAAAGAAAGAATAAGAACCGAGAGAGCTAGAGAAGAAACGGGAATTTTCTGAATGGTACCCTTCTATTGATGAACAAAATCGCAAATCTGATCTATACAATAGCTTTAGGGGTTTATATAGACTACTAATCTCACCTACGCCCCTTCTAACCACCTCAACTAACTAACCGTCAATTATTACTTAAAACAGAATAACAAACATAAGCCCTAACTGACTGACTTAACTACCCTTCACAACAGAATATTGTTTATATAACACATGCCCGCCAGAAGAGGAGGATGGAAGAGATGAACCACTTCATACTTGCAAATCTGGGCTTATCTTGAAATTTTTCATAGTATCTTTACATGATAAAACCACGACACTAATGTTAAATGGGAGAACTACAATTTCATCTTTCACTATTCATACAGAGTTGGGTGTGGAATTAAAGCCTTCTCAACTTTTATTAGCTCAAACAAGGTTCGCATACCAAAAATGTTTATCAAACAATTATGTGCTGCCAACTCAGTAATCTTTGCTCAGATATATATTTGTATATAAGCTTCTATTATGCATTATTGCTTTTCTTTCTTGTCCATTGTCTGTCACAAAATTCGGATGTCCATGGCTTATAATGTTATGGTTTTTAACTCGAAGACTAGAATATCATTCTACGGTCCAAAAATATCACAAAAGAATAATCATACAGAATCAAATTCATCTAACGGGTAAGGTTTATAGAATAATAAAAACATCAGTTTTCTATGTTTGACTGGTTCTGATAAGTTGACCTGTTATATTTGTTTTATTTTGGACTTAACTGCATATGAAGAGTTGGTGTAGAACTGATGGAGCCATTCCAAATTTTTTTAAAACCAAATCAACTTAAAGGTTTGGTTTGGCTACATTTTCTTAACATCTTTACTATCTTTACTATGCATATCTAATTGGGATCATGAGGGAGCTTGGTCTCCGAAAGAGAGTACGAGGCTGTACCTTGCACCTTCATCAAGGAGGGAAACAGATATATAGGAGAAAAAATAGTATATAAGTATAAAATTTGAATATGTGAATCTAATTTTAGAAATGAAATCAATACAAATCACGAATTGTCTTTTACTTGTATATGGTCTGTTTACTATTAGATTGTTTATGCACTGCAACATCAGTATGTGCTACATATCTATGTATGACATTTATATGTAGTTTTACATTAAAGTGTCTGTATGAAGTTGTTTGCTGCCTTACTTTTGTAACAGTATTTCCTGTTATCTGATCATGGCTTCATATGCAGATCAACCATACATGCCATAGTTCATGATTAATTTATTGGTAATTTTGAATTGTATTGGCTATAGATTGGCTTTAATAGAAAGGTTTAAAGCCAATCTCCTGTGCGTCCACGTCGTCATTTTATCCTCTCTCTCCTCCTTATAAGTTAATCCCTCGCGGTCCGTTATTCTCCTGCGCATCTCAATGACGGTTACAAAGCAGCCACGTTCATTGTTTACGGCCACATTCTGTTCGTTGATTACGTTTTGTTTTTTTTTTGAAAGCCAATAACTAACTCCTTATATAACTATGCGGGTCCCATATATGGTTGTGGTGTTAGTGGGTTGTGTTTCAAGCTGCGCTTTGTGTTTCCTGCATATTACGCTTACATGGGCTGAATGGTTGTGTTCTCTGTTTCTCTATATATATGGTGCTTTGGGTGCTTTTATGTATGTAGATTATGGTAGGTAACCGTAGTGTTTTACTCAATGCATACTTTTGTTTCTTCTTTCTGCTTCATGCCTTCTGTTTATGGTTTGAGAGCTTTGGTCAAGTTCTGGCTTTGAGTCACTGTCCCTGATATATAGGTGCCTATTTTTTCCCCATAACTTCTATAATTTTCGTCATTTTTCATGAGTTTGTTGTTATTTTGCTTCATCTTGCTCTCTTAACTATGATAATAGTTAGGTATTTCTATTCCATTCTTTATACTTCAATGCTGGTCATCTGATTTTTCATAACCTGTTCCAAAAAACCTAATATTCCTAACGATAGCGCAAAAAACAATATTCATAGCCACGTCGAAATGAATCAACAAAGCCCACTAATTAAGAACCCATAAAAGGTCGGTTCTGCAAGTTTCAGACTTATAAGCTAGGTACTCTATTATTGTTGCTTCAACATGGTATAGGGTTTTTGACAGTTGCTTTCAACTCTTCATGAACACTAAAAGTAGGCCGAAGGAGAAACATCCACCGTCTTGTGCGAACTGGTATGCTATTTTGTATTGATTTAGATTTTCACTTCACAATAGCAAGCTTGATATAAGCCATAAATGGATTGGTTAGTTGTAACCGTTATTAATGTATTTGATTTGATTCAGTAATCTAAAACATGAACAACAATGTTATCTTCTCACTTGTCATCGATCAATTACTGTATTTTTCAAGCTTAAGCGACTGTATAACATTTGCCTCATGTCTTTTTTTCCTCCTTTTGTTAAGGATAAAAAAGTATTCTTATGGATTCTGATGATGTAAAAGTACAATGTGCTGCTCCAAGGAAGGTATGATTTGAACATGTTCATTATTGAAGTGTTCATTGCGTTCTTTGGGTATTTGATGAATAACTTGAACGGTTGCAAGTAAAATTTGCACCAAGAGCTCGACCTCGTCGAGTTCCAAATGCAGAAGTTAAAACTTATGTGACATTTTGTTATTTATATTGACACTTCTCAATTTAATTATCCTCTTGACTGCTCTGCCCCTAACTTGGTTTTTTATTTCTATAGAGAAGTGGTTGACGATGTGGATGCTGTTCAGGCTAGGGACTTGCTGCGCTTTTTTAATGTATTAGTGCTTCCATTTTCATCACTTCTCCTGATTCAATTTTCTCTTTCATTCTGATTTCCGTGTTGAAAATTTCTGCATTTCACGCAGGAGAATGCAATGAGAGCAAGGCCTAAGGTGGAGAAAAAAGGTTTAGGCTGTTACTTCATTTTGTTGTGAGATAAGTCAGAAATTTGTTTTATTTAGTTAAAAAGATTGGAATTAGATAAATGTTAGCCTGATACATAACTGACACTGAAGATCGAATTTAAATTAGAGTCCTTCTACAAAGCAGTTTCTGAATGGAGTGACCACCGAAGTCAAGTTTTGCTGCAATATGTTTATATTTTGTTTTTGGTATTGTTTCCTTTCTATGTGGAATAGCACTAGAAAAATTTACTATCTCAATTGCTTGCAGCATTTCTATGTTACGCATCAAAGGTAAGTTCAAGTTACTCAATTTAAATGCTTTGTATCTCTGATTTATTGACCCCCTCATCACTCATAAGATGAAGTTTTAATCAAATTAGGCATTATTCTTTTGTGTTTGTTTTCTAAATTTTCACTTTTCATCCTTTGTTTTTCTTGCCAGTATCAGCTTCGCAAATTGCTTTTGGTTCTGGAGGTTCATCATCTACAATCAAATCATATGGTACTCCCTGGGGTGAGAGTCATAGTGGAAGCTCTCAGAGCTCAGCCTTCGGTAGTATGTTGCCATTCAGGCCATCTACCATATCCCTTCATGGCCATTGGATCCCTCCATTGTCTTTGTAATGACAATTTTTCTGTGATGCTTTCACCACAGGTGTGAGAGAGAAAGAATACCAAGAACCATGGGTAAGCATACCAAGTCAAATAAAAATGAAATTGTATTCATATATTTATCTGTTTCCTCTGTGTGTATATTTGGAGGCACATTTGTGCGTGCACATTCTTCTTTGAGTTAATTGTTTGAGGATTTTGCTGCAGGACTATTATAGTTATTATCGAGTTACTCTTCCTTTAAGGAGGCCGTATGAGAGATAAGTTGACAAAAACAATAAAGGAAATTTTTGTATTTTAGTCATTGATGTCAATGGTTTGACTTGTCAACCTGCTACAAAACTACAAATGTTGTAGACTTCTGGTTCGTTACATGTATTGTTAACTGTTAACATGATTTTTGTTCTTCTGCTAGAGTTGAGGATTAGTTATTTTGAAGGCATTTTGTTTTATGCAATATCAAGTGTTTAATTTGCAATGATGTAATAGAACTTCTGGATGAGGAGGAATTTGGGGAGGCCGCAGAATCATCAACTTATAATGAAAATTCATCAAATCAAGCAATGGAGCTTGGGCTACAGGTAAATGATATGAAATTAGGACCAAAAAGTTTTGTTTTTTTATAATTTTAGGTCGATTTATTGATCATAAATCTTAATTCTCTTAGTAGCTTGCTGGGTAGAAGGAGAATCCAGAGCCAAGTTTGTTTTGGTTTCATTTGCCACCAGACTTTACTTCAATCCTAAGGTTAAGGAGGTTGGGGATCTAATCCAGAGCCTATGATTATCATTATCAGTAGCTATTTCTTGCCTGTCATCTAACGGTTTTCATCTGATATTGTTGCCTTTCATCTTGCAGGTGGTCGCAGGTATGACTAGCGAAAAGTAAGGGTGATCTACTCTGAGGGAAGTTTTTCTAACTACTTCCCTGTTTGAAGCCATTTTTCGTAGAGTGGAATGGAGAGAATAAGAAAACCATATTATATATGAATTGGCATCATCTTATTGTGAACATATTCCTGGTTTTACAAGCATTTCCAACAGATTTCCCTATCATTTGTTTTTGTTTAGGGGATGAATTGAATATCAATTAGTTTATTTGCCTCTATAATATTTCGTCTAATTAGGCAGTAGTACCGTTTCTGAGTTTTTAACCAATTCCATGGCGGCAACATGAGGGATTCGTATACACTTAATTCCTTGTGGAGTGGGTTTTAGGAAGGTAAATCCCGTTTGTTTGGTGGAAAATCGGGCAATGGAAAAGGAACTGATATTCATTTTCTTTTCTTTTTTTCATTTAAATTTTGCTTTATTGCTGTATATCTATGCGGCCGAACATTTTTGGGAAAATGCTTTTAAAAGAAAACTAATCATTTAAATTCTTAATTGGGTTGTTAAATTCAATAAATCATAAATCAGATTATATGTCTTAAAATAGGATTTTATAATTTATTAATTTTACCTTACTGTTTCTGATTTGATTTTAAAAAATAATTCCATGTGTTAGGTGTCACTCATCCATCTTTGTTATTTTAATATTTTTTTACAATACGGATTCATCCATCTCATTGTAATTAAAATAATAGAAATGGAAGAGTGATATGTAGTCTGACATATAATCAAATGAGGGGTAGTAAAGTGAAATTAATAAATTATAAAATTCTATTTTAGGATATATGATCTAATCTAGAATTTGTTGAATTTAACATGCCAAATTAGAATTTGAATGATTCAACAGTCTTTTAAAATGGATTTTTTCAAAATTTTTCTTTTGATTCTTTTTCATTAAAATATATTCTACGTATCAAATGGTCCTAATTGATCTTTGGATGACTTTTCATTTGACGGTTTGAATATGATTTTGTTCTGAATTAGAATCCCATCTCCAAATCAATATCTTGCTATACCTAGGCAGCGAACATGTTTGGCGAATTTATTCAAAAACAGACTTTCAATATTTTAACCAAGCAGTTCATGGCATTTTTCAGTCTTAAATATAGGATTTATTTGACTTTTTTTAGAGAGATTAAAAAAACTAATTAAATTACTTTCTCCAAACTAATTTGTCTCACTTATAACTTGATATATAAAATATGATGATATACAATATTTTGCCACGCAACAACTTTGAATGTATTGGGATTTAGTTGGGAAAACAAGGTTTATGCGCACCATTGGGAGTTTGAGGCAGATGTTGAGTCAGCATTCACGGGGATGCTCCATTACACAAGTGGAGCTGGATAGAGCTTCACATATTTAATTTAAGCAGCCATATACTATACTCACTGATTCATGAACAAGACTATGGTGAACGACTTACTACACATGTAATACCCCGAAATTTGGGATTGGAAGCTTTGGAATAAGCCTAAATTGAGTGGACTACTAAGCCCCGATTTAGTAGATGTCCCAAATATATTCCCTAATGATTCTAATATCTTTGGGGTATTAAGAAAGTAAAATGGTGAATTTTGGAGAATATAATTATGTTTTAGATAAAATCGCCTATGAGGCAGTGAGCTTATCATAAGGTTTTGGAAGACTAAATGATAAGTAAAAATTATGAAATTTTACAGGATGAAAGTAGACATCATAAGCTTTAATTTGATAGGTCATATGACTCAATAAGAGCTATACACAAAAAGATATGAATTTTTGAAGTTAGCCCAGAAAAACTGGAAAGTTTCTGAAACAACATGCAAAGAATGAAATTCTGGGAATTTTGTGATTCCATAAAGTAAAAGTCTATATTTTTCCTTGAAAATAGACTCAATAAGAGTTCTATAGGCTTTGGAATCACCTCATTTCGAGTTTTCTAGAATTAGTTATGATTTTCCAAAGTTTGGGCAGAAATCTGCCAGAATTTTGTAAAAATCCGAAATTGGGAAAATTAATTAAATAAATGGGATATATTATTATAAATGAGCTCCTCCTTCTTCAGCCCATTTCAGACGTGAGAAGCTGAACATAGAGAGAGGAAGTGTGAAATTTTAGAGAGAGAAAATGGGAGGAAAAAGCTTACAAAGGTAAGTGATTTCTTCGGTAAATCGGTTCCTAATGTGTATAATCCTTCTCCTAAGCTATTCTTCTATGTGATTCAAGGGTTGGAAGCTCAAATTTGGTGTTCAAGAGAGCTAGGGTTTCAGCCATAAGAAGAAAAGCTAGTGGGAGCTTGAGGTAACTTCCAAACCTTCGTATATTGACTATTCTAGCTGCTGTAGGCAATTTAATCGGTGAAATTTCGCCGGATTGCCATTGGTTTTAATTTTTGGAAATGGGTTTCCCTAGGGGTTATGCTGCCCAAATTGATACTAAATGGTAGTTATGACCTAATGGAATAGTCAATAAAGTGGTTAGGAGTAGAAAGGAACGTGTTTACGGAGCCGAAACCGAAAAACCCTGATTTTCCCCTTAAAACCTATATATTTCGGCCAGCATTGTAAATGGGTCTTAGAGTTGGATTTTCAATGATTTGATGATTCCATTGGATTCAGTGGGCGAAAATAGGTGGGGTTACAGTTGGGCACTTTTTCGGAAAAGGCCGAGAAAGCATAATTACGGAAACGCCCCTAAAACCCTAAAAGTAGGGCTGCCAAGGGCAATTTCGTAATTTTACATTGAATTTGATAATTCCGAGTCCGGAAATGGATTCTTTGGGTGAAAATATGTAAGAATAGCCCATGTCAAAATTTCGGAAAAAGTACAGCCGGACCGGGTACGGCGGGGCCGGGCCGGGGTCCCGGGGGTATTTTAGTAATTTTCAAGATAGACTCATATAACCCCCAGAAATATTATGGAACTGTCTAAATAGTACATTTGACATTGTAGGATCGAATATGGAGCCCCGAGCTGTTTGCACGTAGATCGAGGCACGCATTTCGAGGCGGAAACGGGTTAAGGTAGGGGACTTACCTTACTTGCATGTATTTGATATCTTTGCTTGTGTAATGATGTATGTGATTGCTTTACTTGATTGTGTAGAGCATATTTGAATAAATGAAGCTCTGTTTCTGTTTTCGCTGTGGCCATAGTCTTGTTGTATGAAACATTGAGCATGCAGAAATGTCATTATGGAGCATACATCTAGATAAAGCTAACATGTCATACACATAGCATCAATCATGCATGCATTATGGTATCTGTTTCCTACTGAGATTCTCTTGAATCTCACCCTCCCCTACCAACAATTTAGACAGGAGACGACAGAAGTTATGCAAACAACAATGTAGAGAACCGTACGAGGGGATTACAGTAGTGGAACGAAGACGGGAAAAAGTCTCCGTTTTCACTGGGATGAGTTTAGACACCCAAGTAGCCTTGTGCGGCTACACTAATCGTAAGTATCATGTACGAACCCCTATAGGGAATTTATGTAATCATACACATATTATCAGTATGGTTATGCTATTCCTGTGTTGTCTACCGAACCGCATATCGTTTTCCGTGAATACTCTGATAAATGTGAAATAAAGATAAGGGCGTGACAACACACACTCTGCTGATGAAAAATAAAATAAAACAACAAATAAAGTGAAGTAGAATTGAAATTGGTTACTTAAAAATTAGAGGCTTAGTGACAGTACGCACTCATCTTCTTCACTACCTTGCTCCTCCATACTCCCATCTGCTTCAACCCCTCCCATGTTCTTCTCTGCAACATTCAATTCAATCATCTTACTAGGTGAGATGAACTATTAACACTATAATTTATGATAGTGTTTTTATAGATAAATTTTCTACTCATTTTTAAATTGATAGTGTAAAAACCAACACAGAATTAGTCTAACGGTATAAAATCCTGTTAAATCCCTTTGAGTTTCGAATTCAAATCCTACAACAGATATATGTGCTGGGAGGGACGACTCCAAACTAGATACGGATGAAAATATATAAAAAAAAAATAGTATTGTAAAAAATTCATATTCAGCGTAATAAAAAAAGAATTCGTTACAATGATAGTCACTATTACCCAGAGACCAGAACGTGTTGGCTTCACTCTGTTCTTCTGAGAACCATCAATGGCATCCACATCGCTGGTCTCTCTATGATCAGCACCACAAGATGAGAACACATAACCACCATTGCTTGCCTCTCTCTTCTTCGCCCTCCGAGCCAAACCACTGCCGTTTCATTCCAAATCCAACCCACCGCCTGCTCCGGATCACAGCCCAAATTGGAATCCGGCCTCTTTCAGCAAAGAAAGAACCATAGCGATCAGAACCAATTCTCAAAGAGGCAGAGTGAAATCACAATAAATGCAAAATAGTTGTGTAAGACACATTCATCTCTTAATATATGTCAAAACAACATTGACAATTTTGTTACCTTAATATGCATGCTTCACTTATTTACCCCTTGGAAGATGCAAGCCAAATTACTTTGTTTATTCAATTTGCCTTAGGACATTTGAATTCTTGAAAGACGATCGAAGGGTAAAATAGTTAGAACATGTATCTTTGAAAAAGCAAATAAGTATATTTTTGCAATGGCATTTTATTCTGTTGATTTTTTAGAAGATTCTATTTTAGTCATCCTTTAAGTACAAGTTTCTCACCTGAAATGCCTGTAAAAAGGAAATTTCAACATATATATATATATATATATAATTTTAGGGAGAAGGACAAGGAAACAAAATATTTATTAATAAGGATCTTAAAAATTATAATTATTTTCAATGACCAAAAATTAAAACATAAATTTTAAACTACGAATTAATATTTCCTGCTGTTTCACTGTTGGTTATCAAATTTGATGATATCTCTATATAAATTTTGATTAAAAAAAACTTATGCAACTCAATATTTTTATCATAGTTTTTTCTCATACATATCAGATTATAAATGCTTCCAATTTTTTTTTATATCATATGGTTTAGATAAGTTTAGATAAAGTAAAGTAGTAAATGAATTAAAATCTTTGTTAATAGGTATTGTATGATAAAAACTGGGTTTTTAAAAGTTTGTGTAATTAAAATTATGTTACCTTTAAAATATATCGTGTGAGAGATTGAAAGAGATATATCATAAATTTTTGCTGAAATTAAATTTGTTTTTTCTGAATTTATATTTTACACTTTTAGCTTCCAAATGCTCTTTTTGGTAAGTAACTTTCCAAAGTGAATGTTGACATTAAAAACCCATAGAAAAATTCACTGTACAATTTGAATTTATATCAATATATCTGTAATTACAAAATATATCTTTAATAGATGCACACCAAAACAGACATGTTTATAAATGTTTGTGTAAAAAATGTTTTTATAAAATTAAAATTTAAAATTAATATAAGTCATATACTATATCAAATTTAAATTATCAATAACATATTGTGAATAAAACATATTTCTTTCTTTTTCTTTTTCTTTTTCTTTTTGACTTTCATTTGAAAGGCAATTTTTTTTAGTCAGTTAAAAGATTACTAAATGAATAAGTTTCAATAAATATGATTAAAATATACAATTTAAAATTTTATAATATAATAAAAAATGAAAAATTTTATAATGCATTGGAAATTTTGAACATACATGTATAAGAATTATTTTTTTGTATTAAAATTTATTTTTAGGTAAATAAAAATGTTTATTCATTTGTTGATAAACGGGTTTTTTTGGTCAAAGTAGGTGTTTAATAGTCAGACTTAATAGTCACCTAACGGTTAGATGGATGTAAATGGAATATCAAATAATTAATGGAGGTTTCTGTAGCTTGCATTTTAATTTTAAGGGAGGTCTATATACGTTTACAAAATAGGGGGAGGTTTGTGTAATTTAGGTAAAACAAAGGAATAGTCAATATATTTTACTCTTAATTTAGATTTCCAAGGTTTCATTTTGATACGTGGTTGGAAAGTAAAACACTATTTTTATTATGTAGTGGTTTTGTATGTTGATGGTATGGTTATATTAATTCATGCTCCATGGCATCACATTCTTAGGTACACCTATAACGGTTAGACCGTATGTTTATATACATTTTACTTCGTATTGAGATGTCTCATTTTTTTGGAATTTGTTGTGTGTTGGAGTGATTTATTTTTCTCGACTGTCTCTTCTGTATGGTTGTGGCTATCCAGATATCGCTCAACTGTAGTAATATAAAAGGAAGATATGCTTTCTTTGGTAAATTTTTATTTCTGAATTTATGTGTATTGACAGTGGTGTCCAGCGGTATTACGTCTTTGTTATTATCCAGGGGTAAAATGGCACACTCTCAATTTACTCTTCCATTGAATATCAATGAAGATTCTGTATGCAATATCAAACAGTGTTCGCATATAGCAGAATTAATCATCCATACATCTCTCATAATATAGGATGAGGCGGCAATGGCAAATAGGTTATACTTTGAAGTATTAGATTGAACACTAAAGGATATATGCAGTCGTATCTGTTCGGATGCATCTAAGTTACCGTTTGGTGGTAAAGTGGTTGTACTTGGCAGAGAGTTTAGGCAGATACTACCAATCATTTCTAGAGGTTGTAGAGAGGACATTGTCTTGGCAACAATCAATGTGTCATACCTTTGGCAGTGCTGTAAAGTCTTTAAACTTACGAAGAATATGAGGTTAATACATTCATATATAGCGAGAAATAATATGAATATAAAGGAGTTTGCAAACTGGATTGTTACAATAGGTGATAGAACAATTCCAATAATTGATGGTACTACAGATTTTGTATAATGTGTGAATTAAATTTGTGTTTGTGGGATTTATATATATATACTTTGCATATGATTTAATAGAGTGGCATGTTTGTTTATGTATTCAATTAAATTACAAGTATCTGACAAAGTAACAAACATGACAACAAATGTTATTTACAACGAAGTATTTTTCAATGTTGTAAATTAGATATATTAGTCATCATACTTGTGGTGTATACTACAGGACACACATCATAATTTTATGCTTCTATCTTAATTTAGTGGCACAAATAGCAATTTTATTGACTATTTCAGTCAATATTTTGGTTGTATTTCGAGTTTGCTCATCATTGTTCCTTTGGAGTATCAACTTTTAAACATGCGAATTTGTACCCTTTAAGGTTTAAAATATCCTACTTTTTCATCAGATATAGGACCAATGTTTAAACTATAATGAAATGATATGCAACAAAACTTTTTCTTTCGAAGTGTAGACATAAAAAACTGACACTGGGCAAAACTTTAGGGAAATGTAGTATATTAATAATTTAATTAAAAACAATTAAAATATAATTGGGAGAATTCCCCACAAATAGCTCATTGGAAACTTTATTGCCAAATGGGACCAAAGGGAATAGCATTTGCACACAAAGGAATATTGTTCGAGCACAATGGAATGTCATATAGGGACGATATATTGAACATATGAGAATATTGTTTGAACACAAAGGAAGATCTTTTGCACATGAGGAAGATTGTTTGCACCCAAAGGTCCCATTTAACAAATAAGTTTTCATTGCAAGTCTTTATAGACAATTTTCTCAACATAATCCAACCACCTAATATGTCACATGTTATTGATTTTATTGTTTCAGAACCCGTACAATAAATAATTGTGCAAAATTGTTTCTATATTATATAGATGATATTCGCAAATTTTACTGACAAATAAAAAATTTACTACGGTATTACAAAGCCCTGCCCCGTGCATCGCACGGGTATTGTACTAGTTGTATAATAATTATGTAGATTGAAGTTAGATTGTTTAGTGTTGGTAAATTGGAAGCACTCAAGTGTTAGTAATAATAAGCTTGGAGTAGAGGTAACCTTGGTTATTCTTTTATATACTTGTCAACTATATATATACATTAAATTGTTTTGGGATTTGTTGTGCCTATGGAGGGCCTGATTTGAAGTTGTATATAGACAATAATATTATACTTAGAAACTATTCAAGCATGCTTGTGTGTTTTAGAACTCATGGATTTGTATTTTGGAAATTGTTTAAGCATGCTTGTGTGTGATAATGGAAAGATTTGGAAATGATGTTATGTTTTAGATGATGAACACATTTGTTATGGTTCCTTAAGTTGAAATAGTATTATCATCTTCATGATTATTGAGATGATGTATTTTTTTTTATCAATATTGTTTGGAGCCATACTCATGATTTGGAACTCGAATATACATGCCATGATTGTGATTGATTGCCTTTGATGTAAGTGGATGGTTGTGGAGTTGTGATGGGGGATTTTGTGTAAGTTAATATCACGTGGTATGCCATCACTCGGTGCACAATGGATGACACTTGTCAGGGCCTCTTCTTCCATGTTTTCCTTTGACCGGGATTGCATTTGAGCTGTGGGACATGTGACACCTCCTTAGTTTTGTTCTTTTAAGGAGGGGAGCCATAGTCCAGACTTGAGCTCTACACATTTGGCCAGGTACATCTTAAGAACTGGTGAGCTTGGGACAATCTAGTTAAATAGATGAGTTTTTGTTGGACTATGTGTTAGCCTATGACTCTAGTCAGCGGTTATAAGGCTGGTTCGGGGTAATAAGGATGATCTGTGCATCAATCACTTGCTTGGCATTTTATATATGTGATTTATGATTTGAATATGATAAGGTTTTTGTATAATTATTTTTTATGACAAGGTTGACACACATTTTTGTGAAATCTCTTGTGGATGATATTTGGAAAATTAATTGTGATTTTCAATCGTTTTGGAACCTATTTGGAATGGGGTTTTGATAACCGAATCGAGAACTAGTTTGTTAAATGTTTTATGTAAAGAGTAATATAAGTTAATTATTGTAAGCTGAACTTGATTTTAGAGTTGTAAGTTCTCGATCTTGGTTTACATGTATAGTTCTGAATAACCAATGTTTACTGAAATCCTTAGACCTCATGGTTGCTATATTTACATTTTTTTTTTCAGGTGAGATATTAGTAGGGCTGCAGGGAAGTTGGTAAGAGGGTGAGTCTAGTTGCAGGCTCTCATTAAGGTTCCTCTTACTTGCATGTCATCATTTGTCATTCCTATTTACATATGTAATGCTATGACCTAGGAACTATTTAAATCATGATTTGAGAATTCTATATAAATTGAGTATTGTGAACTTTGGTTTGGAAATGATTGGTTTTGGTGTTTGATTGAAATATTCGATAAATATTTGTTATTATTGAGCGGAGCCCCCAATTGCTGTGATTTTGTGATAATGGATTTGGATTAAGAGATTGAATAAGTTGTTATCTGGGCTTGTGGAAGGACTGTTGTATAGTTGGGTTTCGAATGCCTGAGGCCTAGTTGTTTATCGGGGATCCCTAGTGTTTACTTCCGCTGTGTTTAGAAAATGATTAATCAAATTATTTTTATTATATTCTATTAATCGGGGTTGACATTCTACTGTTAAGTTTTCCTTTTTTCTACCTTGATTAGCTTTTGAAACTATTGTTTAGAACGTTCTACCATGGAATTTTTTTATTGTTTGAGTTTTAACTTTTTATTATCATGGTAGGTTACTTAATCGATGTGTTAAATTTGGTTTAAAAAGTTGGAATGTTACAATAGGGGGCGCATGTATTGGCTAAGGCGGAGGGGGCGACATGGATAGGATTCTTAATACTTTAGCCATTTGTTGCCACTAACAAACCTTGAGGTGGCGGCGGCGGCAGAGGCGGAGGGGTTCCTTAGGATCTTAACATGATGAAAGAGAGGAGGAAGAAGCTGCTAAAGAAAAGTAGCAAGAATCACAAGGAATAGTTGAGTTTAAATAGAGATATAACGGATTGTGAAGGGTTATGAGTTATGACTTATGAAGGACTAATAAGATTACGAAGGGTTATGATGAGTTATGACTTTGAAGGTCCGAATGTTACG
Source organism: Inga oerstediana (assembly GCA_963210345.1). Taxonomy (NCBI): domain Eukaryota; kingdom Viridiplantae; phylum Streptophyta; class Magnoliopsida; order Fabales; family Fabaceae; genus Inga; species Inga oerstediana. The sequence goes on from OY723406.1 coordinate 72,760,654, forward strand.
AAGGGTTATGAAAGAGTTAGATGACGGTTGTTTCTAAAGACTGTTATGTTTTGTCTTCGCTAATATAAATGTTTGGAAGACGAATCGTTTATAAATGTTACATGATGGTTGTTTCTTAAGAACCGTCATTTTTGTCACTAAATAAATGATGGTTGTTAGCTACAACTGTTACATTTGCGTTTTTGCAAATTTCGCTTCTCAATACATAATGGTGTGCATAATTAATAGTTACGTTTAAGCATTATCTCTTTGCACAACCTCCGTCTCAACATACATGACGTTCATTAGTTGTAACTGTTATGTATTAGACGTTATAAATGCTCAAATCTGTAGTAGTGTAGATTCTTTGAATGGTTTGTTAAACTCTAGAGTAAAATACTCTGACCATCCTCTAGTTTTGCCTTCATTACACAGACTTCCCATCCATTTTGAAAATATACACTTAAGTCCAAACAATTAACTCCGTTAAAAATATTTTAAAAAGATTCCAAAAATATATATTTTTTAATTAAATTTATTTTGTCTTGCACATTTTTACTAAAGTTGTTTTAAAGAATTTAAGAGTTTTTTTATCTGTTCCTTAATTTCTATTTTTATCCTTACAAGTAGTTATCTGTTTGATGATTTTAGTATTGGTTAATGTAAATATCACAAACGTTGAATATTCAAGCAAGATTTTAAATAAAAATATGATTGATCAAATATGTTTATAAATATTTGTGAAAAAAAATATTAAATTATAAATTTAAATTACACATACAATCTCATACTTATATATTTTATTATATTTGATAAAAATATGTGTTTAATATATATTTTAAGTCAAAATTAATTTATAATATCAAAATTAATAAATTTTTTAACAAGTTAGAAAGTTAGAGAATCTAATAGAATAAATTTATGGTTGTATAAATTTTTATTAGCATATATATATATATATATATAATTATGATACTGAAGAGGGGCATTTTGGTCAAAAAAAGCTCAAAAGCCAAACTTATCAGTTTGTGTGGATAAAAAAAGAATCTCAAAATATAAGGGAGGTTTGTGTATTATATATTTTAGTTTTAAGGGAATTTATATGGGTTTTTAAAATAGAGGGGATGTCTATATAATTAAAGCAAAACAGAGGGGATATTAGAGTAAGTTACTCTAAACTCTATTTCTACCACAGTTAGTTTCAATACCGATCGTTCGTCCACCAATGATGATGGTTCTCCATCCAACCATTTCACAAATCTCTTGACCTTGCTAGTGTCCGTGAATGACGCTGACTCTACTTGTTTTATTTAGAAACTGACAAATTCTCCTTGTTTCTGAAGCTGCCATGGATGACACTGTGACTGACGGTAAGGGACGAGGGAGAGGAGATCGGACTGAAGTATGATGCCAAAGAGGGAGAAGGGGGGCTGTGAAAAATTAGATGAGGTGGGAGCAGCTGGGTCGCACAAAAGAAAAAAATTAACGGCATTTGGGAGAGTTAACGGATTTTGTTACTTTTGCTTCATTTGAAAAAAAAATTTATGTATATTTTTACATCTAAATAAATATTATTGTGCTAGGCGCCTGTCCGTTGAAACTTTGTTGTCAAATTTACATTAAGCAAAATATCCAAAAGATATATTAAATGGCGAAAATGAATATAGTCAAAGGACTTTTATGTGGAAGGTCAAATGCAGTATCCAAACATGCTCCACAATTTGTCATCGGAAAAAAAAAAAAAATACACGCTCCAAAATGACAAACTTTCCATTGTCACAAAATAAAAATGACCATGAGGTTTTATTTTATTTTATTTTTAAAATATCATTGAAAAAACAATATGTTTAGAACTAGACCAAATCTGAACCAGTTGATTCAGAATTGGGGATATGATTACTAATTGTGGTTATATTGATATATTATATACCCCATAATCCTTAATATAAAATATATTTACCTAATTTGATTAAAAGAAGGAAGTTAGTTGAGTTGGTTAATATGACGTATATTTTCTAAAACTCCTCAATCATCTTCTTTAAAGGGAGCACCAATAAAATTAAATTACAAAAATATTTGACAAAAATAAGAAATATATTTTATATTTAAAATCAAAATTAACTTAAAAATACGTACAAAAACTAAAAAAAGCCATAAACACACTATTTTCAAATCACACTTTAACTTGTCCTCTCTAAATTCTAACTGAAAGTCTCAAACTTTCTAGACAATCACAACTAATCATCAAATTATAGTGGAGAGATTAAAGCACCAACTTCACCCATTACTCAATTTAATATACATGGCTAAGGCAAGGGGCCCGAAAACAAAGATAGTTGCAATTTCAGGTAGTACAAGTCAAACTACCAGCCAAGTCTCCTATCATTGCGATCCCATTTTCCCTCTTTGTTCAGTTTTGTCCTTCGTTCAGGATTTACTATGGGTTCTGTTTGATAAGGGCCATGTTTAACTTGAAAACAATCCAGGAGATTCTGTTTCTTCTTATCATATGATTCATTGAGAAAAAGTACCATGAGATTCAGGGGCGGCACAGGTCCAAGCAATCGATGTGTTTAACTAAAGATAAAAACAGAGCTGCACTTTTCAGGAAATTAGATGCACTAAAAATCTTAGTTGAGCCAAGTCTGGCTCTGCTGGGTACATTTGCAGGAAAAAGGCAGTGCGACATTACAGACCGACAACACATGATCAAATATAACACAGATCAAGTATCAATTCAAAAGCAACAAACACCCCCACTGACAAAACATGATGTATGGCCCACCAAAGGGCCATATTATTTCATAAATATTACTCAGAAGGTGGAGCAAATGATCAGTGAAAGATCATTAGTCTCGTATGAAGCTACTCAATGCCAAACTTCTTTCTCATATGAAGCTACTCAATGCCAAACTTCTTTCTCATATGAAGCACAAAGTCATAGACCTTATGCTGATCAGGAAGGGACTTGGCCACACTCTCCTTCTGCAAACATCTCTTGGCCCAGGCGATGAACTTGGGGCACTCAGCCTCTATGTTGAGGTTACCGAATTTCTCGTAGGCTTCAAACCAACTGTAGAATGGCACAAGTACCACATCCACATATCCAAGACTGTCTCCCCCAAAATAGGGCTTGTCTCCCAGCTGTTCCTCCAACAATTTCAGGCCCTCTATAAACTCCTTCTTTCCAGCTTCCTGCTCTTCTCCTTTGGTTTTCCATATTCTGCTTCCCGCATCATATATCTGTTTCAAATTGACCACAGCTTAGGCATGAGATGGGCGCAGGACAATCAAACACCAGTAATGCTAAAAATAATAATTTTTTTCCCTATACTAATCTGAGAAGTTTTGCTTTCCAATATGCCCCTTCTATTTTCCTCTTACTTTTCCCTCCATCTCAATATAGCCTTAAAAAAACAATAAAATTGGGGAGAAGTATCACTTGCTCAGACAGGTTAGCACGCTTTCTTGTCAACATTGAAAACAAAAGCCATCTATACGACTTTCAAGCACACCTCAAAACTTTCTAGAAACGTGCAATTATTAGTACTGAATATTTTTATATTGAAATAAACTATCCTCCGTCCTAAATATAGATATAGTTTGTATAGACATAGTTTGTAGTGTAATCTGGATGTACTAATATTTTTCCGAATACTTTTTTTTTCTTGCCCTGTAAAATAATGCAGAGGAATATGAATAACAGGACTTCCGAACTGAGAATTCAGCCACATATCTTGGTTGATGGTGTGAGTCAGCAAGTACGGCTTCCCGTTAACATTCAAACACAGGAGAAATCGACATGATTGACAAAGTCTAAAATAATAAAAACAATAGCAGAAACAAAGGTAATGAGCAAACAAGAAGTAATACAGCGGAGACGTTGTATCAATTGTTCAAACAACGCAAATAAATTATCGCAACGTAAAACAAGTTAAAGTAAAGAATCTGAAAAGTAATGGAGTGCAGAGAGGAACCTTCTTGTCAACGAAGTCGGCCCAGAATCGAGCTTGGGCTCTGTGATAAGGATCGGAAGGAAGCAGAGGGGATTTGTTGTTCCAGACCTCGTCAATGTACTGAACAGCGATGGGAGACTCACAGACGGGTTCGCCATTGTGGATGAGGACCGGGATCTTCTTGTAGACCGGGTTCATTTGAAGAAGAAGAGGGCTCTTGTTCCTCAGGTCCTCATCCTTATACTCATACTGGATCCCTTTCTCAGCAAGTGCGATTCTAACCCTCATCCCAAAGGGACTTGGCCAGAAATCCAATAGAGTCACCTCATTCGCCATGGCCGCACGATCAAACAATCAGGAAATGCTCAACAAGGAATGCAAGAGTGAAGAGAAAGCATGTAGACGCCTCAATTTATAGGCAATCGAACACTCCGGAGACAAGAAATAGAAATCAGCTAACGCAGGAGGCGAGGGGTTCTAGGCAAGGTTACGAAACCGGACCAACCGGTTGGTTAGTGGGTTAAAGATGGAATTAAATTAAAATTAACATGAGACTAGATTAATAAAAAATTAAAGATTTTAGGGTTATTAATATGAAATTTTAGGTGAACAAAACATACAAAAATAAATAAAAGCTTATAATTCTATAAATAATAATAATTAATTTTTTTTATTTTAGAATGCAATTCTCTTGCTCCGATTGTTTGTTATATTTTCATATATTTTTTTCCTTCTCAAAACATCTCTCCAAGGAAAAAAAATCCAAAAATAAAAAAAAATTAAAAAACAAAAACCCAATGCAAATGGTTTTTAGTTTGGAGGCAAATTTATTTTGAGAAATACTTAGATACTCTAGAAGTATCATATCATCTAATCTCTGTCCAATAAAAATATAACAAATTATATCATTTTAATCCTAATTGATAGGTGGCTCATCTGAAAAAACTCACATTTTAATTTGTTTTCAAGAAAAATACACATTTTAATTTGAAGAAAAAAACTAAAACAAAGTGATAAACTCATATTTTTCTTAAAAACAAATAAAAGTGAATTTTTTTAAATGAGTTATCAGTCAACTAAGAGTTAAATGATGTAAGTTATGTAATTTCCCATTTATTTATCTATCTATGCCTTGGGGAACACCAAGGATCCTTCAAGTGTTATCACCAAAAGAAATTAAAAGGAATGAAAAAAAAAATCCTTCCCCAAAAGCATCTTATTGTCAATTTTGAACCCAAACCTAGGTTTTCATAAAAAACATCTAAATACTCATAGGTTTTCAAATAATCTATTTTGAACCCAAACCATGGTTTTGACATAATCTCTTTTTTTTTTTTGCTTTTTACATTTTGTGGGCCCCACCCTCTCACTCTCATTAATTCTTTTTTATTTGTGGGTCCCACGTCACACTCCCTCTCACTCTCATTGATTCTTTTTCTACGTGGGTTTCACGTCACACACTCATTTTCCATAATTTTTCAAAATCTATTCTCTTCATATTAAAAAGTTAATCCAAAACAGACTCTTAACCTATTCTATAAAGTTGCGTCCAAGTTCCCCACCTCATTTCCATGTATTTAGGTCATGGCTTCCGTCAGCAGATATTATGGGCGTTTCTTTGGGTGCCTTTTGAAGCTCTGTGGCTCAAATTACATCTTCACACTCTGGGGTCCAGCTGCAACGCTCTCTTGTACTTCTCTTTTGGTTATGACCCACCAAATACCGTTCCAACTTGGCTTTCGCCATTTGGCTCATGCATCAACATCAACAACTATATTCCATCTCCCTTTTTATTACATAAGCTTTTCTCTTCTTACCCTCCACACACACACACACACACACTCTACAGTATATATGTCATACTCCGTCCAAAACCTGGCTGGAGCCCGGAATGAGAGGCCGACAATGCAGATATGTGCCTCCAAACTATTGTGAGGGTTTCGGATGCTTCGTCCATTACCAATTAATGCACCATTTAATCATCTCTTCATCCTTTGTTCACTTATCTGCGTCTCATCTCCTCTTCACTTTTAGATTGAAAACTGTGGGCTTTCTCCTGTGTGATGCACAAGTCAGTGTAGATTTTATGATGTAAATTCCAAAATACAATTATAGAGGATTTTCTTTGTTGTTACAAAATATGGGAATGATTGCAATGGTAAATGGTTTTTTTTCCCAGGTTCATTTTATTTTAAATTGTGAGTTACCAAGCAGAGACAAAATCAAATGTTTTTTGATTAACCGGAAGATTTTTATCTTTTGCTTTTTCCAATCAATGATATGTTCGTTTTAGCGATTCGATTGCTTATAAGTTACTTTTTAATAATGATTTACGGTATACGAAGTAAGTATGTGAGAAGAGTTGTGTCTCGATTTACGTAAAAAGCAACTTATAAGCAACAAACATGCCCAAATGTGCGCGTGGTTGATATACTCATCAATTTTAAAGCATGTGAATAATGTATATATTTTACTCTAGTGATGCATACTAATTTGAGCAAGCATATTACAGACACAAGTTGATAGAGTGATGTAACATATACAATTCTTGAAATACAAACAGCGGGAATCAAGTTTGGTATTTTATGCTGACCTTGTGGCAGCGACTCGATTCGGTATTTTGTTCTCCACATCATGTATGTATAGTTGTACATAGATTGGAGCACATTGCTGTCCAAAAAATGGCAAATTTTCCACACATTTTGAATGAATAAGGACACATCTGTCATTGCGATTGAGTGGTCAATCTTTTCTCACATTTATGTGAAATAGAAAATGCTGTTATATGCTGACAAAACCTTGTCATTATAATACATATGTAAATTTGGCTAATATGAGGTTAAAAATTGTACTATATATCATTCTACTATATGGATGTTCAATATTAAAATATTTGATCTTCAACTTGATCAATTCTTTCCTTGTGCAATCACTGAGTTCACTAGGAAAAGAATAAATTTTTCCTTCTATAGGTTTAGTTTTCAAACGTTGGAAATCACAACGTAGTATAATTGTACTCCTCTAATTTCGCGGATACTTTAAATAGAAAGTTCTATAATCTTCTCCCCAATGCGATACACGTGGCCGTACATAGGGTTGAGTGTGAATTTTCAATAATCCAAAACACAAATAATACTGCTTTGCATATTTAAGGTGCATTATACAATGTATGATATTGTTTTAAAAAATAGTCTATGGTCCCTCCCCCCAAAACAACCCATTTGTTGCTTCAATGAAATTTGACCTCGAAAGTACATAATAATATTATTAAAATTGAACTTGAATGGCCAGAATGCTAATATTAATTTGAACCTTCACTATAAAAAAAACATGTCATTATCCACGGAATTTTTTCCGTCAGTAATTACCGATAAATTTTTTGTTCAAAAAATTACCAACGGAAAAATTCTGTCAGTAAACTTTGTATGAATATTTTGTCAAAAAATTTACTGATAGAAAAAAACTTTGTTGGTAAAATTTATATATATTTTATTATATTTTAATAATTATATAATAGAATAATATATAAAAATATGAAAATGAAATAATATATAACATAAAAATATAAATATAAATATAAATAATTAAATACCATAAAATTCATATTTAATATGATATATTATATGTATAATATAATATATATGAAATATATGTTACATTAATATTTAATATTTAAATAAAATAAGAAAATAAAAAATTTAAATAATATAATATAAAAAATGAAATATATAAATATATATTTAATATTATATTTATTTTTTAATTGTTATATTATATATGTCTATATAGATATATGTATATATAATATTATGTGAATAAATAATGTAATGCCAATGCAGCTCAACTAGTAAAGGTATTAGAATACGTACGAGAGGTCAAAGGTTCAAGTCCTCCCTTTGTCATAAAACTCAACAATTATCTGACATGGACATGTTGAGGGGTTGCCGGTGACAGGGCTGGAGAGCCATCACAGGGCCTCACCATTTCAAAAGCCTCAGCCCCAGTCCACCAAGTGCTTGATCACGAAGTGCTTGAATCAACTTGTAAGGGAGTTGTTTCAGCTTAGCCAAAGGTTTCAAGTTCGAATTTGGGAATGCAACAACGTTAAATACTCGGTGATAGAGCTGCCTTTATTTTATTTGTCTTGTGAATTGCCTTGTTCTTTTTTTTTTTTTTTTGGTAGATACCCTTATTTATTTTGTAAAATGCTCTTTTAGAAATATAAAAGAAGCGTATCATTGTCTTTTCACTAACAAAACCTTTTATTTTAACCTAAGGGGATGCAGTGAAATTTCAGATTTTTTTAGATTGACTGAAATAAAGTCTCATCTATGAGACTAGCTGAAATTCTCCCTTTCTTGTATTCAAAAGCAAATACATGCTTTAAATCCATTAATGGCATCAAACCATTATTTAAATATAGTAAGGATCAATTATTTAGTGGTCTCTATATACGGTAGTATTTTAAATTCAAATATGCAGTTATTTAAAATTATGAGCATTTAATATTGTCACGTGATGAGTGTTAAAAACTTTATTTGTGAAATATCTTAGTACACAATATAGTTTTTGATACTTGTACCTACGATGAGATCTGTATCATCAAAATATAATTTAAACCGTTCAAATTTAAAATTAAATAGTTTTCGATGGATCAGATTTTAGGACCCATAGAAAATGATGAGCATTTAAATTGAATCCGTTTCCAAACTAGTACAATAGCACTAACGTACACTTGATTTATACCAAGAAAGGAGCGCACAAAGCATTCATCATTGTTGTTTGTGGGCCATCAATTTGCTGATCAAAGACAGATATTGGTTGTGCCATTTGATAAATATCTAATGCATACTTGCCGACAAAAATTAAACCATTTGGTAAAAAGTTAGTTCATAACTATAAGGTTGTGATATGTGAGTTTAAATCATACCAATATGAGGACGTTGTTGGTGGAAGATTAGTAAGTATTTTTATAAGTGTTTTTTAAAGTTAGAGGTGTGCATGGAGGGATGCTTTGATCCTAGTGAGCACTATAATCCAACTCACTTAAACTTCCTAAAAGCAAAAAGGATACCTAGTAGAAGGATTGTGAAGATCTTAGATTAATGTGTAGATCTTGGAGAGGCATAAAATGGAGCTAATCTACACAGTAAACACAAATCTAGAATTGATGAGGAGGATTGTGAGGGGAGGATGCAATGAAAGAGGGGTGTGAACTATTTGATTGGAAAGAGACGGAGTAGGGGGTAAGGGTGGAGGAGTTGGTGCTGATTGCGGTGGTGATGACAGAGGAAGGCAGTGCACAAATACCCTATGAACCTCCGCTTCATCATCATCAACACAAATCCAGAAGCTTCAAACACATTAGTGCATGTCAAAGGGTTGAGGATTCCAGAAGCTTCAAACACAAGGGGGTTAGGCTTTTAATAATAGAGCTTCTAAAGTTTGGTTTGAGGTGCATAAATACCCTATGGTCTGTTTGCTTTGAGGTGAGGAGCGGGGAGGGGAATGGGAGGGAGGGGAGGGATTTACTCCCCTCCCTTTAGAGGAGGGGAGGGGAAATTTTTTGAAATTTTCCCTTCCCTCCCCTCACCTTAAAACCCCACCAAATTGGGAGGATTTGGAGGGGAAGAGTGACATTTTGCAATGTGATCACTGTTATATCCATGTTTATTTTTATTATCCCCAAACTACCCCTCCCTCATCTCTCTTCCTCCTAATTTAATACTTCCTCTGGTCCTAATTATAAGATAAAGTTGACTTTTTTGGAGAAATTAAGGAAGCCAATTAAATTACTTTAGAGTGTTTATATTTTTAGTATCCTTAGATTATATATTAATTTATTAGTCAAATTAATTAGTTTGAAGATAAAAATAAAAATATAAACACTCTAAAGTAATTTAATTGACTTCCTTAATTTCTCTAAAAAATTCAACTTTATCTTATAATTAGGACCGGAGGGAGTATTTCCTTTTGGTGAGCTCCCACATTCACGCTTTTCCATTTCTTTATTGATCTCGTCTCTCATAGTTGTTTGCGTGAATGTTGTTTGATTCGAGAATTTTCTCGTTGATGGTGTTTTTTGTGCCTTTTTATATCGTCCCCATCATCGTCTTGTACAGGATTCTGGTGCTGGTTCTTGAAGCGAACTTGTTCCAATACTCTCTTAACGTTATTTGAAATCGGAATGGGCTCTGATAAGCAGTTTGCTGGATTTTTGACAAAATTAAAGTGGAGGGTTTTAGGACTATTCTAACCCTCACTTATCCTTACCCGCATGAGCATTCCCGCCACGCCCTCATTGTCGTTGCTGTGCATTGTCTTTTCATCATTTCATCTGATAACATCCATACTCTTGTAGAGAAATTAGATAACAATGTTAAATGGTGGTCTATGTATGCTTGTCTGTTTGGATTCTTTTATTTCTTTTCATCACCATTTATAGGGAAAACTATCCAACCAAGCTATTCAAATTTCAGTCAATGGTGAGCTTTTTCCCCTTTCTTTGAGTTAATAAACATTCAACTATGTATAAAAAAAAAAGATTAAATGAGGGTAAAATTGTCTAAATAAAAATATTTTCCCTCCCCTCCTCTTCTAAACTAAATAAAGTAACATTAAAATCTCTCCTCCCCTTCCTTCTGATTAATCTAACTGAGGTAATATTAAAATCCTCCTATCCCCTCCCTTCCGTTGAACCAAATAGACCATAAATAGCATCATCTAAGTCGAATAAGGCATATTATCGTCAGAAGATAAAGACACACATTAAATTAGCAAAGTTACAGAGATTGACAGTGTTGTGGGAAATTAGGGCATAGAAAGAAGACAGAAATGGGGAAGAGGAGGTTGCCGCCTTCTCTCCATCACGCCTTCTCTTTTCTTCTCTTCTCTCCAACGAAGACTGCCATCCCCCTCTCACCGAGATGCGAAAAGGATGACGCAAGAACAGTGAAGACAAGGAAGAGGAAGCCAAATCTTCGCTAAACTTGATTTGCCACCGTCACCGTCAGGATCTAGGAAGAAATTTGGGCATCGAGTTGTCCAAACTATCAAAAACGAGGAAGGGAGAGTCTAAGAGAAGGAAGGGATAAAGAAAGGGTAGGATAGGAAATTAACAAAATTAGGCATTTTTATTTTTCTTAATAATGTGAGGCCCACCAAATTTATTAACAGACGTTATGTTATTTATTGGTAAGTTAATGAAAGTGTCACTTTTACCCTCTTTTTAAAAATTTATGATGGTGAGTACATTTTTTTAAAAAAGTTTGTGGATATTTTGCCATCTTAACCCAAACCAAAAAAAGAAATGGTGTATACTTGAAACTCTTTGCCCCTCGTTGGTTTTTGCCATGTGGCTCATGAACCATCATCTCTATTTTTATGCCTTTGCCTTCTTACAAAGCACACTCGCAGGCATTACTGCTCTGCTTTCCTCGTGTCCGCTTCATAGGTAACCTTCCAATCAATAGCCAAGTTACAAATTATGATGTTTCATCATGAATAATTACGATGATGATGAGCACACTCCGAGGAAGGCAACCATTTTGCTTCTCCCAAATGCCTCTCTCCATCTCTTAGTTTAGAGTGCCCATCATGTTGCATCACCAATAAGTCATGGATCGGTTAACTCACAAGCATTCATCACCATTCCTTTGTTTCTTTTGCACATTTATCAGCTAGCTAGTAATGTTAAAGCTTCTGACTGAAGATGAAAAGAGAAAGAAACATGAAAAGCAGAATTTCTATGGCAACTAATACGAAACAGAGGAAGTATAAATTACAGGTTCGAAATTGCAATGATTATAAAACGATCTAACTTAGCTAAAAAAGAAGCCAATGAACATATTCAGCACTATGATAAACTATAAATTATACTGTTAACTGACCCATAATGAAAGGAAAAGATGAATATAGTGTGTGTTTGGAATGGCTTATTTTTGTCCAAAACGTGCTTATAATTCGTGATTCACGGTATACGAGGTAAGTATGTGAGAGGAGTTTTTTCTCGGCTTGCGTAATAAGTGCGTTTTTCCTGTACAAAACGCTATCACAAACAAGCCCATAATTCTTTGTTGAATATTATGATAAGTCATAAAAGTCATAACAACAACACGTCGTCAAACTTCAAAACCTCTTGAAGCACATGAAGAGAGAGAACCTAAATTCGACCCCATTCTATTTGGTAAGTAGCCAACCTCCCTACCCAATAATACAATGACAAATGAGTCTAGAATATTTAACTACGTACTCAATGACTAACAACAAACCTTTATCAAATCACTCACATAATTCCAACATTTACGGTGGAAGCTAATTATTGTATCACTACTGTTGGGGAAGCTGAAGCTTGTGTCTGATCTCCGAAAGGAAGTCAAAGACTTTGTATGGGTCTGGAATAGAATGAGACACACTCTGTCTCTGCATGCACCTTTTGCCCCAATCCACTAGCCTGGGAAATTCTTCCGAGATACTGAAATTCCCATATCTTTCGAAAGTGTAGAAGCGGCCGTAGAATGGAATTAGAGCGATATCCACCAACCCAAACGTGTCCCCTCCAAAGTAAGTCTTGTCTCCCAGCTCTCCTTCCAACACGCTGAAGCACTCTCTCAGTTCATTCTTCGCCTTCTCTTGAACCTCCCCTGTGCTAATCAATATCGACCTTCCAATTGCATAGATCTGCACCATAAATAACATCCTTTTATCTGTGTACGTAATTGCCAAAACAAGACATGATGAGTGAGTAATATATATACCTTCTTGTCGATGTAGTCAGCCCAAAACCTGGCATGAGCTCGTTCATAGGGATGAGAGGGCAGCAATGGAGATTTGTGGGTCCAGGTTTCGTCAATGTACTGAACTATCGTAAGTGATTCGGAGATGGGTTTTCCATTATGGATCAAAACGGGGACTTTCTTATGAACAGGGTTCATTTGCAGCAGCAAAGAGCTCTTGTTCCACAAATCTTCTTCCTTTGCTTCGTACTGGATTCCCTTCTCGGCTAAGGCGATTCTCACTCGTATTCCAAATGGGCTAGCCCAGAAATCAAGTAGAATTAACTTATCTGCCATAACCCCACCCTCTGTTTTCTTCACCTTTTTGGCTGTTGCCCCCCTTGGGCTCCTAACATAGGCTTGCTTCTTACCTAACCTCCGCGCATATATCGTCATCGCTTGCGTATTCTTCACCATCTACCTTATTTTATTTTAATTCCACGTGTCTATGTGGATTTAAACATCAGATCACAGTCAACGCTAACGCTAACATTATGACTCCCTGTCCTTAGGCAAAAAAGCCAATTTTGATAAAGAAATTGGAATACAAAGTGAATCTTATAGGGGAGAATTGTTGATAAATATTTTTTTGGTAAATTAATTCTTGAATGCTATCATAGAAGGTATGTTGCACATAACGAAAAATATTTTACACATAACGGAAAATTATTTGCATATTTATATGAAAGATTTTTACATACATGAAAGATAATTTGTACAAAACAGAAGATCGCTTGTACGCTTGGTAGCAATCAGTAATTAATTTGCTCCAAAGGTATTTTTGGGCAATTCTCCTATATTATATTAAGAATTGAATGCAATATTCTTTTTTAAATGTTTCAATTATCAATAAACATTTGGCAAAAAAAATATCAACAAACATGCTTTTTAAAAAGATTCCTTTGCTAGGTACAAGTGGGAAGTGGAATCCCAGGTAAACCTAATCAGACGATAAAACCTTGTCCCATGCATCCAACTCTCAATGCATTGTGGATCTACAAGTCTTCCTCCACACAATCCATTTGATATAAGATGAAATATTTCAAGATTAAATTGATCAACTCTATTTTTTCAATCAGGCTTGAGAGAAGCGTAATTTTTAAGAATTCAGTTCAATTATTTTCTTTGAAAGATCACATTGTGATGATACTCCTTCAAGTCCTTTTTATAAAGATCTCCAACGTGTTTCATAATATAACATCTTTTGTATAAAGTATTAGTTTTTTTCACCTAATATCCTAACTAACAATAAAACTTTTTAATTAATTAACTAAACTTCTCTAACTAATAACTTTGGAACATGTGTTTTCAAAGGACAGATGTTTAGCCCAAGACAAAGCCATCATAAAAAGAGACGAAGTAGGCCCACAAACAGAAGAAACATATATAAGGTGGCCCATGAATGCTCATTGCAACTTTTCTATAAAATAAATAATGGCTTATGAACTATGGCAAATAAAACAAAAAACAAAAAAAGGCTTATGAACTATGAAGGCTCGGCCTTATCATAATTGTTTACATTTCTTTTGTTGACATATTTTTATTCTTGTTAGCTATCTCAGATCAATAAATATCCCAAAATTTATTTAATACTACTTAATTAATTTGGGGAAATTAATGAAGTAAAATAAATAAGTTAATTATAAAAAATATGATATGATACCTCTAAAATACCTTAGTATAACAAAAGATTATAAATTAGTTTATAAATTAGGTAAATTAGTTTAGAAAAAAATGATAAATATGAGAGACCAAGTGGGTTAAAATATTATATTTAAGACCAAATCCAATTTTCAACTTACTCCTATATATTAAAGACAGGAGGGAGTAATAAAATAAAATAGCACAGAATTTTATTGCTAGCTATTCCAAGATGTGCAAGAGTTGTACTTAATATTAAGTGTGTGTTACGTAGAATATACTTGTGGTAGCGACAAAAACAATTTTTGAATTAGGGGCTTTAGCAAGAGATTCAGATCCCTGTCTACTACATTGGCCGAACTTATGAGAATCTTAGGTGTGAAACTTGCTAGAGCCAAGGTGAAAGTAACATATGGAAGATCCTATAAAAATAGTCTGTTCTAGAGAATATCAAAATTTTCATGTGGTCAACTGTTCATGGAAGAGTCCACACAAGAAAGATGAGAATGCTGAGAGGATTGGATACCTACCCCCTTAGCTGTGAGATGGAGGAAGACTTGATGCATATGCTACGGGACTGCTTAGATGTCATGGATTGCTGGAAATTTGTGGTCAAACTAGACAAATGGAATAGGTTTTTCTCTTTGCAAGGTGTGGGATTGGATAAAGTGAAATATGATTTATGAGATTGGAAGAAACTACACCAAGAAGGTTCCGTTGGCAAATCTGTTTGGATATCTATGTTGGGATGTATGGGTCTCACGTTGTAATAATCTTTTTGAAAATGCTAATTCCAACGTTAGGATCAATGCAAACCATAGCTTCTTTAGAGCATGCTCAGATCATGATAATCTCAAGACTTGTGATACGGGGAAGCGGATCAGTTCTTCTAATACAAACTTCAACCATTAACAGGAGGATGTCATCAAATTGGAGGTTGATTGTTTCGGGCTAGAGGATGGAAGGAGTGGATGTGGAGGAAATTTTCGAGATCAGAATGATATTTGGCTTGGAGGCTTCAACTACAAATTAACGAATATTCCCCCGGTTTTTGAGGAATTAATTGGTTGTATTCAGGGCCTTCAACTGTGTGGGTCAAAAGGTTATAGGAAGATTGTTCTGATGACTTATTCTATGGAGGCTATAAACTATATGTTGAAAGGGAATGATGTGGACCTCCTTTTAGAGATATTGTGGATGTGGTTTGGTATTCACTCAATGGGAATTGGCAGGTTGTGATTAATCATAGTTTCAGAAAGGCTATAATCGTTGTTTATCAATTAGCTAGATACTCTCACAGGGTAGATGGTAGCTTTTGTTTCTTTGATCATCCTTCTCCTTCAATCCAAGAGGCGGATGTTGGTGAAGGTTGAGACTTGAGAGCCCTCAGTCAGGGTTTGTTATAATGTCTCTTATAAGAAATTGATTCCAGATATATTCAAAAAAAAATCTTTATCCCTCGTTGGAAAAGAGCATTCAAGAAAATAAAATATCATGAGGGAAATCACAAATGATTTAGATTAAATGAGATTAAAAAAATTATGATGTGTGATTGGTGTATTATACCCCCACATATCTCCGGGGAAACCAACATATTTGTACTGATTGATTAGGTCATTAGGCTCATGGATTTTTTTTTTTTTTTTTATCAATAGATCATTGGGCTCATGGATATGGACTCTAGGTTTGGGACCCTCTCCCTCTCTCTATTACCTCAACTTCATAATACTCCCCCCAGGTTCTAAATAGAATATTCTCTTAATTAATTCATATATTTTTTTTTTGCCTAATTAATTCATATAATTAAAAGTAGGTAAATTGGTTATTTATAATTTATACATTGTGACTCTCTTTTTTTTATAAAAAATATTATTGCAAATTAATTATTAAAATTTAATATGTAGAGAGAGAATTTGTGACTCTCTTTTTTTAAAAAAAATATTATTGCCATTTAATGATTAAAATTTAATATGTAGATATAAAAATGGTCCATTAAATAGGAAATAAAAATTTAAAATACTCTTATAATCATATTTATAAATTACTTCCAACATGTTTTATTGGAACAAAAAAAAATCTTAAATCTAATTAACATTGCTTTAAAATTCAACATTCAACAATTTACCCGTATTTAATACTACCTCTGACCCATTCAAAATATAAGCATCAAATAATTAAATTAGGCAATTAAAAAAGTTAGTTAAAATTGGTTGAAGACAATAAATATATGAAAAATATAACATACTTTCCTAAAAAGCACTAATTTATGGAGAGGGTAAGTGGGAGAGAAAATGAGTAAAAAAAGATATAAGAGAGAATGAGTGAAAAAATAGATGAAAGAAGTATATAATTAAGGGTAAAATTGGGGGAAAAAATTAAATGATTAGACAAAAATAAAGCGTATCTTATATAAAAGATCACATTGTCTTACAAGTTTAGTTCTTATATTTTAAACTAGACGGAGCATACATGATACCTATGGGAATAAAATATGCATAATAATAAATAAAGGGTAAAATTATACATTTATATGAAAAATTTTCTCTTCCTACCTAATAAATACTTAAATAGGGGGAAAAAACACTTTCTCTCCCTGCCTTATAATTAAGACTAAAAGAGTTAGAGATAAGAGGGAATGAGGTCTTATAGTTAAAATTAAACTAAAATTCTCAAATGGACCTTATATAGTCTAACAATAGTTAAAATATGTGATAAGGATGATGTTCCTTATACCTATATCTTTCTCCCCTCTCTCTTGTTTTACATTTCTTCGTTGTCAATTTATTTGGAAAAATCAATGAATGTAAAAAGTGTACATAATATATTTCCACAAAGATGTGCACCATATCCAAATCTTTTTAATTTAATTCACTGGATTTTGATTAGGAACGATAAAGAGATCTATGCAGCCTTTTAAGCAAGTGATGACACCCCCACACCAATTGGTTTGGAACCCCTCCTCTTTTCTTCCCATCCTCTTCCCTCCTCTTCCTTTTCTAGTCATTAAATTAACATTTGAATGGTCTAGATTTAGTTTTATACAAAATATTATTTTTATTTTCTTTATTGTAATATTTATATCAAAAATTTAGAAATTAAAATTTTTCTTTTTATATTGTAATATTTTAACAATAATTTTATAAAAGATCAAATCTAAATCATTTAATTAATGGTGATCTAATGGTTAAAAAAAGAAGAGGAAGGAATAGGAGGGGTTCCAAGCCGCACATAAAGGCATTTGGCTGTGTCAAACTATATGATTAAATTGTTATTTCAATGTCAGTCACGCAATATTAATTGTGAGATAAGCAATTTAACGAATACAAAAATTCATGCCTCAATTTTTTCGCCCCTTTCAACAAATTGAATCCTACTTCATGACCTCAAAATTGAAACAGGCTATATATTAAATATATGTAATATAATAATAAATTTTGTGCAAATAAATAGAGAAGGAAATAATGTACTATTAGATTATTGGGAAAAAGACACTTACATACCACTTGAACTTCAAAATCCTAAATTGGTTTTGTTGATAATAAAAGTAATGGGATTGATAAAAAGAATATAGCATTTGATAACTCAAGTTTTTGGGAAATAACTGATTTGAGATTTTGAAGTTCAAATGGTATTTATTTATCCTTTTCCTTACATTATTTACTTCAAAGAAACGTGTAAGCAGAAAAAAGCGTGTGTATGTGTATTTAAATTTGATTTAAATAATATATATAAATAATGAATGAAATTGTATGGATGATTGAAGAGTTTGAATGGTTGATACAGATGTTGCAATAATAATAATAATATAGACGTAAAAGGGAACACGAATGATATGTTAAAGATGACCTGAGATAATCACAAGCTTAAAGGGAGAGCTCATCCTAAAAGACTAGTCTATTGGGAGGGAGAGCCTCTTGAACTTGTAAACCCCACTACTTATGAGATTTCCCAATGCGGGATTCATAATATAGTCACTTCCTTAAGAGCCAATGTCCCTGGCGGCTCCATACCACGACACTTCACTCAATCTCCTGTCGGTCAGAACCCTTCATGGGTAGCCCTTTCCGTGAACATCGAGTTCTCAATGAAAGCACAAATGTGATGATCACAAGTCCAAAGAGAGAGCCCCTTAAACTTATAAACCTCACTCTACTTATGAGATTTTCTGATGTGAAACTCATAACATGACCAAGTGTTGATTAATTGGTAGAAGGAAATGTAGACCTTAAACAACACTTCCCTAGTTGCTAATGTAAGGATGCCTACGCAACAGTCGGAAAAGTTTGCTGAGGTTACCTTGTGTATGGGCACATACTATACATAACCTCTCTTATCTTCTCCAAACTTCTCTGAGCGTACTCCACACAACACAAAGCGCGCGCGCGCGCGTGTATATATATATCATTGAATGAGTATGTGTACATAAAATATGATAATTAAAAGAAAAAGAGTTTCCGATCCCGGAAGAAAGTTTGGTGTAATTGATGAAGATGCGTTATGTGAGCTTTTGTTAGGTTGTGTAACACCTCAAATTTTATATTCACCAAAAATATATTATAATTAATTGAGAAATTCAATAAAATGGTGAATATTCATGAAATTTGGATCTTATGAATTTTGAAATATTCATGTTCATAAAGAAATGAGCAAATTAATTCAAGAAATGAATTAAATTACAAAGGTGATAGCAAAATTATAACTTTGCCAATTTAGCCCAAGATTAATTATTTTCCAATTAATTGGAGTTAATTTCAATTAACCAAGGAAAATAAAGAAAAATGTATAAATTGATTATTCTTGATAGAATAAATCAAGAATTGTAGAATTAAAGGGACTTGGGGGCATAAATCAATTAAAGGAATTATGGGATTAGTGAAACACATTTTCCTGCCCTTCTCCTCCCTAATTTCGTCCAACCCATGAAGATAAGGGGAAAAATTTAATTTCATGAGCACATGTCAAAAATGCTACATGAAGAGAGTAATGATGACAATGGTGGAGTGTCCTTACATGAAGGTATGGTGAATGCATAAAGGGAATAGCTTGAGTGAAGGAATGAAAGAACTTGAGTGCATGGAGGAGTGCAAACTTGGACTTGGTTGGAAGAGAAATTGGTTAGTTGAAGCAAGGGGGGGGGGGGGGGGGGACGGTTTTGAGAAGCCAAACAAGGGAAGAAAATTGGTTCAAACATAATGGGAAGCTAATAGAGTAATCATGAAGGAAGGTAGGATTGTGACAAGTGTTACATTATGGTCCCTTGATTAAATCAATGGCTAAGAGGAAAGAAGAGGAATTAAATAAAACACATTCTCTTCCCTCTTCATGCAACATTTCGGCCAACACACCAAGAGAAAAGAGAAAGAGAGAGCTTTGAAGAGTTCTTGAGGACTTAGAGAAAAAGAGGAAGAAGATTAAGGTAAGTAAGTGTTGATTTAGTGATTTGGCTTCCTATTCTTGTGTAACACTTCCTCTAAGGTTCTTTTATTCATGTATACATGTGTTTAGCAAGTCAAGTCTCCAAGGAAGAGAAGGAGTTAAGGTACCAAAATTGAAAGCAAGAGGGTAACTTCATGAACTTGTTCTCTTATGGTTGTTGTTGATGTTTCTTGATTTTTCAAATTTCATGGTTGGTTTGTGAATTTGAGAAGCCCTAATCCTAAGGGGTTATACTACCCAAATTTCTTTGAATCATGGCTAAGAAGCGTTTAAATGAATTAATAAGAGATTAGAAGTGGAAAAATATAAGTTTTGGAAGTTAAAACACAAAACCCTAATTTTTCCATTTTTCTTGAATATTTTGGCTAGCACTGTTTTAGGGGGTAGGAGCTGGATTTTCATGAAATATATGGTTCCATTGGATTCAATGGGCAAAAATAGGTGGGGTTACATTTGGTCACTTTTTTGGAAAAGGCCGAAAAAGCATAACTACGAAAACGCCCTTAAAACCCTAAATCGGGGTTGTCAAGTGTATTTTCATAATTTCATAGTGAATTTGGTGATTTCGAGCTAGGAAATGGATTCCTTGGGCGAAAATATATCAGGATAGCCCTAGTCAAAATTTTGGAAAAACGTGCCATCGGGCCGAGTACGGCGGGGCAGGGCCGGGCCGGAGTCCTTGGGGCATTTTGATAAATTTTCACCATAGACTAATATAACTACAAGAAACACTATGGAAGAGTCTAAAATGATACTTGGATAGGTTATGACTTATTTCTTATATATTTAATATTTTATGACCGAGTCGGAGCCGGACACGACACGTATTTCGGAACACATCTAAATAGGAGTTTATAAAGGTTTGAGGTAGAAACATTATTCTTCATACATCATGCCATAGTTATATGATTGTGTGGTTGCCATTGTTGTAAATATACTTTATTAATCAACATGTTTTACCCAGAGAGGGACTAGTATTGCCAGAGGCACTTACACTGGAGTTGGTGAGAACCCAACCAGTGCAGAATAGTGGGGATGGGCCCTACTCATGTATACATGCAGATGATGTATTTATATTGTTCATTAATTGGTGCATACATGTCGCATATCATATTTACTTTTCGTATTTTCTATGAACGATAGCATGTTTCTACTGGGATTCTTCGGAATCTCACCCTATTTTTAAATAAACATCTCAGCGGGTGCTAATGGGTCAAAGGGCAAAGGCGTAGACCCTGAGAAATGATTGGCACGTGTCTCGAGGTGAGGACAAGATAGTGGTTATAATTATTTTATGTCTTAGATATTTTGGGTCATCCTATATATATTAAGTTTTCGCTGTATTTTCTGTATTCCGTTGACAAACGACGATGGGATTGTAAACGAATATTTTTATTAGTATAATTGTACTTTTCTGTATGCCTATTGAATTCCGTCTTTATTACTCTTCGATTATCAAAATGGAAACGGGTGTTGACAAAAAGCCAGAGGACATACCCAACAATTAAGGATTCAAAACCAAGTACCACCTATTTGCATATTTATAACACTTAATACATAATAGTTATAGCTAATAAACGTCATGTATGTCGAGGCTCTGTTGCCTCACCATCCTCCTCGACCTCCACCACCACCACCACCTCCTCCTCCTCCTCAAATGGAGGCTCTGCTACAGACATTAGCTAGCCTTGACGGCTTCGCAAGGCGTCTTGCTAGACACGCATAGTTTGAACATGGAGTTGGACCTTATCCTTCATCACAATCAAGTTGTATATGATCACTTCCAGTTAGATCCTTCATCTCCTTCCTCAGACGTTGATGATGTGTTGAGCGAGAGGGTAAGGCAGGAGGAGGAGGACAACAGTAGTTGATGCGCTCCGCAAGTATACGAGTCGTGCCAAATAATAAAGTGATAAGTAGAGTAGCGTCCCATGAGGAATTAATCAATTAATTTTTAGGTATTAAAATCTCAATTTCTTTTAAGTTAAACAAATTTAGTTATGAGTAAATTCAAAGGAAATTAATTGATGAAAACTATCAATATCAAACACAACTTAGAGTCACTAATCCTCCACCAGCGCCCTAAATCTTAAATCCATTTAATTAGTTAATCTAAAATGTTAATTTTTGTTAATCTCGAGTATTAATAGCTGTAAGTGCCTGTCGGTTCACTCACAACCCTCTCTCAAGTATAATTGTTATGTCTAACCTAATTACTCAAGAAGCAAGATAACTCAAATATACTCTTCAACACTTATATGGGGCTATTAGGTATATGTCTATCCTAATCGCAAATTAAATCGTAATTTAATCCCATATTACTTAATCTCAGAGTCTAATTAAAATTTCCTTCGTCAAGGTAAATCCTAATACTCAAATTCACATTTAATGGTGGCCAATCATCAAACGGAAATCATAAAGTAAGATTAAGTAACCAAAATTAACATAAATCATAACTAATAAAACATGGAAATAAGAGCTAGTTCATTAGTGAGTTCATAGTTTCTCTAGGTCAAAAAAGAAAATTAGAAACTCATGGCTAAAATAAAATCTATAGCAGAAATATTAAATTCAGATTTAACATCAAGAAAAACAAAGGATGAAACAAAGAGAACAAATCTGTGGAAATTTCCCTTCCCGCGTGAATCCTCTCCACCGAGTCGTCGCTGGAAACTCCACGAGACGATGCCTCTATTTCGTTGCCTTTATTATTCTTGACGTTGCTCAAATCACTGTCATCCCTCCAGTTGCTCTCCGGCTCCATGTATTGCTCCCTTTTAATAGATATGAGTTTGGTCTTGGGTTGCGTACCTGTTCATTCTTTATCCAAAGCTATGATCTTTTTTTAATTCAAAAAGATAGATCATGTTACTGTGCGAATCTCTTCCATCCACCAGATCGCAATGGATTTTTTCTTTTTTTCCTTGCGTGGGGTCCACATCTTTTTTGGTAAATCTTTATCTCTTCCCCCTTACCTTACGTAATTTTCTTCTTGCTTTTTTTTAATCAATATATATATATTTCTTGATGAATTCCTCTAGTGCCCATTGCTGCTAATACCTCCTGCAAGATTATAATAGGATATGTGGGTAGATTTTGTATAAAATATCTTTTTACCCCGAACTCAATTAAAATATAGAAAATATATAAAAGATAATTAAATAGATACAAAATATCACTAAATTTAATCAATTGTACTCTAAAATCTGTATATATATTAAATTATAAAATATATTTTTATCAGTAGTGGTAATGACTGAAAACTATTACTACTTTTTTTATTTTTTGAATACCAAAAATAATTAATAGTTAGAGTAATGTAGCTAAAAAATATTTAAAAAAAAATTGTCACTTTAAAGTTATTAGTAAACAACTATTACTAATTTAGACTTTTTACAAGGAAAGTTCACATTTATTAGTAAATAAATATTACTTATGTTAACCGTGGCAATTTATAACGACACGTTTGGCTCTATAGCGTAACTCTTTCCATTTCAAAGGACACAATCTGTTGAATAACCCACAAAACCCTTATCCATCCACTTCTATTCCAACTTCTAACTTTTGTTCTTCATCAATTACATGGGAGAGCAAGGGAATATGGACAAGTGCTTGAAGGAACTGACATCTCCTGTTCGCACTTTCCTTTATTCACACCCTTGTTTTCTTTTTTTAATTTTTGTTTGTACTATGGGGTTGAATAATCAACTTTAAAAATTATTAAAAAAAGTCAAATAAATTATGGTTATTATGTAAAATCCATCACTTTTTAGAATACTATGTCGAATCCCTAACGGTTATTAAGAAATCACTGTCACCATTTACAAAACCTAATGATTATGATGTTAAAACCGTGAATTTTTGTTCTAAACTCATAACCATAAGCAAATTTCTTCAAGTCTTTTAAGACACTGATAAGTAAAATATTTGCATATTTATTTTCCCTTACATGATTATTTTATGGATGATATTTGAGCTCAATTTAATAAATTTGGGTGTAATTTATAAATAAATAATGATTTTGGCATAAAATAGAATTTCTTGGAAAATACTAAATTAGACCCTCTTTCAGTTTTCAGGCAATATCTGGAGCTCTAGATATCGGATCGGGACATTCTTTATATGGATAAAAAGCTAAGAAAAAGCTCTACAACTTTTATGTTGAGACGAAATTCCAGTTCTATCTCCAAGGGTTTCAAATTTTGCTTGAAAGTTGAGAGCGGGAATCATCTACCATTCCACCAACCATTTCATCTACCTCTTCATCTTTCTTTTCACCTACTACTCTATCTACCACATTCTATCTATTAATCCACCTATCATATTTCACTTACTACTCCATCTACCACATTCTATCTATTAATCCACCTATCATATTTCAACTACTACTCCATCTACCATATTCTATCTATTAATCCACCTATCACATTTCATCTACCACTTCATCTACCTTACTCCATTTTTCCCTATATATAGCCACCCTCTCCTTCACATTTGACACACCAATTCATATCCATTACTCTCATCTCTTCTCCACACATACCATTTCATTTCCATTACTCTTCTCTCTTATCTACTTACACACCATTTCATTACTCTCATCTCTTCTCCACTTACTACATCATCTTGGAATTAATTTTAGGTATTGTGTTATTTTCTTGCATGCCTCCATCTTGGAAGGCTTAGGATTGTATTACTCTTTGTATGCCACCTACATGGAAGGTTTTACCTCCTAAAGGGACGGCTAGATTTTTACATTTTTTATGCATCTTTTGGTTGTATATTTATGTTTGAGAATTTAATATTCAAGTTTTATGCAGTATTTATAAGGATTTCATTCCAGCTTTATATAATGTCAATTTATTTTGGTTTTGTTTTTAATTTTATCATGAGCTAAATTTTCATTTTCCTAGGGTGATGACGTAGCTTACTAATAACGGATTGAATATTAACTTATTAAATCTAGTTTTATTTTTCCTTTATGATTGAGTTTTAATTATTACTCTTAATGCTTTCATTTGATTGGTCATCTTTTGAATGATTCCAATATATATGTTGAGACCGGAAGGAGATACATGTGTGTAGACCCTATAATTAAAACCATAACTTGTATATAAAATAGGAATATATTCATATGAGTTGTATAGTCTTATAGAGTTCCATAAATTTTAATGCATAATTAATTGCTTAAATTCATATAGGAATATATTGGATTAGCAATTAATTATAGAATTGCTTGACCTTGGAAGAGGCTAGTAGTTAAATTAGGGAAACTCGACTATCAATCATGTGGAATAAATTGGGCTAGATTAGATAAGTGATTCAATCCGGAATTTGTTAAGTGAAATCTAATCCCTAGGACTCTTTCTCATTGTTGTTTCATATCATTTGCATTCATATTTGCTCATCTTTTATTTCGTACTCTTAATCACCAACGAATCAATCGACTAAATAGAATTAAAATTACCTATTTTGGTACTTAGTGATCAATCCTCGTGGGAACGATACTCTACTCACTTCTATATTACTTGATTACGACAGTGTACACTTGCACTATTTAATAGACCATTTACAATCGTAACAGACACCTGTTATCTTGCTCCTCTTCACTTTCCTAAGTTATTACACTTAACACACTTGTCTTTGGTCGAAAGTTACCCACCATCCTCGAAACCCTACAACACTGGTTGACTTTTTTGGCCATAAACAGTCGATTTCAGGTGAACCACATCCTCCACTGCTTTCTTTGAACTTCAGTCCAATGCCGTGATAGTCCCTTCAATTGCCTTAACTCGCTTGTTTGTTTTAGAGCCCTAGCTAGGTTGCATTCCTTTGCGTATTCTATTCTCCTTATTTTAACTTATGCTTTCTCTTTTGTATTTTGCATTCTCCATTCTGCATTCCGCACTCTCCTTATTTTTCACTTTGTCTTGCCGAGGTAGGTTTTTCTGAAAAATCTATTGCTCTGTTTCTTGTGACTAACTGAATGAGTTTTTTTTCCAATTAAAATGGCTAATTCTACTTCCTATAGTAGTGATAATACCCCTAGTTCCAATAATATTCCTAGTACTGGTATTCCCACTGGTATTGACGTTGTCCTTAGGCAACCCAGAAATAAGACCCCATAATAGGTGTTAGAATGAGTGAGATATTGTAAGGAGGGGCCACTATGCCTTGACTTTTGTGAACAAAGCAAAGTCTTTGGAGAGAAAATTTCACATGTCATGGAACAATGATAGTCAACTTCTTGAGCTGTTACACTTCATCAACTATATCAGATTAACGACAAGGACCAACGTTCCTATCACGGCGGGTAACTGGCATTGAGTACAGGGAGATTACACAGACGTTATTTGGGATAATATCAGGGTAAGGTATATATGCCTGCTAATTAGTCGTTATATACTTGTAAAAAATGTTAACTTGAATTGTGTGCTTTGCAGTCTGTATATCATATAGATGAAAAGTATAGTAGGGATTTTGTCATCAAGAAGCCTAGACAATCATTAGGCACATTCTGTCATGCACTGACGAAGGCATATTTACAGAATTTTGAAGAGGCTGATGAGACATAATTTTATGTGGATCTTCGGTCCGCCATCAAATTGGATGATTGGAGAGAATTTGTTATCTCACGTTGTGACCTGATATTCTAGGTAATTGTTACTTGCAACTCATTAGACCTTCATGTATTTGTTTAATATTAATTGAGAGTTGTGTGTTTTCGTAGGAATTGAGCCAAGTAAATAGGGCGAAGGTGAAGAACAATTAGTATCTGTACAAGGGAAGATGAACGGGGTATGTTCATATTGCTGAAAAGTTGTTTGTTGAGAGTGGGAATGGTAGTAGACCTCCCGGTCATGAACTTTGGTTGGTGACAAGGTAAAATAAAGATGGCTCTTATAACGATCCTCATGTGAAGGAGGTTGTCGATAAAATGGTAAGTATTAATATTAGTTCCCAATTCATAGAAATAATGTCTTTAATTAACTATCAATATTAACATTATTGTGAAATCTATAGCAAGCCATTTCTTATGAGGTTACAACACAGGGGGGCTGATTTCTGGTGAGTGCAGACGTATTGGACAAGAAATTGGGGCATGACTATCTCAATCTTCTTAGGGGTGTAGCTTTGGATTGACCAAGAAAAAATATTATGGTCTGTGGCAACCTCGAAGAAGTAACTGGGACGAAAAATATGAAATGTGGTCTAGAAACAGTGTGATGAAATGCAAGAACAACTACAATTTCTGACATAAGAGTTGATGAAGGAGCGTTCTAAGAAGCAATAAGGGGGAAATGGCATCCCAACTACTATAGGTAGCTGCACATTTTCCCTCCATGATCTGCCTGAGGATTTGGTGGGTGTTGAGTGTTTTTCTCATAGCTCTGGACACCATACAATTGCAATGGGCCAAATGTTCAACCACCCAGAGGATAACACTTCATATCGAACATATCCCTCTTGAGCATGTAAAGGTACAAAACAACATTAACATCGACCCCAACTATCCGCTCCCTTTACACACCAAAGACAAAGATACAGTTAGAGGGGCTTCAGGTAGCTTTGTTGCGTGGCGTCACCATCTACTTCGAGTGTGGAAGCCCCCCACTCAAAAGAAGTCGGCCGCTCAAAAGAAGTTGCCCACCAAGTTCAAGCCCCCTACTCAGTCCAAGCTCCCCAATCAGTCTAATCCCTCCACTGATCAGTCTAAGCCTCGCTTCTAAGACCTATACTCAATCTAAGAAGAGGAAGCATCTTGCCCCTAATGATTAATCCAGGAAGAAGTCTTCCTCGCAGAATAAGCTTATTGATCAATCTACCTGAAAGTCTCCCCAGGAGTTTTTTGATAAGATCTTCACTTCAAACCTATTTCTAATGATCAAATTTAAGAGAGAGGTCTTCAACCGAGAAGACCAATAGGATGCTGTAAGCCAAGAGCTTGTTTCTAAGGTGTTGAATAAGGAGATGGCAAGTACAAACTCTATCAACTTTTTTATTAGGTATTTCTTCATCTGTGATTAAATAGTTAGCTGCTTAGAACTTTGATTACATTTTGATATGTTAGTTTCAACATTTCAGGCACCTGTACTATACTTACATCCTCCCCCACAGCCTCTAAGACAAGATCAAGTTCATCCGCCTTGAAAATATCAGGTGCTAGGGTGATGGCATGAAGGAAGATGTCAAGCAAAATCATACTAGGTTTATGGAGGATGAATTCATAAGAAGGGTCCTAGACATAAGGGACACTTACTTCTTTGTGCCTTACACTTAAGGGTAGGAATATCATTAAATCTACTTAAATTAGTTTTTATTTATTTTCTAACTGTCATAATGGTGTGATCGATTATTGTACTTAAGGAGTATTGGATGCTTATAGTGCTAAACCCAATGCAAAAAAGATTTGGTTTTACGACTATATGGGCGGGGATCCAGATAAGAGACCATACATGCCGGAGACATTCAATTGGTAAGTTATCCATTCATCATTTCTTATAATTCAGTTTAGTAGCTTGCATGTTTCTATATATATAATTTTTTATTTTATTTTCTCATAGCAGTGTACAGGTACCAGATGCAGAATGGTCTCAACTGCAACAATTGCAACCTCACCGATGGGTGCTTTAGATACGCCTTCTAATGGTTGCATCAAAAGGTATATATATTATTTACCAATGACTATAATATTAAATTGAAACACGTATATAGTTTACACATATGACTGACTGACAAATTTTTCTTCTTATTTTTTTATAGTGCCTAAAGCAAAAAGACATGAGCAATGATTGTGGGCACTATGTGATGTAGTATATGAAGAACATTATCACGCATGATCCTAAAAATATTAATACAAATAAGGTATATTATATGTTCAATTTGTTCACATATACATTCGGTCAGCTATATATTACAATATCTAACTTCCATATACTTTTTCCTTTTCGCAAACTGTTTTAATGCCTTATGATATTTTGAAATTCATAAATGGAAGAAATGCTGAAGAGTTAGCAGCATCTATGCAACATCAGCTGGAGAGTAATTAATACATAGTATGCTGTAAATTTCTAGATGCTCATGATTTGTTTATTTTAAAGTTTTGGTTTTAATAATGTATATATGTACATGAATGACTATAAATATATTCTAATTTGTTATATTGTTTTGTATATGAATGAAAATATAAGTATATATTGTGATTCATTTTGTAAATATATATGCAGGGGGATCTTGAAAGCAAAAACCCATGCCCCATTTTTCTTAAAAAAAATTTAGCTTCAATAAATTACAGTTGTTACCTAACAACCGCTATTTATGCCAACTATATATAACGGTTGGTTATTTTGAAAAGGGTTAAAGCCCACTTTTGCCCTGGAAGTATTCGCTTGGGGCCAATTTTGGCCCGGAATTTTTTCGAGGGCCAATTTTGCCCCGGAAGTTTCAAATTTGGAACAATTTTGCCCTTACGTTAGTTTACCGTTAGTAAGGGTTAGTTGATAGTTATTAGGGGCAAATTTGCTCCAAATTTGAAACTTCTGGGGCAAAATTGCACCTTAACCCAATGACCGTTGCTCAGGCACATCGAACGCTGCTCTTCCAGCCGCTGGACCCTACCTCCAGCTGAGCCATGTTGTGCAGGCTATTAAACAGAAAAGAGAACTCTTCTCGAGGCCCCTGCTAACGTCTCCGGAATCACTAACGTTACTGTCAGCTGCCACATCCTGGTTCAGGATTTTGACCTGATTCCCTTTCGAAGTACGAGCTTCCCTCGTCTCTTAGGATCGACTAACTCATGTGTAAGTACCGTTCACATGGAACATTTTCCCTCTTCGGCCTTTAAAGTTCTCATTTGAGTAGTTACTATTACCACCAAGATCTGCATTGATGGCCGCTCTGCCCAAGCGCTGAAGTGTGCGACCTATACCTGGCCATCGGGGGAAGCCTGTTTGAGAGTAGTAGCAAATATTCAAATGAGAACTTTGAAGGTTGAAGAGAGGAAATGTTTCATGTGAACGATACTTGCATATGAGTTAGTCGATCCTAAGAGACGGGGAAGCCCGTCTGATAGAGTGCAGCACACGTACTTTGAAAGAGAATCCGGTCAAAATTCCTGAACAGGGACATGACAGTTGACAGTAACGTTAGTGAGTCTGGAGATGTCAGCAGGGGCCTTAGGAAGAGTTATCTTTTCTGTTTAACAGCCTGCACACCCTGGCTCAACCAGAGGTAGGGTCCAACGGCTGGAAGAGCAGTGTTCGATGCGCCCGAGTAACGGTCATTGGGTTAAGGTGCAATTTTACCCTTGAAGTTTTAAATTTGGAGCAAATTTGCCCTAACTAACGGTCAACTAACCCTGGCTAATGGTCAACTAACGTAAGGGCAAAATTGTTCTAAATTTGAAACTTTCGAGAGAAAATTGGCCCTCGAAAAACTTCCGGGCCAAAATTGGCCCCAAGCGAATACTTCCGGGGTAAAAATGTCCTTTAACCCTTTTGAAAAAACCATTATATAAGTTAATAGATATATAACGAGTGTTAAAGCGGAACCGTTATATATGTATTATGCAAGCATTACCATATATTATGACAGTTGTTTATATGTGCTCATTAATTATTATCACAATAATAAACATATCATAGCCTCACCGAACGTTAATACCTAACTGGTGTTATATTATAACTATTATAATATGTCTGGAGTAAATAATAGTTCGGAATCATAATATATCTGCGTCAAGCTTTTCTACTGGTGGTGTATATGACGGTTCGGAACCATTATATATGATAGATAATAACTGTCATATATTACGATTTCTGAAATAATGACCTTTTGGAGATACATTTGGCCTTTCACACGTCCATGCAAATTTTTTATCGTCAACATCGTCGTCTTCTATGATATTAATTATTATTATTATTATTTGCCTTCCATATATATACACATATATACGCCCCTAGGCTATGTTCATTATATTATTGCATGTGTATGTGACTGGATCCATGCAGTTTCGTGTGTATGCGCGATTAAATACAAAACATCGTCAAGTTAAAAAGCGAGACACGTCACATTTCATTTCTAGTTAACACGTAACCCCCCCCCCCCTCCTTGTTTTTTCACTCAAAGGTGCGGATACTAATGACAATTATAAGTGAGATTAAACCTCTAACCTCCCGTTTTTAGGAAGGTTATATAAGGCGACAGGCAACCCCTTCTACTCTTTTTCCCTTTAAATTCTAATCAATCCATTCATCAGTCAGTATTATTATAATTTTACTGTCTTACATACTAATTTTGAAAGTTATCACTAAAAAGATTCTTATATTGATGATTAGTCACAATTCTTTTTAAAGTTTAAATATGTCATTTGGAAATAATATTGTAACTCAGTGGTATGAAAACTTCTCTGTAAGTAAGAGATCACTTGTTCAATCTGGCTTGTAATAATAAGTCATTATTGCTTATTGCCTGCTCTTTAAATAACAAAAGGAAAAAAAAAAAAAAATGAAAGCATGTCATTTAGCTGATCATACTACAATGCATCTAACACGTGCTAACCACGAATTTTGAAAAAATGTTGCTCTCTGAAAAATAAGTTTTTACAGCCACTACTTCAGTCTCTGCTACATCCTTACTTTTTATCATAACCCAATAAAACAACAGCCATTAATTGTACATATAATCGCAACATCTGGGTGAGTACTTGGTCCTTCAATGTAAAAATTTAATTGATAAGGTACTCCATTTGCTTCTTAATATAAGACCAAATTGAAGAATACATCTTGATTCTAAATATAAGATCTATTTTCCATATTTAATATTTATCTATCTTTTTCAAAATTACCCTTATTGATGCTTTTTCAATAATAATTAAGTAAAAGAAAGATGAAAAGAATTAAGGAAGACGATTAAGGTGTTTTAGAAAAAATAAGTCATATAAACTAACTTAATTAACTTTTTTAATTTAATCAAATTGAGTAAATATGTTTATATTTAGGATTGGAGGGAGTAACAAATTACAACCTCTATATATACATATAAACGTGCAAACAAAATGAAATGAGCATTATGCATGCTTAAAATTTGTAAGCTGTCTTTCGGTTAATGGCAGTAATAATTGATTTGTGGTCCGCCATGAAAAACACTCACCACCAATTCAGATGGATCATTATTTTACCTTGGCGTAGTTAATGTCTATGTGATCATCTTACCATATTTATAAGTTACTTTCACCCGTATTTCACAGAAACTAAAAAACAAACCCTAAACTTTATTAACTCAATCTAGCTCTCAAAATTTAATAAATTTTCAACTTTACCCCTATTTAATACTTTGTTGGCTCTAAATATAGGTCCACAATAAATAAAGAGTAAAATTATACATTTATGTATAAAGATAGCTAAATGACTTATAAATATGATAAAAAATCTTCAATATCTCCTTTATAAATAAGACTAGAGGAGTGTGTGTTGCGTGTATATACACACATAAATAAAACACTTAATCATAGTATATGTTGTGTATAATTATATTATATATCAGTTTATAAGTCAGGTAAATTAGTTTGGAGAAAAATGATAAATATAAAACTTTGATGCATGTAACTTATTTAACTTCCTTAATTTTTTTAAAAAAGTCAACTAACTCTTTTATTAAAATAATAATAATATAGCATGCAAGGAAAAAGTGAGACATGTTGGAAATATAAGCAATGGTAAACATTACTATTTTTATTTTTTTAAGGAAAATGGGAAGAATATTGACTACTTTTCCACGGAAATAGATAAGGGAAATTTGCAATCAAGTCCCAATTAACAGACTTAATTGCAACCAAATCCTTCAAAATCATTAAATTGTAGTGAAGTCACAAGGGAACTGTGTTCTATTAATTCTAAACATGAAAGTACACTTTTACCTCTTTATTAGTAATGACAAATTTAGAGTAGCCAACGATAAGTTTAGAGCCTCCAATGACAACTTACACAATAACAAGTGACTACAAAAACTATTAGTTCAAAAGGTAAATATAACTTACAGATGTTGTTCCTTTCTTGCATCATTCTTTGTTGATTGTGTACTGTTATCTGCATTCTCTCATACATACACATGACCATTTTCTCAATTTAATAAAATGTTATACTCCTACATCATCTACAGGGTGCACAAAGGTTGTTGCATCAAAGATCAGTGTGAATTTCAAGAAAATTCTACTAAGCTACTTCCTTTTCTAACAATTGATGCGACAATTGTTCTCAACTCCTTATACGTAATGCCTTCCTTTGTGGCTTTTTTTTTTTTCTAATGCTACCCCCACATATTGCAAATCATAATCTCCTCCATATAAAAATAGTTCCACTATATGCAAGAAACATAATATATGCTTTCCTGATGTACTCGCTATTTTTTCAGTCACCCTAGAACAAAGTTGTTATTAACAATACATGAGCAACACTGATAACCTTAGAGCATTATATTGACGACACATTTTGAAATCGCATAATAGAGGTTATAAACACATAAAGCTTCATTTTTCAAATTTATTCTTGTCTAAACACACAAAAACAAAACACAATGTCTGCAGCAGAAATCCATGCCCTCACACACACACACTCAATGAAACAACAACATAAATCATAAAGGCAGTATATAATTAACAATCATTAAATGCTTTAAATTTGTCATTACTAACAAAGGGCAAAATTGTACTTCTATGTTTGAAATTAATAACACTCAGCTTCCTTAGGACTTCACTGTAATTTGATGATTTCTTGGAATTTGATTGCCATTAAGGGTGTGTTTGGAAGAGCGATGGGAAAAATAGAGTTTCTCAATTTAGCGTTTGGTAATTTTAGTTTTGGTAAAAGCTCGATTGTGTAATGTGATTTATGTTTGGAACAGCGATGGGAAAAATGACTTTTGTAAAAATAAAACTTGTTTGGATTGAGTTAAGCACAAGTGACTTTTGTGATAATAGTAAGAGAGAGTGGGTGGAAAAATATTTTAAAGGGTTAAAAACACCAAAAAATAGTTTAAAATAATTTTTGGAACTGAAAAAGTACATTAAAGATAAAATTGCAATCAGTCTGATAACACATTGGGTACAGTTGAAAAAATATTTTAAGGGTTAAAAACACCAAATAATAGTTGAAATTAATTTTTGTAGCAAAAAAAGTACATTAAGGGTAAAATTGCAATAAGTATGATAGTACACTGGACACAACTGAAAAAATATTTTAACCATTCTCACTCTCCCCAAAAGCTAAATCAGTAAAAGCTAAGAAATGGAGCTTATGGTAAAAGCTATTAAGATAAAATTAAGCTCGATTGCTCACCGGTGAAACAAACACTGCATTTTTTTTTCCAGTTTGGCAATTGAGCTTAAAGGGCCAATTGAGCGTTTGGGGGGTGCAAACGCTCCCCCCAAACACACACTAAGTCTGTGAATTGAGACCTAGTTGCAATTTTCCCAATAAGTAAACCGCATTCGGTTATTTCAAAATAGACTTGTTATATATCCCTCTTTCGGTCCTAAGTATAAGAGCTGACAGAGAGATTGCATACTTTAAATATAAGGCTACAATCTATTTTATTTCTTAGGTTTATAACTTTTCTCGAAATTATCCCTAGTCATTGCACACATTAAAGGGGTTTTATACAAATGATTAAAAATGGAGTATTTAAAAGAAATCAATACATTTTTTTAAACAAATAACTAATTTCTTTAATCTTTGCAACTTAGTTATCTAATTTCCATATTAAGGATAAGATGTAGTGTGTGTGTGTAGAGAAATACTTACATACTCCATAAATACCACATTATCTGAATGCTGTCCAATGAAAAAGAACAACTCAAATCATTTTAATCTTAGTTGGCTGATGACTCATATAAAAATAAATTCAAAATTTATCTTGTTTTTAAGAAAAAAAATCTTAATTTGAAAAAAAAATAAAAGAAATTTATGATCAACCAATATTTTTCTTAAAAACAAGATAAAATTTAAAATTTTTGAGATGATTTATTAGCCAACGAGAATTAAAATGATATGAGTGTTGGAATTATTGTATAAATAATGTGGGTGTGTCAAATGGAACAAGTCTCATATTGCTTGAGAGTGTGAGTGTCCAAGTGTATGAACTTAGATAAGTAAATGAGTCGAGAGGAGGAATGAACTTGCACAACAACAAGCCACATGAAAATCCGGCAATTTCCCTTGTGCACGAGTTATATACTAAACACCTTTTATTTAGTAAAGGCATTTTTGTAGATTTACAAAAAGGAAAAATATTTTGGAACAAATACTTCCCATTTAAATGTCACAATCACTTTTACTTTTATTGTGAAATATGGACGTTGCATATATTGAAACTCATGATTATTCACATTTATCTGTGGGACCTACACGATTGGAACTTTAGAAGCATGAATCAGTTTTTCCATTGCTTTTGTGAATGTTGTTATTGCTTTAAAGTCTCATATCAATAGCTTTGAATTGTTTAATGGGTCTTTATTGCTTTTAACGTGTGAGCATTATGGACCAACGTTTGAAAATGTCAAAATGAATTTCTACAACGTTTGAAACCATGGAGTTAATCACATTAACGTGATTATTTTGGTGACTTTTCAAATGGTTTGTTGCCTATATAAAGGGTGTTTTAGTTTGAGGTTGATGACATCTAACTCTTAAGCCTTTGAGCATTTCTCTCCTCCTCTGATTTTTACCTGATGAGTTCAATTATATTTCGTTGTTCTGTTCACCCTGTTCTTGCAGGAAGAATTCGTTTTATCTTGGGGAGTGCCGCTTCCTCTTAGCCGGTGGTTGCGGAATAGCTCTTAAGGACAGCGTCCTTGGACGTGACTCGGATTATTCATTTTCATTTAGGTGCTGCCGCCGATAGGATCTGCAGAACACTAGGTGGTGTTGGATGATTCACTTGATCGTATGTGAATTTAGGTGCTGACGCCAACAATGAGTTGTTATATTTTCAGTTGACAGAGTTCAGATGACATTGTACTCTTAGAATATGTAAGTATTTCTCATATATATATATATATAATGTAATTGGTGTTTTGTAGGTAGTGAAGAGAAAAAATGTGGTGATCAACACAGGAGAGGAGTGGGATCGTTGAGCGTCGTTGGTGGACGATAGAGTAACCAATTGAGTTGCCTCAAAAATAAAATGTTCCATCCATCATTTGCATATTTTGATTGATAATGACACCAAATTGCCTTGTGAGAGTTACAGCCCCATGTGGCTTACTCATACCAGATTTTGACAACATAAAATATGCCTCCTCATAATTTTCATCTTCAACTTAATTAGTTGATAAAAAATCATTATGTTCTAATTAAGACAGTGTCTTGTTATTTGTACTCTAGTTGTCTTGAAAAAATATTAATGTCTTTGCCACCACAACTAACTAATAACTATAGAAGAAATCCCATACACACACACACACACACACACACACACAAGATCATTGTTTTCTACTTACTTTTATGACAAGTGCACAAATTATACATTAACATGGTAATAATAAAGTGAAGCCTTAAATAAATATTGCAAGCAATCTGCTACGACAAGTTTCAGGAGCATAACTGTTGAATCTCATGCTAATAGTGTAGTTTTTTAAATCAAAGAATACTCTACATTAATTAAAAAAAGATTGAATTGGGTGAAAGTTTGAGTCATATAAAAGTACACTTGTGTGTGTGAGAGAGGGGGGGGGGTGTTATTATAAGTTAGATAAGGCAGGTTTGGGTTGTTGAAACCAATTAGTGTCTGTTTGGGTTAGTGATAAAAGCTGCTTTTGCAATATAATTCATGGTGTATGAGGTAAATATGTGAGAGGAGTTTTGTCTTGACTTGTGTGGATGTGTTTTTTGAACGCTAACTTAAATAGGCCCTAATAGGAGCGAAAGCACAAGCTTTAATCTAAGCTTTGACTGTAAAGATGGATTTGAAGGCAGATAATGAATGAAGCTCATCTGATGAATTATGGCAGTTTGCACTTATTTATAGGCGCTTTCTCACACTAATGATAATCGCCCCACTTTTGTCACATTTATACGTACTATGCCTCTAGGATAATGCTAAGGGTCTGATATAGGTTTTATAAAGTTTTTGGTGTCTGGTTCGTTAAACTCATTTCTAGCTAATAAAGAACTTTTTATATCAAGTAAAATTCACTCATATTTAATATCCTGATAAAAATATATATGTAAAGGGATCGAGGGAGTATTGAAGACAAGCTTTCTTGTGAAATTGAAACTGTAAAAAAGGACTGGAAAAAGCGTGCGTGTGTACTATATGGTTTTCTAACTTTATGTAAGGTCTCAGTTTGGTTTTTTAATTTTATAAATTATTTTCTTAATCAATTAGGTCATCTAACCCTTATATATTGTTAATCTCAAATAATTTTTTTTAACCATTGTTACAACAACAATAAAGACTTATTCCACTAGTTATGTTATTCAATATTATTTTTATTTTGAAAAATTAAACTTAACATATCAACATTTGTAAATTTTTTATCAACATTTAAAATATCAATACCAGCATTTTTTTGTCAATAGAACTAATTATGTTTGAGTCAAAAGACTAAAAACACACTAATTTATAGCATTAAAGGATTTTCAAATGTGCGTGTCTTGTCGCACTTCTACTACAGTACTCTTTTGCTGAAGCTAGTTGGACGGTTTAACTCACTTGCGTCCAATCTCTTATCATTTAACAAGTATTTATGTGAACAAAGCTATAATTGGGAAACAAAATCGTACGGCAATGTCTGATCCACATGGGCGAATTGGAAATTGCATACCATACCCTTCAATTTATAATATAAGTCATTCTTCTTTCAGCTTGATTTGGTCCTAGAGTATTTAATATTTTTTCTTTATATTTTCCTCCTATATACAATCAAACTTTATAAACAAATAATTAATTCGTTATAATTAATGTAGTATTGACGTTTGTGATCAATAACATATTTAAAAAGCCTCGCTTTACAAATTATTTACATAGTTAATATTATAATTATCTTTTAACTAATATTTTCGTGGACTTAAGTTAAACCAAAGTAATATTATAAATGGAAGGAGTATTTGATTTATGCACCCAAGGCCGATATTCTTCAGCCAACTAAAGCC
Source organism: Inga oerstediana (assembly GCA_963210345.1). Lineage (NCBI taxonomy): Eukaryota > Viridiplantae > Streptophyta > Magnoliopsida > Fabales > Fabaceae > Inga > Inga oerstediana. The sequence goes on from OY723406.1 coordinate 72,798,589, forward strand.
TATGATGCGCATATTATTGCTTCATTAAATTCAGTGCTTTACCTAGTCATAGTATTCTTTAATTTGTCAGTCTAGGTGATGATCATACAAATTATAGGAGTGTAAATTTTTTATTGGGGGAAATAATGTCTTCCACTGTTTTTCATGACACATTATGATAATCAATTATTATATATGTAGCAGGACATTAATTCAGCCAAAATTAATGAGGAAGCATATTTGAGCTGGTCATTAGGCATTGGTGATAAGAGAATCCAAACATGAATTTGCATGCACCTTGATTAATTAATTAAGAGAAATAATTTGAGCTTTTGGATTCTCTTTTAGCAGGGTAGTGATTGATGAGTGCAGAAACATGTAGGAATTGAGCAATGAATCGGCCACTACATAAAGGATAAGGAGGCACTTTATTGTGAAAAAGGGCCATATATAAATCTCTCAAAGCTTTAAGGAAAAGTGATCATGGCGGGTGAGCAAAATGAACATTTCTCATCAACATATATAGAAAAAAAAAAAAAAAAAAAAGGCCATCACTAATCCTGCACAAAGGAAACCCCACAATTATAAAACTCCAAAGCTGATCTATATATACAAATTCCAACTCTCGATTATATTCATAAGCTAATTAACACCCACAGAAACATATATAGTGCTTGATGCGATGTGATGAGGAAAAGGCTTCATTTTTTAGATGATTATATGTTCTTACTTTGTGTATATTTTGTAAAGGATATGGGATGGGCCCTTCAAGCACCCAGCTTGTTTCCCACACAATTCAATTCCCTCAATAATTGAGTCTCCCATAGATTAGCAGCATTGTTCATGTATGTATGTGTCAACCTGTTTCTTTCCACCATCTTCCAATCAAACTCTCACAAATTTTATCACTTTTTGCTCATCTTTTTTTTTGCCTCAACAACATCGATATCTATACACATTTGTCAAGCACTTTCCTCTATATACTCTACAAATATCAAGAGTTGACTTTAATTTTGGGATATATATATATATATATATATGGGATCTCCTCAATTATATAACCATATTACTATTGTTGTAGTTGAGATTGCACAGTAATTGCCATCATGTGACACCTATCTGACTCTATGTTTCATCTTGTTCTAGACGCTGCACCTCATTGGATCCCTCTTAATATATTAACTTGTGCGGCTCCTCCTATTTGCATTTGGACTAATTGCTTAACTCATATATTCTTATTTTATGGAATATTCTACTTTCAAATTTCATGTTTTTCTGGGGATCAAGTTTTTAAATTCCATGTGTAAGAATTTTGAGCGTACCTGAAATCCGGTTGATTTGCTAAAGTATCCACACAAAACTGAAGCATCGATGCAAACTCCGATTATGTTACACAGCAAATACACCAAAAATAAAGGAATAGAAAAGAACTTTTATAACAGAACCTTTTAGAAGGAGAATTGTGTGTTATTATTTAGACTCCATACTCCCTCAATCCCACATGCATCCTCTATATAGCTTACATGAGAATAGACATAACTATTAAATCACAAAAGGATATTTTTCTTTATGAACTCATGTCTCTCCATGATAACCCTTATTGAATCGGGCTTGGGTCCTAATCCTTCAATGATTGACTAATATATTCCAACACCATGTTTAACTAAACTCTTTGTTTTTAGTTTAATTACTGTGCAATCTCAACTACAACAATAAAAACAGAGTTTAATTAAACATGAAATTTAAAAACTTGAAACCCCCCCCCCCACTCCTCTAATACATAATATAAGATTTATTTATCTATTTTGAAAAATTAAGAAAGCTAAATAAATTATTTAATTATAACATATATAACATAACCTCTCTAAAATATTCCTGCATAACAAGATTACATTACATATCTATTTATAAATTAGGCAAATTATTTGAAGAAAAATGATAAATATAAGAAATAAAATGAAAAAAAAAAAGTCTTACATTTATAAATAAAATTTACTCTCAAATTATGTCCTGGATCCTGAAGGAGTATATGCTAAAAATTCTGTTAACTTTTCATGAGAGGATATAATTGTTGCAGACCGAGATTACTAACTATATATACGGTGATTCTTCTGCATGTTAGGAGAATTAAAAAATAACCATAAATAAGAAGAAAGATTTTAATTTGATAGAAGGAACTTCACCTTTTGATTCTTTTGAAGAGTCGTTGCATGTGTGCTGGAGGTTATGCAAGGAATGTCTTTTCTAATTAAATACGACAGAGCTTGTATAAATATTGAAATTTCCTCAACACTGTGGGAGGATAGGTATTTTTAAATGGGTTTTGGTGAGTCATTAAAGTGATGGACTGATGGTCTTTCTTGTTCTAATGTTTGTTTGTTTTCAAGTTAACAAGGCGCATTTACTTATTTAAATTTAAAGTTTAGAATTAAAATAACTTGAATTTTAATAATTAAAACTAACAGAATGAAATGATTTATTTAATTTTATTAGAAATCTAAGGCCCATATATAACATTCAATTCAAAATATTTACTATACATAAATAATTAATTTTCAAATTAATTTATTTAAATACAATGAATAAGTTTTTACATATATAAATTTAAGTATCTCATCACCCATTATCTTAAAAAGGGTCGCCCGGTAACCCCCAGGTCACAAGTCTGAAACCTTACTGTTGCATTAAGACTTCATCACCCAGAGTCTTAAAACCATATATTTATAATATCTCATAAAGGAGACAACATGTTTTGGGGTTTGTTTTGTTTGACGTATTGTTTCTTATTTAGGCCATACAATGCCAAAAAAAAAATAAAGGCAGATAAGAGTGAATTCTGTATTCACTTTTTTGTATGCTTTCTGATGAAAAAGGAGATGATAGATACAGCGGCACAAAGGTGTGAAGTAAAATATAGTTGTATATTTACATACATGTCATGTAGAATGTGAAGGCAGAGTATACATATATCATCACATTCTATACAACAGTTTTGTCAGTGAAAAGAATAGGCAGAAACCAGCTGAGCTCCATTGCTATTTAAGTAACTACACCAAAAAGAGCTACTTGCTGGTCTCCAAAGATCCTCCCACTTCAATCAGACCCCAATCAAGAAAATGAATAGAAAACAAACATGGAGGGAGGGATTCCGGGGACACATATCTATATCTGCAAGCATCCCTCTGATGCATCATCTCCTCCACTTTACTTAATTATATTTTAGTCTCAGGCCTGCGTCTGCAAATCCTTTGAGTCTATGAATGTCCCGTGGAATCCATAGGGAACTCTGGAAGGAAGCTTAATGGAAGCTTCTAACTTCAAATTCATGGCGTTCACAATTCGCATTTCTGACGCCCACTCCTTCTCATCATGCACAAATGTTAGGATATAGCCATCGTCTTCTCTTTCTGAATTTTGGTCCCTAGGAAGAAACAGAGGCTCCCCTCCGAATCTTTCGTCGCCATACATGTACTTGTTAATCTCTCCAGTTAAGAGGTCCACTTTGGCAAAGCCTGAAACTTTAGGCCATGGTTCTGCAAGTGCCAAATACCCGTACCTTGTTTTCCTCCCCAGCTTGTTCTTGTTTACCATCCCGGCTTCTAAATTCACCTGCTCTGTTTCCGATATAATGGGTCGGCGCGTCGACTTGCCGGTCTTGAGATTTAGTCGAATTTCGCAGAGAACACTCTTCAAACTCTCGTCGCATTCATTGAAAATGGAATCAGCCGGCGTCATGCAGGACCCAATCACCACAACCTCATCACTCTCTGGCTCTTCCCACGCATTCCACAGATGAAAACAGAAACAATCAGGAGCTTCCACCCATCTCACCCCTGAAGAATCGCTTGCATTTTTGTCCAAAATTCCAAAACGACACATCTTTTTCTTATCATATATCACCGGAGAGCCACCACGAATCATCTCAGAAAGCTTGAACACCACCTGCTGATCTGGGATCACCACGAACCTCTCTGTTATGGCGAAATCATGCATCATAGTGGGCTCAGACAGATTAATAGGAACGTCAGGGGATTTTTCACCGTCTGGGGAGACGCAGAAGTACTTCAAGTATGGTTTCTTTACAACATCATAGCTGAGAGCGAACAGATCTCCGGTGACGGGGTCCACCTTTGGGTGGGCAATCATTGTCGATTTTAACTGCCCATCGAAATCGTAACGACCAACGGTCTCGAGGTCTCCATTGGGGGTGACTCGAACATGGTAAGGGAAATCATCTTCAGACATAGCGAGAAGATGATTGTTGAAATACACCAATCCGGCGTTTGCCACGCCCATTCCATGGCTTCCATCGACGAGGCCGAAGAGCCCACGAGCGTAGAACAGAAGGAGACGAGCGATGCCAGAGTGACCATGAAGCTCTCCGATTGCTTTGGGGAACATGGGGCGACCCAAGGTTTTTTCTTGAACCAGACGGTGCGTTTTAGTTAATCTGCAGGCATAGCTGGCAGAGCCGTCTTTGAATTGAACGGCGTGGACCATACCGTCGCCGTCGAAGAAGTGGTGACCGGCGACTGGCTCGTAAAGTGGATTGGCTCCATTACGGAGGTAAACGCCACGAATGCAGGAGGGGATAGTGCCGGAGACGGGGAGGGAGTGGCGGACGGGGTTCTCGGGCACGGGAGCAAAGTTGCCGGCTATTTGGACAGTGGGGTCGGCAGTTTTGGGAAGTGGGTGGCAGCGCTCGTGGGAAATCAAGGCAGATTCGACGGCGTCCAAGGCGAGAGAGGCAGCCTTCTGAAGAAGGTTCCATTTTTGAGGCAGAGGAGGAAGGTGGTGGTGTTGATGGTCGGGGAATTGGAGTGTGTGGAGGGAGCAAGTAGTGGAGTGAGGAGAGAGTGAGTGTTTAGGGAGCTTAGGATTAATAGTCCAAGAAGGAGAAGAGGAAGCAGCAAGAGAAGGAGGCATGGCTGAATTTGAAGTTGCAGAAGAAGTAGGAGGAACGAGGAACGAGGAAGGAGGAGGAATGATGAGATTGGGGAGGATCACTCCTCTTGTTCTATTTATATGTAATTTTATTTCTCTTAATTTTGGTCTTTTTTAATAAATAATTTTTAATTTTTATTTGAAAATGTAAATTTTTTTTATTTGTTTTTATTAAATATTTATTCTCTCTTATATATTATATTCTTTATCTCTCATATTTTTTATCTATTCTCTTTTTTATATTTTTCATAAATCGAGACATCAATAAAAAATATGATATTTTTAATATATTTATTTCTTTTAATCATTACATCATTTTACACAATAAAAAAAATATTTATAAATATGACTGAATGAGTATATATATATAAGTGACGGAGAAAGAAGCCCCACATGTAGGAGGAGTCCACGTGTAACTCTACTCAAATGGTAGGTTAGAGGGAGAGAGACTGAGAGTGATGATGCTAGAATTGCTAAAATGGACTTTGGATTTTCTGACTCCCAACAATTACGTAAGGAGACAGATAACTTATTATTTCTTAAACTCCCAAAACATGTAATCTTGTATAAGCCTACTTTTTCCTCTTTTTCATGACACCTTCAATTCAACCACACCTCCCCAGTGGCAGTGGGCATTGGCTTATTCTCCCCTCCATTCCCCCTCCATTTCCTTTTTCTTGTCATTATCATTATACCCACTTCTAATAATTGGGATTTAATATTTTATAATAATATATTATAATATTAAATAAAAAATAATTTAAATATATAAAAAAATATTACTTGAATTTCAATTGCTATATTCTTGTACTTCCTCCGATTCTTATTATGAGACACTAATTACTCCCTCCGATCCTATTTATAAATAACTTTATCCTTGATTGTACAAAACAAATTGATAGTTAAAAGTAATAAATGTGTCAAAAATACTATATTTTTTTCATATATGCCTCTATTTATGAAAAGAGTATAAGAGAAAGAATAGATAAAAAGTATGAGAGATAATTAGTATAAGATATACTCCCTCATTATAAGATAGAGTTGACTTTTTTTGAGAAATTAAGGAAGCCAATTAAATTACTTTAGAGCTTTTATATTTTTATTTTTTTCTCTAAACTAATTAATTTGATTAATAAACTAATATATAATTTAAGGATACTAAAAATATAAACACTCTAAAGTAATTTAATTGACTTCTTTAATTTCTCTAAAAAAGTCAAATTTATTTTATAATTAGGACCGGAGGGAGTAAGAGATAATAACATTTAATAAGGGTAAAATAGGAAAAAGAAGCTTACATTTTCAGACAAAAAGTAAAAATTGATTATAAAAGGGACCAGTCTTATGAGAAAGAAAATTGCTTATAAATATGACCGAAGGGAGTAATATTTAATGAATTTTTTTTTCTGGTCCACGAGAGTTGTTTAAACATTTAATGATCTTTTTTTCATTTTTGTCTCTTATTAATTATATGCATTACATCAAATAAAAAGTTAGTGATAATTTTATTTACTTTATCTCTCTCTCTTGCACTCTCATAAATAGGGACATATTAAAAAAAAATTTAAAATATAAATTTAACAATAAAGTCTTAACAAATGAACACTTGATATAATTATGTTTTACTGGATACAAAAATATACATCAAATTATGTTTTACTGGATACAAAAATATACATCAAATTTTTTGAATGGGAAAAACAACAAATTATGTTTTACTTTTTCCTTTCGCGGCACCCACGTACTTTCCAACTCATCCCATCATTCGCAACTCCCACTTGGCCTTCCCTCTCTTCAGACCATCTCCTCTCCAGCCTCCCCCTCACCATCACCGTTTCCCTCCTTCTCTCCCTCGAACTAAAATATGGGGTTGGTTGTGCTTGTCTGGTTCAAATATCAGAGGCTTATCTTCATTAATCTTCATTAATATTACTCCTTACTCTCACTCACAACAAATCGCGTACTTTACCGTTTTGCGATTGGGCTCGCGCGATAATTCTGCCATAAATCCAACCCCACAACAGTCCTTGTCCAAAGCCGGATCATAGAGGCCTAGCTGCTTATCGGGCACGGCCGACAATGCCGATCGAACAACCACCCTCGGCTTGGGTGACCGCCCAGGAATATCTGACTTCTAAACACGTAATTTTTCCAATCCCGACGCTCTGCACGAACGCAATCGACTTTCGAGAAAAGTTCTTCTCTACCAAGCATGATGATTTCCTTGTAGTTAAGTATCGAGTGACTTTGCCATCGAGTTTATTTGAAGGGCAAACATTGAGTTGATGGTTGTTAATGGCGGGAAGAGCACAAGAAGAGCGAATCGGAAGATGTATAAAGGAAAGGGAGTTGGACATCTTTGGATAAAATCCAAGAAATTCCATCTAATGATTATTAGGTGATGATTTTATATTCGGAAAAAGAACTTAAAAGCTCTATGTTCAAACCAAGCAGATATCAGTATTTTAAAAGGTATTGAACAGGCAATTAGTTGCTGGACGAGGTAAATCTGAGAAAGGTGGGGAGTTTGAATGTTGAAATGGATTTATAATCAGAGGAGGCTAGAGAGGAGAGGGGTTGAAGACAGAGGTGGGGATTGTGAATGATGGGATGAGTTGGAAAGCATAGAGCTTAGAATCAGGGACGGCCCTAAAGAGCTCGGGATCAGGAAAATTGCAGTTTTTTAAGGCCCGGCCTGAGAGATATAACTATTTTTCCTGCATATTTTCCCTAGAAAGATATAATTAGTAAATTACAACGATTAAAGTTCTAATTTAATACATAAATGTTGTCAACATTAAGGTTTAAATAACACGTCTCTTGCAACAAACAAACACAGTTACTAATATATAATTAAAGGTAAAATCATGTCCATAAATAACTCACACAAAGGTCAAAGTATAAGAAGATAAGAAGCTAAATACTCTAACCTCTAAACAATATGAGTATGACGACTATCATTTTCACCTTCTTCGCCACTATCATCAATTTCAAAGACATTTGATTGTGTTTCACTTTGAGCAGTAGGTTCAAGTAGTAAAATAATTACAACCTCCATAAAAAATCATACTCTATCAGGCAAAATAGTATATAATATGATTTTAGTCTAAATAGACAGAACAATATACTCAAAAATCACAATATGATTCAATTAGACAAAACAATATACTCAAAAATCATACTATATATAATATGAGGACAGAGTAACATATAGATTCAATAAGGTAATTCAAAAATGTAACATGGTTCCTTTCCAAGTAAAAAAAATAAAAAATAAACGGGCCTAAAGAGCCGGCCCTTTTAAGCCCGAGGCCCTACAGGGCCGGCCCTTTTAGACCTGACTTCCTTTTAAAGCTATAATTTATAAGCCCGGCCCTTGAAGGGTCAGGGCCTAAAAGGGCCGGCCCGACGGTCTCGGCCCATTTTCCTAGCTCTAGGAAAGCATATGGCTCCCATAAAAGGAAAAAATAACGGAGATTTGAAAAAGTTAATAGAATTGTAGGTTTTGCGCCATTTGAAAAATTTTATGTGCATTTTTATAGGTAATAAAATATAATTGTGTTAAGCACCCCTTCATTAAAATTTTGTTGTCGAATTTGTACCTTAATTCCATAAAAAAAAGTTTAGTTCAAAATATACTTATTATGTTTAATTAATTTTAACCATCTTCTTAAACCTTGTAATTTAGTTATCGAGTTTTTATAAATAAGATCAGAGGGAGTACCTATATTCTTGTAGGCAACAAGACTGATTTATGATTTTGAAGTTTAAGTAATATTTTCTTGTCTTTAATCTAACTATAGTATTAATATTTTAAATTTATTTATATATATCTTTGTATTTAATATTATAATATTATTGTTATAAAATGTTAAATCTCAATCATTAAAAGTTGATCTAATGATAGGAAAAATAAATAAAGAAGAAATAGAGAGAAAAATTAATAAAGACGACTCCGCTTCTGTACCACTCCTACCCATTATATGCCACTCTATTATTTTCCTTTTTTATTATACTATATTTCAATTTCTGTTTACATTATGCATTTTACTTAAAAAAAGTCTCGCGTAATTCTCTTTTTAATTTTCTTCAAATAAATATATTTATTGAAATTATATTTTTTGTACATCAGAAAAGTTTGAATCTTGTGCCAATCTTATATATGACGACGAAATGATAACCTAATACTTTTGTTATTTTTGATATTTCAACTAATATATATTTCTAATATAATTTCCGTCAATGTTTCATATAATACGTATCTTGTAACGATATTTTAATACCATATCAAAAATAAAAAAATTAGTGTCATTGGAGCTCATTATGTTTATCATTATGTTTATTTTGATATAAAGTTAGTGAAATGGATGTATCATGCATATTGTGATTAAACACATAAACTAAAATAAATCACATTGTTTAGAGAACTTTACTTAAAAGTATGACCGAAATTGCTATTACCTTGTGGTCTAGTGATGACATGAAAGCTTCTTTATAAGTAGGAAAGAGTTTACAAGTTTCATCCCCTTTTTAATTTTATAAGCTTGGAAGTCCATATATCATCTACTTCATCTTTTGTTCAAAGTTATATTTAAAATTTTCATTGCAAGTTTGCACCTTAACAAAAAAGAGGTGGATAACATGTAGACTTCTAGCTTAGAATATTTGATTAACTAACGATTAAAATTAAATGGGGTAACGATCAGGGCAAAATTGCTCCATTTTAGCAATTTTTAGGGCAAAATTGCTCCCCGAAAACTTAAAAATATTATAAAAAAAGATAGAATAAAGTGAAAATCCCTTAAAAAGAACTTTAAAAATGTAAAAAAAAAAAAAAAAACACATGCTCTGAATATTCATAATGCCAAAAAGGTGTTTGGGCTTGATTCGTTCTTTTTAAAATTTTAAAAAAATCACAGAATTGTACCTTGGAGTTTAATTTTCACTTTTACAAAATTAATTATGAAAATCTTATTCGAACTTGTGAAGCCCTTATAAGATTTTGTGAATTTTAATTTGATTTACAACTTATGAAATTCTTTGAGGAAATTGTGAAATTCTTTTGAGAACTTATAAATTTCTTTGAGGAAATTGTAAAATTCTTTTAAGAACTTGTGAATTTTGATTTTCATAATATTTTGATGATAACAAACCTTGATTTACCAGAATTGAAGTGAAAAATAGAAAGCAAAATTTAAAGTGAATTAATCAAACTTGAGATCAGTATCACCAAGGAAAATCACTTGAGTGATAATGATTCACTCCCAGAATTCTTCTAAGCCACTCAATGTAATCAAGTTCTATGAAAAGTTTACAAAGGTCCAATCACTCGAGTGCTTGACTCGAGTAATTGGACAAGTACTCGAGTGATGGCATCACTTGCAAGTGACTTCCATAAAAAATTGAGAGTTCATGGATTGGTATAACAGAATCACTTGAGTAATTAGTAAGCACTTGAGTGATATTTTAAACATATCAGTAATCAGACACGGATCACTAGAGTGAAGATTTTGATCACTAGAGTGAAATCAAGAATCACTCGAGTGATGGCACACTTCTGAAAGGCACTCACAAAAAGCATCGAGTGATATATGATCAAAAGATAGATCACTCAAGTAAAATGGCAAATCACTCGAGTGATATGATCTTCTCTGAAGTTCACTCGAGTTATTATGCAAATCACTCGAGTGATCGGCGATCACTTGCAAGAATCTTGCAAGTGACCTAGAAGTACTAATGGAATCTAAAGAGATCACTCGAGTGACCTACTTGAGCACTTGAGTGATATCACTTGTTAGAAAGGCACTCGGTAGTGATCTATCAAAGATTTTTTGAATATAAAACTGTAATTCATTAATTCACAACAGATTAATACAAAAGACGCCTCCAAAATAGGCACAACCAAGACACTTACATCAGCCACCACCTACCCTAAGAGGAGGTGGTGGGTGATTAAAAGTGAAAAAATTATCCATACTACCATGAGGTAGCGTAGCTAAATAATCAGCATGTACATTGAGATCTCTATATATATGAGTAAGGAGGACCTGCCAATCTTTAGCCAACCATAACCTTGCCTTATCAATAACATCTCTAAAGGGATACCTATAATCGCAACCAGGGTTCTTAGACCCGGACTGGATCGACCGGTCCGGCCCGGAACCCACCAAACCAGTCAGTAGATCGGTCCGGTCCGGGTCCAATTTAATTTTTTTTTAAACTTTTTCCTTTAGAATTTCATACTATAAGCCTAAAATCTTCAATTAGTCACCGGTTTGGTCCCGGTTTAGTTTCGGTTTGGCCCCGATTTGACCCACTGACCCTTAACCTAGTACCCCGACCGGTTCAATACCCGATCTGGGTTTTAATACCTTGATTGCAACCCCTAGTTAGAAAATTTATAGCTTCAACACAATCGGTGCATATAATTATCCTTTTGATATTTCTATTCCAGTAGATTTGGAGACCCTAGATGATGGCGATAATCTCAGCAATAACCGGTGGAACATGTGTAAGTCTACACATGTAAGTGCACATCTAGCCTCCATCTTCTTCCTTAATCAGTCCCGCACTTGCACTTTGACCCGAATCCAGAACCGATCCGTCTGCTTTTAGTCTGTAGAACCCCTGCTTCCTTGGTAGTTGATATGAAGCTCTATTAGCAACTTGAGCATAAAAATTGCAATGAGCACTCAACTCCATATCCCAGCATGTCCAAAAAAGACTTGATTGAGCATTTTGATTATCCATGTTGGTTTCTTTTTCAAACAGCTTCTGGCATCGTCTAGCCAAATGTCCCAGAACACATATCCGAATAGAGTTGCCTAGCTGATCTTCTTTGTGAAATCTCGTCCCGCTTCATGCTTGATGTTCCATTCTATCCACTCAGGTCCCTGCAAGTTAGTAAACATATTCCACATACCTGGCTTAACAATGGAAATCCATCTCTTACGAGCGCTGGCACAATCTCTCAGAAGATGCATCACGTCCTTATCCTGCTCACATTAAAAAGGACAGGTTGCATCATCAGATACCTCCCTCCTTGTCCTGAGTTGCGCTGTATGCACGTTACCATGCGATGCGAGCCACATGAAAGATTTAATCTTCTCAGGTATCTGCCACCTCCAAAGTGCCCTCCAGATTGTTGCACCCGAGCTAGTAGTACCTGCAATAATAAAACAATATGCAGAACTCACAGAGAAACAACCATCAGACGAAGGCTTCCAAACATATCTATCTTCTCCTCTTTCTTCCCCGGGCAGATTTGCATAAATAATTCTTTGAATTATGTGATATTGGAACCAGTTACTCATCTTGGATACATCCCATCGTCCCTAGGGATTCACTTAGTCACTAACTTTTTTCATTTCTGTCGATGAAAATCTCCCCCCAGGAATTAACTCAATCAATGGTCTATTAATCTTAGACCGGTTGTCAAGCCAAAAAGAAGCAGAAGTTCCATTGCCCACTTTAACTCCCACGCCCTTCTGAAACTTGTCCCATACAGAGCAAATACCTCTCCAGGTAGGTAACACATTTCTTTTAGTTACCGGGCCATTCTGCTGATCCCATCCATATTTCCCTCTCAGAACTTAGACCCACAGCTTTTCCGTGTTATTTAGAATTTGCCAACAGAGCTTCATAATAAAGGCTTCATTTTGTTTGCATATATCTCTAATCCCCAGGCCCCCCGCTTTCTTATCTCTTGTAATCTGGCCCTAGGAAATGAGATAGAGTTTTTTCCTGTCATCCTGTTCATCCCAAAGAAATTTTCTACTTTTCCTCTCCAGATCCCGCAGAATACCTTTTGGAATCAACATTGTCTACATCTGATACGAAGGCAAAGCGGAAAAAACTACTTTAATGAGCATAGTTCTACCCACAAAGCTTAAACATCCTCTTTTCCACCCAGCGATCTTTTTTATAGTTTTCTCCATAAATGGCTCAAAGGTAAGCTTAGTAACTCTTTTGTGTATTAATGGAATACCCGGGTATTTTCCCAAATCTGTCGTAAGACTAACCCCTATCTTTCGACTTAAGTCCACTTCTCTGGAGAAATAAAACTTTTGAGAGAAACACACTCTAGTCTTGTCTATGTTCATCTTTTGACCTGACATGTTACAGAAAATCTGCATGCACTTCATCCTTACCTCATATTGCCTCTCTGACGCCTCGCCAAATAAAATAAGATCATCCTCAAAAAAAAAGGTGAGAGACCTTGGGGCCATTTTTATTTAGCTTAATCAGCTTCCATTCCTCTTCTGCAATAACATCCTGAATTATATGATTAAGACGTTCCATGCACAGGGTAAATATGTAAGGAGAAAGAGGATCCCTTTGTTTAATTCCTCGAGAGGACTTAAAGTTTTCGGTGGCTTCCCCGTTCCACAAAACCTAAAAGGATGGACTTGTAATGCACGCCATAATAACCTCAGAGATTCTCCCTTCAACGCCCACCAATCTAAGAGTATCATAGATAAACAGCCATTCCAGCCGATCATACGCCTTTTCAAGATCTACCTTAATCGTCATCCACCCATTTCACCCAGCTTTTGTCTTCATAGAATGAATCACTTCCTGTGCAATTATGATATTATCACTACTTTGACGACCCGCAATGAAGCTGTATTGATGATTGCCAACGACTTTCCCCATAATATCACGTAGACGATGACTCATGATTTTGGTGATAATCTTATAGCTCACATTGCAGAGAGATATAGGTAAAAAATCCCTAATTGTCCCCGAGTTCACCAATTTTGGGATGAGAATAATGTTAGTATTATTTATGTCTTTGACTCTCTCCGGATTTCGGAATATTGTCCTAACCAACTCTACAATGTGATCCTGAAGGATTGACCATTATTCTTGGTAGAAAACTACCTGTAAACCATTCGGGCCAGGAGCTTTAAAAACGCCAAGATCAAACGTCGCTTCTTTGACTTCTTCCTTGGATACTTTCCTGAAAAAATCTTTATAATAGGAGACGGCCATGTTCTTTAAAGTGTTTTGATCAAATATCCAATCCCCGTCCATATTCCTGAGACCATCAATTATATTCCTTCTTCTCCTTATCACAGCGGCAGTATGAAAAAACTTACTATTCCTGTCCCCCAATTTCAACCAATTGCACCTCGATTTCTGGTACCATATAAGTTCTTCCTGGGTTAGGACTCTATTATATTCTTTCTACAATTCATTTTCTGATTGAACTAAATATTGATTGTCCCTTCTTGCTCTAGATCTGTTAATACCATGGTTCAAAAAACCGGACCGGACCGGCCGGTTCGACCGGTTGAACCGGGAACCGGTCCCTGGTCCTGTCCGGTTTGAGCAAAAACCGGTCAGACCGGTCGAACCGGCCAGAACCGGTCGGACTGGTCAGAACCGGTCAAAACCGGTAAAACCGGTGGTCCGACCGGTTGACCCGGTTTCTTCCTTTTTTTTTTTTTTTAATTTTTCAAATTTTTATTTTGTGTTTTTTGAGGGTAAAATGGAAAGTTGAAGACTAAAATGAAGAGAAAAATAGATAAAGAAAGAACAAATCTAAAAAAATGAAGAAAATAATGAAAAAAATTAATTAAAAAGATATAATAATTATAGGAAATGAGATATCTTTGTATAAGTATAATAATTATAACTAATACTAATAGATTTTAAACATTTTTTTTTCTAAAAATCTTTATTTTTATCTATAGAAGTTTAAAAATATATTAATATATATTATCACTAATAAATTATAATATTTTAATATGACCGGTTATGACCGGTTCAACTACCGGTTAGACCCCGGTTGACCCATTAACCCTTGAACCTGTGCTGTGACCGGTTCATTGCCCGGTCCGGTTTTTCGTTCCTTGGTTAATACCTTCAATCCAATTCAAAATATTCCTCTTCCTGCGATTCCAGTTTCCTATCTTTCTTGTGTTCCATTCCTGAGCTTGCTCTGAAAAATTTGTAACCTTGTCATTCCAACCTCCCCTGCTCCAGGTTTGTTTAACTAGATCCCCAAACTCCTCTTCAAGAAACCAAGCCACTTGACAATGAAAGAAAGGTTTCCGGAAGTGAGATTGAGGAAGGGCGATTTTAACAAGGATTGGACGATGATCAGACCCAAACTTGCTCAAGTGATACGTCTTCATAAAAGGAAATAAAGTATTCCAATTATTATTTATAAATGCCCAGTCAATTTTTTCTTTAAGAAGTCCACGTTCCCAAGTGAAACGATCACTAACAACTTCAGTTTCAATGAGATGGGCCCTAGATATACAATCTTGAAATTGTCTCATAGAACTCAAATTTGGCTCCAACCCACCATTTTTATTTTCACTATACAAATATGCATTGAAATCCCCAATTACAAGCTAGGGAATATTCACCATGAGGCTCAAATAATTTATATCATCCCAAAGAGATTGACGCAGAATGCGGGTCGGTTCAGCATAAATACAAGAGAGATAGAAATCACCCCTTCATTAGGCAACCCAATTTTAACATAAATAGCTTGGGTGGATGAAGATATATAATTGAGGTTAAGGTCTCCCGTATTCCATAAAACCCAGATCCCCCCTGCATAACCAGTCGCTTCCAAATGTAACCAAGTATTAAAGCCCAAATTTTTAATTATTTTATCCGCCCTACTCCCACTAACACAAGTTTTAGTGAGAATCAAAATTTTAATCTCCTTCCCCTGAATTAAGTCTCTGACTCTCCCAGGAAAAAAGTTAGAACCTGCACCTCTAATATTCCAAGCTAAAATATTCATATTAAATAAAAAATAGATAGGATATAGAAAACAAAACCTGATCATAACTGCTCCGCCTGATGTTCTGATTCTGATATTACCACGGTTTTCTCAACTACCATGCCTTTACCGCTATCTGCAACCTCACAAATTTTCTCTGCCTCTACATTTGTTGTTTCAGGTGGAACCATTATCATGTTGGCCTCATCATTATATTCTTGCATTTGGAGGTCTTTGTATGTATTATCAACCCACTGTACCATCCTTGTGTAGTTGCATTTGAGCATTTTCATTTTCCATTTTAACACCTTCTAGGTAATTCTTGTCCTTGTCTGCTTGGGTATAGCTTGAAGTCGATGGTATAGGTTGGTCTATTAGGTTCTTGTGTTGCACTTCCTCAACTAGATGGTTAATCTTTTCTGCCCCATTTTGAGTGCTTGATCCATACACTAATTTATATATTCTTCCCTTTGTGGCCTGATTCCTTTTAACCAAGCCCATTGAATTTTTCGGCGCATAAGAATTAATGCCCCTTTTATTTTTTGTTATATTAAGGATTGGGCTCAGCTCGGTCTTTTTCGCAGGCCCATAATTCTTCTTTGTTTGACCCAATTCTCCTTCCTTCTCTATCTCTATAACCCGTTCTTCCTCCTTCTCCGCTACCCGATCATCAGTGTCCACTCCCTTCTTTAAACGATCATCATCGAACCTATCACGTCTGTCTCAATCTTCCCCAAATCTTGCTTCTCTAGGTCTAGTTTGGTACCACTCAGCTCCCCAACCCCGAATTCAATGTCACGTCTTCTAGCCGTTGCCTAACATCTCCACCGCCGACAGGTACAGGTACGGCTTGCTTCCCTATATCCTTCCTTCTCCACTATGTTTCCTGCACCTTTTTCTTGTTTGTATACACTCTTTCTTTATATAAGACATCTTCCCCATAATTTTGCAGAGCATTGAATCTCGAGCCATCTCCTCTTTCATTTTCCTTTCCGTTTTGACGGACTGCCAGTGACGTCTTTGGGTTGGGATTCGATCGCGCCCTAATCCTAGGCTTGACTTGCATCCACGCACCATACTCCTCCTCTACAGTAACCCCTGGTATAGAAACCAAGGGTAATTGTCGGTCTTCTCTTTCGTCGATGGTCATCGGTGAAATAGTTAAGTTACTCTGTTCCTTCATTGTGTTCATACTCACGGCTTTCATCTTGCAATTCTCTGAGGTATGCCCATATAACCCGCATTTGAAATAAATAGCACTAAGCCCTTCATATTCAACTGGATATACATGATTCTTAAGCATAAACCTGGACTGCAGCTTTTTATTTAAGTCAACTTCCACACTTACTCTTGCTTATTTTCCTCTCTCCACTGCTTGTTTATTATTCCCCTAATGAGCCATAGTATTCATATCCACCTTAAGTGTTTAGCCTATCAAATTGCCAATTTCAAACATACAATCCTTTGAATACATATGTAATGGGAGTGTGGGAACCCTTATCCATACTGCCACTTTCCTTACCTTGTTGCTGTATGGATTAAAATTGGGACTCCATCTTTGGACTGCTATATAATGCCCATGTATTAACCATGGTCCATCAAAGAGAAGTTTAGAGCATAAGGATTTCTCCACAGTCCTAAAAACGAAATAATTATTAGGGAGATCAATTAGTTTAAAGTTGTCTGATCTCAGCATCCATTTGATTATGTCCTACATCATATGGAGATTTGAGTTTTTCCCCAAAACTATCAAAATCAGAGCATCTCTCCATGGTCGACATAATTCCTTCAGTTTCTCATTTGGTAATTGTAAAGAAGGGATTGAGCCTAATGCTTGTCTCTGTTCTTCTGTTAAGGCAAGGGCTAATTCTTTCTCTTCTTCAAGCCATTCTAACATTTGCTCATCAAAGTTCTTCTCCATATTTCTCGCCTCCTCTCCTAGTAATATGGCTTTATAGGATATCTGGCTTTTTGCTTGGGGCACTTCAGCTTGTATTTTCTGTTCTGGGATTTTCTTGGCCATTTATGTATTTGCATCCTCCATTAACACATCCCCTGGATTGCACCCAACCACCACTGCCATATTGCCCTTAGTCAAGTTTCCTCCTGATGTCATATTCTCCTCAGTCACTTTTCCTTCTGATGTCATCTTCTTGATATTTCTTCCTATCAAGTCGTCTTCCTCTGTTGATCTTCCTCCTCCTTCGTCTGAATTAGAATCAGTCTTCAGCAAAGTAGTCATGAGCACTCGAAATCTATCTGACAATCCCTTATCTTCTTGCTTAGTATGCTTTTATCTCAATTTCCTGCGCATAGGAATCTTCTTTGAGTGAATTTCAGTATTATATCATATATCCGTTTGAATTATATCAAAGATTTCAATATATCATAAGATCACTTGAGTGATATCTGTAAACACCCTATTTTATCTGGGCCCAACTAAAAAAGAATAAAAAAATGAAAAAAAAAACAAAATCCTCCTTAATTTTGACACATCTAAATTAATAAGCAAATGACATTGATGGTGATTGGATTGTAATTAATGGTGATTGTCTTGAACTTGGGGTTTTGTGGTAAATGGAAACAAATTTCAAAATAATGCATCTCATTGATGTTATTTGATATTTGAATTAGGAAATTTAGTGTGAAGTCATTGTGGAGGAAAAAAAAATAGAAATTAAGAAAATACAAAAAAATATCTCGCATTCATGTTGATAGGTTTAATTTAGGAAATTGCTTGTAGGGAAAATATAAATAAATAAATAAGATAAAAAAAAAATATCTCTCATTCATGTTAATATATAGGTTTAAATTAGGAAATTGCTTGTGAAAAAAATAATAAAAAAATTTTAAAAAAAAATTCTCATTGATGGCGATTAAGTCAAGTTAGGAAGTTTTATTAATAGAAAATACAAAAAAATTTAAAACAATCTCCCATTGATGGTGATTGGGTCAAGTTAGGTAGTTTTATTAACATAAAATATAAAAAAAATTAAAAAAAGGAGCATTTATGAAGAAAACCATACCTTGAGATAGTAAATAGGAGAGCAAGGGTTAAAGCAATATGTGAAAACAATTGGGAGAGCAAAGACAGAAAAACACAAAAAAAAGGAGGAGAGTGAAGTCTATTATTCATCTTTTTTATCTTGTTTTTCCTCATACCCCAAGGAAAGCGTATGCTCTTATGGTTGTTGTCACATATGTGATGCTTCAACATCAATAAAAGTTTATACTCAAGGAAAGCCAAGGGGAAAGCCTATATTCTTGTGATGATTATTACATATGCAAGCTTAAGCATCAATGGTTAGAGAGTGAATCCAACATAAAATTGGGATTGATTTATTTTCTTATTATTCTTCATTTTCTCTGTCTTCTATTTCTATTGTTTCATCTTTATGCCCAAAGAAAGCATATGCTCATGTGATTGTTGTCATCTTTGTGAGCCACAACACTAATTGCTAGAGGGTACAATCCAATATGACTTAGATTATTTTATCTTGTTTTTCTTTTCCCTTCTTTTTCTCCTTATATCTTTCCTCTCTATTCCTTTTTTTTTCTTTTCATTATTTTCTCTATTTAATCTTTTTAGTCCCACGTGATTGAACCACTCATCCCTCTTTTTTTTTTTTTATTTCTTTCACTCCACCACCCCAATAATATTTATGCTGCTCTCCTCTTATTGATATTGCGAGGATATACCCAATGATATTTTTGTGTTACTTGGACCACGAAGAAGGTACGCATTCTTCATTTTCATGGACTTGACATGTGATAATTTGCTTCTACCACTTATTTTCACTGTTTGGATGTGTATTACCTATTTATTATTTTCATATCTCCCTCTAACATAAGTTTTCTTTATAAAAAGGAAAAAGATAAAAAATTGTGACCCATTTTCGTAAATGAAAAATAATAAAAAACAAAGCTTCTCTTTTATCGAAATAAATGAAATTAATTTTAAAAGGGATTTCTATCATGTGAGGTTTTTAGAGCATGCTCAAGTAAAAATTGATTATTCTTCCGTATGAGATTATGGGAATCTCTTCAGGAGATTTAGTCCAAGAGCCTTTCAAAAGCCTTTCTTGTATCCAATAAAAAGTATAAGAGTTGCTTTCATAAGATAAAAAATACCAAACAAATAAAAAATCATTTTCTCAAATAAATTAAAGGACTTTTTCCTTAAAAAACATAAACAAAGTGACACACATTTCTACCCCCGAACTACATGGGCTTTGATCTTTCTAAAAGGCATGTAGGCCATAAGTCTTCTTCCTAGGTCAAGTCCAACTTTGTAAATAAATATATTTTTCCTTTTTTTTTTTGTAAATAAAAGTTCCTTTTTATGTAGTTTTCATTTTATTTATTTTTTGTAAATATTATTTTTTATTTGGGTAATTATAATAAAATTAAAGGCCATATTCATTTTTAAATAACTGACTTAGGGTAACCGTTCTTATGAATGGGTGTTGTGGGGTGCCTAACACCTTCCCCATACACAATCGACTCCCAAACTCTATCTGGTTTTCATTTTCAAAAAAGGTTTCTAAAATTATCCTTTTTCAAAATTTTGGTGGCGGCTCCGTATTTTCCAAATTTCGTGTGCTACAATGTTTATAAGCACTCAAGTGATGCTGAATTTTCAACACTGTCACTACCAAGTCTCTTAGACTATTAACAACATAAGATCACAATCACACTCGAGTGACAAAGATGAACACTTGAGTGATAATAATTCACTTGAAGTGATTATCAGTTCCATTTAGTGAAGTTTATCAGAATCCAATAAACATCGTCTCAAAAATCTTAATTCACATACTCCACATCTTAATTTACTTCCTGAACTCTTATATCATTCTTGATTATTACTAATATCTTTTTTGAGTAAAGTTTTAGGTGCTTCAACATCATATTAACTTCAGACACTTAGAAAGCAAAATTCTGATAGAAGCATTAAATTAAATGCGTAGTAGAGAAAACCAAAGCAAACACTCTCTTTCATCAATGACTACAATTACTCTCTAACGGAAAATTTTGAATATTCACAAAGATCTTTAAAGACATTCCACCGATAAATACAGAAGCATTCAAGATGGAGTAACCAACCAATGACAATATTGATTCTGTTCATTAAGTGCTCTGTTTTTCTATTATTCTCTGTAATTCTTATTGCTCCTCAATTTTCATCTATCTACTCTTTGAGAGAGACTTTAATTACCTTCATTCACTATTTGTAAAGAGATTCTCAAAGTGATGGGACCTGGAGTGGGATCAACTTACAAAGTGTAAGGCGGAGTAAGTATCCTGTTGAGGAACTTACTTATACTGCGGTGCCAAGAACCCATCAAATCTTGAAAGTTTAGTGGAAATCTCAGAGGCATTCTGAGGACTGGACATAGGTCAAGAAGTTGAGATCGAACCAATATAAACTCTACTGTACACTTTGGTGATATTTCTCCAACTCTTATTTGTTAATTAAGTGTTTTAATTGTAATATTTTAAATTTTTATATCACTCAATTCACCCCTCTCTTGAATGAAACCGTTGACACTAATTAACAGTGAAAACCTTGCCTGAACTTTTGAAACCTTTATCAGAACTTGTGAAACCCTTATCAGATCTTGTGAATTTTGATTTTTAACTTGTGAAATTTTGATGAGAAATTGTGAAAACCTTACCTAAATTTGTGAAAACCTTTATCAGAATTTGTGAAATCGCGCCTTCCTGTCTATTCTTAGTTTTAAACTTAGAGGGATATTTTCATCATTCCTTTTTAATTTTCAAAATGACGAATTAGGCCATAACACCTCTTTGTTATTATAAATATTCGAAACACTTTTTTGTCTTTTAACATTTTTAAAGTTCTTTTTAAGAGATTTTCCCTAGAATAAAAGGAGGATGATAATTATAAATAGAATTGGGCTGTATTTGTAGTTTGTGAATATTGAAATGAAACACGCGGCACCAATAGCATTTGTACGAGTGGTGGGAGTAATATTGCCAATCTCTGTCTTGAGCGTCTACATTAATTCCTCTCTGCTCATGAATTAATGCAGGGATGATAATTGAGATGTGTTACTGTATTGACACACCATTAAGAATTAAGCTAAGGTAGTTAACAAAGAGAACTATTAGTATTGTTGGGTCGTGTCATGCATGTTGCCATATCCACACGTACCTCTCCAATGAATCCCGCGTCTCTCCCTCTGCTTTTAAATATACATATATCATGTCTCCCCATTCACTATCCCCAGCTTATATTCATTACTTTCATAAATGATGTAAGGCGTGATGCAACGATTCCCTATCATATTAGTCCTTCAATTCTTTCTTTTATTATCTAATTATGCTATGTTTGGCATGGCTTTTAGATGCACAAAAACCAGGTTAAAAATCCATTAAAGCCAATTTTCTTGTTTGGATTAGTGGCACTTGAAAAAGTCATTTTGTCCCCTAATGCACATCGAAGTTGAAGCTACTTTTCTTGGCTTATGGGGGTTGGGTTGCATTAAGTGCTCTCTCCCCTTTCTCAACCTGTTTTCCATTGATACCATTTCTCCTTTCTCTTTTTCATATGTTGTTTGTATATTGTACAAGTGCGATATATTATATATATGATATTTTTTATTAAGCAGAATTTTTAATTAGTTTTTTCCGCTACCTTTAATCCTTTAATATTTTTTAACCACATTAATTATTTATTTTCAAATGCCCATTGAATATATCTAATTAAGTGTTTTTTAGTAATTGACATTTTTTTAAATAATACATTAACTCTTTATTTTTATAATTTTAATTTTATTATTTTTCATAAAGTTATCAAAATATTTTTGGCCAGCAAGTTATCAAATTATACACATACATATGTATATCAAATAAAACTCATGTTCTTTTTAATAATTTTACATCCAAATATGCTTTCAAACAAATTTTATTTCGTCAAACTAACTTTTTTTTTACTAAAACACATTTAAATATAAATCATATTATACTATTTGATTTTTACTGGAATTTCAATTTTTAAAATTCAATTAAAATAAAAATCTTCTTTACAAATGTTAATCCAAACAAGCCCTTCATATCCATCTACCTATTATGCTCAATACACATACGCATATATGGCTTTCATCATGTATATAGTCACCTTCCTGAACATCTATCTATATGTGGACAAGGTCCCGTTGTTTTTAAAATGTTGTCACAAGTCCATTTGCAAACAAATCAAGTAAATTATATAAGCATCATCCTCATCAAAAAAATATAAGCATCACCATGCTAATTTGTATTCGTTCTCAAGCCACCAACTAAAGTTAAGAAGAAGAAAAAAATCCTAACCCACCACGCGATATGTCTACAAACTAGAAATATTTCTAATTGAAAGATATGATAATTAAGAAGTGTCCCGCATATACAACAAACTATAATCTCACACATGCATAGATATCATTCACTTGAATTGATCCACATGGTAAAATAATTACATCCAATTGTTCTCATTCAATGTTAGATATCATCCTCTCTGCTCAAGAATCACCATACGTTGTTCCCTTTTCTTCGCTTCCCTCTTGGCTTCTCTACGTAGTGCTCATGAGAACTTGCTGTTGAGCACATATATTCAAGCCAAAGATTAATGATAGTAAAACAATATTATAATTATTACTATAACATTTCTCGTTAACACTTTTTTTTTTTTTTAATTAACGAACTAGTTGCGATTGTATCTGATGAATCATTGGTAAATGGTCAACCAAGCTTGGGTTTAACTACCATATGTGTGTGTGTGGTCGCGCTCGCATGTGAGCCCTCTACAACTTTATATATTACTACCTCATCCAGTTTTTAATATAAGAGTTACTTACCTAATTTTGAAAGATTAAGGAAATGAAATAAATTGGTTAATTTTAACAAATATAACACAATCATTCTAAAGTATTTAAAGGAAATACCAGATTATATATCAAGTTGTAAGTTAGGTAACTTAGTTTAGAGGAAAATGAAAAATATAATAAATAAACTGAAAACCCATCTAACATGGATTTCTACTGTGGACTAGCAGAGGGAGTACCCCAACTCTTCCTTTGTCGTTACAACTTTGAAAACCCATCTAACATAGATTTCTATTGTTAGATTCTCTCTTCACGTTGTTAATTTATGACATGAGCATTAAAACATTGACCTACTCACGTTTTCCTAAAAATGAAGTAACTGCAATACATTTTTTTTCTAATTGCTATATATATGCATGTGTTTGGGTGTGAAATGAGCCTTATTAGTTATACCAAACAAGATAAATATTTGTTTAGAGATTAAGAAATGGGGGGAAAGCAAGGGGTGGGCAAGTCTTCTATTAGTTTCAGACAGAGCCACATATAGTAATATAATACTATTAATTAATATGCGTGGTCAGGAGTGAGAGACTAATTAACAACATAATAATATATTTAATCAAATGCTTGATTAGCTAGAAATGGCACACTTCCGCCCCACATACGCACATCATAGTTTACGCGTATGTCTCAACCATTCGCAATTAAACACTTAATTAACAATATTTTCACATTGTTGTCGTAGTGAGATTCTTACTCATGATTTGCTCTTCTTACGTGCTCACTACTTACCAAGGCCACCCCACTTTGGGTGCTTTGATATGCATTATGTATATATTTTATCCCATAAATCTACTAAAAAAATTAATATCAATTCACATCCACTGTAAATTAAAATTACATATCCATAATAAGCACAAATGCAAGTTATTCAACTTACAAATTAATTACAATTCCTCTTGTTGGCCCTAAGGGGGAAAACAAGTACTCTCTCGTGTTCTAAGTATAAGAGTTAGGGGAGTTTACTGTGGTCCAAAATATAACATTTCAATCTACTTTATCTCTCAAATTTATAATTTTTTTCTTAGATATCCCTATTGATTACATATAGCATAGGGCCTGGTTTCCATCATAGAGTAGTTTCAATGTACGTGATTAAATATGGTAGAGTAAATATTCAAACAAGAGATGAAATTATATATACATTTGTACTCTTTAGGATTCTTAAAGGTTAATTTTGTTATAAAATTTGAAAAGAAAATAACATGAGATGAAACTACATATAAATTTGTACTCTTTTTTTTACAAAAAAAGAAATGCAAAAGAACTTAATAATAATGATCAAACTGTGAGTGTTCTTGCAAGTGGGGCACCAGATTCAAGCCACACAATTCACCCGCAACAATAATGTACACGGCAGAATTTGACAATGAAAACCGTATGCATGCTTTTATTCATCATGATTGATGCGTAATTAATTTATTAACCACCTTTATTAAATTATATTAAGTTAAGTACATATATGTATAACATAATTTAATCTAGCATTTTAAGTTGATTATACAATGAAGAAAGAGAGAATTAATTAGGATAAGTATTTAAAACTAATAGCATCTGCATGCACATGAAATGAACTGCTATAACATGAATAGCTATTAGCTAGGGTAATCAAAATTAAGACAACAAAAGAAACATTTATGTGTTCTTGAATTTATAATGTGAACTTGGAAGGCATTGGATGTCGTTATATAATGTGAATATTTCAGATTAAGTAAACATTCAATGTAGGCATATAATATTATGGGTCAAGGGAGTAGTTAAATCACTTTAATTGGGCACTGCGCATATCGAAGAGAAATCTTTTAATTTTGTGCCATGGAATCGGATTGACTTACACATGGGAAGGGACCATTCAGAATTATCGTTTTCGTTTTGCAATTATCAATATCATATTATAAAATTTCCATGTGTTCACATGGTAGAACATGCTTAACATTTTCTTTTGTTTTTCCCCATTCGTTCCACCAACAACAATGTTCATCTCTAATAATTCGTAGTCCTCCGGAACTGCCGAAATTAAAATGATCAATGAATGTGATATATATATATATATATATATATGATGAATATTATGAATTAACTAATCCACTGTAATAAGCTAGAAGGATTCAAGCTAATTAGTTGCATTCCAATAAATAGGAACTATTCAGTGAATAGTAAGCGGTCAATCCCGTAGGATCCTCGTAGCCAGAAGAATATTTCACAAGCACACGCGCATACATGCACACAAATTAAGCCAATAACATACAAAAACTAATTAATGTCAACTCTTGGTGCTACCTTGTAAGTAATATTCTATAAAATTTGAATTTCTTACAATTATTAGTTGATGAGACACATGCTTAATTCGATCTCTATGACAGAAAAGCGATCAGAAATGTTGGGGGTGGGGGTGGGGGTGGGGGTGGCGGCTAGGATTATTATTTTTATGGCGTCATTCTTGTTTTGAAATCATTGTTTCTTGAAGTTAGAACATAATGAGTACAAGACTATATTAACTGTAAGATTAAATGGAAATTAATGATGTAATTTATGAAGATAACAGTTTTAATTGGAAAGTGGCGTGTCTAATCTCCAGCTCTTCAAGTCAATGAGTGAGAGCGCTCCATGTGCTCTTGTTAGATTGGTTGTCCCGGGAGAAAGTGGACCATTATCATCAGCGTCCAGTTATTTAATTTGAATAATTTTAAATTCAGGTTTTGTCAAGGACTAGATTTAGTTCTACAAATAAATAATATCTCTTCACCATATATTATATTCTTAGTGGGGTGATGATAAATCATTCCATCTATATATAATTTGGTTACTCATCAAACTTAATTATCCCATGGACCAGGAGATATTTCAGGATTCATTGGTCCATTTTTCTTTATTGACAAAAGATATTATGTGTATGCATACACACACACACACACTGCATACATAAAAGACTGTGGATCTATTATAAGGATGTGCTTATGCAGGTTGGGTTTCTCTCATTGTTTCTTTTCTCATTTTCTTCTCATACTCTCTCATATCCACTGTTAATTAGATTAGAACAATATATGGTTCAGATTTAATCTTTTATAAAATTATTTCTATAAACACAAATAAGTAAATTTAAACTCTTAAAATCTAATCTATACCATTCGTAATTGCAATCCATAAAAAATAAATAAATTTTAATTTATAAAATATGATAATAATAATTTTATAAAATATTAAATCTAACTCATCTATTTTATGATCTAAAGGTGGAGATGAGATTATGAGAAGATAATGAGAAAGAGGACAAAGAGAGTATCCTCTTCCATGCTTATGCATGATTTCATAGCCTATAAAGCAATTAATAGCAAAAGCTTAATCTCCACACCAGTTTCAGATCATTCGATCACCTAATTAGTAATGGTGTTCATCAGACTAAACATGTCTGATAATTAATTAGTGCTCTTCAAACCAAGTTTTTCTCATATTTGTCAATGGTTTCCCCTTCGGTACTGCTACTCAACAGTCATATGCGCAACTATAGAAATAAATTATAAAGATACAAAAGCTATATATATATATATATATATATAGTGGCCACACAAAACGATCTACGCCTAGGATTAACCACTTTATTTTCGAAAAGAAGTAAATATACATATCAACGTTTGAAAGCAGATAACACGTACGTACGCTAAACAATTTTGTGCTCCACTAGCTACTTGTGTGGAAAAATTAATTATTTTGAGGAAATAGTTGATGCAGGCATTAATGAATTTACATATTGCAGATCCAAGAGGCAACCGACTTTACCAGAAAAAACTACTAACGGTCCCAGGCCAACTAACTTATTTGTGACCAATCCATTGGGATCATTATTAGTATAAATTTTAGAGATGATGCCGGTCTCCATGTCTACACGCACATGTGGACGGTCACAAATCTTCAAGAGAGAAAAATTTTAATTATCTGACGTCCTGGTTAAGCATTTGCCCAGACAGTTCAACATTGATATTTCTACATAAAAGGCAATAGTATTGTTATATAAATCTGCATCAATACATAGATATATATAGAGAGAGAGGGGCAGGGAGCATGCATGTCATATACATATGCACATGGAGAGCACAACG
Source organism: Inga oerstediana (assembly GCA_963210345.1). Lineage (NCBI taxonomy): Eukaryota > Viridiplantae > Streptophyta > Magnoliopsida > Fabales > Fabaceae > Inga > Inga oerstediana. Next base: position 72,826,236 of record OY723406.1, read on the forward strand.
GAGGACAGTGGGGTAGTCTACAACACAACCGTGTATCTGTATGACATAGGGGGAAATATTTAATAATAATAATAATACAAGAACGTGAGGTCCCTCTCTTTTGTTAGGATTGGATGAATATGTAGTCTGTCTGATTTAAACAAAATATATATGTGATGGAGATCAAGCTGAGGTGGACATCTGAGTATCTGATCCAGAATATGCGCAATCAATCAACAATCCTTGTATTGTGTGTGTATGTGTGTGTGTATTTTGATAAATCAATGTTAACCCTAAGGAAAATAGAAACAAGAGAATTTTGGTTGATGGATGAAAATTGATGAGAGGTTGTGACTTGTGATGTGTATATACCACTCTGGCTGTTATTATAAGTCCAACTGGACCAAATTCTCACCACATACTAAGAAATGGAAGTTAATATATTTAATATGTTTTAAATTAATTGAATTTTTCAAATTTTCCCTTATTTAATAATGAGCATTGAAAAAAAGATATTATACATTTTCTTGCACCTAAATTTTCAATAGGGGGACAATTGTAAAAACAATCATTAATGAATCTTAAGGTGGACTTATATTTAGAATAAAATGTTTTAACAAATTGAACTTATAATAAGGACTAGAACAATATATTGTCCATTGCAATTCAAGGTGTGTTATGGATGGACAATACGTCCAAAAGCTACCACAGCCAAATGAAGCCCTTTCACAGATTTTATTTTTATTACACTAATTGATACTTCTCCAGTCCTAATTATAAGATAACATTTGAGAGTTGATCTTGATCCTAAATATAAGACAGTTTGTATATTTGTCAATTTTTTCTTAAGTTACCCTATTGATGCTCCCTCAATAATAATCAAGGAGAAGAGGGAATGATGGAGTTAAGAAATATGCTTAGGGTATTTTAGAAAATACATGTTATGTTAACTAATTTAATCAACTTTCTTAATCTAATCAAATTAAATAAATATGTCTTATATTAATTAAGGATCAAAAGAGTAGTTGATAACTCTTCCTATTAATAATCTCATAATTATGTGAATATAAGTTTCATATGTAAAAATAAGAAATGATGAGATGAGAGAAGTGCTAGCTATATATATATATATATATATATAAATATAATGAGGGAAGACGAACGTAGGTTGTGTGTTTGTGAAGTATATATAAGTACTTGTCAAAGTAAAACAATGTTTTTAATTAATTCAAGGAATATGTATTAATAGCATGAGGTTATAAGTGGAATTGAATTTGTAACCTCTCACTTAAGAGTGTACACAAATGAAATGTTGGGTTGGATGCATGAGTGTCATAAATTTTTTGGATAATTAATGTCCCCACAGAACTTATATATATTATAAATGATGTATGTGCCTTGCCTATCCCCATATCATGCATCTTCTTCGCTTCTTGCATGCGCCATCCAAAATGCCCCACTTACTAGCTACTGCTAATACATGCATCTTCATCATGATTAATGGTAACTCATATTTTTAATATAAGAGTTAATTGATTAATTTGAGTATATTAAAAAAGTTAGTTATATTAGTCCTTTATAACAAATATATGTTGGTTTTTCTAAAATACTCCCTCCGGTCCTAAATATAGGACATAGTTTGTAGTGTAAATTGCACTACAAACTATGTCCTATATTTAGGACCGGAGGTAGTATCATCTTTCATCATGACTATCCTTAATAGAAACTTTTTAATGTGTGCAATCAATAGGGATACTTTGAAAAAAATTATAAATTTGGGAGACATGGTGGATTTGGGTTTTATATTTAGGACAAAACTTAATCCCTAACTAACTCTTATGTTAAACATAAGAGATAGTATTATTTATTATATTTAGTCAGACCGAATGGATAGCGGTTCCAAATAACCGCTATAAAAACGCTTATAATGGTTGTTAAAACTGCTACACAAGTCATATGTGCGTCTTTTTTACCGCTACAAAACGCTCCTTTTCTTTTCTTTTCTTTCTTTTTTTGGTTGTGCTACCTCTGTGTGTCCTCAAAATGTCATTATTCTAAACTCGCACCCTTATTTTTCAACTATCTCTCTCTCTCTCTCTCTCTCTCTCTCTGTGTAGGTTTTGATTTGTAAGAACGTCAAGTTACACACACACGATTTGAGTGCATTGGAATGATAATGAACACCAGCACCACACCAATGGTTTTTGTTTTTTGTGGGCCTAACTCACACATGCATTAGTCAATCCCTACCCTGCACTCCTCTGCTCTCTTCCAGAAGACCATAACCATACCACCAAACAACGTGGGTCTATATATATCGATCTTTCCTTTCTGCTAGTTAATCATTATTATCTGTTTAATATTGATATTTATATATTATATAGTGACTGCATTTAATCATTAACAAATGAGCCTCATCTTTAATGTCTCCTTTCTTTATTGAATAGATAAGATCACTGTTAGGGGGGCATAATCATGAACCTTCTCACAATCCTGAATATTCACGCTTGACAGGTTTAATTTCTTTGTGCTTGGATTTTCTGAACGTTTAATGGTAGGTCTTTTTGCGTTTGATTGAGAAATTGTAGAAAGTCCAAGGGTATATCTAATTAACTAAGGGGAAAGCATGAGTGCAAAGTAAAAGTTTATAAAATTAAGCTTAATTAAAGTCGCTACCCACCGCCGTCACACTTTTGACCCCTACGTGTGAAATATGTTTATTTGGGAAGCAAAATTATTAGTTCAGTTAATTTGGAAAAAATATAATTTTATCCCTCTTTGGTTTGATTTTTTAATTTTATATAGTATTATTTTCTTATTCCTCTAACTCCTAAAATTGTCACTCTCAAATGATAACTTTTTGCAATCACTATTGTTATTTTGAAAATTAAACTTAAAAAATGTTAGCATTTAAACATTTTTATTGTCATCATTTTTTTTATTGTTAACGGCGTTAAGGTTAAAAAGATTGAAAATATACTCTATAAACTGAAGGGACAAAAATTTTTTATCTACAATTAAAGGACTAAAAGAATAATTTTGCTAATTACTTTTTATATACGAATATGATGCTTGGTCAAAATGCATGAGCTGCGCTGTAGGAGATTTAGTTTGAAACTCAACACCATGATTACATAATTACTCCATTTAGAGACCTATTGCCTACCACTTTTTTTTAAAAAAAAAAAAAATTCCGTCACAGATTCATGGTATAGTAGCCTAATCTGTTTTTAGATGTTAAGGTGTAAAGCTGGCAGAGAAGGTTTAAAATATGAGCGTTGCTTATCTAGAATTTTTTTGTGCTTAATATATGCCGCTTTCCTGTGAAAGGATGCTAACTTTGATTATTAAATAAGTTTGTTTGACTGTATGCACGCCCACGTGGCAGCAAGCTATTATCATCTCATGCTATTAAAATTGTTAATCTGTCATAAAAACACCCAACAAGTTGCAAGTCAAATTTATTATTAATAAGAACCATAATGCCATTTCTCCGGAAAAAGGAAAACTCCTCCTACGCATTTGTTGGTTTGATCACTGTTAGGGCCACTTTAGGCACTACCTATTAAATGTAATTGGAATATATATTAAATGGTGATGAAAATGCGTTTATGCGGGGAGGTGGATTTTAGAAGAAGTTCATATGACTATTTCTCAAGGGTTTAACAAATCGCGGAATAAAAAAATTTTATAAACTTGTTAAATCATTATATAGTCTCAAACAAACTGTAAGACAATGGAATGCCAAGTTGATCAAAGGCATTGATTAATGGGGGTTAAGTGAAAAGCAAATGTGATGAATCCTAAATTTTATACTCCATCCAGTCTTATTTATAAGTAATTTTCTTTTTAATTGCGTAAAACAAATTGATTATTAAAAATAATAAGTGCGTCAAAAATACCATGTTTTTTTCATACATGCTTCTATTTATGAAAAGAGTATATAAGAGAGAATAGACAAAAAGTATGAGAGATAATGAGTATTTAATAAGGGTAAAATAGGAAAAAGAAGCTTATATTTTTAGACAAAAAGTGAAAGTTGCTTATAAAAAGGATTAGCTTCAAGAGAGAGAAAGTTGCTTATAAATAAAACCGGAGAGAGTATATTTTATCCCACCTTATTCATTTATTTTGGGAACTATTAATTTAGGCTAGTTTGGATTTATTAGATAAGATTTGGATTGTTAGCCAATTTTAGGAAATAATATAAATATGAATTGATTATGAGATTATTTAGCTTAAATTGTTAATATTTTGATTGCATATCTTATGATTGAATAATATTTCCAAATATACGATAGATCACGATTTTGTTTAATTCTGGCAGAATAAGAAAAAGTAGATTAGAAGATCCTATGATACAGAATTTTTCTTGAAAGCTAAACGAAAATATAATGATGAAATTTTATTGAACTTTTTAAATTTTAACGGGTTCAAATTAGTATCTAAAAACTCTCCCCTCCTTTTTTTTTTTTTTTAATTTAACCTAGTAGCCACGACCTAAGAGGGGCGGAAACTAACTGGGACGACGCTGAAACTGGTAAAAAGAAGCTCTCTTGAATTCAGCGCACACCTGGACAATTTCTCTTCTACTCCGTTCTCAAATTGCTGCCACGAGGATTACCCATCAACCATTCCTCCACCAATCATTAATTCACCATTACTTTATTCACTCCACATACACGAGCCTCATCATTCATTAGTTATGGCCGTGACTTTCATAAAGGAGTTTGAAGAGGGAAATTCCATGGAAGCTTCAGTTTATTGGAAGGTAACTTGGGAGGAGCATCAAGAAAGTTAGAGCCTAAGAGTTTACATGTGAAGACCACAAAGAAATATTTTTCCTTTTATCTTTATAATTCAAGACTTGAGATTATTTAGTTTTAAATAATTTTGAGTTGTATTTCTTAAAAACAATCTAATTTTAGATTATAGACATATCTTTTTTAGATTGGATTGATATTTAAAAATGTTTTGTGCTTGAGACATTTGCTGGAATTTTTGTTTGCAAACCTTTGGATTGCCAATTGAATTATTAATTAAGTTTTCATTATTAATTTAATTATCAGTTTGGGTTTATCTTTCTTAATTGTTAAATTGGGTTGGTTAATTGTCTAGTTGTTAAATTAGGCAATTGTAAATAAGATTTTTAAAATTATTTTGAAATTAATTGTGATTTGTTTTTAGCGACTTTAATTAACCAATACTTATTTCATTATGAGTTTTCTAGTAAAGTAAATATTATTGAGCTTGAGGATTTCTCATGTTTCAATTAGGTGATTACACTTATTAATTTCAATTTTTTATCAATCTCCCTTTGGTCTAATAAATTGAATGGCTAAGAAAGCTAAATCCATATGAATCCTAAGTTGTCCGCTTCATTATCATAACTAAATTAAACTTTAGTTAATTGTCCTGCTTCTTCTTAATCTTTTGTTTAGGATTTTAATTCCACTTTCATAAAAAAAACCCCCAAAATTGCATTCAAATTCATTTAGGTTAGTATCATTCTCATATAGATTTTAGAGTCAATTGCATTAGTGCATTTAGTTAGTTTAATTGCAATTAGGTAATAATGTCTTACATTCTAATTCATGTCTATTCATTTACATCTTTTATCATTTAAAAATCAATCCTAAAGAAAACTCACAGCTTGCTCCTTGAGAATGACCTAGGTTGCCACTATATTGCATTAGTAGGTGTTCCTAGTTATTAATTTATTGCTTTAGCGATAGAAACGACATCAAAATGTGATTATTCTCTTGTTTACCAAACAGCAGGGAAAATATTTTGTGGTAATATTAGCATATGTAGATGACGTAGTTAAATTACTAAAACACAAAAGGGGTTCAAGGAAGCCAAGGATTTCCTACACAGAAACTTAGAATTAAGATCCAAGTCACCAAGGTACTTTATTAGAATTGGGATGGGTAGATCAGATAAGGATCTAGTATTATATGAAAGAAAATACGCATTAGATTTGATTTCTAGCATGGGTTTAGGTGCTGAAAACCTAGGAATGTAAGCCAAGTAGTGAACATAGAAAGTGGGAGAAAGACGAGTTCTTAGGAAATCCAACAAGATGCAGAACTTTGATTGGGAAAGTGTTGTGTTTAGCAGTAACTCACCTTGATATTAGTTATTCAGTGCAGGCTTTTAGTCAGTTCAAAAGTATGCCTAGAAGATAGTGAATGTGGTGAAATATTTGAAAGAAGACCTGGGGAGAGGAATATTCTTTTCCTTCAATTGGAGATACAGGTTTGGAATGCTCTCGTGATTCTAATTGGAGCATTGGACAACTTGTTCTAACTGAAGAAGGTATGTTATAGGCTATCGTATAAAGCTGGGAGGACCATTGATAACACGGAAATCAAAGAAATAAACAACTCCCTCATGTCCATAATATAAAATTGGGAAAAAAATTTAAATTTAAGAGACAAAGTGAATTAAGGTCTTATATTTAAAATTATAAAAAACTCTTTATTTAGCTCTTATATTTAGGATCGACAGTAATATTGTTTCCAGATCTTCAATTGGGAGCTAAACACATGGCATTGTCTCTAATGGAACTCTCAAGCAAGCTGAGAAATCTTCATTTAAAATTACCTGCAAATTAATGTGGAAAGATTAATCTATTTAAATGTTTTATCAAAAGGAAACCACATATTTTTATGTAAAACTTTAAAATATGATAAAAAATTTGAAAACGTCATATTTTTTACCCATATAATATTAAAATGTCACACATTTTATGTAAAATCTTATGATTGAAAGAATCAAGAAAAGAAATTGGAAAATGAATTAAAAAAAAGGGGCAGAATTGGGCACATTAGGGAGGGGGCAGCAAGCACCCCCTCCCCAAACGGACTATGCATGTTCGACTTGAAACACTACAAATAAACACGTTTCACTTTTCACTACAGAATTAATGGTGAAGGTAGTTTTACCCCTCCGTCAATACCTTCTAGTTGACTCCTTGTCATTTTCATTTCAGGGTTCCATGAGATATCTCACTTCCATGACAGATTATCAACACTCATGTCATGTGAATCAAAGACCATGACTATGTGTGAATATCAACAGCCCGCTTTTTTTATTTTTTCTTTTTGAAGTGATTTTACTTAAGTTAAACGTGAAAGATGCATCTAATTTGTTTTTTACGACAACAAAAATATTTATTGTTTTTACTTGTTTGTTTAATATTGCTAAAATAATCACTTTTCCAAAAACAGAAAATTTGACTTATTGTACTAAACTATTTAAAATAATAACTATATTAAAAATTGAGACATGTTTTTGAACAAGAGAACCCATGCCATTACTATATTATTGAGATAGCTAGGATTGTGAAGAAATGGTAATCTATGATTGAGCTTTAGAGGGAAATGGGAAAAATTGAATTGACATACTTTCAAAACGATCTAACTCATCCCATAGTTTCAAACTCACCGCACCTAGTTAATGACACCGTAATATTCAACTCAATCGACAGACAACAAGACCCCACCCGTTTTTCCTCATTTGATTAAACTTCCAATCAATTTAGTTAGTGCCCTGCCCTACTCCGCCTTCTTCAGAAAGAACCCCAAATGAAGCCCTACTGATCTTCCAGAGGCTTCTCTTAATTATTAAATGCAAAGTTCATCAAATTTAATCCTAGCTCCGGTCCTAAACACGGGATATGACAAGAGACGCTAGAGTTGTTTGGCGCCTCACACTTGAGCCTTTATGCCCTAAACCAACTTCCAATACCTCACACTACCCGAGGGCTGATAATAAGCACAACAGAAAATGCAAGCAACTAAGCCAGGACGAAAGGAAACACTGGCAGAGTCCAACGCAGTAAATTCCTAGAAACATTTTGATATTGTATCGGCTTCAATTCTCACTATATACAAGCAGCCGTCAACTGTGCATATTTTGAAACCAAAAACCTAATACAAAACATGTATCAAAACAAAAGTGAAAAACTTATTAAATCTTGCTGGCAAATATTATCATACACAATGGGCTGTAGGCTATAGCTTAACGCAGCATCTAGGGAGGGGTAATGTACACGATTAAATTACCAGCAGATTTATTTGTCCGCAAATCTCCCAAAAAGGAGCAACGAAGTATTCACATGGCGTCCATCAGGCAAAAGCTGCTCTGCTTTTGAAACAGTTTTAACGCGTTCTTTGTTTGAAGATGGAAATGATAAGGAGAGAGAGAGAGATGCTGCAACACCATCATCCTCTTGCTCATCTGCCAAGCAGTCTCGAGGCTTTTCCCGACGATGCTGCTTCTCTATTTCCCCAACAAAGAAAGGCAGCATTCCCTTGTGTGGTGGTTTCATTTCACCCCCTAAACCAAGTTCTAAATTTGGTATCTCATCATGAAATTGATTATCATACACATGAGGCCCTTTCAACGACAAGATATTTGGACCCATATGAGGCGAGCTATTTGGACCCAAATGAGAATCATTTATGTTATGCGCCTCAACAGGAAAGAAAGTTCTTTCCATTGTTCCCAAGTCTTCCAGGATGATTTTCTCATCACAGATATCACCACATCCTTTGTCCTTGATTGAAGAACCGGTACCAAGACCATTTCCATGTGATACAAAATCGGTCCTATAAGAATCTCTACCTCCAGAACTGCTACATCCAAAAGCTCCACAGTCATCTGTTTTCAACTTCTTGCTAGAATTTTCTCCATCTTCTAATTTGACATCAACCTCGCTCCAATGCCTCTTGCATGTAACTTCAGAAGTCTGCATGGCAGTGTCCATCAGATCAATATGCCGAAACATTTTATCACTAGGCTGCTCAAGCTTCACCCCTTCTACAGTTAGCTCTCCCTGAAAAGCCGTCTCAACGTCAATATATTGATCATCTTTCTGTTGCTTGATATGCCTTTGTTGATTAATATCACCTGCCACTCTCTCAGAAAGTTTGTCCCCACTAGCAGTGCTAGCAACACATATCTCTTGAGAGCCAAGAGAAGGGATCTCTGAAGGCAAAGACTTCTCTTCTTTAACAGACATATTAGGATCAACTTTTGTTTCTATAATCCTACTAGTAACATTTGTTCCCATTGCTCCAGGAGAAGGTGGGGACTCATTTGCTGGTCCATGTTCCAGGGAACTACCATTCTGCATGAAGTGATATTTCAAAATAAAAAATAAAAAAAAATGAAAACAACAATTCACGACATATATAACAACTCACATTTTGACCCCTGAAAAAACATCACCGGCTTGAGCTTTATCCCATGATACAGATAATGCACAATTAAGCCCAGCCCTCAGTTTACTTGATTTAGGCTCACTTTAGTCCTTATGTGGGCTCAAAAATGGGCTAATTTTATTGCAAAATATATAAATTCAGGACCCAACTATATGTCCTTTCTTTTTTTTCAGGACAGCATTAAATCAGCTATATCTTTCAGGGAACAAAGTTTTAATCTAGTCTAGAAAGGAAGGATTTTGTTTACTTGTGACCTCGATGACACAAGCACCAACAAAGTCAAGAAATAAAACATGCCCAAATAGCAAAAACCAATTTCATCCTGACAGCCTGCAGTAGGCATATAACAACAAACAAAATTATTGTATTTATTTGCTTTTCTCTTCATAGAAATTATTAAATTAGGATTTTCATACCATTCCCACAGCCCTCCTATATTTCTCTTGATTAATTCATTATGAATATGTAGTTTCAACAAACCTCTGACTAACATGCACTTTTAGACCCGCGAGTTCGGCAAAGAAATCTCATTTCAGGACCATAAAACCAAACAAAAATTGTGGAAAGCTATCTTCACAATAGTCTTAATCCGGCAAACCAAATTAGCAGACCATGTTCTTCAAAATATTTGGCAGGAAAAAAAATTGAGGAACATTGATCAGATCAAAGCTTTAACACCATTACTAAGTGCACCTAACATAATTTATATCATGCATAAAGAAGAAACTCTAATTTACTGTATCATTCATATAAGGATATGAACATTACCATAGATGAACCAGTAGATTTCAACTCTTGACAGAACTGTGCACCGCTAGCCAGACTGCTTGATGTAGGTTTGGTGTCAATTTTACTATCTTGCTCCTCGAAGTTTACTTGTGAGTCTGACAGTGTTGGGTCAAGATTAGATTCTTCAACATCAAAATTCCTACTTACTTTAGCTTGATCCTGGTCTAGGGAAGTAGATGGGAGAACCGTACATGTCCTATCACCAGCAATTGACTCTTCATCCATTCGCTTTGGTGAGCAGTGGATCTCAGACAAAGTCATAATGGAAGTGGGAAAATCCATTTTAACGGACATCATATTCAAGCTAGGAATACAAGTCTTTTCTGCAGAGTCTGAATGATTCATCCTTCTCCCCCTAAATACACCCCATAAGAAAAACAACATATTCCAACCTGCAATAACGATAAGATTGTTTAGCAATAGCGAAACATGTTGCTGCAAGTGAATTTAAGCAAATTTTCTATTTTGAAAAACAGTCATGTATAGATGGAAACTTAACTTCTCAGACACTTGAAAGCCACATTGGACACATCTACAATACTTTAGAGAAAAAATGATCGTCTAGATGCATAGCTAAACTATTTCTAGAGCCTAAACTAGATGAAGCGATCATATTCTTAATGGCCTTCATGAACAAGAATAATCTCATTCTCAAAACCTAAGGATCTGATAATAAATAAATTCCACATCATAGTATTAGTAACAATTTCTTAAATTAACAGTTTGTAATTGAATACACTTTGGTACAGCTACTATTTGTGAAACAGAATATCCAGGCTGTATCACCTCAATACATTCCAAAGTTGCACATTAATCAATTTTTTACAAAGCATTAATATAGGCATAAACTTCACCATAGACCTCAACGACACAAGAATCCATCGGCAAGTTGCCTACCATGGGAGAAAGGAGTGATATAGCAGAAAAGTCAGAATTATTCCTTACGCTGTGATTTTTCAGGAAGCTGATTGGATGGGAATATGAGTAGTTCAACACCATGAAAGATTCCTTTAAGAGCTAAATCATTGCTCATCATGTGATCCACTAGAGCCCCATAGTGTTTCTCATGGCTATCAAAAAATCATTAAGAACATACAGTTATATAAGCTGTTCAAATTCATGAAAACTGCTAAAAACGATTAGCCACACCATTGATCAATTAAGCCATTCCTTTAAGTTCCTTCTTCCAAGAACAATATCCATATGCTTACCTTTCAATATCTTGGGCAAAGAAGTAAAGTGCAATATTATTCTCTTTAGCACCACCTTGATGAAACTGAGAAGGCCACGTGCTTGAGCGAGGAACTTCACTGAGAGAAATTTTGGATGGTAATTCATTCACCACTTCAAGAACCTTTGGGGAAGCACAAGTTGACAAGTGTGCTTGAATTCCAGGACACAAGTCAGGAGGCTTTCCGCTCCTATGCAGCTCAAAGATTCCCCTGAATGGCAACAACAGATCTCATAGAACACCTTGACAGTACACATACAGTAATACGATATAAAACAATCTAAAAGTAGAAGACAAAGAAGCTCAGGGAAAATGTTTCATACTTCCAGATGCATTCATATTCTGGAACAGCCATCTTTGAAAGAGCACGTGAGATTGCCAAAGGTTGATTAGGAAAGTCTCTCACAGCAATCTTTCCAATGGAAGGACCAACAACACCTGAGATTCCTAATTGAGAACAAGAATCACTTCGGCTTAAGTTAAGCTGTTTTTCACCAGATGAAAATTTCAAAGATGCAGCTGCAGAGCTCTCGATTGTGTCCTTCCCATCAAGAATTTCTTCAGCAGATATACCATTCTTTGGAGTGCCAGAAACAAGTACTTGGTCTTGAGCTGTGGCTTCACATTTCACGTCTGTGCCAAGCTCATCCATTTGATTAGCCACTTCTTTCTTTTTGTATATTTCAGGCATTCTAAGCAAAGCTGCTTGGAGAGCAGCTTTCACATTATCACTTTTATGCATCTCCTCTATAGAACTACTTGCGGCAGCAACAGAAATTTCACTACCAGATTCTTGGGTTTTACCAATTGTGCAATATTCTGTAGCATGACCAAACTCCTTACACTTTTGACAGCATCCTTTGGAAGTAGCAATGGCATCTGTCCTTACACGATCACTAGAGCTATCTCTGGTTTTCTCAACAGGATTGGCTGTTTCTCGTGATCGAGGCTGCAAATCTTGTACAGATTCATCACCGCTGGTATATATTCTCCCTACAAAGTTGGAAAAACAACTAAATAAAAAAATAACCTCTTTGATGATATATTTCAACTTGTATTCCTCTCCGACTGATTCTAAAGCAAAGGTACAGCTCATATATTGAATAGAAACCAAAATATCAGCAGCAGCACATTGACACAGGAAGAAGAAAGATACATTATGGATGGTGAAATATTTGAAAAAAAAACACATAACATGCTCCCAATCAAGATCTTACCTGAACAGACTTGAGGTTCTACACCCTTACGGCCTACATTACTAGTAGACTTAGATAAGGTACTTAATTTTCCATCTTGATTCACCTTCAAGTCTCTTTTGTTGCCAACTGATGAGGGTTTAATAGTTTCACTAAGAGTTGTGCTCTTCTGATCACCTTTGGGTGTTGAAACAACAGAGGTAGCCATTGTTGAGCAAGCCGCCAATCGATCTACCCTAGAGAGACTTTTCCTGTCAAATGCACTGGAGTCTTTTGCAAGCCTTGTTCCTTTCAAATCCTGAGCAGGTACAGATTTTGATGAAAGCGGTTTAACTTTTGATGCAGTTGTACCCGATCGACCCAAATTTATGGATTTAAATGACATGGATTTGCCTATCATCCGGGCAGGTGTCTCCAAATTCTTAGAAGTATTTTCACCAGACCCTTTCAGCTTTTGGGGGATAACTTCATCAAAGGGTTTGACCCGATGCTTTGAATTTAATGCGTTGAATGAATTAGATTTCAACAGACCTATTCATAGAAGCAAATAAGATGCTGGAAATAATTAAACATTGGAAGTGGAAGACATTGTTTTGGAACACCTAGTCACTTATAAAAGATTTAAATAAATACAAATAATAAAAATCAAGCACACTATAGGATAGGTAAATCCGTACCCTTTCGAAGTAGACTCCGAGGGTCAGAAGAAGGAGAACAAAGTGTTTCCATGTTATCACTGCCAGCCTGATTTCGTATAGGCATCTGATTATCGGGCTTCACTTTAGCTTTATCTAAGCTCTTCAATGAAGATTCTTGAGGAAGTGCAACAACTCTCTTGGGACTTGATGACTTCGGTGAGCCTGAGCTTGATTCAAGAGCCTGCCTTTTTGGTACAGGAGCCACTTCTATATTCTCAGACAGCCTCTTGCCAGAATGTTGCGGTGTTGAACTAAATTTTGGAATTTTTCTTTCTTCAACATCTGAACCATGAACTTTATTCACATAAATAAGTCAGCATATAAACATAGACCCAAAGCTAGCAAGGTCACTTGTATACTTTACTACCCTCAATATCAAAACTGAAGCCATGCATACTCCAGATCAAGAAAGAGATCAATATGTCAGACACCATAACTATATCTTCTTGAATTTTATGCAAAACTTAACTCTTACCTAGCCTCTGACTTTCTGTCTCTTTGCATTCTTCACATAGCCAATCTCCTTCAGGGACCTTCTGAAGCATTTCTCGCATGCAATAACTGGTTGGAAAAAATAAGACTGTCAAGACTTCCTTTGCTTTCCCCCCTTCTTAAGAGATTAGCACTAACAAATGAAAGCAAACAAAAGATATGGTTAAAAATGTTAAGCTTACGTGTGTTCTGCGCCATCACTGCACCTACTACATATGGCGAGTAGATCTTCCCGACCAGCATCTCCACAGATATCACAAACTTTTACCTATTTTCCAATCAATTAAACAGAACGTTTAATATTTCCCCCTTCATTAGCAAAAGCCAGGACAAAAACTTCTGATATGAAATGAAAGCAGTAACAGAGATGAATGGAGAGAATTCATCTAGAAAATTAGTAACATTCAAGTTGACTATACAGAACAGCTGACGGACTGATACAGTACTATAGAAAATTAATATATTATGCAGGATAATGCATTATGAAATTGTAATTTTGAATTATGTAATTAGGGAAACAAAGATTAACTGTTTATTTAGTTGTTAGGTCTTTGAACACTGATCCCTTTAACAATTAACATTTCATTTCCTAATTAAAATTTAGTATTTCAGCTCAAGATAAGGTTGCTTGTCCATATTGTGATGGTTTCAATTTCATAAGAACAATTTAAGTAATTTCAGAATTGTTTATTGGTTCTGGTTCCCTGTATACATCAATCAATTAACCTATAGCTCAGGATCATACAGAGCTATGCGCATCCCATGTTTCTTCATATTTATATCAATTTACGTTGCTACTTTATGCAGCCAATGTATAAGCAAGCACATATTTGGTCAGCTAATTAAATAAAATGGAACTTCCTATGGTTATTGCAATTCTGTTTTCGAAGTGTCACATCAGATGGCATGTCAAAATATCTCGTCAAAATACAGAATTGTGCCATACTTTTTGTTGGCTCATAGCACCTTAATCTTTTCGCAACTATATTTACCATGAGACATCTATGTTCATGGAATCTTAAACGTTTAATGTTAATGACTTTTACCCCACAAGAGAAGAGGATAATATATCAGTTTTGTATAGGGATTTAAATGCTTTTGTGAGTTGGAGAATTCCAGCTCTAGTTTTATTCTTAATTATTTAGCTGTCTAATCACGTTCTTGGAGTCAACAATGTCCCCTCCTCTTCTAGAAACTTCATATTAAAATGGCAAGACTGACCCTTTGTTTGGATGGAGAGAAAATGGGAGTGAAAAGAAAACTAGAAAGGAAATTGGGGAGAGAATCAAGTTTTCCCGTTCGTCAATTATAAGTGACAAAAGACTAAGTTTAGGTACTAAATCACATGGAAATATTGAAGTTTATCAATGGGTCCCACACCACATTTTCCCTCAGCACAGTGCATCACCTGTTCTGCTGTCCCTCACTTACCTCTACATATGTAGTTGTTTTTTTATGAGTTGTGGTTTTTCATTCATCATAAGGTATCACATGATTTTATAAGTGAGGGAGGAGCTTTTTTTGGCAACTGGTTTTTTTCTGTATATTTATTCTCTTAATTTGATATTAAATTTTTTCTGTATATTTGCTCATTTTCTTTCCCCCCTATTTTCTCTCGTCCATCCAAACAAGAGGGATGATAATATTTTCGCTCCAGTTTTCTCTTCTCTACATTGTCTTTCCTCCTAAATTTTCCTCCCATCCAAACGGAGGGTAAGCAATTTAAGAAATGAAAGAACATAAAGAGAAGGGTGAGAGCACAATGAAGACAAAATTTAACTGCTTCTGTGTAAGTGAAACCATTCCATCAAAGCATTACCAATAAACCACAGTAGCTTCAGTATGTATGGACGTCAATTTGCATAATAGAAATCCTATTAAATATTAGGAATATGACTTTTCGAATAGCCTGTTATTCCTAACTCAATCGAGCATAGAGCAAATAAACAAACAAACAACATGTAAGTATAAGAAGGGTACTCACATCATGCTCAACAACATCTGATTCATCACTCTCATCTTCAGATCGAGCCTCCTCCATGCCAGGTGATCCGAGGGGTTGCTCAGCTTTATCCTGCTCATCTTGGACTGCAGCATTATGAGATTCATCTGGGGCAACCCCAATTTCATTGACAGCATCAGCTTCTGACTTGGAATATATTTTTAGTGAAGCCGTGTCGCTACCATCAATAAGATTATCCTCAACAGCAATAGGGTTCTCACCAAAAACAACCGAAGTTGCTATCACTTTTCTCAATGATGAATCATCCTTTTCAGTGGAGCATTCAGATTTTTTTGGAATAAGAGGATCTTTGTCTCTTTTCACGTCCATTAACCTTGGAATAGTTGAATGCGACTTAACACACTGAGGCTTTGCATCTTGGCTGTGTACCTTAGGTGAACTCTCATCGGTATCCACATCTTTAGAAGGAGGAATCTCAGGTAAGCCAGACATGTCAAAAGATTGTGCACTTACAGATCCTTCTGCCCCTAAAATATTAACCGAAGCCGAACTACAAGATACATTTCTTTTGTCTACAATCTTGGGATGACTACTGTTTGCTAAATTAGCATCACTCACTCTACTAATACAAGAACTGTTATCATCAATACCTTCTAGGCACTTAGACTCCTGACACTTACTTGACAAAGTCTGTTTACTATCTGCATTTTCAGATAGAGAATCATGGCTGGAATTGACACTGAGCATGTCAGCATGCTGATTGCTTTCATGAACCCTGCTCCTGAGAGAAGATATATCACCTTCATCCATAGAATAATGATTATGCTCCGCTAAACGGCAATTTTCATCGGAGAACTCAACCTTTGACCCCATGCAAGCACGGTTAAAATGCATACAAGATGAACAAGGAGCTGAACACACATTACAAGTCCCTGATTCACGTCTCATATCAGCGTTCTGAGTAATAGGATATCTGACGATTATATTTCCAGATCCAGGTGATACCTGTTGTGAACAAATAATAAGTAAGAAGAAAGGTGAAACCTTTGATTCAAACTCCAAATCAACAGAATTTGTCTCTCAATAATCCTTTTTGCAAGGTTAAGACTTCCCCCAATGTGAAAAGCTGAAACTTTAGATTGAATAGTAAATAGGGACTAACACCAATGATCTGGTGGAAGCACAAAAGCCACATCAAACTTTACTTAATAATATTTGTTCATGTATTTGTAAGTTCAACAAATATCAGTAAAATAGGCCTGCCTAGCATGGATTACTAGCAGCAGTTTATCCAACTAAATTTGAGATCTTCCCACATCATTTTAAAGGTTTGGGGCAAAGTAATGCTAAAATTATTAGACATAAATTGTTACCCAGGCTACTTTTGTAGGGTAGGCAGGGTTAGTAATCACAGGATAATTTAAAGTTCTCAACTAATACATTCTTCAAAAGGCTTCTTTGACATACATGGAGAAATTGAATGGCTCGCTTGAGCTAATGCCGACTATTTTTTTTTTTTTTATTCCTCTGGTCATGCCCTCTTAAGAAGGAATCCATATGCTCAATAACTTTACTTTTCACTGATAAATAATAATCAATAAAAACACAAGTGAAACAAAAAAGACAGAAGTCAGAATCGAAGTCTTATCCCAGTAGAATTCAGCATGGATCAGGTCCCATAGAATCATGGCCAAAATCAATAAACCAGAACTCTTACTATATAAATGTAAAGAATGATACACATGAAGGCTAATCTGAGCTTGACAGAAGGCAAGTACGAGACATATAATCTTAGCCACCATGTTATCTCACCATACGCTCCTGAATATGATCTCTTCATCCACAGGTCCTTGCATACAGAAACTCCGTCTCAGTATTGCTGAAATCTAGAAAGTAGATCCAAACATCATTAACAAGAATTGCCCAACTAAGAAGAAAAAAACTGATAATAATCTTTCTAATACACTAACAACCGAAACAATCTCGTAAACATTATCAATCATTACAACCACTAAAAGGGCACCTAGTGGACTAACAAATCCATAGAAGAAAATTCCATCAAAACACCAACACTCTTGATTAAAGGGATTCAAACCCTAAACCCGCCAACAGTGAATTAGTTAATCCTATTCGAACAAGTAGCCAGCTTCGCCGACATATTCCAATCAAAACCATAAAGAACGACGTTCATATGAATTATAAATAATCAACGAATAGCTAATAACAACTGGGAAATAATTGACATATACACAACTAATAACGAGTACACAGATACATATAACAACTAGTTTGCCACAATCAGAATGAAACCCTAACCGGGAGATAATTGACATGCCTCTTGCTTCAAAATCATTTCAGTCGCATTGCAAATATACTCCAAGCTTTCGGTCATTGCCGACGGCAATCAGAGGCACAGTGACTCCGATGTCGAAAAGCCGCAGAAACCTCTGCCCTAGAAGTTGTAGGATATCAGGGTTTTCACTAATCTGTGACGACACCGAACACGAATTCAAAGTAAAAGGTACAGAACAGAAGACAACAGCCAGATGAACATGTACTTAGATATATGCATACAACAGATGATATGATGCAATCGTTTTGAATTTATAAAACAAATACTATACCAATAAATAGGTGGATTTTTTTTCTCTACCTTCCCCCGCCTCTGATCTGAAGGTGAAAAAAAAATCTTGCAACTGTATTTTTTAATTAAAGAGAAGGAGAATCCATCTAATAAAGCTGGCTTAAAACGCCCAATTCTCTCTCCATCTTTCTAAAATTTCTGGATCCAGATACGTTTTACTTCTCTGAAAATTTTTCTTTTTAACTCACTAAATTTTCTAAAATGAACAAGAAAAGAAAATTCAGAGTAAA
The DNA here is from genome assembly GCA_963210345.1 of Inga oerstediana. Taxonomy (NCBI): domain Eukaryota; kingdom Viridiplantae; phylum Streptophyta; class Magnoliopsida; order Fabales; family Fabaceae; genus Inga; species Inga oerstediana. Next base: position 72,844,688 of record OY723406.1, read on the forward strand.
TGTAAGTAAATCTGAACCTATAAATCATCTTGCTTGTGGAATTTATGCGAGTCTTTCCGTTTAAGATGCTTTTTTTTATTATTATTTTTTTCCTTTCGCGATAATTTTCTTGATTTATTTTTGTTTAGTAAGTCAAGGGGAATGAAGGGTACGCTCCGCACGTGTAAGGTTCCCGAAACGTGTCGCGTCAGTTGCGTGTGAATTTGAAATGAACACGTGAGACCGGTGCGCGTGAGGGTTGCGTGGGTCAGCAGTAACGCCCCTGTGGCATGCGTCTCTCCCTCACATTTCCGTTTCCCCTATATCTAAGTTTTGACCAAACAAAACTAGCCCTTTTTTTTTTTTGCGAGTCTATCATGTGATTATGCCATATACAACACTATTACAATATTCTGTTTTTATATTAAACATACTATTCCTTGATAATTATCAGATTTTATAGCTGCTCCAGCTCCACGTGAAAACTATTGTAAACCCAGGTCAAAAATGAAATTCATTAGACTTTATCCATATCCACGTTACCGGATGATACCACTACAATTTAATTTTTGGTAACCTACACAAAATTCTCAGCAATTTATTTTTACTGACACAAAAAATGAACTAAAAATTATCTAAATATTACTATTTTTTTATTTTGACACAATATTTTTAAAAAAATATTTCACTTTTGAAATACCTATATAAATAAAAATGCAAAATACAAATTATTTTAACACATGCAGTGAAAATTGAAAATTTTTACATGCCCAAAAGGTTCTGTAGATAAGAAAAAATAATCAAATTATTTGTAGCTTTTTTTTTTTTTTGGCCAAAGTGGTTTTAGATTAGAGTTGGCTCTTTTACTACTCATTTGTACCAAAGAATCAACAATTTTGGAGCAAAATTGGAGATACTCCCAACCCCAACCATGAGGAGGAAACATTATAGATGTCATTCTGGTACAAAGAGTAGTTGTCCCTGTGAAAGTACAATCAGTATTCTCCAAGAAAAAGCACAATGGTGTAAATTCCAAATAATGGTGAGCCAGCACTTTGCCTTGGTCATCCTCCCCTCCTAAATAAGCTACCCATCAGCTTCCAAAAATACAACATACACACAGGCGAATTCTGTACCAACGGAACGACAATTGGGTACTCGACCATTTTTCTTTACATTCTATCATAAAGCTTGTACACTAGGATGATACGCCATCATTTTAGGGGGCAGCCATCAAGCATCGTCTAGAAGCAGTCATCCATCCAACATATTGCTTTTCCATGCGAGCTTTAATGAGTCACCGTCCACAGAGCTGAAACATTCCTTTTACCCATATAGAAACTACAAATTCAATATCCTCCGTTGCTATCCTTGCTACCAAAGAATCTTCATATATCATCCTCGCTGAAGATAGCATCATTCCACGTTAAAAAAATAAAATGTAATTATGAAACATGTTCCCTTAAAATAAAAATAAACAAGTGGTACTCCGATTTAAAATAATAACAAAAGCAATTAGTTACATACTTACATTAACATCTAATGCACATATGATGAAAATGGCTCACCCCACAAATGAAACTCTAAGGTCACTTAAGCTACATGATGTGTTTAGACCGACTATATATATATGTGAAACATTAAGATTATTTCTCTGTTTTTTAGGGTGTAGATATCGAGAAGGATATTAGAGTATCTTAGCATTTATTTTCTGAGGTCACTATATTTTCTTGTACAGATTGTGCATCGAAGAGCTCTTGATCCACGTATGAATATGTTTCTTCGTGTTACCATGCCTTTATCTTTGTTTAGGCAGCATATTTGTCAATTACCTTCAATGAGATCCCATCCCCTTTCTAATTCGCTACAAGATTAGTTTCTAAAACAAAATCACATAATTCTTGATTGTAAATAAAGATGAATTATTTTAGGTGGACAAGACAGTTTAACTGATGGATTGGAGCCAAGAAAGAATTTAGAGAAGAATGTAAGAAGGCAGGATTACAATCAATTACAAAGATGCCACTCAAACCGACAGAAAAGGCAAGTGATAACACTACCATAACAGTACGAAGGCCTGTAGGACTCATTTGGTATACTGGAATTAATTTTGATAGAAATAGATATGGATATAAAAATGGATATGGATATGGGGTTTAAAAGTGCATTTGGTATGTCATGGAAATAAGACTTAATTTTTCTATAAAAAGACCAAAATGCCCTCCCAAATTATAAAAAAAAAGCTCTCCCCAAAACCTTCATCAATATTCTCCATCGGAAAACTCACTGCAAAACTGCAAATTTTGCAAGCCCATCATCATCTACAACATTGCCATAAAATCACAACCTTGCGGTTTTAGGAACCACCATCAAAATCGTTGTTGTTCCATACCTCAGTTGCAGTTCTCCATTATGTCGCTGTCGTAGATCTAGATCTGGAAGAACAGATATCTTCTTCCTCAATGGTTAACAACAGGTGATAGATCTAGAAGGTGTTTCGTCTCTATCATGTGAAGGCTTGTTGTCATCTCCGGTAAGAGGAGGTCGCCGTCTTTGCCGGTGAGGGTGAGTACAGCTAGGAATGCAATGCCTCTAGAGCATCTAATTTTAACAGCAATCATTGCAATTCCGATCATCGGCGTTTTTGTATTGGGATTAGGATCTGGATTTTTATTTTGTGTGCACCTCTTGTGTTTTGATTTTCTCAAATCTATTGGCCATAGCAACATTGAAATTATCCCCCACTAACTGTTTGACACATTTCCTCTTCTAAGGGTGAGAATCTTTTCGGCGATGGTCACGGTGAGAGGAAACATGAAAAAGTGGGAAGGGGCAAAAGTGAAATCCACCTATATGGAATTGCAAATCTGAGCTTTTTTTTTGGAATTCATTTTGGTGGAATTGGCATCAATGGGCTTCCACATGGAAATGGAATTTGTTCAAATTCCATCATACCAAACATGTTCAAAGCGTGGAATTGGCCTCTATTTCCATTTCCATTTGGTCAATTCCAGCGTACCAAACAGGCCCGTAGAGAAGGCCATACAGATTTAATAACTAATGAAAGCAACCATGGTATTAGGGACTCTCAAATGGTTCAGAAATTTGGGCGGCCAAGGGAGAAATTAGTAGGAATTTGGAATACCATGGTCAAAATAAGTAGGTCGTGTGCAATCAGATATTCCTTCTCTTACTAAGAAGTTTTGGTGTAGAGGGAAGATGGTGAAGATGCGTCTTGTTTTCAATTAGGTTTTTAATGAATGTGTTATACCAAAACGAAAAAGATTTTCAATGGATGTATTATAATTTTCTTGTACTTGATCTGTGAGGGCAAGGGACCTTTTTTGGGTTGTTTTGTGTGTGTGTGGGGATTTGGGGGGGGGGGGGGGGCAGGAGGTGTTTGTTTTGTATTGATAAGATAATTATGAATAAATAAGATGGTTAAGGTAATTATAGGGTTATTAGCAGTTCACCAAAATATATATATATATATATATAGGGGTATTAGCAACCGTTGAAGGCTTCTGTTTTTAAAAGGAAGAGGGGCTTTGTATGTGTTAATTCTGTTCTACTGCCCCCCCCCCCCAACAACAAAAACAAAAAAAAAGAAAAAACCACCCTCTCTCTCACACACGCAACTATCTATCTAACTATCTCTCTTTTCTCTCCTTCCATCCCCTTCTTAATAAATTCAAGTTCACCCACATAATTAGATGTCAACCTAAAAGTTTAGTGGCCTAGCATTGTACCTTCATTGGCCTTCGAAGCTATACAAGCATATAGGTTGTATGCTTTCTGTCCAAAGACAAATAAGAGAGCAATCAGTGAGCAATGTATTGCTTTAGTAACTGATACTTAGCGTGTGCAAAAATGAAATCAGAAAATTATCTGACGGCTCAATTGAGAAATTACTCACAGTCAATTGGGTGTTTATCAGTCTGGCGGGATGTATAATGCGCAGACAGTAAAAGCAGAGAAAGGAATGCACTGGCAACAAAAATGGCATCAAACCACCGGTGATAAAAGTCAAATTGAATATCACCGCCTAATACCTCTGTTATAATAATCCTGCCAAGAAAGTCAGATCAGCATTAAAATGGTTAGGACTTTAGAGATAATAATTCTGGGCATAACAGAATTCCAGTCTAATACCTTCATTTACTAGTATTCTAATACTGACCATGGTTTTCCAACAACATAACATAAATTCAGTTTCACATGATTAGAACATTCTGCTGAGTGTACAATAAAATATGAAAAAATGGTCATACCATCAACTTTAGCCAAATAACACTGGTAAGTATAAGTTCATATAGTTGAGATATTTTGTAACCTGAGAATGCACCATACTATTCACATTTAGAAGCTATTTCAAGGAGTTAAAGAATTGGTGTCCCTATACAAACACGGAAAGATGAAAATGAGATGCTCATCAAGCACAACTCTTGTAACTCAATTACTCACAGTATGATCAGTTTTCATTGCTCTTTTTCAGGCAAGAGTAAGGTTTGAAGTTTGAAGGAAGGTATATGGTTTAGATCTTACTATGATACCATGTCAAGAAAAGAGAGACAAAATAAGAGATATACCAAAATGGAAGGCACACCACCCACTTAGACCCCCTCAACATTTTTATACATTGTTCTAAAAACCAGACAGGACCGGCCTATTTGACACAAAAACCAGTTGATCAATGCATGTTCCAGTTCGAAGGAGAGGGTGAACCACAAATTATTATTAAAAAAACTGATGAAAAATTGATCAAATCAGCCATGAACATGTAAAACCTAACAAAAATGGACCAATTAATGGGTTAAACAGTTCAATGTTATTTTTCTTTCCCTTCGATTAAGAAGGGGAAAAAAGGATCAAGAACCACCATAGACAAAACCTAACCAGAACCAACAAGAAGATATGAGAAGCAGCAGCCCAGAGCTCGACTAATCAAGATACAAGAAAAGGGGGAATTGAGAAATTACAAAGAATAGAAAAAGAAAATAATAGTCAAGAAATAGGGGGAAAATAGACATGGTCATTATAAGAGAATACAGAGGAGAAGGAATACACAATCTGAAGGAGAAGAAAAATCATAATTGAAAAAAACAAAAGAAATGCAGCAGCCATCATGTTTTATGTTTTACAAGTTGTAGTTTGTACAAACTGGCTAATGAATGGACCTATAAGTCAAAACTTAAAACTACTAAGAGACGCTTCGTGTAGAGTAGAGCTAAGGCTAAGACTAATAACAAACAGAATGATTAATAGATATAAAATTATAAAATATTACATTATATAGAATTGAGACTGGCTCAGGGGATAAAGGTGAAGTGATGTGTGAGAAAGGGGCTGTTTGGTATGAGGGACTTGATGGGAAGGGGAGGGGAGGGGAAATTTTTTTGACTTGGATTTAAAAAAATCAGAAAAGTGAGGTTGAAAGTTTTCAATTAATTTTTCTTATTCTTTTATTTTACATCTTATCTTTATTAAAATTTTATAATCCCACTTCTTCAATTATTTTAAATCCAACTCTTAAGAATTTTCCCTCCCCTTCCTTTCCCTCCCTTTCCACCCTGCCAAACAGAAGTCTGTTTGGTTTGAAGGGAGGGGAGGGGAGGGGAATGGGAGGGAGGGGAGGGATTTTGCTCCCCTCCCCTCGGTTGGCAGTACAAAAAATATAGGAGGGGAGGGGAAATTTTCCCCTCCCTTCCCTCTAAACCCTAACCCCCCCCCCCCCCCTCAAACAACAAAATTGGGGAGATTTGAAGGGGAAGGGTGATATTTTTTCATATGAAGACTATCATATTCATGCTTATTTCTATTATTCCCAAACTGTCCCTCCCCCATCTCTCTTCCTTCCAACCTAATCTTTCCTTTCGGTGAGCATTTGTGTGGGTCAACGACAGCCAAGGCCGGCACCTCGTCGCCGCCGCCATCATTGGCCTTGACGGCACCGTCCGTCTCTTCCTTTTTCCGACAAGCACCCTCTCTCTTTGCCTGCAACTATGGACGCCATGCTCCACTGCCAAAGATGTTGCAGATCTGATCAGCCTCCACTACTCGACTTCTCCTGTGGCAAACTAATCAAGACGATTATGGGAGACTTCTTGCCGGCGTTGGAGTCTAGCTTGCCATGATCGTGGGCGGAGAAGGTGGTTCTTTAAACAAATTGAAATCTCCCCAAGTGAAATCCCCTTTTGCCATGATCAAGACACAAGGCCATTCTTTTTTTTTATCGACACAAACCGTTCAGAAGGGAAGAAGACGAGTAATACTCCCCTTTTTGTGTTTTTTTAAATATTTATTATATATATTATTATAATATTTATAATTACTCTATTTTTATTAAAATTATTATTATTATCTATATTTTAAAATTTTAATTATGATTATATTTATTTAATCTTAATAATTATATTTTATTAAACATTCTACTATGTATGAAAAAGCAAGATTAAATGAGGGTAAAGTTATCCAAATAAAAACATTTTCCCTCCCCTCCCCTCCCTTTCCTTCCGATCAATCTAACCCCTCCCCTCCGATGAACCAAACAGACCCTAAAGGTCTAAGTTCAAACCCAATGAATTATTATACTGTATGATATATAAAATATAGTTCATTGAAATATTTATTGTTTTTAATTATATTTTTAATTCTCCTTATCTTTATTGATTTTAATCTTTTTCATTTATTGTTGTTGATTTATTTGAAATTTATTTTTGATATTTTTGTTATTACTTTTATCTTTGTAATTAAAAATATATTAATTTAATTATGATTAGTTTAATCTAACGAGTGGACCATAAACCAGTACCTCAATTCAATTTTCATAACATTGCTTTTATATTAAGGCACAAAATAAACAGACATAAATGCCTTAATACAGAATTCAAATATGCAAATCAAATTCCAACACAGATTTCTACAAATACCTGTATTCAGTTGCTAAGCTTTTCCTGATTAAAAGAATAGATGATATGAAATACATTCCCATTATCTCAGACAGAAATAGTACTACATTGCTTGAAGATCCACTTCCAACTCGGGAAACAGCAAAAAAGAACTGCATGCAGAAAAAAAAAATTACACAAATAAATGAACAAGCTCGCATAAGAAGTCAGCACAACAAACTATTACTTCACTGTTTTTTTGGTTTTCCAATAGCATTTTTCAAATGTTTTTTGGGTGCAGAAGTCCTTTGCAAAAGGTTGCCAATGAAAAGACAGAACAATACAATAACAGAGGACAAGTGATCCTCCCTCCCAATCAGAAAAATCTGCAGCTTGAATATTTTTTTCCAATACTACAAAATGATTTTCTAGTCCAAGAGCTGAAATTTCATTATAAGACCAAACTAAACCCTTACTTAATCCCTTTCTTTTAACACAAATTGTGTCACTCCTTTGACAATAAATTGGCTTTTAATTGTTGATTCTCCAGCCTGTTTCAAGATAAAATGATGTTGCCGCCTAAAGCTAGCTCAGGGAGTTGGGAAGGAGGGGATCTCAATAATGAATTGCAAGCATCATGTACCCAAAAAGATAGGTTAGGAAAATAGTTCATGAAGTGTCCCAAAAGTAAAGGGTATGAGCTCATTGTGTGATAATATATTTGAGTGAACATCGTATTAATAGAGGTTGATGAGTCTACGTCATACACCATAACCTAGCCTAAATTCCGTGCATTTGCATGAAAATACAGCATTGATCATATTAAAAAAAAAAAAGCAAATTAATTTTTCAAATAAAAAGATAACGACATCAATTAGTACAGTTACAATATCCACCTTTTCTAGTTTTATATAATATATTGAGTCTTTCAATAATATTTACTTAGTCCTTTATTTTTAAAGTAAAATACTCTAACTTCCCTTATATTTTGCCTTAATTACACAGACCTCCCCTCTATTTTAAAAACGTAGACTTAAATCAAAACCGTTAACTCCGTTAAGAATATTCTGAAAATATGTTTTTTAATTAAAAATTTATATTAAAATACAATTTTTTATTAGTTTACCCTTCGTCATATTAAATTCCTAATTTTGGCTAAATATATTTATAGATGTTTGTAGCAAAAAAATATGTTTAAAAATTTAAATTATATATTTAAATTATTTATATAGCCTCTCAAACTTATATCATTTATACTGTATAATCAACAAAAAATATGTGTTTGAAATATTTTTTAGCCATTTAAAAAACACAAATAAATTAGTCTCAATAAATATGATGGGAAATTTAAATAAAAAAAATTTTATAATATAATAAAATTTAATAAATTTTATAACATATTAAAAAGTTTAAAAATATATGCATCAGAATTATTTTTTGGCTGTATTAAAAATAATTTTTTAAAAATATAACTGTTTAAATAATTCTTTTGTTAAGGAGGGGTATTTTGGTCAAAATAAAAGTTTAAAAGTCAAACTTAAAGGTCAAATAACGGTTGGGCGAACAGAAATCAAATATCAGATATACAAGGGAGGTTTGTATAACATTTTCAAAATAAAGGGAAGGTTCCTGTAATTTATGTCAAACAGAGGGTTAGTTAGTGTATTTTACTCTTCTTTTTATCCTTGACTTGCTCTCCCCGTATCAATGAGACAGAATTATATTCATGAATCACCTCACCAGAACTAAAATCAAAACATCCTTGGATAACTTATCTAAGCAAAAAGTAAAAGGGAAAAAAATTAAAGGCAATTTAAAGCTACAGGAATACCTTCATTAGATTTGTTAAGAATCCACGCACTGATATCACAATCAGCATTCCAATGAACAGCAAGGAAATGTACTGTAAAAGAAAAGCAAAATTACTAAATTGTAGCCTCAAGCCATGTAAAAAATACAAACTTGACAAGTTGACATTACACACGCACAAAAGGGCAAACAACGAAGAAACTAGAAATTTTTACAATGTCAGCTTTTGAGAACCTGTCAGAGTTCCAAATCTTATGAGATGTAAAACTAAAACATTCACGATAGATTTAAGAAGTGGCATATGATTGAACAGTTTATAAAATAAAAGTAAATAGTAACATTTTTCATTTTGAAAATAAGCATTAGCACCAGTGAAACTATTAGAGCAGTATTAATATCCAGATTGGCAAAACTATCAAGCACCATTTTGAATTATGAATTTCCTAGTCCTCAAGGAGGTCTAGTACGTGAATTAAAAGGTGAAAAGCAAACCTGCCCCATCATTTAAGAGGTCTAGTACTTGCAAAAGCTCACATTGACAGTGAACACTGAACACAGAAAGTTCAAAAACTACAACAAATAGGTTCACAACAAACTGTCAAATCGTAGAACTACCAGAACCTTATCTCAACATGACTTTTCATAGATGCTTTATAGAACAAAAGTGACCAGGTTTTATCTTTAAAGTAAACATGCATTAGGTGTCGGCAACAGATTAAGAAGACCACTAACTGATTCCAGACAAACTAAAAGTATGGCATGCAACAGGACTCTAACCTGTGATAATAAGGCAGCATTGATTCCAATGTCAAAGAACTGTAAGAATATACTAATTGTTCTTGTTACAGGATCAACAGAACCATCCTGCCATAGAATCAGATTATTATAAATGATGCCAATTAGGGAATCTTAACAACATCTAAAAAAGGTTAAATCTAAAGAATTATTGACGGAAAAGCAATACCTGTTTGAAAACAACACTTTGCAATGACTGCCAAAAAGAGATTCAATCAATTAGCCAAGTCAATGCGAACTACAATGAAAGAAAACAAAAAATCTCAAGTTCGAAGATAAATCATCCAACTAAAACCATTATTATCGTCGCCAGATAGATTTTATCAACAGAAAACACTTTGATTAAACCAGATGCTTAGCCATCCTTTGTCAATCCTTTCTATTCTAGATCATCAATAAACAAGGGAACTCTTTTTTAGCTTTCAATACCTCTTATCACGAGTCATAAAGTTTATTAGGGCTTCAACTCATGTTATTTAGCAATAAGAGGGTATTATCCTAACACCTGACGTCTCCTTGTAGAATTAATAACAGCAGAGTCTCAATCTTACATGGATTAGGAATTTATTCGAAACCTTGGCGTATAAGCTACAGGATGTCTGATTAAAGGAATGTAAAGCTTTCTTTCCCATGAATGGCAAGTTATATGAGTGCTATTAACAAATTACTATCCGACTTAGCCCATCAGACCACATCATATTGCCCTAAAACCACCCATGCTCTAACGTACCAATATCTACCAATTATCAACCATTACTTGCTCCAAGAAACCCTAAACTTAGCCAATAGATAACAATTACTCTAGCCATCCTATGTTACAATACCTTGATCATTTTATACACACAATAGACGGAACAAGCATAGCCAAGTAGATTCTGCATGTGCCCCCACCAAGTTCGAGAATAAGCAGCGGCTTCCTGCAAAATAACAAGTTTTTCTAATAAGCAAACTTGAGAAAGAAATACAAGTTTAACAATGTTCAGCCACATGCAACATTCCATTAACCGGAGAATTGGATTTCTTCAAATATCCACGTCAAATAAATAAAACAACAACAACAACAAAAAAGCCTTATCCCACTAGGTGGGGTCGCCTATATAGACCGCATGGCCCCATTGTGCTCTGCCAAAAACCAAATCTTTGAATACATTGATGAAAACGGCTGAGTTCAAGTCTACCTCCTAGCCTAAAGGATAATAAAATCTACGTCAAATCCAATCAATCCCTTAAAGGATAAAAAGGACAAAAGAAAGATAAATAAATAGACTTAATAATAAATGGATAAAACCATACTCCTATAATAAAAATACAATTGTTAGGACTCTCCTAAATAGAGCTAATGACAAATTGAAACTAGAAATAAACAACAGACACTGGCTGAAAGCTTGAAAGTGATAATAGTATTACAGCCAAACTCAACCAGATTACAAGTAATAATTAACTTAATACAACACAACACTGAGATACATGAACAATTAAAATATCGATTACAAACTGAAAATAACTAAACACAGATACACAATGATACACAGACACAACTCTCACAACTCCCACACAAATCTCACAGCAGGAATTACACTCTAACAAACACATAGGTTGCCAACAAACACATAGGTTGCCAATTTTTCGAGAGGAATGGCACTCTCCACCCAAAGGGCCAAGACCAATTTTGAATTCTTCTCTGCCTTTTCTCTGAATCATTATGAGAATTTATAGGCCCCAAAAGTAACTCACATAGCCCTCTTCTCATAGACTTAGACCATAGCAACCCTATAGCCACCCTACCTCTCTATTTCTTTCTCCTAAATAGCAAGTCAAAGTTCTGAACAACAAAAGTAACTTCCCCCTTTTCATGTATTTTCCTAAGTTTCAATATGTGGTCCTAACAAAAATAAACAATAAATAATGAGTAAATGAGCAAGAAATACAACGCCGACTCCTTTTCTATTTGAGACACACCATTCAACAAAATTGACTGTATTGTCAAGAACCAATTCAACTTAATCCATAATGTGCAGGACCCAAAATGGTTTTGCTAACGTTTCCAACAAGTTCATAGTTGTCAATGCTGCCTAGAACATTGCCACAGTACCTGAAGCTAATTTGCTGCATACCAACATTACACTGCCACATACATAATATACATAATCCAAAATACAACAATACACAGATAAAACAACTTTGTGTGTGTGCGGGTGTGTGTGTGAAAAATGCCACTCATAATAACTCCAAAAATCATCAAATAACAACAACAACAACAACAAGCCTTATCCCACTATGTGAAGTCGGCTACATGAATCGCATGACCCATTGTGCTCTATCAACAACCGAATCCTTTGATAGGTTGTTAACCAAAATGTCCCATTCAATGACTTCATTAAGCGTTCTTTTCAGTCGGCTTCTGCCACTTTTCACATGACATCATATTGTCTAAGCAATGCCTCCAATGACCTTCTTTGTACATGTCTAAACCACCTCAAATGGTTTTCAACCATTTCTCTTCAATAGGCGCCACAACTACTCTTCCTCTGATATGATCATTTCGAATTTAAAAATGATCAAATAAAAATGTATCAAATTTAAGGCATAACATCAACCACATAAATGGTTAACATGTCAAAGTTAAAGGATTTCAGATTCCAAATTCATTTGATCTTGGAACCAACCAAACATATCATATAATTTGTTCTCTAACATGCTGAAGGCATGATTCCCATTACATAGGAGTTCTATGCCCTTCAACAATGAGTTGTCACTCATAAAGTCGTAATAACACCAATTATAACAAGAAGAAAAACTTCAAAACAAGTGTTCCTATTACTAAGATATTAATCATTTTGACAAGACATCTAAGTTTCAAGTAGGATTAGTTTTAAATTCATTCAGGAGTGGGAATGAAATTGAAATTTGAGCTTGTTACATTAAATAGCAATTAGTTAGGGATGGTTAAGATGACCAGTTAGTTAAGAAGCAAGATAATGATCAGCAAGAAGGAAGAACTGAGAAGAACACATAGATCTGCCTTAAAGAGGAGGAGGAAAACAATGTGCTTAAGGAGGCAAAGTGGACATGATGATTGAGGAGAAAGAGAGTGCAACAGAGACGGATGAGATCAAATATTGATTTGATAGCAAGGAATATTTTCCAATCATTCTGATTGTTACATTTATTGCTTTTGAAGGAAGCTATGAGGTCAAAGCTGGTAACAAGGCCTGCATGATTCTAACACTAGTGGAGAAGATAGAGAATATGTGATTGAAGGAGAAGACAAGGAAGGGCAAGAAGACGAGATTCTTCAAGAGCTTGGAGCAATCACAAACAAGCTTAAAGATGATGAAGGAACTTTCAACCCAAAAGGCACCTAACAGAGGCCACAAGATTGCTTTACCTGCCGACTCTAGCTTGTCATCACATCAACCCAAGCTTCAGTAACAATATTTGAAAGAGTGCTGATTATAACGGGAAAGTGGATGCTATGGGGAGTTAGAAAAATATTAGGAATAAATATTTATTAAGTTCTTTTAGATATTTTCTATTTTATTTAGGTTATTTTTCTGGTTTGTTGAGTGGTCCTCAAGTTTAGGAGTAGTGGGTTAAGATACTTGCAGATCAAGTCAGTAATTTTCATTTCTTTATTTAGTTATTAGATAGTTATCCCCCATCATCTGAGTTGTGGATTAAAGGAAATATTTTAAGGAGTCTTAAATTATTGTTGTCTATAAATATTATGTGTCACATCATGTAGAAATCATTTGGAAATTAGCTCAATATTTGTATTTATCATTGGAGATTCTCCTTGAGCTTTATTAGTTGGATGAGTTTAAGATCCTTGCTCATCTTCTACTAAAACTTTTCCTCATCTTTATTAACTTATGAAGTTCGATTCTGACATTTTAATTTAATAGAGACTTTTCTTCCGTATTTCTCTCTATCTAATCTTGGATTCTATCCCAAGAAATCAGACCCGGACCGGACCGGCCGGTCCGAACCGGAAACCGGCCTTAGACTAGTCCAGTCCGATGAGCTAGTCCGGGTTTGATTTTTAAAAAAAAATCAATTTTTAAATTTTTTTCTTTAGAATTTCATATTAATAATCCTTAAATCTTCAATTTCTCACCGATTTAGTCCCGGGTTAGCTCCGATTTGACTTCGGTCTGACCCACTGACCCTTGACCTCATACCTGACCTATTCAATGACCGGTCCGAGTTTAATTACCTTGGTTCTATCAACATTCTTGGAAGTTGCATCAACTAACAGTCACTTTTTTAGACAATTCAAAGAGGAGAGCATCCAGGGCTCATTGCTCTTCAATAGCTATCACACCACCAAGTAGCAGCGCTTACAAGCAGCTCAGGCATTTCAGCTAAGACTAGTTCAACAACATGAATCCAAGGCCAGACCTTCACCAACAAAGCTTCAACTAAAGCAAGACAGACATCAATAGGAAGCCATCAAAGTTTCAAATCAGCGAACAGAAAAAAACAGTATTAGTTTTCCACCACTGCTGCTTCTTTGAGGGTCTTTTGAATGCTAGCAAGCCACCAAATTTTGAAGGGGGCGATGGGAGAGCACCAAAAGCTTCAAGCCAGCAAGCCACTTCACACCATGCACAATGGGTACTTTCTAATCAAATCCAAGACAGTCATTGGAAGGACAAGCCAGTCCTCTAATTAAGCGGGTTATGAGCCTCAGTTTTCAGTTACAGAACTAGGTCAAGGAAGCCATTGCACTATTGGGCCCATACATGAGGCTAGCTACCTTAACTTCAAGCACCCAGGTGATGTAGAAATGAAGGACGCCCATTGCAGCTCTAAAGAAGTGACGCCTATTAGGAGGATTAGAACCCTAACCTCTACCCACATCCCACCCAGCCCCTTACCACCTGCCAGATGGCTCTAGTGGCACTTTTCCAATCAAGTGGGACCTGAACAGATCTACAAAAGTGGAAAAATGGAAATTAGAGAGGCCACCATGCAAAAAAAAATCATTTTGGAAGTCCACTACTGCTGCTTCTTCAAGGAGGCACTAAAAGTTGCCCCTCATTTCTTTCCTTTTTCCCAATATCCATATGACCGGACTATAAACCATCACATTAGGCAACCTCAAAGTAGTGTTGGGTTAGAGGAAAAGACAATTGGCTCGACAGGGGAAGCAAGGCATGAAGCCAATTATAGCCAAAAGTATCGTCTAGGATGTTTTATACTTGTAAAGGGTCAAACTATTGCTTTCCATTTTCTTGGACTCAACCTAGAAGATACTAAAGGCCATGTACAACAACAACGTGGGCAGGGACAGGCAGATGGAACCAGCCTAGTACATTAGGCACCTCAGATTCAAGAAGGCAAAGAGGCCCTTTCTTATTCTAGTAGCTCACAAATATTAGAAGGCCCAATTTTTTTACCAAGGTAATGTGAAATTATAGGATCAATGATGCAACTCATTAGGTTCATCAAATGCCAAATAATAGAAAAACAAGCACTACAAGCATAACATTCAAACATAATTAACAAACATGCTTTGAAAGTGCTTATTGAAATTGAAAGAAGAAAAGTATAATACTGAAAGCAAACCTTGGCTTGGCGAAGCTCATAAATCTCCAAGAACAATTGCTTTGAAAGCTCCTCTAGAGCTTGTACCTCTGCTTCCATGCCTTTGATATCTTCACATAGAACAAAATTAAGAGAAATCTTAGGGTAAAATATATACTAGTACATATATATATTACTCAATGACAGCAAAATAGACCATAAAATTAGATATACCAATTCAAGAAAATTTCTCAACAAGAAGAGTCAATTAAAAAAAAAGAGTAACCATCAAATATTCATAATTCAAAAATCTATCCTAAACATTTCCCACTTTTTCAAAGAAAGTGGAACTGAAGACTGTCTGCAGACCTATTCAGAAGAGAGAAACCAGTTTCAAGAGAGACGCAAAAAGCATCAGCTGTGCCACTTCTTGACTCAGACCAAGAAACATTAGGAGCACGTACTCAATCTGACCAGGGGGAGGGCTTTCTTAGTGGGAGAAGCTACAACAACGTGGCTGTCATGGAATATGGCTAAAAGCCACTAACAAATTAATGGAGTAGTGGGGAATTAGTCCTGCAAATTTAGCAAGCAGTGTTTCTTTTTCTCTCTTATAAATGGCAGATCTCAGATAGTAGGAAGACATGGTTCATTAAATATCTTTTAATGTAATTCATTATATTGCAGTATATGTGTTTAAAATTCTTCCACACACATCTCTAGAAAACATTGTATCTCTCTTTTCTCAACATTAACTATCAGGAACTCTTCCCCAAAAAATCAAAGAGTATAGAAACAACAGTATGGCTAGATCAAGTTCCAGGATGCATGCTCACCATTATTGCAGCAAAATGGTTAGATCTAGTTCAATAATAAAGGAATTAATCAAACGCTTGAAAATGCATAAGAAAAGGAAAAGATCAAAATGAACCCAAGGGTAGCACAAAATATGCTTTGCAGATGGCAATGAAACTTCTACCCAATGACATTCAATGCCAAGCATTCAAACAAAGAAAGCTGGAGTTGTTAAAAACAGGCTTGGAGACAATATGTAGAGCCACTTGCTTGTCATGCCATAACTTTGCAAGTAATAAGGTTTTAAGACCAGCCTTACTTAACAACTGATATATCCATACAACTTCACGAAGGAAGTGTGTCATAGCCCTGTATTCCAATTCTACACTCGATAGGGACACTCACTTTGCTGTAATGCTTTTTACTTCACCACAATACTAAGTTTCCAACCACAAAAACACAATACCATATAGTAGACCTTTTATCCAACCATAGATCCTGTGCAATCTACACCAAAAGGCATTCAATATCACTGTGCCTATGATTTTCATACAATAAACTACAACCAGGAGCTCCTTACAGATAAAAAAGGATTTATTCTAAAGCTTCCCTGTGAGTGATTGTTAGAGAAGACATGAATAGACTAACCACCCTAACAGAGTATGCAATATCAGATTAAGTCACAACAAGATAGTTTAATTTTCCTGCTAGTCTTCTACACGTCTCAAAATCCTCAATGGCTCGCCATCATAACATTAGATGCACCATCATGTAATAAGGAATACGGTACTATAAATGATTGTAAGTCTCTAAGACTTAAATAGAAACAACAGGTAATTATAAGATTTAAAAGAAAGGTATTATATGACTTTAGAAAAAACACACATGGGCTAGAGTTATGAAAACCATGACGTGGTCATAACCTAATTCCAAGCTGTCAATTATAGTAATATAGATTTAAAAGAGGAAAGCTTCAAAATGCCGTTTAAAGAGTAAAAAAACACTGACCTTGCTCCTTTTGGTCCTCCTGCACAGATCGAATGACTGTGCCAACTATACGTTTTACAAAAGATCTGGCATTTAACTTCTGCAACAAACAAGTTGAGATCAGTTATGAAAAATAGGATTCAAAGAAACGGAATTAATAAAGGTTTTCAAATAGAGATAAATAGTAAAACGCAGGAGAAAAAGAAACATTTAAAATTTCAATGGTTGACCAAAAAAGACACATAAAAACATGATGCTAGGAGAAAGAAGAATATAAACCTCCTCAGATCGTTGGCCGCTCTCCATCTCCATTTGACAAAGTATAATTTTCTTTTTCTTTGAAATAGAAGTCTCAATTGACTGCATCAGTTGTCTCTCCAAGCCTTTAATCTCTGCTTCCTCAATCTCTCTGATTAATAAAAATATGTAAAATCAATAAGCAAATGAACATATAATAGTTAAAAATACCATAATAACATCATGAATCTGTGAATCTTACAAATTTTTTTTTTATGGAGAGAACTTGTGATAGTTAAAGAGAGTACAGAATATCCTCTAAAACCTAATGTTAAGAATGATGATTATGATTGGGTCTAGAAGCCCTCCAAAAAACACAGAAAAATCAGAAATATACTTCTTTCAATATTCACAGGAGAAATATCACTGAATGAATTATGAACCCATAACCAAAGCGAGAAATGCAGAAAACGATAGTAACAGGAAGGGATAGGTCTAAAACTAAAACATCTCAATACACTGGTACAATTTTACAATGAAGCTGATTTCATTTCTTTTCTTTTTTTTAATAAAAGAATTATTAGGAGGAAGTAAGGAAAAACAAATAAGTAAAAGGAGACACTAAAGTAACTACCTGATGAAAAGTGATAAATAGCTGTAGGGTAAGTTCACAGCACCAAAACCAGATAGAACAGCCATAACTGTAACACCAATCACCCCAATTCTACTGACCAGCTGAGGCATAGTGAAGAAACCTAACAATTAAAAACGATCAGCACCCAGTATAGACTCAGAATATCTTAATCAAAAATAGGAAATATCCAAAAACTCTAACCAAAAAACCAAAAATTCCTAGTATATACATAATCTTAAAAGCCAAATTAAAGTCACAACATAAATCAATTTAGGTAGCATAATTAATATTCTCTCAGAGCATGAGTATGTACACCTAATACAATATTTCAAAGTTTTTATGAAGTTGCAACAAGGAATAAGAAAGTGAGAGACAATGCAGAGACATAATCCTGATAGAGTAAATCAGTACCTCTATCAGGTGATGGCATTGGAAAGTGAATGCCCATGCGCCAAAAGGCATACAGAAATGCCAGCAAGAATAATATAGCCCCAAGAGCTGCCCGTTCCTTCCTTACACCTGAAAAGAAAATAAAGAAATAGTCACTGACAAGAAAATGCCTCTTAAAGACTTTATAAACAGCATTCCATTGCGTAAATGCTACAGCTTACAAACCATAAGTACCGGTGCCTACACAATTCACTCCACTATTATTTTGTACATGAAAGAAGGAAGAAACCATCAAAACAAACAGGAAGAGGTACAGATCCCCGCCCTGGGGCGATATTTTATTAAAAATAACATGGAGAAAAAGGCACAAGGCACAAGTATCATAACTAAAGCACATAATAAGTAAATCCCTGCCATATCTGTTGTGTGATTTCCTTGAAAACCTTGACAGCAGAGCATCTTAAGGATGCCAAATGATTACAACAAAGGGAAATTACATAAGATGTGCTTCAATTCAGCCCTCCTAGACATCAAAATGGAAATGCCATAAGAAGCTTGTCTCAATTCCACAATGTTCCACCTTCTTATAGTGTTTAGCAGGGAAGACCTAATAAATCTATCAAAATGTTGGAACAGTCAATAACATAACTACTTCATGCATACTGATTGAAAAAAGAGGGGGAAAAAATTTTTGAACCAATTGGTTATACAGAAAGGATCTTTCATTTAATTGGGTGACGTTAAGATTATTATTAAAATATAGAAAGTGAAATATCCAAGAAAATCCAAGGACTGAAATAAACAAGTCAAATGTCCAAAAAATCCCAAAACTATCCTATCTTATTAGAAAGTGAAAAGAATTCAATCGTTCCAACAGAAACGTATCAGAAATGCCACTATTACTGGGTTCTTAAGAAAATGAAGATTCCAAGAGACATAGGAGCCTGGCTGAATAAAAATGTTAAGGATGGAAAATGATGAATGGAAGAAAGCCAGCATCAATAAGGATTAAAACATCAAAAGTCGATTTCTTGCCCAATCAAGCAATGTCCTAGAAGTGTAAAGTTCATACAAAACCAATTGAAGGAAAGAAAAAGCCAAATAATAGACAAGCAATTGCAAAAAGCTTGTGTCACTAGTATTTGAGCATGGAAAAACAAGAAAAAGCTACATACATGTTAGTAAAGAAAGTGAAGATTGGCTTACCACTGTTGCACAGCATCAAATAACAATGATAATAGGGCAGCATGAAGACCAGTAATAAGATCAAACAAAATAAGTCCACCTTCCAGTTCACAACTCTAGCCCTACATTCATAAAGAAATTCAATTTTCATTAGATCATGGAAATTGTATGGTCAAGTATCATTTTCAATAAATCAAGCCTACACAGCAAGGCCAATATGACCAGCAAATGAAAGCTAACTAATTATGCAGAGGAGCAAAAATGTGGAATAAAGGATAAACATATTACAAGATTCAAAAGAACAACCGATTGGAGGAAAATGTGAATCCAATTGGACACAATAGGGATTCTAACCGTTTTTGTATTCTCTATAGTTCTCTAATTATAGGACGCCAAAAAGAAAATTAGCGCACTAACACACGCTCACATGTGCATCCAATATCGTTTCTTTAGCTAAAGTCATTTTCAAGGAAACTTAACATACATTTGATCCGATGAAAGTAACGCTAGAGATGAACAAAAAGCATAAATCTCAGAATTCATGAAATGGGCAGAATCTAAAGGGAACAAAAAGTGGAATTTGAGAAGCTTACTCTTTCGAAAGGATGGGAATGATCTCGAAGAGGACGAGCTGGAGGAGATTGCAAGAGAAGGCGAAGACAACGCTGAAAATGATCTGCACCAGCGCGCGTTTCTCTTCGTACTCTTTGTAGAGACGGCGATTCAAGAACCAGACACCAGCCCAACCGAGTAAACAAAGAGATCCCAGCACCACACCTCCTTCATACATTGCCCTTCCCCAACCCATCTTTGGTGTTTTTTGCGTCTCTGTGCGGTTTGGATTCAGCAACTAGTCTTAAAGCCTAATCAAATGCAACTGTCACAGGAGTAAACTGTTGGAGTTTCAAAGTCGAAGCACAGGGATTTCGATTTGGGAGGTAAGTGAGAAGAATAATTCTATCATTCATTGGATTAATTCAATCATTGTCCCAGGACCTCGGGAGAACTGGAAATGAGATTAAAACAACTTGCAAGAAAGTGGCGATTGAGTAATTTCTCTCATCGTACATATTATAAATCATTATTAAAAAATTATTTTTAAGTATTTCAATCACTAATCCAAACGAATACTATTGTTGTTATTACTTTTCATATGGGTTCGACTCTTTTGAATATAGGATAAACAAAATAATTAGCCTGAAATTGTGACACTCTTTTTTTTTTTTTAATTAAGGGGCATGGGGCACCTGAAAAAAATGAAACAGGCTTCTCTTCCATATCTTTAGTGTGTGTTTGGCAACATCCCAAACCATGGTTTACGTAATCCGAGACAAAACTCCTCTCACACACTTACCTCGTAAGTCATAAAAGCTATTAAAAAAAGCTAATCCAAATACCCGCTGTCGTACTTTACCACTAAACTTCATCGTTTTGACGCAAAAACATGAAGCAAAGCCTTTTTTTTTAATTTTAAAACAGTATTCAACTTTCTGAAGTATTGTTTCAGTTCCAGTCAATTTCCTAAAACATTTTTTAAATAACACTCAGTATCCTACAAAAACTTTTTAGTCCACTTACCACCTTAAAATACTTTTAAATACCACACAATATCTAGCATTCAACACCCTAAAACAGTATTCAACTTCCTTAAGTATTTTTTCAATGTCAGTCATGCACCAATAATATTTCAGAATAATGACAGACATTAAAAAAATACTTCAGGATACTGGATAATATTGAAAAATTATTTTAAAAACTTGAAAAAATATTTTAGAAAACTGACTGGCACTGAAAAAATACTTCAGGATGTTGAATACTGTTTTTCAGAGTTACCCAAACACTTCCTCAGTATACTAAACTAATTTTTAGTATATATGGCACCCTAAAATATGATACCAAAAATTAGTTTGAAACACAAAGTGTTACCCAGGGTGAAATAAAAATTAGTTTTGGATATTGATTCAATGTTAATGAAAAAATATTTTAAGGTGTTGAATGTTAGATATTGTCTGGTATTAAAAAATATTTTAGGGTGGTAAGTGGACTAAAAATTTTTATAGGATACTAAGTCCTATTTAAAAAATGTTTTAGGAAATTGACTGGGACTGAAAAAATACTTCAAAAAGTTAAATACTGTTTTTTTTTTTTTAAAAAAAAGGCTTTGCTTCATGTTTTTTGCGTCAAAACGATGCAGTTTAGTGGTAAAGGACGACAGCAGATATTAAGGGTATTGGAGAGAAGCCGGTTCCAAAAAAAATTTTCAGGTGCTTTCAGCTTCCTAAAATATTTTATTAGAGTGAAATTTCATCCCTCAAATATTAAAAATAGACTAATTTCACCCTTCATTAATTTTGCAACAAACGTCATTAGATTCCTCTCTACAACATCTCCTCTCCTCGCCTAAATTAGATGTTTCTTTCATCTTCATGTAAATATGATCCTTTTCTATGGCTAAAAAAATACCTCTTTCTTTTGGAACCACTGACACTTACAATCACCAAATCCAACAAACCATATGGATTCCATTTAGGGTCTGTTTGGTTTGTCGGAGGGGAGGGACTTTAATATTACATTGTTTGGATTGATCAGAAGGAAGAGAAGGGGAGAGATTTTAATGTTAACTTGTTTGATT
Source organism: Inga oerstediana (assembly GCA_963210345.1). Taxonomy (NCBI): domain Eukaryota; kingdom Viridiplantae; phylum Streptophyta; class Magnoliopsida; order Fabales; family Fabaceae; genus Inga; species Inga oerstediana. The sequence goes on from OY723406.1 coordinate 72,866,547, forward strand.
TAAGAAGGGAGCTAGGGGAGGGAAACTATTTTCACATGGATAATTTTATCCTTATGTTATAAGTGATTTATTCCAAACTTTATTAAATGTATAATAAAGTTTAATTACAAATAACATTTGTATAACATTTAATACAAATATATATATATATATATATATGTACATATATATGTATTTAAAATTATATTTTAAAATAACATTTGGTGATATATGATGAATGAAAAGGGTCAAGGGTATTTATGGGTTATTATAAAATGTGATGGGTATTTTTGTCCAATGTTACTTTTTTTTTTAGCCTCCCCTCCAAATCCCCCAATTTGGAGGGAGAGGGTTATGAGGGGAGGGAGGGGAAATTTTCAAAAAAATTTCCTTCCTCTCCTAAAAAATTTGTAGTGTCAAATAAGGGGAGAGGAGCAAAATACTTCCCCTCCCTTCAAACCAAACAGACCCTTAGGTATGTTTGATTTAAAGGGAGGAAACGGAGGGGGGAGGAAATTTTACCTTGTTTGGTTTGTTAGAGGGGAGGGAAGATGATACTTTGTAATAAGAGCTAAAAATAAAGGGAGAGAAAAGAATGAGAGCTAAAATTTTGGCTTCCCTTCCACCTAAAAATTCAAACCAAATGAGGAAATGATGACTCCTCCCCTCCCCTCAAACCAAACACACCTTTAGAGCCTATTTGGTTTAAAGGGAGGGGATGGATTTATTTTTCATTCCCTCTAAAACCCCCAATTTGGAGAGAACAAACATGAAGAAATAAGAGATATTTGAAGCCCCTTCTTTAGAGCCCCTTCCCTTCAATTTTTCATACCAAATAAGGGGAGGGGCTCATTTTTCATCCTCTCCCCTCCAACCAAACAAGCCCTTAGGCAAATCCTCAAATCCAACAAAAAGAAAGAACGCAAAAACAAATTTAAAAGAGAAAGACAAATCAGGAACCTAGGAGGCAGTGAGGTGGGTGGCGAAGACGTCATAGTCGGGAATGATGGAGGCAAGTAAGGGGTGAGTGAAGGCCTTCCTCTTGAGGAGCTTCTACATCTCTAAGAATGCCAACCACAAAATTTGCAAGGGCGTTATTGTTATGGGGGAGAGTCGCATGAAGGTCAAATTGAATTAGAGGAAATCATGATCTAAGGAAGAGAACAAGTAAAAAGGACATTGGGCCGTGAGGAGAGAGATAGATCGACTTGTCCAATTTATTGATAGCAATCACAAACACAACTTTTAGACAGCAAGTTGGGGAATGGAAGGAAGGAGTTCACATGTGCTTTTGGTCAAATTCATAGAAAGGAGGAAGAAGAGGACCAAAGAGTGACTCTAACAGTGTTGGTTGCCATGTTAGGGTCTGTTTGGGAACACGTTAGAGGAGGAAAAAAGCCCATCTGCTTGCCAAAAGCCCAGTTGAGACATTTAGCTCCGTTTGGGTAAGCGTTTTGTTCCACTGAGCTTATTCAAAAAAAGGAGCTTCTGAAATGGTCTAAAATGAAGCTTTTTAAGACCGGTTCTCTAACAACCGGTCTTAAAAGTGGATTTTAAGACCGGTTGTTAGACAACCGGTCTTAAAAAGCTTCATTTTAGACCGGTTAATCTACTTAACCGGTCTTAAAAACTTCCCCAAATTTTGCTCCCGTGCGCACCATCTCCATTTCTGAAATCGACTCCAGTCTCACTCTCGACACCATTAACCCCACCGTCAACCTGTCTCTCACCTCCCAAATCCGTCTTCCACTCCATCTCCACCGTCTTTTCCCTTCCATTCCACCGTAACTCAAGCTCCCATCATCACCGACGCCCTCTTTCTCTATCCCTCCGCCTCCATCAATCTCTTTCTGGGCCGCCACCATCACAGATCTGGCTCTATTTCCAGCACCGCCAGCAACTGTCATCACAGCTTAGAAGCAGTTGGTAATCTCCCCTGTTTTACTGTCTTCATGTCTTCAGCCACTTGTGCTTTCTAGTATGTTTGCGTGTTTCTTTTATGAGCTAAAGATCTTGCCTTTCTCTATTTTGGGATGGGTTTGGCTAGGTTAGAGTTGCAATTATGGTTAGGATTCGCATATGCAGAGTATTTGTGTGACTCATGATAGAACATAAGATTGAACAGATGATGAATTAGGAGTTTTTCTATCTGCACGTTAATTCCAGGAATTAAAAAAAAATCCCATTCTTAAGCGAGCTTATGCACTGATGTGAGGTTAATTTGAGGTTTTACATTGTTTGTCTGTGAATATAGCCACTATGTTGATTGCTTTGCTCTGATTAGCCTCTTACTATGTGAGCGCTGCAGAATTTTGTTGTTCAATATTTTGAAACATTCTCTTGATAGCTTGCAAATGCTTAGTTACTTTGGAAATTCTACTCTGAATTGTGGAGAGGAATATTGGCATTTAGGCTTGAATTTCAAAGATGGCTTAAGGATTAGGAGCTAGAGAGTACTGATATTTGAATGTTCTAACAAGTTCTAGAATATATAAGTCATTTTGTGGCCTTTTGTAACCTTGCTTTCAGCATAATGACTTGGCTTGAAGAGTTGTATATTGTCATATGATTTGGCACAATGGTGAATGAGTGTTTGATCACTTTATTTTGCTTGATTCAAGTGAGTGAGCCATGAAATTCTTTGAATGATGTGGTACTAGCTTTACGGTTGAGCTTTGCAATCTATGTATGCTGTGGAATTATGTTCCTCGTGTGTGCTGAATTTTTGAAGTTTTCAATTTCCTTTGACATCCTGATGTGTAATTGGAAGAGAGATTTTTTTTTCCTTCTTTGATGTGCTCAAGAAACGGTGAAACTGGAAAACAGAGTTTGGTTGTTGCAGTACAGTTTTCTGCTGTTGAAATCCAGAAAGATAGGTAGAAAATTGAAGCATAGATATATATATATATAAATTGAAGGTCATGAGAAGAACCCAGTGCTCGTTTGGCTAACGAGTCTGCCATACTATTGTCGTCTCTGTCAATATATTGGAACTCTACATTCCAGCTCCGTTCCAACATTGCTTTAATCTCTGTAAGCAGCTGCCATTTGTCATGCATATCTGGGATCTCATTTTGAAGTAGGTCGACAACCTCGTAGGAGTCGCACCTAATCAACACTTCTCTGAACCCCCCATCCCAAACTCTTTTCATGCCCATAAGGCAACCCCAAATTTCAGCACTCAGAGCATCACCAGTACTGAGCCTCAACATAAATCCCTCCACTTATAGTTCTTTTTGCTTTGTTTAACTAGTTACCTTCTATTGGTTTCCAACGGTATTGCTTGGATATTATTAGTCGAAGGACCAAAGTCACCCTAAAAAATATATCCAGGGACAAACAATATAATAATGGATCTAGCGTGTGCAGGCGTTAGACATTAAAAGAATATATATCCAAGTCACTTTCTCTGACGAACGCGCATTCTTTCCTTCCTCTTTCCACCTCCATTCCTCATTCCCTCACTCCTTCTCCATTCCACTTTCCCTCATTCCATTTTTTCCTCACACGCTACTCTAAATCACGATATTCTTTGTTTACTTCTAGTTACACTATGTACTTGGGTGTAATGATTGCATGCTCTCATCATTCTCCTACCTTTTCCAGGGAAAAAGTACAAAACAAAAAAAAGGTGTTGGAATATATGGATCGTAGTTGGATACAAGCTAAACGGACGAGTGTTGAATATGATGTTGGGGTCAAGGGTTTTTTAGACTTTACAAAAAGAAATGCCGATGATGATAGTGGGATGTTTTATTGCCCTTGTGTAAAATGTTTGAATGAGAAGCGATTAAGTGCTGCAGATATATATACACATTTAATTTGTGAAGGGTTTTGTAAGACGTATGTAGTATGGGTATGGCATGGTGAACAATTAGAAATGTCAAGTGCATCTCAACAGGGGGAAGTGACTTGTGATGATAATGACACGGATATGGATGATCGGATAGAGGACATTATTCGTGATGTAGGAGAAGAGGCTTTTGAACAATCACATGCATATGGTAATATGTGCAGTGATGCTGAGAAGCCGTTGTACCCGGGGTGTAAAAAATACCAATTGCTGAATGCTGTATTGAAATTGGTAAGCTTGAAAGAACGGCATGGATGGAGCGACAAGAGTTTTTCAGAAACGCTTGAGGCCTTTAAAGATATGCTTCCTGATGATAATGTGTTGCCTTTTCGATACTATGATGCTAAGAAAATACTGTGTCCACTAGGGATGAAGTATAAAAAGATCCATGCTTGCCCTAATGATTGCATATTGTATAGAAAAGATCATGAAGAGAAGGAGCAATGTCCGATATGTGAAACTCCGAGGTATAAATCAAATAAGGGCCCTGCAAAAGTGTTGTGGTATCTTCCAATCATTCCAAGGTTCAAACGCCTGTTTGCTAATGAAATTGATGCCAAAAATTTGAGATGGCACGCAAATGAGCGGATTTCTGATGGAAAGCTTCGGCATCCAGCTGATTCTTCTCAATGGCAGAAAATCGATCAATTATTTCCTAGCTTCGGTGAAGAACCTAGGAATCTCAGGCTTGGGCTTAGCACAGATGGTATGAATCCTTATGGTAGCCTAAGCAGTATACATAGTTCATAGCCTGTTCTGTTGGTAATTTACAACTTATCTCCTTTGTTATGTATGAAACGAAAGTACGTTATGTTGTCTATGTTGATTTTGGGACCAAAGCAACCCGGAAATGACATAGATGTTTACCTAGAACCCTTGATCGAAGACTTGAAAGAGTTGTGGGATAAAGGTGTCGATGTTTTTTATGCGAACAAGAAGGAGACATTTAATATGCGAGCAATGATCTTTTGTACTATAAATGACTTCCCTGCATATGGGAACTTGTCAGGATATAGCGTTAAAGGCCACAAAGCTTGTCCGATATGTGAAGAAGGCACATGCTACCATCAACTTCAACATGGAAGAAAGACGGTTTACCTTGGGCATAGGCGATTTCTAAGACGAAGCCACCCTTATCGTAGATTAAAAAAAGCTTTTTTCGGTGGCCAAGAGTTTGAAGATGCTCCAGAGGCATTGACTGGGGAGAAAATTTATGAAAAGGTGAAAAATATCAATACTATGTTTGGTAAGTCATCAAAGAGTAGAAATGAGAAAAATATATGGAAAAAAAGGTTTGTCTTCTTCGATCTTCCATATTGGCACAATCTTGACGTCAGACACTGTATTGATTTCATGCATGTGGAGAAGAACGTATGTGATAGTATTGTTGGGACACTGCTCAACATACAGGGAAGTTCTAAGGATGGCGTGAAGGCAAGATTAGACTTGCAAGAAATGGGAATACGAGAACATTTACATCCAAGGCCATACGGTAATAGAACTTTTTATCCTCCAGCTGCTCATACTTTGTCTAAGGTTGAGAAAAGAAGCTTTTGTGAGTGTTTACATGGCGCTAAAGTTCCCTCAGGGTATTGTTCAAATTTTAAAAAGCTTGTACCGATGAAAGACTTGAAGTTAATAGGGCTAAAGTCTCATGATTGTCATGTCTTAATGCAACAACTACTCCCAATAGCTATTCGAGGCATTGCCGAATATGATCTTCAACACATATTGACTAGACTTTGTTTCTTCTTCAATGCCATTTGTTGTAAATTCATTGACACGGAAAGATTGGAGGAATTGGAAAATGAAGGATACATGATCTTATGCCAGCTTGAGAAGCTTTTTCTTCTGTTCTTTTTTGATATCATGGTACACTTGGTTGTTCATCTAGTGAGGGAGATAAAGTTGTGTGACCCTATCTATTTTCGATGGATGTACCCGATCGAAAGAACTATGAAAATATTAAAAGGGTATGTGAAGAACCCCAATCGGCCTGAAGCATCTATTGTTCAAAAATATATTTCTGAAGAAGCTATGGAATTTTGTCAACATTATTTGTCAAATGTACGACATATTGGCCTTCCTAAACATCATGATCAAGAAGGGGGTAGACGCGGGGCAACAGTAAAGAGCATAGATGCTGATGAATTGCAACAAGTCCACCTGTACATCTTGAACAATGTTGATGTAGTTCAATATTACATGAATGCCCATAAAGAAATTGTACGGAAACAAAATATTCGAATGAGCGAACAAAGGTTAATTAGGGAGCATAACAGAACTTTCGCACATTGGTTCAAACAAAAGGTTGACGGAGAAGAATGTGTTTCTGATACAATAAATTGGTTAGCACGTGGTCCTGAAGTTGATGTCATAAGTTGGACTTCATTTGTGATCAATGGTTATACCTTTTATACGAAGTCCCTAGATGATAAGAGCACCGTCCAGAACAGTGGTGTTGTATTAGTAGCTGAATCTATGCACTTCTCTAGTTCGAAAGATAAGAACCCTACATTGGCTGCCATACCTTATTATGGGGTGATTGAAGAGATTTGGGTGGTTGACTATGTTAAAATTAGATTTCCCATTTTCAAATGCAAGTGGGTTGATGTCAATAATGGTGTGAAGATCGATAGGTTAGGATTTACATTAGTAGATCTGAATAGTAGAAGTTTTGGAGATGAACCTTTCATTATGGCAGATCAGGCGCAACAAGTGTTCTATATCACTGATCAGGCAAATAAAATGTGGTCTGTAGCTCTCCAAGGAAAAAGGGTCGTTGATATTGACGAGAAAAGTCACTCAAATTATGATCTTCTTGAGACTCCTTCTTTTTCCAGGGGTCTACCAGAACTGAACGAAGAAGATGAAGCAGATAATGCGCACGGCACAAGAAATGATCATCACGAGGGAATATGGGAGGATATCTCTTTATGATACTACTTTGACCTTAACTAACTAAAGTAATTATGATTATGATTATTATCTGAAGTATATGTTTAGTTATTTTATCGATATAGTCTTCACATGTCATAGCTTATGATTTATCTTTCTTTATTGTCGTTACAGGCAAATGACGGATCCCCAGCATCCTAGTGCAGAGGATCAGCCACCTCCTCCACCTCTGAGTCAGCCACCTAGTGCTCAGGAGAGTCAGCTACCTAGTGCTCAGCAAAGTCAGCCAGCTAGTGTTAACCAGGATGAGCCTAGCAATGCTCCGAGCCAGGGTCGTAGTGAGCGCAGTAGCCAGTCTGTACGGAGGGGTAGACGTGCCACACGGTTGACAGATGTTTCCCTCAGTCGGAGTGCAGGCCAAAAGATACCGATTGAGTTTGATAGACATTGGAAACCAATCGGGCCTAATGCACAACGATATAGGAGTTTCGTCGGCCTCCTTGCACGTAACAAGCCGAGTATCTTGATAGAGGAGTGGAGAAATGTCGATCCAAAGGTGAAGCAGCATATTTGGGACACTATTCAGGTATACAATTCTCTTCTGTATGTAATTAATTATTATCAAATGTCACTTCATTTGTCACTTACTCCTTCAATGCATGCATTTCAGCTCACCTACGATGTTCCTCAGAGTGAGATCTTGTAAAACAAGATGATGACGTATTGTTATGAGCGCTGGAGCAAGTTTAAGACAAGTCTGATCAACAATTACATTCATATTGAGGTGAAAGATGGTCAGCCTCATCCTAATCCGTGCAGCACGTATACATTTCTTGATCAGGCGACTTGGCAAGAATTTGTTAGGCTTCGGACTACTCCTGAATCTTTGGTTAGTTGACTTATTTTTCATTTTATTTACTTAGCAATTATCTTAATTGATTATAACACTTTCCTTTTGTATCATTTCTTATTCGCAGGCAAAAAGCATAAGAGAGTGGTAGAAAGAATGATTGCCCTCATACAATGTCTCGTGGGGGTTATGTAAAGGCTGAAAGAGACTTGTTAGTGGCCAAACGGAAGAGATTGGAAGAAGTATCTCAATCCGATCCTTCTGTTCTTCTTTCTCCGCCATCTCCGATTCGTCGAGAAGAAAAATGGCAATTTGCCCACCAAAAGAGGAGTGGGACTTATACGAGTGAACAATCTCGTATAGTTGGTGAAAGAATTGTAAGTATATATCGTTATTGTAATTAATTACATAAGAAACGTACATTATTACTTATGTTTGTTATTTTGTATTATGTTACAGGATGAACTTAGAAAACAACAAGCTGAGGGCTCTTTTAAGTCGGAGGGCAGGAATGACATCCTCACAGTTGCTACTGGCAAACACGAGCATCCAGGCCGTGTCAGGGGAGTTGGAGGAGGGGTAGGGATACGGGATTACTTTGGAGTCCCCATACGCCATTCCTTAAACATCGTGACTAGGGAGGAATTGGAGACTATGTTGGCCATTGCAAGAGCAGAAGCAAAGGCCGAGGCTGAAGCATCTTTTGATGCACTATTAGAGACCCGGTTGAGCAAGATGAAAGTGGAAATGATAGTGTTTATGAGCTCAAGACAAGATACCAGTGCTCCCCAGCCACAATCGATTGATCCTAATAAGCAGAGCACTAAAGGTAGTTGTTGCAACATCGGGCAGTCATCAGAGGGTCCTAACCCGCAAATTACTGAGCTTTGTGATCTTTTTGTCGAGGATCCTCTGAGACGGTTAGTTGCACGGGGTAGTGTGCATAACCTGGGATCAACTGTCCACCACCGACAAATGGAAGGTGATCAAGTCCGGGTGTCAGTTGACGAGGTGATTATTGCGGATGCACCTGTCCCTATCCCTTCTGATGAATTCAAGATCGTTAGCGATGTCTTGGGCACATTCATCTTGTGGCCAATGAACCTTGTTTCTGGTCGAGCCGAGGATAGTCCGATCAAAGCCCCCCACCAAGTCCGATCAAAGCCCCACCAAGTCCAGCTCCCTTCACTCAGCAAGAAGTTTCACAGCCTCCATTGAATATCATGCAGCAAGTGATTCTGATGGCATATGATACATCCTTCAAAACAAGAGAGTGGCCTACGGATTCAGTTGTTGGACAGTCAGGAGTGACATGCTATCTTGAGAGGGATGATTTGATGTCCCTGGTAGCTCCTGGACAAAATCTTACGATTGGGATTGTCCAACTGTTCTTAATGTAAGTAGCTTCTGCAATTCAAAGTACGTAAATATTTTAAAAGTTTCACCGTTTACCTTTTATTTATGTGCTTGCGTTATTGTAGGTACATGCATCGTAGGTTGGTCTCCTCTGGTAAAAGCGAAAAATTTGGATTCTTATGCCCCCATCACATCCAAAAGAAAGGGGCCACTGCTGCTACTAGACATCGATACTTGTCAGAGAGGCTTAGTGAAACTGGAACTGAGTGTTTCTTGGCTCCATATGTGCATAGGTAAGAAACAAATTGATATTTTATAATTTATATAATGTTTTATGTTTGCTTAATATTCTTCTGTTTTTTTCAGTGATCATTGGCAGTTGCTTCTTCTATGCAAGAGTAGTTACACTGTCATCCTCTTATGTTCCCTCCACTTCAAACCAGGGAATGATTTGAAAAAGACCATGAATTCGTTAGTTTTCTTGCATTCTTACCTTTTGTATGCAAAGTTTATGGAATTTGTGTAAAACCAATAACCTTTGTCATTGTGATGATCATAGGTCTATGCGGACATTCCTACACAGTGCTTGTGGTAAGCATGTTTGTGATTTAAAGGACCCTACATGGATCATGCCAAAGGTTAGTACATATGGATTAACATTTGTTTAAAGAATGTAATAAGACATGCCTTTATATTTGTTTTAATGATATCATGTTTTTTCTCAGAGCCGTCGGCAACCAAAGGGGTCCAACTTATGTAGTTTTTATGTTTTGAGACACATTTACAATATTATCACTCTAAGCACGACTGATTTTACTCAAGAGGTAAATTTATATTTCAGAACTTTTGTTTTACTTTATTTTTTTTAAGTTACTAAGTCAATGTTTCGTCTGGTTTTGGTGTTACAGATGTTTGATCTTGCTGATCCCTTTCCTGAAGAAGATATTGATTTCATTCGCACATGTTGTGCTGAATTCATCCATGAGCTATTACAAAAATAGTGAGTTTTTGAATCCAAAGTTCATTGTACATTATTGTAAAAATGTACCCATATTAGGTTAGATTATTATGTCCTTTGTGAAGCTTGAAGACCTTTTTGAGATGTTTTATCTCTGATTATGAATATGAATGTAGATATTTAATGACAGATGTTTCTAGCTGTATTTGGCATTTGTTAGTTTGTCCCTTTTTTTGTTTACAAGATGGATGTCAATGGATCAAATCGCATATAAGCACTATTTGATTATTATGTATTTCATAAGTATCTCCAAGTAAGCTTTAAATGTTATAAACAGGGAAGCATGTTCTTGAGGCTTAAGTAATTCTAGAGCTAGTGAGGGGGTTGAAGGTATTGTGTATGCCTCCAATTTCTATGTCTTCCTATAGAAGAGGCAATTAGAGGGACTTTTACATTATTCCTATTGGGTTTCAGTTTTATGGGACTTTTACCAAAGGGCATGTTCATTGCTTTTGTTTTACTGCTGTCATTTGGTCATCCTTACTGTCTAATTGCAAATGAATCATCAATATATGACTGTACTGCCTGGTGATTTTGAATTTTGAAATTGAAATGAGTGATTGTTATGTATGCTATTTAAAATTGGAGCATTCTGTGCGTGTACATATAATAAAAGGGACGTTTTTAAAAAAAAATGAAGCTTTACACAACCGGTCTTAAAAAGTACTTTAAGACCGGTTGTGGGAACAACCGGTCTTAAAGGTGAGACATTTAAGACCGGTTGTTCCTACAACAGGTCTTAAATGTCTAATCTTTAAGACTGGTTGTTCCCACAACCGATCTTAAATGTGGAGTTTTTAGACCGGTTGTGGGTACAACCGGTCTAAAAAATAACAGACTTTTTAGACCTGCTGTATCAAGACCTAATACAGAACCGGTCTAAAAAGTCATTTTTAACCGGTCTAAAAAGTCATTTTTCTACTGGTGTGGGACCTTCTATTGATGTCCTTCATTGTGGAGTACTCAAAATTAGTCTCCTTCTGAAGCTTGACCGTATAATATACCATGAGGTTTGCCTTTCTTTTGGGGTCCATAACAAGTATCATATTGCATTCCTTCCTTGTATTACATTTGTTAAAGCTTCATTAAGTCAGTAACTCAACTAGTTGAAGAGAGGAAGGAATATGCCTGAATGTTTTGAGAGTTTGTAGTCTTCAAGTCTTGTGCTTTTACTTTCTATTTAGTTGTAACTTTTTATGACTGTCAGGTTTGGTTCATGTTATCCTGGAGTGTAACTATTTTTGTGGTTGAATATTATATTTAATGAATTTTTCTTTCACTGAATATATCTTAACCAGACATAAATATGGAAGGGACCTTTTATATGGCCATTTGAGTAATATCAAATTCTTATCTATAATCTTACACAGTTCATTACTTAAACTGCAAATGCAATATCATTGAAGGCATTAAATCTGGAAAGTACAAATGATAAGGAATGGAACAATTTATAAAATTAGTTATGCTTCACTGGAAACAACAAAACTTTTCTTTGCTTCTCATAGGTATTCAATGAATAAAATATCACTTGGAATTAAAAATAAGAAAAAGAAAGAGAAATCTTAACCTAGAGTACAGAAAACACGAAGTTGAAACTTAAAGATACTTGCTGCAACTAAGAACTTACGCCTAGGTAAACAAAAGAACATTCTTAGCTAAAAGAACACAAGTACATTGGAGATGTTTGGTCATGTTATGACTTAATTTGAGTCTTCTTTAGTCTCACTCACTCACAAACCCCACTTGCATTCCCAGTGTAGTTGCAGTAGGAAAAGGCAAGCTAGCATCTAATTCATTCTCATCAGTGGTACACTTCGTTGGTATAATGGTGCTTCATTAGTTCTTCTAAGATTTGGACAGACAGGTGTGATCTTCATGCCTTGTCTATTCCCTTTTGCATCTTAACTCTCATGTGTGGGATGAAGTTTGAGATGATATTCAGATAGTTTACGTGGTACTTGAAGCTATGAGGGTCAGACATTTCCCATTCAGTACTTTCCAAGCCCCATGTTCTCATTATACCATACAAGCAATGGAAGAAGGAACATCTTGGTGAATAAAACTTCACTGATTTAGGCAATATTCTACCTCTACGGATGCCATAAATACACCACATTTCCTCACCAAAGTCATAGCTAGCAAAGATAATGAGAGGATCGCATGTGATATTAAGTGAGCTGACCCCACTTTCCCTTCATGTACATAGCATCATGTATAAATCATTTTCTGAGAATGTTTGGAAGCCACTCATTGTTGATTATGTATCAGGGAAAGGCCTTGGCAAGGCAAGATTTAGCTGTGCAATTGGTGTTTTGGTTTAGTTGTTTTTATACTGCCTGGTCATTTAAATGAGTGTATGTGATTATACTTAGTTGGATCTTGAATACAAGGATTAGGTGTTGTGATGTTATCCAATGGTTAATGACCCTATAGCATACTAAGTCTATTTTATGTCTTATCTAGTGGTTAATGACTTGCTGCCTAAATGAGTTTCTACACCTTTTTGCTTTTTTGATGAACTCATGCATATGCAGTGGGGATCAAAAAACTGGAATGATTTGATGGGCTTTTATGATACATCTTTGCTTTTGTTTAATGCAGTTAATTATTTCATTGACTCATTACTTTTGCCTTCACATTGCTATATAATAAACCACATCAATCTCTTTAACCAAAATGTGTTAGTCAGAATTTTTTGGACTCGTTAAAAGATTCCTTCAATTCAAGCATATTCCTTTTGTTGTTTCCAGGACTGTCAATTCTATATGGAATCATGTAGCAAAGTTGTGATGAGATGTCCCTTTCATGAGGCAAAAGTGAGGGTGAGAAAAGGTAGTTGTCCTATCTTTTTATTCCTATTTCATGCATGGTTATGTAAGGGACTTTTTGACTTTTCTGAAAGTAAGGAAAGTAGTTTTTTTATGCATGAAACATCTAAGATATAGTTGCTTCTACATGTATCGTTACAGGCTATTTCAAGTGTAGGTCCTCATAAATGAAATTAAACAATGCTTTATGTTATAAATATGTTTTCACCCTTTTCCCCTTATGCTATAAATCTTGTATGTTTCATGTTTTTGGAGTTTGATTATGCACTCTTTTTTTTAAAGCATGATAGTAACAACTTTGCCAAATGGCTTTTGATATTTGGTCATTTGATGTGTTTCATGTTTTTGGTACCTAAAGATGCACTCCTTTTCTTTCATGATAGTAGAATATTATATAAACAACCCTTCATATAAGATTTGTTAATGTGTTTCACATTTTTTATACCTGCTTATTGTTAGCCGTCTAGCTTTACCGCAAGCGTACGGGTCGCAAGTAATATAAAAAGATCGTTCCCACTAGGACTATGACAAAAATGAATTAATTATCTCATTACTCTGTTTTACGTTGTAATTGTATTTCTATGCTTCAGTGATTCTTATTCACTCTGTGAGAGAGATATTTCATTCAAACTCAATATTTGTTATTGAGATAACTTAAGGTTGTGGAACCTTGAGTTGGGATTGGATTACAACTTGTAAGGGGGAGCGAGTGTCCAGGTGAAGGAACTTGCTTGTACTGAGGTGCCAAGAACCCACTGAATCTTGGAAGTTATAGTGAAACTCTCAGAGAAGCTCTGAGGACTGGACGTAGGTCAAAGTGGTTGTGGCCGAACTAGTATAACTCCCGGTGTACACTTCGGTGACATTTCTCCTTACTCCTTACTGTTTTAATTTCACTGTCAAATTTTATATTTGCAATAAAATTTTTAGTTTCACCCAATCCACCCCCCCTCTTGGGTGAAACGCTTGCTCTAACACCCTTGAGTTATTATCATATATCTCCTCCACACACGTGTGATCCTGAGGCATAATGGGTGGAAAAGTCAAAATATTAAAATAATGATAATAATGATAATAATAATCAAATCTGAAATATCTTTATCTTGTTTTAATCTCTTATTTTTTTATAGATTATTAGACTATTATTATTTATCATTATTTTATTAAGAATTTGATATTTATCATAAAATCTCTTCCAATCGGTATCTTATCAAAATCTGACTAAAATTCCTCTGATTTATTATAGATGAATTTCAAATATATTAAAATATGTCTCAATATTATCTAAAAATAGGGAGTCATCACTTATGCACTCCTTTTCCTTGAATGGCAGTAGCAACTTCCTTCAATTGCAATATCTTAGTGATAAATCATCATAAGGAGAAATAGAAAATCACAATTGCATTAGTAACTTAATTGATGCCAAAAACCATATTCTCGTCCTATGATATTTATCCACAGCAATTTGTTCGCTTTCATTTCAAAACCAGTTTATTGTCCTTTGCTAATTAGATTTATGGTTTATATGTTAGATTTAAAGTGGCTTTTTGTTACTTATATTAGTTTGAAATGTTTGGATTGTGAATTAATGGTCATAATTGGTATGTAATAGTGAATCATTCTTCTGTCATACCTTGCTTTATAAAATGAAGGTAACTAATTAATGCTCATTTGAGTGTTTTATTCGCATCTTAAACTTAAAAGCACAATAATTTAAGAGGGTTCCTAATTCATATAAACTAAACTAACGAACAATACTTTCAATTTAAATAAGTTGAACTATAACAAAGACACATCATTCAACTAAAAACAAACATTAAACATTGCTAAAAATCAAACTACATAGAATGTTATGTGACATGAAGTTAAACAACAAAGACACAACCAGACAGTACATAGAAGCCTACAACTAAGTGATTCATTGTTTACATGAACTAAAAAACATTACATAAACAAAGAACAACCATGACATAACAAGGGCAGTTACAACTATCTTGATTTGCTTCTTTATCACCCCAATCATTTTCTTTGCTTCAATATGCATCTAAGTCTCTCCACTGATCTAGGCATCTTCTCAGAATACAGATGATCAATATGATCAATAAACTTATTAAATACAACCTTCCACCTATCATCTACATCATCATCATTATGCTATGTAAAAAAAACCACAACCTCCCTGCACCATAGATCAATAATTAGTATTTTAATTAACTATATTGTAGTAACTCAAGATATATAAACTTATCATCTGATATACCTCTGCATAGTCAGAGCAACCATAAAATCTTCTCCCTGGATTGGTATGAGTCCATGAAGTCCATTAAGGTGCAAGATTACCACAGAAGCAAAACCTTTGTCATCCTTCATATGTTGTATCCGCGCCTAGCCTTAACATTATAGCTCTGTTTGAGAGGTTCTTGATGATGGTAAGCCTCCTTCCTCTATATTCCTTTCCTTAACAGTAATAGAAGGCAAACTATTTCTTTGGCAAAAAACAAATAACCCAACTAAGTACTTACTCACCAAATCATGAGTGAAGATCTATTTAATACCATCCATTGGCAAAAGTGAATCTCTAAGACTTATTTGTTAATTGGTAATGGTAATTGGTAAGGATAATTGCCAATTAGTAATTGGTAATGGTCTTGAAAATATGATAGCTTAGGTTGGGTTAGTATCTCTGATATTGCTCCAAGGATAGGCCTAGATTGCTTTTTCCCCAGGCTTATAGTAATATAACCAGTTTGTTGAAATGAAGTCATCAAAAGTAGTCTTTTACATAAAGTTCAATGTTGAACCATTTTATCAATTAAAGCGCTTACAGTCTTGCTTTTAATATGGTTAGCTACTCAGAAAATCAAGTGTAGAGAGAAAACTTTTTTTTCTGACATGACATATCACATATAAATGACCATATACCAACCAAGTAAATATGGCCTTATAGTAGATGAAAACCTTTTATGATTTATCTATTGGCTAATGACCAGCTTATAAAGGGTGTGCAAAATCTTTTTGCTTTATCTGATAATGTCACGTATATGCAATAAGGATAAAAAACATCTATGATTTGCTGTACATTTGAGAAACCTTTTTGCTTTGTTTGATATAGGTATTTGCATGTTAACTCGCTACCTTTGCCATAACATTGATACATTTTTTTTGAATTGTTGAAACTTGTTTCTTATTTGATATATAATATATACATTATCATATTTTAAGGGTGTGGTGAAAGATGATTACTCATTTAGTAAGATTCCAAGCCATATTTAGATGGTACAATAGGCTTTTATTAATTCAAGTTTCCATTTCCATATAAACCACCAAAGATGTCATTCCATACATTTTCTTTCTGTAAAAGCACTTATCACCCTTAATCATAAGCTTTAATGAACCTTGGCCTTATCTGTCTGATTTTACACATATAATTGTTTTATTATGTAATGCTTTTTGATCCTTTGTGCAACAATGTTATATGCCTGCAAAGTATGCCCCCATCCATGATGCCACTGTATTATTTCATTTGAGAATTTGAGGATTGAGGATGATTCTAATAGATATTATAAGCAGTTATGCTCACCTTTAGAAGTTACAAGGTAAGAAAAAGAAATCTTCAAAAGGTCAAATATCATTTTGAATTTGGTGCCAAGAAATTTAGTTATACTTGTTGATGGAAGAATACTGGCATAGAATAATTTGATTGTATTCTTTATGGAGGGAATAACTTTTGAGCTTGAAAAATTCATTTCATTCAAATGTTATTGGAACTTGGTGCCAAGTCTAATATTTTTCTTTTGGATAAAGCCTATAAATTGTGATCCAATCCTTTGGCAAGTGTATCAAGTGTCTATCTTCTGAGTATTCTGTTTTAAATCACTTAAGCCTATATTTGGGATAGCTTATTTTTTATTTATAAGTGTTTTTCACATAAGTTGAGACAAAGCTTGTCTCACATACTTACCTCATATACCATAAATCACGATTTAAAAACACTTATAAGTAAAAAATAAGCTTTCCCAAACAAGCATTAAAGTCCATCAAGTGTCCATCTTCTCAGTACTCATAGCCCTTCATTAGTTGTTTAAACAATTATATGATGGTACTAAGAGATGAAGCATTGTTGTTAGAGTTTGTAGGTGATGGAATGTGTACCAGAAAAATTCTTCTTTTGAGTTGTTCTACATTACCATGATATTGGTTAATCAGGAGGTAATTGGTGTACCTTTCTATGATGGTCATATTCCAATAAGTTACTTGCTAGAATGTTTACAGTCACACTACATCTGCATTATAGTTCTAATAAATCTTTGGTTTTGATTTCATTTCACAGGGTAATAAAATCCAAGCCAGCATGATCCTAAAGAATCTCCATGAGAGATTCAGAGAAGCCATAACTGAAGGACAGACTAATTTCATTGCCAACTTTTTGGTTTCTCAAAATTCAAGTCAGTACATAGCCACCAATCACTAATTCAAGATAAACTTCACACAGCAAACCTTTGTCAAGCACCAAGATGCAGATTTACCTCTCAATGCATATAGTTTTTATCCAATTACTGAAATATTGAAGAGGCAATAAAGGAATTTTGTTGAGCATCTCATTGGTACTTAAATTGCTTGTGATACTTTATAAGTTTTAGAAGTTAAATGAACTACCATGATGTTTACATAGACCATTGCACTAATTTTTTTGATTAAACCAATCGCCTTACTAAGTTTAGCTTATTTTAGGTAGATGTTGTAGCCTTTGTGAAACTGATTAGGTCACTAGAAGAATTTCGAAGAGATAATGAACAAAGAACAATATGAGAATGATTCATTCTTACCTTGAGACATATCTCCTAATATTACTGATTCATTCATGTCTTATCTTTATGGATTTAAGGTTTTAATAGCTTCTTCATAATGTTCTCACAACTTATACATGCAAATAATGTAAAATTACTTATTCATAAGGACTTATTCTCACAACTTCTTTTGTCATTAGTGACTTGGTATTTGGTGTTAGAACCAGCTATATTCCAAGAGGGGGTGAATTGGGTGGTAGATAAAAACTTAAGAACTTTCAAAATCTTTTTGTATCTTAGTGAAAACAACAAGTATGAAGATAATGAATCATAAGTTCACAGTTGATTATACAGATCAAATATGTTGGAATTATAAGAGATAAGGGAAGAGAATTTATACTGATTCAGTCCAATCTTTGATGACCTACATTCAGTCCCCAAGCTTCACTTGAGATTTTTAATTCACTATCTTCTTACTAATCCGGGCACAAGAGAAGCCTCTACAATCCTACAAGTTTAGCTGGCACTTATGAAGCCTTTTACAAATCTCTCACTAAGTTATTCCCCCTTACACACTGTAAAGATACAACCTTGATGATGAAGGATTACAATCAATCTTCTCTCTTAGAAGTAAATAAGATGAACACTGAAGTACAATATAAATAATCTCTCTCTCTTAGGTAAATGATATCAAAGCTAGAAAACAACAGAGAGTATTCAGGTTGAAGTGGGTGATTCATGATTTTAGCATTTTGGCATAGTTGCCCTCTTCTTAGGCTTTGAATGCTCTTCTATTTATAGTTGATGAAGATTGATGACCGTTGAGCTTTTCTTCTTCCCTTTGAGGCTTACAAAATATGACTATTGAAATAGTTATTAGAAGCTTGTAACACAAAAGTGATTTTTCTAATTTGTATGTTAATCCTTGTTTGATTACATGCTTAATACAAAATAGGAGAAGAACCTTCGATCAGAGCAATAATGAGTTTTCCAAAAAAAATATAACTTTACAAAAGCAATTTAATATGTCACTTTAAATGCTTTATCGTGTCGTGACTTCACAAATGCTGTAGGTATTCTCTTATTCATGTATGACTCTTGGTATAACTGAACTAGTTTATTCACCATATCCCTATTGATCTTTGGGAAGTAACTTCCGGAGTTGATATATGAAACTCGGGGGCTGCCGGGATTTTGTTGTACATTCTGATATATAAATGTGATTTAACTGCGCAGGGTAATTATATTCGAATTGTGAAATTTGAGACCAAATTTAAAAGAGATTTTGAAAGAAATTTGTGAAAAACCCTATCGTGAAGATGGGATTGAAATAAGTCTTGTTTAACCATTAGTCTCTGATCTATCTTAATTATGCATTTCGAATCATAATTACGGTTTATAAGGCAGGGGGTTACACGAGGCCTTCAAGGATGTTTGGTGGAGGGAAATCATCTTTCGATTTGTTCCCAAATGATGAAGCAGAAGTTCTCTTGTGTTTGTCCATAATTTTGATGAAGAAGAACAAAAGCTTGCAGTTGGCTATGAGAAGTTGAAATGGAAGTAGAGAAGTGTAGTTCAATTTTTAAAATTTTATATATAGAGGATTTCATGGATTATAAAGCCTTCACGTCCTTTAGTTTAGTAGATCATTATATTTTATAAATGATGATGGTTGTTTTTAAATAGCCATTAGGAATTTGAAGTGGTATTATAATAAGAGACGGGTTTTTCTTAATAATTGTTATTTATTTGATATTTTTTTTATTTTAATGTGTGCATGGTTGCAAACATCAACCACCATATTACAAAAAACAATTAAAATAGGTGAATTTAATTAGAGATTTATGAAAAGGTACTTTAAATAAGAGTAGTTAGAAAAGACAGATCATTTGAAAGTGTTACAAATTGTGTCACGATTGGGGTGTTTATAAACAATGGATTGATGCATTGAAGTGGTGCCTCTTGAAGCACTATACCTCTTCAATTAAAAGGTTATAGCTATCTGTTAAATTTATGAACCATGTTAATTCATGAATCAACACAAATCCCTTACTTTATGACTTTTCAAAATATATCTCTTCATTTTAAAACATTCCAATATATTGGAGAGAATCTTTCTTTGAAATGCCTTTACACAATCCAAACCTGTGAAACAAATGCAACTCTAAATACTTCTCATGGGAAAGAGACGTAAAGAAACATCTGGAGCTTAAGGACAAACTGTATAGAAACAGTAATCATAGTAGAATTAAGCTACTATCCATTACAAACAAAAATAAACCTAGGGGCAAAAACCAAAAGACTCCCATATAAGGAAAATGATCATCAAGGCACAAAGCATAATCTTAACAATTAACAAAGGCAACCAAGACTCCAAATGCACTAACACAAGTCCCCTAACCTTGGAAGGAAGAAGATGATATAGAGAGAGAAAGTTGGGGTAGGGGTGTTCGGGATCGGGATTGGGAAATGCCATTCCCGATCCCGATCCCGAATTTCTTTTATTTTTTTTTAAAATTCCTATATTAATTTTTTTGTTTTATTTTCTTTAGTCTAGTATAAATATATAATTTGTCTAATATCATATTGTACCAAATTAGTCCAGTACAAATATATCATTAGTCCAATATATACTTAAAGTTGTCGATTTAGCTATAAAAAACACAAAGACAAGAACAAAAAATTAGAATTATTTAATAAATAGTAAATGAAATTAACTAAATTAACTAAAAGAATAGATATTACCTTGAGGGTGTTAGGAATTTTCACATTTTATTTTGCATTTGGTCTTGCTTTCTTAAATATTTTAAAAAATTATACATAATATATATATATATATATATATTTTTGGGATCGGGAAAAAGTCGGGATTGGGAAGTCCCATTCCCGATCCCGAAAAAAATTTCTCGATCCCGAACTTTTCCCGTCCTGAAATTTTCGGGACGGGAAAATCCCGTCTCGATTTGCTCGGGATCGGGACGGGAAAAACTTGCACACCCCTAAGTTGGGGTTTTGACCAAAAAGGGGAAATGAAGGGTTGAAGGGAAGATCGAAGTGGGTTTTGGCTGGACCTTGCTGATGTGGATGATGATATGGCTCGTATTATTTTTTGAACAAGGACAAAATAATATATTTAATATTGTTAAATATCACAGAGAAGCAAAAGAAACAAAGCTAAAATGTAAGAGATTAATCCTTGCTTAAAAATTTTAATTAGTAATATAGATTTTAAAAGAAAAGGAAGTCTTTGGGTAGCTCCTAAATATACTGTATCACCATGTTGATATGATCTATTGAATGGTAGCCAAGTTAATGATGGATTTGTCTATACACCCAATTTGCATAACATTTGATTCACAAAAGAGAAGCTCTTAGACACTAAAGGGAGTCTGCCAATATAGCTTGCCTCCAATTGAATTGGTGACTTATTGACCCTTTGACACATATTAGCACTTTACACAATTTGTATCCTTTTCTTCCTTTGAGCTTTTGAAGGATGATGATCCAATCCTTGGTATGAAAATCTCCTATACATGGCATGTATTAAGTGCCATGTGTACATGTTAGTCATACTTAACAGTTGAAGTTAACATTTTTTAATGGAAGGTCAAAATTGTCCTATTTTTTAAACTTTCAAGGCCATATTGCCTCCTCAGAAACTTCCATACACTCAATGCTTCAAGGTAGAAACTTTAAGGACATTTTTGCTTTTAACCCATAGTTATAAAAGGCACAACCGTTTTATTGCCCTTAAAAATGAGGTAAAGTTGTTAATTAAAACTCAAATCTAACTTTATACACATATATGTATATGTTTATGGCTAGGGTTAAGGAGCAAATTTATCAATAAAGTTTTAAGAAATGAGTACCTGGCACAATTATGTTTTAAAGGAGGCAAAAATACACATAAGGAATTAAAAGTAGAGCATACAGCACAAAACCGTTAAATTTGCTCCTTAACCCTTATGGATATGTATCATATTTTGCATAGGTGTAAATTTTTGCAATAGAAAACATTTTACATCAATAGATGGTCACGTTTCTCCTATCCTTTCTCTCTTTACACATACAACGATAATCTATGAAAGTAGATGAAACTACGCAAGTTTTGTGATGGTGGAATTAAGTAATGAGAATTAAATACTCACATATAAGTGATATTTAGTCAAATTATAACCTCTTTTTTATGACAAAATTATTACCTTTTAATCATAAAAAAAATAAATGACTAAAACATTATATTTGAATCCATATTATAATTTTCAAATAAAATATTTTTATAATGAGTTCTATTTGAAATCCTCATGACACCATAACTAAATACATAATATCTATTATTATGCATGATATGTATCTTATTAACTTTGTTTAAGTTGAATAGGAGAAATGTGTTTTTTTTTTCACATTTTATGGGAAAAAAATCATATTAATAGAGTTATACTCAATTAAATTCAACAATATTTAAATATATTTTTTGCCATTGACAATATTTAAATATAACTCAATCGTGCTCATGTTAATATTTAATAATAATTAACTTTATTTTTCACTTGAATATTTAAAATCTGTTTCATCTCTATAAAATAATTTTTTATGCTCATTATTTATTTTCATTCTTTTTCAACTTTTATCAGCAAATGACTCTGGTAATTGCAATTTGGTTTGAGGGAAACTAGAGAAATTGGTACATGAAATGGTTGCAATTTTTTTTAATACGGTTGGACATGCGCTAGGGAGCAAACTATTGCAAGAAAGGCTTCAGCGCTCGAGAGAGTCATAAGCATCTTCATAATGTCTTAGAGTTATATTGTAGGCTTGCAATGTCCAATATCAAACTGCAAGATCCAAAATTTGAGAATATTCACTCAAAGATACGCCACATTAAATGATACTGGTCTTTTTTTTCAAAAATGATATTAGAGCAATTGATGGCTCACACTTTTCATGTGTTGTGAAAAGCAACTAAAAAAAATATATATTGGAAGAAAAGGAATAACAACGCAAAATGTAATGGTGGTTGGTGATTGAGACACGTGCTTTACTTTTGCATTGGCTTAATGGGAAGTACTATACATAATGTTTGCATATTTGATCATGCCCTCACAACTATTTTCCATGAACTTTCCCCATCCACCTGTGTTTGCATAACATTTAAAAAAAAACACTTTTTGACCCCGAAACCATGATTTTGCCAAAAGGCACCCAAACATCCTAAATTTTTGTAGAAGCACTTTTTTATTTGAAACTATGGTTTGGGGAGTTGAAACCATGGTTTTTGAGAAGCCGAATTTTTCTCTTTCCAAAAAGTTATTCTCCAAAATCACTTTTTTCACTTTTTCTCCAGATCTCTAAAAGCTAATCCAAACACATGTGTTGACATGATGATGTTTATAATAGATTTTGTGAAAAAAGTGATTTTGATAAGAGTGTTTGTGGATGGCAAAGTAATCAAACTCGGACCGGTCACTGAACCGGCTGAGGTACTGGGTCAGGGGTTAGTGGGTCAAACTGGAGCTAATCCGGGGCTAAACTGGTGAGAAATGGAAGATTTTAGGATTATTAATATGAAATTCTAAAGAAAAAAATTTTAAAAATTGATTTTTTTAAAAAAATAAAAAAAAATCGGACCATACTATGTTACCGGACTGGACCGATCTACTGCTCGGTTTAGCTATTTCCGATCCGGTCCGGGTCTGAGTACCCTGGTGGATGGTTTCAAATAGCTTTTTTTTTTTGAAGAATTTCACTCCCCGTACCCATGGCACCCAAAATCCAACTCTTGTAAATCTTTGCCAGGACCCGTATCGGCCTTTTATCTAATAAATGCATCCCTTCCTTGAGCCGGGTTTGTTGCACGTATTAGCTCTAGAATTACTACAGTTATTCGAGTAGACTACAATTCGGACACCGGGGGCAACCGATTCTCATGGTGGGCTGTTCTCGGTTCGCTTGCCGTTACTAGGGGAATCCTCGTTAGTTTCTTTTCCTCCGCTTATTGATATGATTAAACTCAGATGGCACCTAAAATCCAACTCTTGCAAATCCTTACCTGGACCTCCAAAACATTTGCATTGGGGTTAAAAAGAGTGAATGCAACAATTGGGACTCAAATGTAACGAGTAGATTTCATTTTGGTACGAGAGTAAAGTTTTTGTACTATGCAAGACCTTGCTCTTCGTGTGTGTTTGGGTAACCATAGAAAAACACTTTTCATCCCTTAAACCATGGTTTCATAAAAAAATACCCAAACACTCTAAAAAAATGACAAAAGCACTTTTTCCTCTCAAATCATAAAGGTAATTAAACTCGAACCGGTCGGGGTACTGGGTCAAGGGTTAGTGGGTCAGACCGGAGTCAAACCGGGATCAAACCGGTGAGAAATGGAATATTTTAGGCTTATAGTTTGAAATTCTAAAGGGATTTTTTTTTTAAAAAACAATATTTTTTGTAAAAAAAATTGACCCGGACCGGGTCATCGGACCAGACCGATTTAAAGGCCGGGTCGCCGATTTCCGGTCCGGGTTAGATAACCCTGCAAATCATAGTTGTGGGCCTCAAAACCATGGTTTTGAATAAGCTGATTTTCCCCCCATTTTTGGTATTTGAGCCTCTAATAATTTCCCCAATCCTTAATTGTTCTTTTGTCTCTTTCCTCCTTTTTCTCTTTCCTTCACTTTTTTCTTCCTTCCTTCCTTGCTTCTTTATGTAATACGCTGCAACCCCAACGCCTGATGTAAATTTTATTTTTGCATGCCACTATTCCACAATTTTTACATACCATATTCATGTATATTAGAATGAAAATTAACACAAAAGTTATATGATACATATATGTTTGAGTTATTTTTTTTATCATTTTACACATATATGTTTGATTTTAGTCTATTCAATTTATTAATATATATATAAAAAAGTTTGACCTATTTTTTATCATGTTATAAAATTGACTAATGTTATGATTTTAATTTTGTAGATAAATTTATTTAATTTTTGGTATTTATTATAAAATTTAATGTTAAAAATATTTAAAATCAAATCTTATTCTTTATATGCAATTATCACAAAAGTTAATATTCTTTTCGGTAATTTGAACATGAAAAAAGTGATTCTGATAACAATATCCAAATATTATTATTTTATCAAAATCACTTGTTTTCATAGAATCTATCATATTCAGAATCTTTCCTTTATATGTATAAGATATTTTTTAAAAACTAATTCAAACACACTTAAAAGTTGAAAAAAGTGAGGGGGAATAGTTTTTATGAAACCATGGTTTTAAAGGCTCAAACCAAGGTTTTGAATAGAAAGCACTTTTTCAAGTTTTTTACCGGCTACCCTAAATCCAAACTATGGTTTTGAATCTATTGGTGAATAAGTGCTTATTTGGATTCGTAAATCGTAACGTCATCACTTATGCCCCGGGATCCTAGGTTTTAGTTATTTCGTTTTTTCCCGATTGATCCTCGTTGTATAGGCTTGGTAAGCTCGGGCACTTATGCCCCGGAAAGTCGTCGTCTCTGCTGCTCCTTGTTTTCTAACTCATAAACACGGAGTTTGACTGTCCTTCCCTTTGATGTAGAATGGGAGCTGTTAGCTTTGAAATTAGTAGAAATTCAGCTTTTGCTTTGCATTGTTATGGAAATTCGTTTTCTTCCGGGGCTACTATATCTTGGAGACCCTTTCTTGGTACATCTTTGAACACGAGAAATGCAAGTAAAGGTCAAGTTTTTCATGCCCAAAAGCTCAATTACGAACCATTTTGTGCTTCGTTGAAGAGTGGCTTCAAAGCTGGGTTGATAAATGATGGTCTGCTTTCAAATAAATTAGAGTTTAAGCCATCATTCCATGATTATTTGAAGGAAATGGAGTCTACCAGAACTGTCAAGGAAATGGAGTCCTCCAGAAATGTTAGGATAAAGAAGCATGCTACCAGTACTGAAAAACAGAAGAGGGAACAAGTTATGTCGAGGAAACCAAGGTTGGAAGGAGTTGAAAGAAGTGCAAAATTTGAAAAGCTTGCAGGGCGCGTTGATAAAGCAAATGAATTGGGAATTGCCGAAACAGTCATGGGCAAAAAAAGCTCCTCCGTAGGTCATATGAAGGTCAGAGCACGAGGAGCTAAAAGATTTGACCTTGAGTGTGATGGGGAAGAAAGCAAGCTTGATATTACTATGAAGGAGAAAAAGGAGGCTGAGGTAATGGAAGACAAGTACCGGATTGATGGATCAAAACCTGATTCTGACAGAAATTTGATTAAAAGGGAACATAGAAAGACAGGCAACAGCAAGGCTTCACTAAATTGGAATAGTAACTGTGGCAACACTAAAGAACGGGAAGTCGGCCATAAAGTACATACACTAAAGGCGGCAGGAGGAAAGGATGTTAGTCAAATATACTGCAACTCAAAAGGGAAAATGCCTATCATAAACAAAACTTTTGTTAGCAACAATGTTGTGCATAATGGACTTGAGAACAGCTACACAAAAAATGAGAACGCGGGGAAAGAAAATGGACCAGAAAATCTCAACTTGATTGGAAGCAGTAGATGTTATGATTATGATAACTTGGGGGTGGAAAGATCAGCATTTAAGACTTTTGAAGAGTACAATGGTGTTGTCAACAAGCCACAAGTTTCACACAAGGAGATGGAGGATAGAATCCAAAGGCTGGCAAATTTGTATGGAGTTATTTCCTTCTTTGCTTATGGAATGTGTAAAAATAGAAAATATTCACTCAAAAGTTTAATGTATTATTGATTTTTATTGCATTATTCCTTTCATTCATTAACTAGGAAATTGAAGCAGTGTGAATTAGGAATCAGTAGAAGCCATATACTGCAGAGAGGAAGGAAAAATGGATAAAATTATGATACAAATAGAATTGAAGATCATTAGTTGGATGTCTCAATAGCCACTGAAGTATTCTTGGCTTAAAGATTAAATTAATAGTAAAGCTCATCTCCCAGAGATGAACTTGTGCGATTTTAAATTTGTTGTTTCCTTCTTACATTTCGGGAGTGGACAATCACTTGCTTCCATCACTGTATCTGATAACTTGAGAATAAATTTTGTTTTCATGTGATGTATTCATTTTTTCCTTTCATTTTGTGCTCTTCCATACTTGATAAATGTATGATTCTAGGTTTTTTTAGTTATTTCAATCATACTAAATTGTGTCTTTTTGTATCCCCTTGATCATTTTCCCAAACAGGCTGAATGGTGCTGATATAAATATTCCTGAATGGATCTTTTCTAAGATGATGGGAAGTGCAAAGATAAAATTTAATGACTATTCTATTGTGAGGGTTATCCAAAGATTGGGAAAACTAGGAAACTGGCAGCGGGTGATACAGGTCATTGAATGGCTTCAAAGGCGTGAGCGTTTCAAATCCCATAAACTAAGGTACTTATATCCTTCTCTGAATCAACAGGTCTTGTGCTTGACATTGTAGTTAACATTGTGTAATGTATTATCTTGGGCATGTAGCTCAGTTTGTATGATAAACTTATTTTAATTTGTCTTAGTAGCAAGTGAAAAGCTTTGTTTCTGTTGGCTCTTTTGAAAGGGCCTGTCATACTTTCAGGCTAAATTGGAATCTTTATGTCATTGCACTTTGTTCTTATGTGTTCCCTTTTTCTTTTCTTCTTGTTACCAGAGGTTCATGTTTTCATCCTTCATGCATTTGACTTTTTTTTTTTTTTTTTTTTTGCGTTAAAATTTGTTTTCTGCATGTATGTAAGGGGAACTTGAAAGTTTAGACGAATTTTTTTTTTTTTTGGCTAGTCCTTGCTTTGTTTTCTTTGAGTACCTTTTAATGCGTGGATCTTCAACATCAGGCATATATACACTGCCGCTCTTGATGCACTTGGAAAGGCAAGGAGACCCATAGAGGCACTAAATGTATTTCATGCCATGCTGGTAATGCATGTGATTCATGCATCATGCTCTTTTGTTGGGAAATGTGTTTTTATTGATATTGAGGTTAGAATATGGAGTTTGTGTTACTTTCCTAACTCACCTTCCTTTTCTTCCAGCAACAAATGTCCACATATCCTGATTTGGTAGCTTACCATAGTATTGCCGGCACTCTTGGACAAGCAGGGCGCATGAAGGAGCTCTTTGATGTGATTGATATTATGCAGTTGCCACCTAAGAAGAAGTTTAAAGTAGGAGCACTTGGGAACTGGGACCCTAGGCTGGAACCGGATGTCATAGTTTATAATGCCGTAAGCTGTAGTTAGTGAATAGTTTGTGCAAGAGATGGCAGTTTTACTTCTTGCATCTTTGAAGGTTTATCTTAGATTGAATTGAATGGACTGTGGTCCAAATTCTTAATTTCTTGAGATTAGAAGTTGAAGCTTTGATGGAAACTTGGATATACTTGTTTATATAGGAAGAATCACACCTCTTCAATGGGACATAGAAGAGGAAAATTAATATATCATGAGCAATTCCCTCCTATTACAGCAGCTAATCACTCTTGAAAACTAGAGAAATTGTGAGAAACTAGAATGAACCATGCGTTGTGATAGCAATCCAAATCGCTATGGGTTGATTTATTCTAGGAAAAATAAGCGTCTTAGGATTAATTAGGAAGTACTTAGCAATATTTATTATTTTTAATGATTTCAGCAATATTATTTTGATATTATTTTAGATATTTCAGAATAAGTGGAATATCCACAATTAGGATTTTAGATATTCTTTAGTATTTCAGATTTAGATATTATTTTAGTATTTTTGATATTATTTAGATTTCCTAGTTTGAAATTTGAATTAGAAATTGATCTCTCTGTACTTCTATAAATAGGCCCTTTTGCCTACTCAATAAAGCATCGAATATTCTCAGAGAGTTACTAAAGTTTGGAGATTCTCCTGGGCTATATTAGAGAGACTAGTGAGATACTTGCTATCCCTCTATTATAGAGTCATTTAATTCAAATTCATTACTGCTATTCATACGCTGTTCAGTGTCTAACAATTTAGCCTCAGAGCCGTACGATCCGACATGGGAAAAACACGCTCTTCACACACGATGCCTCCGTCCGATGCGCAACCGTCGTCTGAAACAACATAGCCGCACGAGACCCAACCGTCCGAGACACCGTCCGATCATCTCGCCACGATCGCCGCTCGACTCGCAGCCATCGACGAGTTGAAGGAGCAGGTCTGCGCGTTGGAGCTCGCATCTTCTCGACCAAACCAGAACAGAGGAGGTCGCACCACTCCACCGACGACAGCGACGATGATTCTGAGGTGCCGCGACGCCAGCTCCGCTCCCCATATACAAAAATCGAATTTCCCAGATTTGAGGGAGGCGACCCACGCGGCTGGTTTCTGAAAGCTGAGAAGTTTTTTCGATATTATGGCACGGCAGAAGAAGACAAAGTTGATGTAGCAGCTGTTTATTTAGAAGGTGATGCTCTAGATTTATTTTCATGGTTAAATTCGCAGCGGGCAATACTATATTGTGATGATTTGGTTAAGGCATTCCAAGAACACTTTGGGCCACCGGAATATCTTAATCCCGATGAAAATCTATGTAGCATCAAGCAAACTGGTTCTGTGCAAGACTATCGGAAGGAATGGGCAAAGAAGGTGGCGCTGGTTGCAAATTGGCCAGAACACTGCCTTCTCGGCGTCTTCATGAACGACCTCAAGGAGGAACTGCGTTCACACGTACGGATTTAGAAACCACGTAGTGTTTACAGGGCCGCTAGCCTCGCCTTAGAATTTGAGAAACAATTATCAATTGCTCACGGTCATAAGTTTGGCTCTTCCAACCGAAGCTTCACCACGTCATCATCAACCACAGGGAAATATCCTGCGCTGAATTATTCCTCTTCATCATTCCCTTCCGCAGGGCGTATATCGGCTGTAGATCCTGAACGCCAAAGGCGACGCGACAAAGGCTTGTGTTTCCGGTGTGCAGAGCCTTTCCGACCAGGACATAGATGTAGCTCCTCATTCTCATTAATGGAGGTGGACGACAATGACAACCCCCTTCCTGAGTCTCTTGACCCAATAGTTGAATCTGAACTAGAGGAAACAGAGGAGACTGAGGTTGCTTTTAACGTCATCTTGGGCACACCTTCGGCTTCCACTATGAAGGTAAAGGGTTTCCTTCATTCTAAACAAGTACTATTGTTGGTAGATAGTTGATCCACCCACAATTTTATTTCCACTACCTTGATGCAACAACTTGGCATTCCCACCAGTACAGTACCTTCTTTTGGCGTTCAAATTGGGGATGGGCGGGTTATTCGCTGCAATCAGATTTGCAAGGATCTGGAGGTCCAACTATCAGGATTAACGATTAAACAGGATTTCTACCCTTTCTCCTTGGCCGGGTCAGATTTAGTGTCGGGGATTAAATGGTTAGCATCACTCAACACAGTACAGGCAAATTGGAACGACATGTTCATGATCTTCTGGGTTGAAGGGAAGAAATACAAATTGCAAGGAGAATTGCCCAAGGCTGGTCCTCAAGTTTGTCTTAAGAGCTTGGAGTTTCACCAAACAGAAACAGCAAAACGTACAGCCTTAGATGTATCAGATATCCTTCAAAACTTTTCTGCTATTTTTGAAGAGCCTACTACACTGCCACCTTCCCGTGGCCACTATCACATGATCTCTTTGCTGCCAGGGGCTTCCCCACCAAATTCGAGACCCTATCGCTACCCTCATTACCAAAAGGACGAGATTGAGTCTCAAGTTCGCTCCTTATTAGATCGAGGGTTCATCCGCCCTAGTTCTAGTCCATTTGCCAGTCCCGCCTTATTGGTGAGCAAGAAGGATGGCACGTGGCGGTTGTGTGTGGATTATCGTCGCCTCAACAAAATTACGATTCCAGATAAGTACCCCATCCCTAACATTGATGAATTATTAGATGAACTGCACGGTGCTACATATTTTTCGAAGATTGATTTACGATCTGGGTATCATCAAATCCGGATATTACCCTCCGATATTCATAAAACGGCATTTAGAACCCACTCCGGTCATTATGAATTTGTGGTCATGCCGTTTGGTCTCACTAACGCCCCCGCAACATTCCAAGCTATCA
Source organism: Inga oerstediana (assembly GCA_963210345.1). Taxonomy (NCBI): domain Eukaryota; kingdom Viridiplantae; phylum Streptophyta; class Magnoliopsida; order Fabales; family Fabaceae; genus Inga; species Inga oerstediana. Next base: position 72,897,185 of record OY723406.1, read on the forward strand.
TGAATGATTTGTTTCGCCCTTACTTAAGGAAATTTGTGCTCGTATTCTTTGACGACATTTTAATTTACAGTTCTTCTGCACATTGATCATTTCCGGCATCTCGAGATTATTTTTCAAATCCTACAACACTTTTTCTTCGCCAATGCTAAAAAGTGTTTTCTGGGGCAAACGAGGGTTGACTACTTGGGACACATTGTTACTAGTAATGGTGTGGAAGTTGTCCCTGAGAAAATTAAGGCTGTTGCTCATTGGCCTACTCCACAATCAGTGAAAGACTTGCGCGGTTTTTTAGGACTCACCGGCTATTATCGGAGGTTTGTAAAGAACTATGGCCTCATTGCACGACCTCTAACCGATTTAACCAAAAAGGGTGCCTTTCAGTGGTCGGATGCGGCCCAAACAGCTTTTGAGGAACTTAAAATAGCTCTTACTACCACTCCGGTTCTTCACTTACCAGACTTTCGACAACCTTTTACGGTTGAATGTGACGCTTCTGGGAACGGTATTGGGGCTGTACTAATGCAAAATAACCATCCTGTAGCATATTTTAGCAAAGGATTCTCCTTCTCAAATCGTTACAAATCAGCTTATGACAGGGAGTTACTTGCCTTGGTCCTTTCACTACTAAAATGGCGTCACTACTTATTGGGTAACCATTTTTTCATACAAACCGACCATCACAGCCTGAAGCACTTGTTAGACCAAAAGATTGTGACTACTTCCCAACAACGACTCCTGGTCAAACTCCTTCCTTTTGATTTCACCATTCGTTATAAACCGGGGCGAGAAAATGCAGCCGCTGACTCTTTGTCTCGACGGCCCCAGCAGACAGAGTTTTTACACATGGTCATTCCTATGGCCCATGACCTAGATCAACTTCCGCAAGCACTATTGGAGGACCCTGACACAAGGGCAAAGATAGAGGAGTTACAGACCCACCCCGATCGACACTCTCTTTTTCACTTTGTGAATGATCGGTTATTCTACAAGACACGTTTAGTCATACCCAATGTCGTCTCACTCAGAGAAAAATTGATGGCCGAAGCTCATGAGACGCCAACCGGGGGGCATGGAGGGTACCTCAAGACTCTGCGACGGTTAAATAACCAACTGTTTTGGCACGGGATGAAAAACGATGTCAAGCACTATATCCAACGTTGTCACACTTGTCAGCAGAACAAATATCAAACATTAGCACCGGCAGGACTCTTGCAGCCACTTCCTATTCCAGAGCGCATTTGGGAGGACATTTCTCTTGATTTTATTACGGGGCTCCCTAAGTCCAAAGGTTTTGATGTGATTTTCGTGGTGGTGGATCGTCTCAGTAAATACAGCCACTTCATTGCCCTTACTCACCCTTATACCGCTAAAACTGTCGCCGCCACTTTTTGCCAGGAAATTGTTCGCCTTCACGGCATACCACGTTCTATCGTCTCTGATAGAGACCCTCTTTTCCTCAGTCACTTTTGGCAGGAGTTATTTCGTTTAAGTCAAACCCGCTTAAACATGAGCACCTCCTACCACCCACAAACAGATGGGCAAACTGAGGTCGTCAATCGATGCCTCGAGACTTACTTGCGTTGCTTTGCACATGACCAACCTAAACAATGGAGTACATTTCTTTGCTGGGCAGAATTTTCTTTCAACACTGGGTTCCATGTGGCTGCTAATACTTCTCCATTTAAATTGGTTTATGGTCGTGATCCCCCGCCTCTCCTCCCTTATGTCAAAGGTGAAACAAGGGTTGCTGACTTAGAAGAACAACTGGAAACACGTGACGCCATGTTACGAGTTTTAAAAGGGAACCTCCTTAAAGCTCAACACCGGATGAAGCTACATGCCGATCAACATTGCCGGGACCTTGAGTTTAACCCAGGGGACGCTGTTTGGTTACGCATTCAACCGTATCGACAACGTTCATTGGCGCGATCAAAGTTTCAGAAACTATCTCCACGTTTCTTCGGACCCTTTACGGTGGCCAGACGTATTGGCAAGGTCGCCTATGAACTAGTCCTGCCGCCGACTGCCAAAATCCATCCTGTCTTTCATGTTTCCCTTCTTCGTCCTGCCTATGGCCAGCAAGCTCCTACTCCTCCTCCTCCTCTTCCTCTTTCAGCTGATATGGAGCTCATCCTGCATCCTTCCGAGGTATTGCAGCACCGCTGGACACCAGATCACAGATTGGACATACTTGTGGCATGGGAGAACCGCCCTTTAGAGGAAGCTACTTGGGAGGAATATGATCTCGTTGCCGAACAATTTCCTCAATTTCGCCTTGAGGACAAGTCGACTTTCCAAGGGGGAAGATATGATAGCAATCCAAATCACTATGGGTTGATTTATTCTAGGAAAAATAAGCGTCTTAGGATTAATTAGGAAGTACTTAGCAATATTTATTATTTTTAATGATTTCAGCAATATTATTTTGATATTATTTTAGATATTTCAGAATAAGTGGAATATCTACAATTAGGATTTTAGATATTCTTTAGTATTTTAGATTTAGATATTATTTTAGTATTTTTGATATTATTTAGATTTCCTAGTTTGAAATTTGAATTAGAAATTGATCTCTCTGTACTTCTATAAATAGGCCCTTTTGCCTACTCAATAAAGCATCGAATATTCTCAGAGAGTTACTAAAGTTTGGAGATTCTCCTGGGCTATATTAGAGAGACTAGTGAGATACTTGCTATCCCTCTATTATAGAGTCATTTAATTCAAATTCATTACTGCTATTCATACGCTGTTCAGTGTCTAACACGTTGACTGGAATAAAATATTTGAGATGGACAAATGTTGTACCATTCAACTTCAAATAATTCAAATTTAGATGTCTCAATCACTTATAAACACAAACAGCTAAATCATGCAGTCCAAGAAACATTATTCACATGTCAAGATATACCATTTGGCTTCCTATAGAATTTATATATTAGTAGATAAAAGCAAGAATATAGAGCAAGCAAATCAAATGACAGAGCTCCCTTGACTTTCAAGAGGTCAGTTTTCTCCCAACAACACTAAAATTCTTGCTTGCCTCACCTCTGCAAAACTACAGCCTGTAAACACCCACTCACTCCATGTAGACACACTCACACTCCCACAAACAAACAAAATACAGATGCACCAGCTTAGTGATCACTTTTGGGACCACTCCCTGTCCTCTCCTAGCTCCTCTCTCTGAGTCCGAGCATACACATTTCCCCACCTCATAGCAGATGGGTCTCTGGTCTATCCTCTTATGTAGACCTGGCCCGATAGACTATTAGGGTTTCCTTCAAGTCTCACCTTGTCCTCAAGGCGAATTCAGGAAATTGATTTGCTATAACTTCATTATTCTCTCAAGTGCTATCCCAATCAGGAAGATTCTTCCGTTTTATGAGAGCTTGAGTTCTGCTATCCGCCACCTTCACATTCTTAGACACTCTCTGGTTGAACTTGCAGTTCCAGCTCCTCAGGTAGGAGTCGAGGGGGTTTTTGGGCTATAATTGAGGGAAAAAGGATTTTTTTAGAGATGGGACACATGAAAAGTCGGGTGAATTTAAGCTCCTGCAGGTAACTCCAGCTTGTATGTTACCTTTCCCACACTCTTCCAGCACTCTGAAAGTTCTGTAAAAGAACCACCTAGATGGTGTATGGATTCTTGAGTTGGGCAGGGCAAGTGTGATTTACCTGCACCATATAATTTGCTGGGTTTCATCTGTAATAATAATAATAATAAAGATCAATAAAATTGAGGGAAAATCTTCTCATTGACCTTTTTAGCCAATGTCTCTAGTTTGGAAGGCTTAAGTTTGAGATAAACTATGTCTCCCACTTCAAACTCGTCCTCCTTCTCTTTCTTATCAGCTTGCTCTTTCATACGCTACTGTGCTTTCTCCAAATGGGCCTTGAGTTGATCTAAGATCTGTTTCTTTTCTTTAATCGGTTAATTCACCTCTTCAATCAGTTGGATAGAGAAAATACTGTAGCTTTTATATATATTTGTTTATATAGGAAGAATTACATCTCATTAACGATAATGGAAGAGGAAAATCGGTGTATCACAAGCAAATTCTTACTATAACAGAAGCTAAACTCACTGGAAAACTAGAGAAATTATGAGAAAATAAAAGAGAAGAGATAGAGCAATGCAAATGAGAGAACTAAGTTCTGAGAGGTTAAGGTCTCTCCCAACAATACCAAAATGCTAAAACACCCACCCTAATCCATTCAAACACCTATACCACAGACAGATAAAAGTTAGATGTGCTACCTTAATGACCATTTTTCATGCACTGTTTCAAAGATATTCTTTGTAATGCGGCACTTTAGGGTTAATTAAGGAGGTGCTCAAATAAAATGCTGAACTGAAATAGTTTTTTTGACTTTATCCTGCATGAGGTAGCATCTAGCTTGCTGAGTCACTCTGGCTTCTTTTGTACTTTGTGTTGCATTTTGAAAAATAGATGGCTTCTTTGAATGAGTGTTCATGGCAAAATGCATCATGCTTCAATTTCCATACATCATGTTTGCATGCCTTTGTCTTTTGTCGGGTGTTTGATTGTGTCTTGATTATACTAGTTGGAGTGGATTTATTTATACTTGTAGTTATTTTGTTTCTATGATTTAGTGTTTAATTCACATCCCTTGGTAAGTAATGCAATGTTGTGAAAATTTGATTTTTGTTTTATTAATTTGGAGTTGATTTAGTATTTCCATATGTCAATTGAGCATGCAGGTCCTCAATGCTTGTGTTCAGCAGAAACAGTGGGAAGGCGCTTTCTGGGTTTTACAGCAATTAAAGAAGCAACGTCAACAACCTTCTGCTACAACTTATGGCCTTGTCATGGAGGTAATTGTAGCCTCTAGTTTCTTTATGTTTCATATAATTGCACAACCGTCCCATGTCTTAGTAATCAATTTGTAAATTGAAATTTGGAAATCAATTTTGTGGTAGATAAAGTAGATTTTTTAGGGAGAGAACCCAAGCAGGGTGTATAAAGTATTCTCTAAGATCAGCAAAAGATGTAGCAGGAGAAAAAACGACGCAAACTGGGGGAAAACTATGCAAGCAAAGAACAAAAGTCTAACCCAAGGGAATAGCTGGAAGCATCGTTTAAAACATCTTGCATCATGCTTTTGCCAATAACTATACAATTTCTCAACTCCTCACACATTTCTTTATCGTTGCCTATAAATTGATAGTGACTTGTAATGAAGTCCTCAATGTAGAGGGGCAGACCCAAAAGTCAAGACAGAGAAGCTTGTTCCAAAGCTGCTAAGCCACTTCTCAAAGTAAAAAAGTGGTTGTTAAATTCTCGACTTTCAAAATAGGTCACAGATGCGCTGGTTATATTTCTTTTGCATTAATATCATATTAAGGCTACGCTGATGGTAAAGCAAAAGGAATGGGACGACATTGTGCAATGTCTATTATATCCTTATATTTATTTATAGAGAGGAGTCAAAAATGTTCTTGTGTATTTCACTGATTCTGAACAAGGGGATATAGATAGCAGAGGCTAATCAATCTTGGCCAAAAACATAGGGGTACTGAGAGATGCAAGGAATAAAAATAAAATCCTATAAAATCTCTAATAAATTTAAATGTTTGCTTATTAAATGTTGGATTTCCACACTCCTCCTAAAGTTGATCATAGATGTTATCATGCCCGACTTGCCAACTGTTATGAACATAGATCAATACAGTGGCATGAGATAGTTGAAGAAGCAATTCGGTGGTGGAGTTTGTTGACTATTCCTCAACTACTTTTTGAATTGTTTCCGTTAATCACTCTTCTTCTGTCTCTGTTTTGTATATAAATATATCTTGTAATCCTCTCATTTAAACATGGGTGTAAATATAGTTTTGTATAAGCTCTTTTGCTTACATGGTATTAGAGCCACCTTGCCTGATATCTCAAGTTGAGCGATAGACAAAGAGAGAACAGCTTGTGTGAGATAGAGCGAGACATCGGGTTCTAACATTCGTCACATCACTGTACACGCGCCCTACCATCAAAATCGCCGGCTCAATACCGGCGGACACCTGAAGTTTGACGGCCATCCAACGGCGGGAAGGCGGCGCGTGGACCTCACGCGTCTGACGGTCAGATTCTGTCACTGGCACGTGGAGGCGCGTACGGCGGAGTTTTAGGTGGCGGTTTAGTTCGTATGATACCAATTTTCCAAACCGGTTTATCCCTGGGGTGTTTGAGTTCATTTGGGTACGATTGATCATCGGGTTCTCTTTGAGTTGAAGTTTTTTTGTGATTCTTCATTCGCATACGGTCGATAATTTGCTCTTCAGGTTTCCGTCGTTCTTTATTCCAACAACATTTGGCTACCATTTTGGCTCTTATCTTTCTGTTTATGTCTCTGTTGGTTTTAGCTTCCTTTGTTGATTGTCGGCCTTTTATTGTTTGAATCCTTGGGGTTGTGTGACCATAACTACTGCTTGCTTTGCTCCTTATTTGGGTTGCTGGTTGGTGGGTTTCGTATTTGGTGGTATTACTATTCTTTTTTGTTGATTCTGTCTTCTGGAGGATCAGCTTGTTATTTTGCAAATTTAGCGGCCCTATCTGTCATTTTTCAAATTCGGAGGACTTATCTGTCATTCTGCAAATTCTTGTGACTATTGCTGTATAACGTTTTTTTTTTCTGGTTAATTCCTATGGCTGACTCTAAGACCAGTGTTACTATTGAAATGATTCTTGTTTCAAATAAAATTACTAATTATAAGTTGAACTGGACAAATTATTCGGATTGGAACAAGACAATTTAAATGTATTTACTAAGTATTGAAAAGGAAAGTCATTTGATTGAGGCGCCCCCAACGGATGATTCAAAGCTGATTTAGGCCAGAGCTGATGCTCGGTTATTTTTACAACTTCAGAATTCTATTGAAAGTGACATCTTACCTTCCGTAAGTCATTGTAATACTGTAAAAGAACTTATAGATTATCTGGAGTTCTTGTATTCTGGGAAGGGGAACATTACTCGTATTCACGACGTCTGTAAAGGTTTCCACCGTGCTGAACAGCAAGGTCGTCCTCTAAAGAATTTCTTCATGGATTTTAAACGGATGTATGAGGAAATGAGGCAGTTGATGCCTCCCACAACAGATCTTCAGGCGTAAGTGGATAACATGGAAAAACAAGCTATTATTAGCTTCCTTATTGCTCTCGATCCCACTTATGAGACAATTCGATCTCATATATTGTCTAGTTTTGAGCTTCCTTCACTTCAGGATGTGTACTCCCGTGTGCTATGTGCCGATAGTTTGTCTCAACCAGCTTCTAACCCTCATGCTAGTGCTTTAGCAGGCCGTGGTCCTCTTGACAACAGGACTCAAGGCTTCTCATGACCAGGACATGGGCACACAACTCTCATTCTTGCTGATAACCGACACCAAGGCCTTTCTCGCCAAGGTAACAATTCTCAGAATTTTGGTATAGGTGGGGTTGTTTGCTACTATTGTAAGGAATCAGGTCACACTAAACGTTACTATCGTAAGTTGCAAAACAAGCTACAGCGTAGTGGTGCTGCTCATATGGCCAACTCCTCTGACACCTCTGATAATGCCCCCTCCACACCTACTGCGCTTGCTACAGGTAACAGTGACTTATGCCTTGCTACTTCGTCTTTCAAGTGGATCATCGATTTTGGTGCCACTGATCATATGGCAGGTAATCATCATTTGTTCTCTACATATGCACCTTGTGCCAACCCTTCAATAACAATTGCTAATGGTTCATACTCCTGTGTTCTTAGATCTAGCACTGTTACACCTACTCCATCTGTTTCCCTCTCATCTGTCCTTAATGTCCCTGACCTTGCGTTTAACCTTTTGTCTCCTAGCAAACTTACTCGCCAGTTAAATTGTTATATCTTATTTTTTCCTAACCATTGTTTAATTCAGAATCTCACGACGAAGCGTATTATTGGTAGGGGATATGAATCTGGCAGCCATTACTTCCTTGATGATCGGGTGCCGCATTCCGTTGCATGCTCTGGTGGTTCCTCTCCTTTTGATGTTCATTGTCGTTTGGGTCATATATCTTTGTCATTTTTAAAGAGAATGTATCCTCAGTTTCATCATTTGTCTTCTTTAGAGTGTGAATCGTGTCTGTTTGCCAAACATCACCGTGTTCACCTGGCACCTCGCATAAATAAACGGGCTGAGCCCCTTTTGATTTAGTCCATTATGATATTTGGGGTCCGTGTCATGTCGAATCCAAGTCTGGTTTTCGGTATTTTGTTACCTTTGTTGATGACTTTTCTCGAACCACCTGGATTTATTTAATGAAACATCGTTCAGAGTTGTTTTCTCATTTTTGCAATTTCTGTGTTGAAATTAAAACTCAGTTTGGTATTTCTATGAAAACCTTACAGAGTGACAATGCTGAGGAATATTTCTCCACCCAATTTCACACGTATATGCTCCAACATGGCATGATTCATCAGTCCTCTGTGCTGATACACCTGCTCAAAATGGGGTTGCTAAAAGAAAGAACTGGCACTTATTAGAGGTCGCTCGCGCACTCCTATTTCAAATGCATGTTCTTAAATCTTTTTGGGCTGATGCTGTGTCAACTTGTTTCCTTATCAATCGTATGTTGTCTTCTGTTCTCAGTGGTGACACTCCTTACACAACTCTGTTCCCTTCCAAACCCTTGTTTCCTATTGATCCAAAAATCTTTAGTTGTGTCTATTTTGTTCGTGATGTTCGTCCTACTGTTACCAAACTGGATCCTAAGTCCCTTAAATGTGTCTTTCTTGGGTATTCTAGGGTTCAGAAGGGTTATCGGTGCTATTCTCCCACTCTTCGATGTTATTTTGTGTCTACAGATATCACTTTCCATAAGTCGACTCCATTTTTTTTCTATTTCTACTGAATCTTCATCCTCAGCCCACAGTTTCGGTCTTAATGATCTATTGGTCTATGAGGTTCATTTACCACCTGTGCACGCCTCTGTACCGGTACCTACTAAACCACCTATTCATCATGTTTATCGTAAGCGTTCTCAGGAAAGTAATGACGTCGTTCATGTTCATGATCCCCCAATAGTGCCTGCTTCGGCGTCTGATCCAGAATCAGTTCCTCTTGCCACTGACCTGGCAATAGTTCCTGATACTATTGATACATCTGCTTCTTCTGAGGAGTTGCCCATTGTCATCCGCAAAGGTAAAGTACTTGCGCCTATTCTATTTCTTCGTTTGTTTCCTATAACCATCTCTCTTCTCCATCCTGTTCTTTCATCGCTTCTGTTGACTCTATCACCATCCCTACAACTCTCCACCAAGCCTTAGCCCATCCTGGTTGGCGTGCTGCTGTGGAGGATGAAATGATGGCCCTTGATCAAACAGGTACCTGGCATCTTGTTACTTTACCTTCTGGCAAGAAGGCTATTGGGTGTAAATGGGTGTTCACGGTCAAAACCAAGGCCGATGGCACCTTGGAGCACTTGAAAGCTCGACTCATTACTAAAGGCTATGCTCAGACCTATGGTGTTGACTATTCAGAAACTTTTTCCCCTGTGGCAAAATTGTCTTCTGTTCATCTCTTTATTTCTATGGCTGTTACTTATGGTTGGGCTCTTCATCAGTTGGATGTTAAAAATGCCTTCTTGAATGGTGATCTTCTTGAGGAAGTTTACACGGAGCAACCACCTGGTTTTGTAGCTCAAGGGGAGCGTGGGAAGGTATGCTATCTCCAGAAGTCATTATATGATCTGAAGTAGAGTCCTCGTGCGTGGTTTAACAGGTTTAGCATGGTGATTAAGAAATTTGGTCTAAATTAGAGTAAGTGTGACCATTCTGTGTTTTAACAGCAAACGGACACTGGCATGATCCTCTTAGTGGTATATGTTGATGATATTGTTATTACGGGGAGCAACACTTCGAGAATCTCCTCACTAAAAGCCTTCCTGAATTCTCACTTCCAAACAAAGGATCTGGGTTAGTTAATATACTTTCTTGGGATTGAGGTTATGAGAAGCACGAAAGGCATTCTCTTAACACAGCTGAAATATGTTCTGGATTTGCTAAAGGAGACTGGGAAACTTGGGGCAACACCTAGTAGCTTTCCCATGATTCCTAATCCTTTCTTGGACATTGATGATAGCATACCGTTTGATGAACTACCTAAGGATGTAAGAAAAAAGGTTGATCCTGAAAAGATCAAGCCGTTTGCCTACCCTGAGAGATACCGGAGATTGATTGGGAAGCTAAACTATCTCAAGGTGACTCGCCCTGATGTGACCTTTCCAGTGAGTGTACTTAGCCAATTCATGACAGCACCAACTGTTGCTCAGTGGGAAGGCTTAGAGCATGTCTTACATTACCTAAAAAGCTCACCTGGTCGTGGTATACTCTATACAAATCATGGCCACACTGAGATTGAATGCTTTTGTGATGCTGATTTTGCTAGGTCAAAGTCTACCAGGAGATCCACCACAGGATACTATGTGTTTGTGGGTGGAAACTTGGTATCTCGGAGGAGCAAGAAGCAGGATGTGGTATCTAAGTCAAGTGCGGAAGCTGAGTATAGAGCCATGTCTCGGTCCACGCAAGAAATTGTGTGGATTCACCAATTAATGAAGGAAGTTGGTTTTGCCACGTCATTGCCCACAAAGCTGTGGTGTGATAATAAAGTTGCCCTACACATCGCCTCTAATTCAGTATTTCATGAACGTACAAAACATATTGAGATCGACTGTCACTTTGTACGTGATAAGATCAAAGAAAACTTTATTTCTATAGGGCATGTGCGATCTAGTGATCAATTGGGAGATCTTCTAACTAAGGCCTTAAATGGGACTCGTGTTGACTATCTTTGTAACAAGTTGGGCTTGATTAACATCTACGCTCCAACTTGAGGGGGAGTGTTATGAACATAGATCAATACAGTGGTATGAGATAGTTGAAGAAGCAATTCGGTGGTGGAGTTTGTTGACTATTCCTCAACTACTCTTTGAATTGTTTCCGTTAATCACTCCTCTTCTGTCTCTGTTTTGTATATTAATATATCTTGTAATCCTCTCATTTAAACATATGAGTGTAAATATAGTTTTGTATAAGCTCTTTTGCTTACACCAACAAAATTCTCAAATTTGTCTCGAGCTAGCCTTTTGGTGAGAATATGTGCAGTTTGATTTCTAGTAGGAATGCAAGTTAGGCGGATAATACCACCAGCTGTCTTCTCTTTGATGAAGTGTCTATCTATCTCAAATTGCTTGGATTTGTTATGCTGCATTGGGTTATGTGAGATGTTGATGGCTGCCATACTGTAATGGAAAATTTTGCGCTCTTCTAGAACCCATTTAGGCCATAAGCCTTCTCAAATTCCAAGTGCAAGTACTCTAAACTCTGCTTCAGCCCTACTTCTTGCAACTACACTTTGCTTTTTGTTCCTCCAAGTACCAAAATTGCGCCAAACAAATGTGCAATAGCTAGATGTAGATTTTCTATCATATGGTCACCTGCCCAGTTCCCATCTGTTAAATCTCCAGAGTTTTCCTATTACTCCCTCCGGTCCTTAATACAAGACATATTTACTTAATTTGACAGGATTAAGGAAGTAAGTTAAGTTAGTTAATATGACATGTATTTTCTAAAACACTCTAGTCATCTTTCTTAATTCTCTCATTCCCTCTCCGTCTTGATTATTGTTGACGAAGCATCAACAGGGGTAAATTAGGAAAAGATTGACAAATGTGAAAACTATGTCTTATATTCAGGATCTGGATCAACTCACAAAATTTGTCTTATATTAAGAACCAGAGGAGTAGTTTTATTAGTTTTCTGATGAAGAGTCTGCAATGTTGGGCCCTGACATAAGAGAATTTCTGTTCTCTTAGGGCTCTGATACCATGAAGCCAACCATGGAAATTTAGATACCCATTTTTTCTGATGAGTTTCATTATTGAAGAAAAAAGTGTGACATCTATAAGTCAAAAATGTAGACCAAGAGAGTTTTGACCTCCCTAATCCTATAATTACTAGAAATTTAAATAAATCAACTTTACTTTTTCTATTCTAACCCAAATTAGATGACAACTATAACTAGAATAAGTAAAATACATAAAACAAAACTTATCATAACAGAAGTAATGGCATCATGTGGAAAGAAATACTTGACTCCCCCAAGTAGTCGAGAAACATTATTCGACAGTGCATGATCTATCTAAAGATCTGGTTTTTGATAAAGTATAATGGCATCGTGCAATCCATGTAGCCGACCCCACCTAACGGGATAAGGCTTTTTTGTTGTTGTTGTTGTTGCATGACCCACTGATTCTTGACAAAAGCTAAAATTAGAACCTTCCAAACATGAAATGAAAGTAAAGGACAGAAGTGACATTATACATGAGAGTTATTTTTAATGGGCTAGCATCATTGGTCCTAATGTTATTATCATGTCGGGCATGACAAATACCATGTCTAACCTTAGGCCAGGAATTTGATGGAACTGCCAATAGCACTTTGCCAATGGCATGGGTCCTTTCTTAGGTTACCTCACATTTTCCAACTGTTAAAATTTTTGGTGAAAACAGACTCATGGTCATATTGTTAGAAAATTAAAAAAATAATATAAACCTGTAGCTAATGCTATATTTGTAGTAGCAACCAATGCGATTGCACGTGTTAATGTTGGCTTGGCTGTCTTTGACAATAAATTTTTAGTCTTCAATTTGGGTATGCATGAGCAGGTGATGTTTACATGTGGCAAGTACAATCTAGTTCATGAATTTTTCATGAAGGTTCAGAAGTTTTCTATTCCCAATTCATTGACATATAGAGGTACGGTCATGTATTATCCACATAAATATGAAATCATGTAATTTTGAGATGATTTTGATCTTGACCATGATGTTTCATCCAGTTCTTGTGAATACACTATGGAAAGAGGGCAAAACTGATGAGGCTATATTGGCAGTGCAAGATATGGAAAGACATGGAATTGTAGGCTCTGCTTCTCTTTATTATGACCTTGCTCGATGTCTTTGTGCAGCTGGAAGATGTAGCGAGGCACTCTCGCAGGTAGATTTTACACAATCTAATTTCTCAGTCACAGTTTTAGTTTTTTTTCATTTCAGGGATCTGGTAGTTGGGAGGGGCTGAAAGTTTTTATGTTTCTTTGAAGATCATGCTTTTTTTTGAAAATAATGAGTGCATTTAAGGGGCATGATGTATACTAATACTCGCACCACGTGGGCAGAAAAAGACTTCTATGTATTGAAATCTGAGGAAAAAGAAAAACTGAAAGCTGTGTGTGTTATTTGTGGGGGGGGGGGGGGGGATTGTTTAACAGGGGGAAGTCAGGATTTTTTTGGGTAAGGAGAGTAGTCAGGTTCAAGATGTTTAGATTTTGGCCCCTAAACTACTTATTATACTTCTAGATGAGGGCCAAAATAGAGGGAAAAAAACTCAATATCTTAGTTCTTATCGCTCAGTTAACCTCAATCATGAGTGATGCAATATTGATAAATATTCTTCAACTTTTACAAACCAATTTCTTTCTCTTCTCAACCACTTTTCCCAATGTTAATTGAATTATGGAATTTAATGAGTTCTTGTAAGCAATAATATATATACACTACAAAGCTTGGTCACAGAAAGTGTTGCTCATCCTGTGACAGATAGAGAAGATATGTAAGGTTGCAAACAAGCCACTTGTAGTGACATACACGGGCTTAATTCAAGCATGTCTGGAATCTGGAAACATCCAAGATGGGGCATACATTTTTGGAAAAATGAAGGATATTTGCTCCCCAAATCTTGTTACCTGTAACATGATGCTTAAAGCTTACTTGGAACATGGGATGTTTGAGGAAGGAAAAGAATTGTTTGAGAAGATGTCAGAAAACACAAATCATGTGAAGAGAAATTCTGATTACAAAATTGTGGTGATACCGGATATTTACACATTCAACACCATGTTAGATGCATGTATAGTAGAGAAGAGATGGAATTACTTTAACTACATCTACCAAAAGATGCTAGACCATGGATACCACTTCAATCCAAAACGTCATCTTCGAATGATATTGGAGGCATCAAGAGCTGGAAAGGTGATTTTCCTTTTGACTGCTTTGTGTGCGCATGTGTGGTTCATTTATGATTCTTGGAGAAGTGAATATGTGCGCTGGGTCATGTGGGTAGTTGAGGGTGTATGCTTAATAGTTAGGAGTTAATTGAAAATAGATAAGGTATATTCAGCAGGCCTACTTGGTAAGCCAACAAAGAGGAGCGATACTATGTGTTTCAGAATGTATCCGTGTTCTTTTGTGGTGATGAGCTCTTTTTCGTAGAATAGGTCCTGTGACATATTTTAGACTTCTAAACTTTCATTATTTAACAACTTGTGCTACTAACAAAGAGGAACTCTGGCCAATTTAAAAATATTTTTTGTCAACATATTTGATGTTGCTAAATATATTGATTAACAAGAAATATTTCATTTTAAATCATAATTAATCAAGTAAATAAAATGCTTATTATCAAGTTCGCTATGTTACTTTCACCCTTTTTTTTCCCTTCATCTCTCATTAGTTAGAAGCTGCAAACGGGGGGAATCCCGCTAGACATCCCGTCAACTAACAAGAACTTTGAATATTTGTCAGGAAGAGCCTATTGAAACGACGTGGAAGCACTTGATCCAAACAGATCGTATTATTCCAGCCACTCTGATAAAAGAAAGATTCTGTATGAAGCTTGAAAAGGATGATCATGTTGAAGCTCTTGGGTGTATCACCAATGATCTCTCCAAAGATTTGCAGGCATTTTCTAAGCTGTCTTGGTTGAATCTATTGAAAGAAAATGCTCAACGCTTTCAGAAGGATACACTAGTTAGGCTAATGGGTGATGTAAACACCCTAGTTTCCAAAAGTAGCTTGCCACTTCCAGCACTTGTAGCACTTGAAAAGCTGATGCTATCTTTGAAAGAATTTTGTTCCGCAGAACTTAGTATGACTGACATCAAACAATTGGTTAACTCTAGATGAACTTGTGTGTAAAGAGAACTGTACTTGTAATAGTATATGCCAAGTTCTTAACACCACGGGCCAGAATTTAGATGCCGATGGGCACTGTCACTCTTTTTTGTTTTTTTGGGGCATTATCTGGTGTTCAGGCCAGTCCCTTTTGTAGAGTAATAAAAACAGCATAAAGCAAGGCATTTATTTATGGGGAAAAAAAACAAAGGGTTCTATTATTCATCATAAGATTGAAATTTGTAAGAAAAGCTCATGTAAGTTGTGAAAAACAAATGTTTGGAGCTGCTTATTTTAAAACTCTTTTACCTCCAACTCAAGTAAGCCCTAATACTAGGACATGATCATAATTAGATTAGATTGTGTGCGGGCTAAAAAGTGAGTTGAGCCCCATAAGGTGGCCCAATAAGGGAAGTAAGGGACACGGTCCAGGCAGGGGCAGAATGGAGGGCCACGAACGATTACAAGAAGTCGAGAGGACGGAGTAGAGCAACGTGGCAGGTTTGAGCTTGAGTAAGGGATATGTGACGTGGCGGCATCCACCTACGCTTACGACTAGCGTCTTTCCGCATCTTTCGTACAGCTAGCTGCTCCTAGTTCCAGACCCTTCTTGCTTAACAAGAAACAACTCCCCCGGCTTCCGTGAAAGCAACATCTCCAACACTTGATGTATAAACGGACGTTCCATGTATATGGACCCGGCTTGGGTCAACCCTTTTTTTTTTTATAGTTGAGATTTTAATCTAACAGCACAGAGAATGAAAAGGATGATTCTTTTCCCATAAGAAAAGGATCATAACGGATTCCCATGTATTCACTGCATTCACCGTGACCTTCCATCTATAACACTTACAATTTTACATACTGCAAACAGACACATAACAATTTCTTTCCTTATCTCAAATATTGCTTCACCTTGCATTAACAGGAGCTAATATTCATCCCTATTAACAAAAAAAAACATCATACTTTTCTCTTAATCCATATCTGAACAACACCCCACCACAAAAAACGTTGCGCATCTATATAAGGAACACCTCATGACCTCATTTGATTAGGAGTCAGGACTATACTCTTGAAACTTTTGTCTTCGTTTTTTTTTTCCTGGCAACAGATTAAAAAATAAAAAAGCATAATCAGATAAGGGCAAAACGTGTGGAAGCCTGGAGAACGCGTGCATGCAGAGGCGTGCGAATGTCTTTTCTTCTTCCCCCAGGCAAGTGGAACCGCGTTTTCACATTCGGTTAATTTTGGGTCGAGACGAGATAATTAAATATTTATAAAATTCAATTTCTAAGGAAACATTTTTTAAATAAAATTATTAATTTAATATCTGAAAAATTTTTATTTATCCATCTTAAAAGCATTCGTGGTTTTTAGTTTACAAAAATTATTAATAAAGTCCTTCCAGTATCATAAAAAAATTGAAAGAAAACTAATACTGAAATAGTTAAATATATTTTTAACTATTATAACTTCTTTTTCCAAAAATCAATGTGAAAAAATTTATTTCCTGAAATTTATTGAATCAAAATATGAAAACATTAAATTAATATATGTTTGAAGAATTAAACTAAATCATTTCATATTAAATTAAATGTAAAGTTTGCAAAAAAAATGTAATGTAAAATATTAATCTGCTAACTCTACTACTCTAGTAATAACTAGACGGATTACCCCGTGCGATGCACGGGCCCGTTCCTTACAAACTTCAATAAAAAGTCATAATCCCTGTACGATATGGAAAGTAGACCTTATTACGCAAAGATAATACTTGTAATAGATGAGATAATTATGGTTCGTTCGGTAATTTAACTTACACTTGTAATAAGAATCAAAGATAAGAACTGTAAAAAGATTTTTGAAAGCATTGTATGTTATGATTTTTGTGGTACATAGCTTAGATGAACGGAAAGTGAGCCAGAAAATTGTGCATAATACAATCAACCAATTTTGGGTTGGTGGATACCATGTTTAGTAATATAGCCCAAAAATAGGTAACTCCAGACATTACATTTTGCAAGGAGGAGTATAATGAACATACTATAAATCAAATTACATGAATATGTACATTAAATTTACATACAAATAGTACATGCATCACAACAATACAAAATATAATATCAAAGTAAAATACTATCAGTCAGCGAGAAAGCAAAAAAAAAAATTATATTGACATTGGATTTATGAAAGGGGTGAGAGATATATATGGGTTAAATGTTATAATTATTATTCTATATAATGATAACTCACATTGAATTATCAGTTAAAGAAGATGGACAAAATGCTTAAAGCTTTTTTTTTAATATAAAAAATTAAAGCTTTTAAATTCAATACTTATAGAGATCTAATTATATGTTCCAACAAAAAGTGTCAGTGCTAAACATCTCCATACGTCATTCTTGGGGGGGGGGGGGGAATGAAGCCACCTACCATTGTTTTTTTTTTATGATGGAGCCACCGACCCTACTAACATGATTATGACATGGGAGTAAAATCGATTTTTTTTTTGAAGTTATTGTGAAAAAAAAAGGAAGCAAAAAAAAATATTTAGGTGTATGGTGGTAAATAAGACACGTCAACCCATGTGATAAGAATCCATTTACTTGTGGTGTTGAGACAATAGTTTCGTTGTTGCCTTTACTGAGATGTTTCTGTTTTCTAAAAACCCAGAACTCATTTCACAGATGTTGGGTCAAATGGAACACGACGCATCAACCTGGTCAGGAACATTTTTCTAGGAGGCCATGGATCGGGGTATTCGCTATTGTTTATTGGAGCATCTGGAAAGCAAGGTGCACACAGTTTTTTTAGTCGGGTGTAACATCTACGTAGGAGTTATTTCAACTATATATGCTACATATCATGGAGGAAGTAAAAAACGGGAAATTGGCAATTAAATTAAAGTCTGTTCTCAGATTTCAACCACAAATACAATATGGAAACATCCTCGACATGGGATGCTCAGAATGGACGTCAATGCTTCAATACGCATGTTTAATCAAGATGCTTGTGCGGGAGTAATTAAAGATGAGGAAGGTCAGTTGGTTTTACGATTCAAAAAATGAATGCAGAGAAACTAAGTTCATTTAAGAATATTTGTTCGCTATTGTTCGTTCTGTCTAATTGGAAATATGGATCTATTGTGTCATGATAAGCCTGCATAATGTAAATTTGTCTGATAGAAAATGTAAACAACAATAGAATTATAGCATAGTACAAGAGAGCGTAGAATACCATAGTACAAGAGAGCGTAGAATACCAGCATAGTACATCTATAAATCCATAAAATAAATATGCCCAACATGGAATCACATTAGAGAAAGTTAACATACATATCTGAATAATTTTCATATCACAATATCCCCCATCCGTGTCCATTTTAAATATTAGATATCATAATTAGGTGTGAGCATGTAACTCAAATTATAGAATTCAGTCAGGAAAAAAAAAATAATAAGAAACAAAACCCCACTACAAGCATCCCGAAAACAATTGCCCATGTATAGGACCACAAAAAAAGCTCCTCATCAGAAAACCAGGTCAAAAAATCCAATGAAACAATCACCTCTCTTGCAATCCAAAAATATAAGCCGTTGTTGACAAAAGAATAAAACTGAACAAATAAAAGCAAGAAACTTAGGTAGAGAATGTGTAACAGCAGTAATGTAAATGCTAACTGTAAATTTCATTCATCATTAAGTTTGAAGAGAATATATATTGACTTCAACAAAAGATCCCATAAAGTCTAGACTGCTTCGCTGAAACGGACAAGAATGCATACAGTAAATTAGATAAGACGAAACCTGGACCTTAACAGAATGGGACAAAGAAGAAAAGCAAGTGGTTTGACCAATTAGAAACAACAAAAGGAAGACACCAAAAACGAAGCGCCTAAATGAATAAAGAGTCACTTGCTTTTGGAATGTGGTATTCTACGCTCTCTTGAAATGTAAACAACAATAGAATTATTGCAAGAAAAAGTAAGTATTCACTTTCTTTTGTGTGATGATTTTCTCAAAAAACTAAATTTGACAATAGCATAGTGAATGGAACCACATACACCTTATATAGCCAATAAAATTATAGTGTAGTGGTGGAGGCCCTTCCTGAGTTTTGTAGAAGTCAACTGCTGTCCACTAAACTGATACAAAAAAAACAAACTATTGAGTTAGCCTTTTAAAGGATAGAAGTAAAAATGTAGAAAACTGAAGTTTGTGAGTAGAATCGCTTAACTATATCAGATGACATTTTGCAAGGCTTCAAGATAAACGACATTCCTTGTCTTGTTGGTTGGCTTTCTCTCAGAGTCTAGAATAAGCATCTTGAGACCACCTATCGTTTTGACCCTTGAAATTGCAACATAGAACTGTCCATGTGAGAAGACAGGGTTAGGTAGGAACAACCCGACGTTGGAAAGCGATTGGCCTTGACTCTTATTGATGGTCATTGCAAATGAGACAATAAATGGGAATTGGCGCCTGTTCATTGAGAATGGAAGCTTAGATTGAGATGGATTCATGTCCATCCTATGAATGAGAACCTCTTGACCAACGCTAGTGCCATTTAGTGCTACAGCCTTAACAAAATGTTTTCCAAGAAAAGTTATTCGTAGCCTTGTTCCATTACATAATCCTGCTGCCTGGTCAATGTTCCGTAGAAGCATAACTGGCACTCCAACCTTCAATCTTAATCTGTGAGGAGGTATTCCAGAACATTTGATAGAGTTCAAGAATTCAGTGTCATAAAATTCTCTAAAATTTGAGGAGTACTGATCAGTTTTTGATATGGAATCAGAACTGAAATATTCAACGAATTCACCATCTATCTTTGACAAAATGTTATCATTAACTTGGTCGACTACCTCCATTGTTGTGGACAAGATAGCTCTGCTTGTTAGGTACTCATCACTAAACATGTTTTTCATAAGATCTGGATATGTTGAGCTGACAATAGCTTCAATAGGATGCCCTCCATCTGTTATAAGTAGCTCATTTGGCACTTCAATATCAGATATCCCATCATGTGGTAATCCTACTCTTCCCTCCCCAATCTGCAGTAACCAGTTAGAGAAAGCCTCTATCTTCTTTTTGTCAGATGGGTCATTTGTTGCCTGCAACCGCATATTTGTTTTCAGTTGAAACATTTGGCAATGAGCCCATAAATGTGAAGAGTTTATTGCTGAGTTAACAATTTCAGCTCTCCCACCTTTAGGAACAACTGGTAGTATCTGCCTGAAATCACCACCCATCACAACAGACTTACCACCAAAGGGTAATGAACATTTCATAATATCTTTCAAAGTGCGATCTAGAGCCTCAATACAGAATTTATTAACCATTGGTGCCTCATCCCATATTATGAGCTTTGTCATTTTTAGAAGTTCAGCTTGTGGAGAGTTTTGTGAAATGTTGCACATTGAATCCTCATTTATATGTATTGGTATATGGAAACGTGAATGAGCTGTTCGGCCACGGGGTAGCAAGGTAGCGGCAATGCCACTTGATGCAACATTTAGTACGATGTTTCCACTTGCCCTAACAAATGACGTAAGTGTGTTCCACAAGAATGTTTTGCCTGTGCCTCCAAACCCATGAACAAAAAAGAATCCCCCAACACCTGAATTGAGAGAGTGGGTAATTTTCTCAAAAATGGTAGTCTGTTCGCCATTGAGTGATCCACATAACTTAATGGCTTGTGCATTGTACTCAGCCCTGTTGAAATTCAGCTCCTCAGAAATTAAATGGTTAGTGATGTCTAGGCAGGCTACACCTGTAGGGGCTGGCAAAGGGGGAAAATCTCTAAGGGACTTGCCATTGCTAATCAGTAGTTTCTCAATCTCAACCAAGCACACATCTTGTCTATCTTGACCAGTAACTACAAGTGAAAATTAAAACATATAGGATTAGAGGGAGATGGTTTATTCCATAGTAGTAATGAATTTATTACTTGATATTAAGGTGTAAGTTAGAATTAAGAGCATGATAAAAAATCAGAATCATAAATCGTATTAATTGTCTAAAAAATATCTGTTTGTAATAATTTATAGTAGGAACATATGGCAAATTTATTAGTTTGGTCGTTAATAGCATAAGCTATTGTTAAAGATCCACACATAGCATAAATGCAATTGTTATAAATCATTGTTAAGTTGGTGAGCAATCATTGTTAAAAAATAAACTAACCCGCGTATTCTTGCTGGGCAGAACCAAGGTACAATAGATCTTCTGAGAGATGTAGCTTTGTTGATTCCCAAACAGATATAGGATCTGATAGGCAGTGTGATAAAAGCATGCTCACAAAGAACTTTCGAAGATAATGTCCTGATGCCCATCTTGATGCTTCCTTGATGGCATCAACAAATTCTTGGTCATCATCTAACAAACCCATAGCGTAACATGCTTCTCGGAAAGTTTTGTACACAATACCATCAACTGTACGAATATCTTCATAGCTCTTTGGCCCCCTGATTTTAGTTAGCATCAATCGCAAATAATATACCTCACCTTGTGAAGGTGATGCATTTGCAAGCCTCCCAATTGAAAAACCCCTCTCTCTCAACTTCCATGTTCTAGTCTTCTTGACAAAGGTATAGTAATGGGGGAACTCAGAGTATTTTAGTGTCCTTGCAAATGGTTGTGTCTTGTTCATCTCCATCCATGAGGTAAACATAGATTCTTTTATACGTTGCTTCTCAAGTATAGACTTCATTTGTGCATCACAACGATATACAACACTATGATTGTTTTGTAGGTGAAAACTAAGTCTCTCAACAGAGGGTGATCTGTTATGAATATCAAAACAGAAAATTCTCCAAGAACCCTCACATGGTGATAAATAACGGCAATTCATATAATGAGAGATCTCATCAAAGCGTTGATCGCCTTGGGTGTATACAGCTGCAACAACACGGTCGCTACCCTTGCTGATATATTTGAAAAGATATTTAATTGCTCTTGACTGGTTAGTCTTCTCAACGTTTATGTGAGCCTGAAACATCTTTAGCAACTTGGCATTGTAAGGCACAACAAATCTGTTGTCCAAAGGTATACCTTTCTTGTTGATTATTCTGCCATCATTTCTCCTACGATAGGTTGGATAGCCATCCTCATCAACAATAGTTTGATCTACGTATCTCTTAGGAAAATGCTTGGAGCATTTTCCATTTTTCATGCATGGGGATCTGCGGTTTGATTGACCACAAGGTCCATGTATCATGAACCTGCTAACCAGATCATAAAGCAGGGGATCTGTATCCTTGTCAGGGATTTCAGCTGATATAATGCGGTCTACATCTTCAGGTGTTTTAGGCTTGTCAGATGAGTCCAAAAACAAAATAATGTGCGCATGTGGTAGTCCCCTTTTTTGGAACTCTATCGTGTAGATGTCTGTACAAAGAGAATGAAGTAATGTTAAGTAATTTTTGTAAAGGATATAATACCCACACGTCATTGTCATGCAGGGAGATATAGTCTACAATTATACTGAAATGCTAACTTCATTCATACTCTTTTATTGAAAGTATGCTATAGAAATAGAGGTTTGGTATCATTTAATGAACTGGTATCGATTGTTAATTTTTTAATTCACTAATTTTAAATAAAATAATTTCTGAACTTCCTCAAATTTTAGTTAAAGGCAGCAAACTTTAGCAGTAAGACCCTCTTCAATTGATATATTATTCTGAGATGAAAATGTTTGTTGTAATACAATTAACTGAATGGAAAATACAGGTTAAATCATACTGAGAATATGTTTATATTAGTTTTGAGTGTATAAATATTTTTTTTTTTGATAAAAAATTAAATGCAGGGGAGGCATCCTTTGGATTGGGGTCGAAAGCAGTAAGAGACAGTAAATCATTTATACAAGGTACCCTGTAAGGACATGCCTAATTTCTGCTATGAGGTGAAGGGTAAGTTATTAGCCAGCTGGATTAAACTTAAATTTCATATTGAATGCATGTAGATGACCAAAATATCGCAACTCCTGTTGCACAAAAAAAAAAAAGCAAGTCCTGATATAAATATATATATATTTAGTGAGTTTTGGTAGATTATATGATAAATTATTGCAACAACAGATGAATGAAAAAGGAAATGAACAATTAAACTTGGAGTACTACGTGTTATGTTATATGAAAATGAATGATAAAGCTGTAATATATTGATTATCAAGGAAGGAAATATGTAAAACCTGTACGCGTAAGAGGAGTACCTGCTTTTACTTTGCCAAAAATCTTCTTCTCCTTTATGATTTTCATTAAAGCTTCTACTTTTAGTTGGAATATCCTTGATAGTATATCTGGCCTGTCAGATGCATTAAGTCTTTTGCTCTTACAGAAACGCTTAACCTCTGGCCACGCAGGATTGCATGTGAAAGTGAGGAAGAGATCTGGGTAGCCTGCCCATGCACATATTGCCATAGCATCCTGATAGTTTTCCATCATATACCTTGCACCGCCAGTGAATGAGGACGGAAGGATGACCCTCTTTCCAGTCTGAGCAGCATCTGTTACTCCCCTAGATAATGCGTTGGACAAGCCCTCATACAGGTCTACTCTAAGCTCTTTCTGATGTTTTCTCAAGTAATCCAGCCTCTCAGATTCAACCATAGAGTATCCATCAACAATGAACTGTTGGAGAAGCCTTTTTGAGTGTAACAATGGGGATACCTCGAAATCTCTATCCATAAGGTGGAAAGCTAAGTACTCACGTATTGTGAGCCTCGTCCTTTTTTTGGTGGTTGGAAGGGTTTGCTCTGCATGGTTGGTATTTGCCATGTACCCATTATTTCCATAGGGGAATAGAATAGGATATTGTAAGGGTAAGTATGACCGGTGTAACTCATCAACTCTCTTCATTTTGCCACTGACCTTTTCAACAATTATGTCCCTCTTGAAGTAAGAACTGTCAAAATCACCCTCAATAAGTGCTGCCACCTCAGAGGAAACAGGTAAGTCATATTGTCTACTACCTATATTTGGATCCCGAAGCAAGCAAATCCTAACGTTTGCATTTTTGTTTCTATTCAATATAGCTGCAGCCATCCTATATTCTTTAACCAATGAATTATGTGCATCTAAACAGTCCTTTATATCCTGAACAATTGCCTCACTAATAGCTGAATTGTGACCGTTCCGCCTGTGATTTTTCAAGTATAGAGATGAAATGTAAGTGTTTGGTAAGAAAGAAAGAAAAAACATTAGAAGTGAAAGGAAATAACAAAGTTCTTACGTTACTGCAGCAATTCTATTATGGATTTCATTCTGAGTGTCATAAATGTAAAGTTGGGAGTACACCGGAGGCTTCCCTTCTTCTGGCAAGAGACTGCCTATTAGATGGTAATTCTGACCACCCATAAGGAAAGAGTAAGGCCCTCCTCCACCGGCATTGATAGAGTGATTAATCTTACCCCCCATGGAAGTAAAAGCAAACATATTATTATAGGTTCTAATATTTGACAGGAAATTCTTTGAACATTGATCGTCCTTGTCAAAGAATAGCTTACGGAGGGTCTCTGGCGGACTATCAAAATGGGGAACAACTACTTTTCCATGGCCACAGCAGATTGAAAACAATGGACGCAGGTATGTTGGAGAACTTTTAATCCGCTCATTGTACCACAACATCGCTCCACAGTATTCACACTGGTATATGGGATCCCCCTCGTCAATATACTCAGCGTAAGATACATCATCTGATGCAATTTCTTCTGTAGGTGAATCAATGTCAGCAATAACAGTGGCCTCAAATTCATCTGTAAGGTAGCATGAATGATTACAAATAATAAATTACAAGAAAATTTGTAAAGACATATGTAGACAAAATGTTATAAGTCATAAAATAATAATAAAGAAATCCGTATAAGATAGGAAAGGGACTCAGTATTGTGAAACGCAAGTGTATCACATAAAATGAGTACTGCATGGATCTTAAATAATGCTAGCCAAAATAACCAAAGCAAGATTGCATCAATTGTTATGATCTTTGTCTAATTGCAAATATGGATCTATGGTGTTATGATAAGCCTGCATAATGTAAATTTGTCTGATACAAAATGTAAACAACAATAGAATGGTCACATGAATGCCTTCAAAGTATGTTACTGTATGCATAAGTATAACAACATATTGCTCATTCATAGTTTACTGGATTGTTAAATAATTCTTTTGTATGATTTAATACCTACATGCTATTGTCATATGGGGAGATATTACCAACCATTAAACAGAAATATCAACTCTCTTCGACGTCCTATATTCAACAGTGCAATCTAGAAATATAGGTGTAGTATTATTTCGTGTACTACTATTGGTTATTAATATTTTCACTTATTAATTTGGAAAACATTAATTTTCGTTTTCCCTCATATTTTAGTTAAAGTAATCAAAACTGTGCTACATGACACTATTCAATGGAGATCAAGTTGAGTGAAAAGCTTCTATTGTAAGGTATTTGGTAATATTTTATATCCCATCTACTTCATTTCAGGGATTGTTCATCAACTTACTGCAGGAACATAAAAAATGAATCTACAGCAATATAGTGAGAGGTTTAGAATAAAAAAAGATAGTTATTTAAATGGAAATTAAATCTTTGGTTTGACTGAAAATACGTTTATATTATTATTGAATGTCAAAGTATTTTTTTTTGGTAAAAATTAAATGCAGGGGAGGCAACCATCTGATTAGGAATCAAAAGCAGTAAGATGCAGTAAATCATGGATCATAAGGTACAATGTTAACACATGTCTTTCTTATGTTATGAGATGCAATGTAAGTTTATTAGCTAATTATTAGATAATTGCAATAAACTGAACTTTTGGATTACATGAAAGTAGATGACCGTAATGTGCAAAAAACTTTTGCAGGGAAAGAAAGCAAGTGCTAAGATATAGAGGAAGTGAGATTTGAAAGAATAGATACAACAGAAATGCAATAACTAATTAGCAAAGGAATAATTGAAAAAATAGAGTTCGATGACTACAAAGTTACAATTATATGGAAAGTGAATGATGAAATTGAAGCATACTATAAAGACATGTCTATCTTATTTGATGAGATGAAATGTAAGTTTATTATCTAATTATTAGATAACTGCAATAAACTTAACTTTGGGATTACATGCATGTAGATGACCGTAATGTGCAAACAACTTGTACAGGAAAAGAAAGCAAGTGCTAAGATATAGAGGAAGTGAGATTTGAAAGAATAGATAATACAGAAATGCAATCACAAATTAGCGAAGGAATAATTGAAAAAATAGAGTTGGATGACTACAAAGTTAGAATTATATGGAAAGTGAATGATGAAATTAAAGCATACTGTTTGAGTTGTTTTTTTTGTTCAAGCAAGCAAATGTGTAAAACTGTAAAGGTAATGTAGATATGTTTGAGTAATGAATAATTTATATTTCTAGTTCGTCACCTCCTGAGATTGCAGCATGAAGAGCTGGACTAAGATTAGCCCTTATGGCGGAGACGTCATTCAATCTACGTCTCTTACCGCAGATGTTTTGAGCAACAGAAGATTCTGCTGATGCGTTATTGGAACCATTTGCCTCAACAGTTACACCTGAAGAACCAGATATGCACGCAGTGATAGATGAACTTTCTGTGAAGTTAGTAATGTCTCCCAAAGCCATCCTACTCTGAACGTGTTCCTCGACAGCTTTATGTTGGACATTGTTGCTGTTGTCTGTGACCACAGATGATGGTGTAGGATGAGAAATGACAGAGCATACTTGTGTGGTAAGAGCTGAATTTGGATTATATTTTAAAGACGTTTCTATTAGTATTGAATGTCTAAGTAATTTTTTCCAGTAAAAATTAAATGCAGGGAAGGCAACCATCCGATTAGGAAGCAAGAGCAGTAAATAAAGGATCATAAGGTATAATGTAAGGACATGTCTTGCTTATGTTATGAGATGCAATGTAAGTTTATTAGCTAACTGCAATAAACTTAACTTTTGTATTGCATGCATATAGATGACCATAATGTGCAAACAACTTTGACAGGAAAAGAAAGCAAGTGCTAAGATAGAGTGGAAGTGAGATATGAAATATTAGATACTACAAAACTACAATCACAAATTAATGTAGGGAGAATTGAAAATATAGAGTTGGAGGCCTAGAAAGTTACAAGTTTTATGGAAAGTGAACGATGAAATTAAAGAATACTGTTTTAGCAGTTTTTTTTGGGTTAAATCAAGGAAATGTGTAAAACTGTAAAGGTAAAGTAAATATGTTTGAGAAATGAATAATTTATAATTCTGGTTTGTTACCTTCTGAGATTGCAGAATGAAGAGCTGGACTAAGATTAGACCTTATGGCAGAGACGTCCTTCAATCTACCTCTCTTATCACGGACGTTTTGAACAACAGAAGCTTCTGCTGATGCGTTCTTGGCATAATTTGCCTCAGCAATTGCACCTGAACGTCCAAATTTGCACGAAGTGATAGATGACCTTCGTGTAAAGTTAGTAATGTCTCCCAAAGGCATATTTCTTTGAACGTGTTCCTCGACAGGTGTATTTTGCACATTGCTGTTGTTGTCTTTGACCATAGATACTGGTGTAGGATGACAAATGGCAGAGCATGCTTGTGTGGTAGAAGCTGAATTTGGTGTCGCTAAGCAGACATCAGTGACGGAGGAAGAAGAAATGTTAGAAATGTGAAGTCTGGCGGCTGACTTAGCCTTCCTGAGGTTACAATGCTCGGGATAACTCATTCTGCATATGGGATATCTAAAAGAAACTTGTATGGCTTACTTCTTATGTGGACTTGTGGACAGACGAACAATCTATCTATCTATCTATCTATCTATCTATTATAAGTGTTATTATTCATGTGGTGTCCTTTTAGTTGCCCAATAACAGTTGGGTTTAGGGTAACAATGTGGTGTAAGATGCCAATGAGCTTTTAAGTTTGGTGGTGACACGGATTGCCGTATGACGTACAGTGCATGTTATTAACTGTACCTCCCACCTAACTTTTTCAGGAGGAATAATATATATCTATATATATCTATATCTATAATAGTGCTATTTGCTTCATCATTGGTCCATGTGTTAATTATGTCAGCTTCTCCCTCCATTTTCTATCGGTTAATTTTGGTTCAGACGCAACAAATATTCCACATAATTATATTATTTGTTTTTTCAATTTTGGAATTCTGAACCCCTCAGCTGCTTTGTGATTGGGTGTATTTCATTTGTATTATCACCATCAAGGACTTCCATTGGTTTAGTTGGCAGGTGGAACGTCCATTTCATCAAGGGTCTAAGGCATTTAATATTTGCAGGAAAAATTTATACGAGTAATTCTTATGACTTTTTCTAACAGAGCATTTAATATTTGTTCATCTTAGGCATTTAATGTTTGTTCAAAAAATGCACAAGTCTTGTGACTTTTTCTAACAAAGCATTGAATATTTGAGCGAAAAAGTCAAAAATTATGAGTGACCGTCATTTTTTTTTTGGGGTTTATAACTCACCCTCATCATACTTAGGGAGGGTTTAAAATCACAACCTTACCCTAAGAAAGATTAAAGGAAGAAGTCTAGTACTCCCTCCAGTGTTTTTATAACAATTTTTATCTTTATTGTATAAAATAAAGAGCCGGTTACGGTTAATTAAAATAATAAATTAATATGTCAAAAATATCATATTCCTTTTAAATATTCCCTTATCAATATCAATATCAATATCAATATACATATAATTTGTTCCCCCAAACCATACACGAAAACGGCTTATCTATGGTGAGGAGAAAAAAAAAGTAACTTGGTAATGGCTGAACTCTAGACGTGTCTTAACATTTGGCATATAGTAATAATCAAGAGTTTAGAGGAAAACCTAAATGAAAAACTTCAAACAATATCTGGACACTTTGACTTAAGACACAAAAACAACTCGTCTTAAATTACAAGAATGATGATGTGATATAATAAAGTTGCATATCTGTGATCCAAACTGCAAATGTGTATTTATTTTGTTTGGATATAAGAAAATTATGTGCTTATTTTCATTGGCAGTGAGAAAATTATGTGTTTCTTTATGTTGGCTATATGAAAATTTAAATCCATACTATATGAAGGATTTGACGGCAGCAGGTGATGAGAGTTTTTTTTTTGGGCAGAGATGAGAAGGTAATATTAATGGATGTAGATGAAATACTAACATAACAGGATGAATAAATGAAAAACCTATACACCAGCAAATAAAGAGGATGACTAACTATGAAACGCTAGTATGAGTTTGAATGCCATCGAAGAAAAATACGGTTGGATATATGATATTCAAAATTTGGAAATTTCAAGCAACTATTTTCTTGCACACGAAAAAGAACTCCAGAGGGAACACGATTGGAGTATAGTGTTGAACAAAACCGCATATATGAAGTATGGATATGCTACTGAATGACACAGCAAGTGACATAAAATAACAGGAATAATGAAGTAACGTTGAGCAAAGTCTGGGCAGCAATACTTGGCATGAAATAAATGAAAGTTTGAAACATATATCTATTCATAATAGACACCAAGTGCTAAGATCAACTTAATGATAATGATGGGAAAGCAAACACTTCGGGAACCCAATCTCCAAAATGATCCAAAAAGGTGCTATTGTCATGAAAGACCACTTTCTCAAAGTAACCAAACAAAAAAGTGACCGAGTGTTATAAAAAAGAAACCCATAAAAGACATAAATGTATTGTTTGGTAATTAGCCAATTGGGACAATTCCGAAGTCCAAAACCACAGCAAAAACTGGATGAATTCATAATGAGATCAGCTGTTCGAATGCCACAACTATTTTTCTTGTTTGATCCTAATAGCTGGCTTGTTAGAACTGAAGCTTGGAGTGCAAAAATCAGTCAGCCCGACTTCAACCACATCTTCGTCAGTTGCTGCATCAATCATTCTTCTTTTCGCCCCTACATCTTGTGGAGTCATAATTTGAGAAATTGTCATGTCATCATCTTCATTGGATTTTTGCCCACTGTACGTCTCTTTGCAGGTCTTTGAAGTATATGATTCAATTGGTGAGCACTACAAATAAACATGGAGAGGGAGAATTAGATTATGAAGCTATCAGTTGCTTTGAAGGTGGGACATAAGAGAAAAGTAATATTGAGAAATTTTGTGGCAATTGCACGAACAAACCTGGGAGTGAAGAGCATGGCGAATTTCCTGCATAAAAAAGAGTTAAAAAGGGTCGAATTGTTACTTTCAACTGACAGGGGGAATGAAACAAATTAGGAATTTTTCTTCCTTTGACACAGAGTACCTCAGGAGTGGAGTATGTAAACTTCTGGATGATTTCATTCTGACAGGAAAACTGCATAACAGCAATGCTACTAAATGGGTGATCCAAGTTGTAGTCCTTCACCCTTAACTTAATGACATATTCCTTGCCACATATTTCACTCAATGGTGCAGGGAAAGATTGTGGGGCTCCTTCCTAACGTGAAAATGCCAAGACACTTTAAACAAATGCATATTAAATGATTGCATGACAAAATTTTCAAGTCAATAGCCGTACCTTTCGTCCTTCATCCAGCAAGTGCTCTGCCTTTTTCCCAATAAGGTCCTCAGCAACACGATTGAAGAATACAACCGAGCATTTGCCACCTGAATCATGCACTCTGTAGTGAAGTCTATACCTGATGTAAAAAAAGAACCGGTGACTGAAAATAGAAACAGAAATGTAATTGGTTTTAAAATACAAAATTATCCAAAACAAAAAAAACGTCCAAAGGCATAATGTTACACATTCTTTATCAATAAATGTATCTGCAAAAAATGTGGTACAATAGAAAAGTCAGTAAGATATGCTTACTTCGATTCGGTCATGATAACAATCGCCTTGCATCGTCTGCACTTTAGCTTGCCATCCTCATCATATGATGGTTTAGTATCACAACGGCATCCTTCATACATCCATCCATATGCAGTCTCAAGCTTCTGAATGATCACTTTGAGCACTACATCACATTCCTGTTTTTTTGTTTTTGGAGAAGAAAGGAAACAGGTTAAGATTATAAGTCATAACAGATGCACTGAAAATGAATTTTACAACAGGAATTGTAATCAAACGGGCACTAAAAATGTGAATACAATGAATGGAAATGACCTTTTGAGTAATATAAAAGTAGCTGATAATAAGAATGGAACCTTACCCTCTTCAATCGGGCAAGATCAGATACATGAATCCTTAATGGTGACGTAAGCATGGATTCATTAGAAAATTTGAAATTATCAACAGCTGAAACTTGAGAGAAAGACTGGGTTCCTCCTGGAGTCTCAGATATACTGGAATGAATAGGTGAAAACAACATATTAATTCTTGTTTAAAATTATAACGGTGAATGACTCAAAATTGTAAATGTTGTCAACAAATAAAAACCTGTCAAGCAAATGTTTTGCCTGAGGTATGTCTGGGTTAAAGATTATCTGTGTTGCTTCAAATACGTTGCTAACATGGCCATAACCTATAAAATATTAAACTGACGCGGGTCAGATATAATAACCAAAAAAAAGGACCAAGAGATGGGATGAGTGAGACCTGTTGATTTATTAATCTTTAGAAATCTTCCAAGCACAACAATAGGAGGTTCCATGTCAGGTGTCTTGCTGTTGAAAGTATTGACAGCACAATTTCCATAAAGAACAACGTTGACAGGAACCTCACTGAACATTAAAAAATTGACGTAAATGTTATAGACGAAGGAATATATTAAGGAACAATAATGAATAAATGGTTCACAATGTAGCAGAGAAGATACTCTTTGTCGGCAATAGTCATAGTCAGCCGCTTAACAACGTCGTTATCCCTCTTTTGGTCTTGCAGGGTCCCGAAGGCATTCAAGAAACCAATAAAATCTGTCACAATACAAGGGCAATAAGATAGTAAATGAAGATACATGCTTGAGAATTACAATTACAAATAATATTAAAATACAAGAATAATATAAGATCGATATCACAATCAAAGGACAACAAAAGGAGGAAGTTCAGAAAGGATAATAATTATTGAGAATGAAGAAATATATTAAAACTAACCAATTAGATCGTCACTTGATGCTCTATGCTGTGATAAGTCTCGAATGCGAACAAAGTTGTAGGCCTCGGCAGAGACAACCACATCAGACTCATCAATGTAAGTATTGGCATGGAAGTTCAATTTCCATCGATGAGCAGTGATTTTGTAATCCCCAGTGTTCTCAGTGACCTCAAAATTTTCGAAATGATACACTTCACCATCTTTTGGATAATCCAAGAACTTGCTGATAAGGCTTCGTTGTGTTACAAAAGCCTCTATTCGAGAACCCTTTAAATTGATTGCACTGTGTAAGGGTGGTATGAAGTTTGAGCCATAAATAAAGAGCGCGAAAATAAAGAATCCTCAACATACCTCTTCGTCGACAAGGAGCATGGTAACCTTCCAAGTTGAATACGGTGGAGTTTTCCTCTTCACTGACCACTTTCTGAGGACACGAGCAATAATGACCCATGTATCTTTGCTGTCATCAACATTCTTCAACAAATCACGCCTGATGATGGACATTGTGGCTTTGGAATGAGAAGGACGGTGGATGAAGTTTTAGGGTGGGAGGAAGCAATGGAAGTTGATGATTCTACTGAAAAATAAATAGGAAAGGAAATAGTGGCAGTAGACGTACTCTTAAGCCAGAGAGAACAATCAAAAGGGACCAAATGTAAACAGAGTAGGAAAAGTCAGGAATGTGAGGGAATCGAGAATAAGGTTTAAATGAAAAAATTAACAGGGACACAAAACACAATGCATTGGGAAAGTGAAAGTGTTAAACGCCACAGCAGCCAACCTCTTGAAAACCATCTATTTGATAGGTTAAGAAAAATTGTAAATGATGAAGAAATAGTAAATGATGAATTTACATCCAAACAATGTGACGGGAGGTACAACGATGAGGTGGTTGGTGGATGAAGAATAAAGAAGGACTTCCTTGTATGAAGAACCAAATAACCTGGAAAAGAAAATTAATGGAGCAGAATAAGTGGAAGGGTCCTGTGTGTGAGTAGATGCATATCGGGAATTGAGATTATTAACGTCAACAAATTGAAACAAATGTATGTGTGTATATGGGGAATGTAAAGGAACCGTATTAAGTGAGTAGTCAACGTAGCTAGTGTGATAGCTGCTAATGTAAAAGGGCAAATGCATAGCCGACAGATGGTTTAGATGATTACCGTGGTTGCAAGGGAAAATGGGAAATAATTAATATGATAGCATCGGGGGGAGATACCCCATAAAGCAAAGATAAAAAACAATAACCCATGGTTTTTCTCAAATGGTCACTTGCAGTTAGGGCAGGGCTTGGAGTTGGCAAGAATCCTGATAGCAATCAAATAAATAGCTAGATAAGTCTCAATTTTTTAGAAATCCAGACTGTATCAAACATTAGTTCATATAATAGTCAATAAGTACACAAGTTATCTTTCACTGTTCGGTGAGGTGCTGCAGTATGTGACAATAATTTGAGAATCATGCACAATACAAGAGAGCGTACAATACCAGCATAGCACATCTATAAATCCATAAAATAAATATGCCCAACATGGAATCACATTAGAGAAAGTTAACATACATATCTGAATAATTTTCATATCACAATATCCCCCATCCGTGTCCATTTTAAATATTAGATATCATAATTAGGTGTGAGCATGTAACTCAAATTATAGAATTCAGTCAGGAAAAAAAAATAATAAGAAACAAAACCCCACTACAAGCATCCCGAAAACAATTGCCCATGTATAGGACCACAAAAAAAACTCCTCATCAGAAAACCAGGTTAGAAAATCCAATGAAACAATCACCTCTCTTGCAATCCAAAAATATAAGCCGTTGTTGACAAAAGAATAAAACTGAACAAATAAAAGCAAGAAACTTAGGTAGAGAATGTGTAACAGCAGTAATGTAAATGCTAACTGGAAATTTCATTCATCATTAAGTTTGAAGAGAATATATATTGACTTCAACAAAAGATCCCATAAAGTCTAGACTGCTTCGCTAAAACGGACAAGAATGCGTACAGTAAATTAGATAAGACGAAACCTGGACCTTAACAGAATGGAACAAAGAAGAAAAGCAAGTGGTTTGACCAATTAGAAACAACAAAAGGAAGACACCAAAAACGAAGCGCCTAAATGACACAAGTAATGGAAGATGAAATTCTACAGGGGAGGACTATCAGGGAGCAATATATAGACGACCAAACTTCTCAACGAACCAACGGACTTCGAAGTCAATTCTGCATCCTTGACAAACAACAGAGCTCTGATTTCCAGCATTAGTTGAAGGTACATACAGCTTCCACATAGTCGGACTTGCATGCTGCTTGCAAGCCCTGAAGTCCACAAGATGAAATTCTCCTCTGTACCGTTTGTGTCTTAAATGCAAAATAGGGAACCACGACTCTAAGCTTTCACGTATGCCAAAGATCTTCCTTTCCTCCCAAATCTTGCCCCATGAATGAAACATACGAGCTTCCATCTGAGGCTCACCCTTAACACCAAGAATGAGTGTGAGCAGAACCCACATGTAAATGGCACGCCGAAGACCACGAGAAGCCAGCCAATCCAACAAAGCATACCCAAACATGAAGTTCTTCTCCTTGCAGAAAAAGTGCAGCATTGCAAGACGGAACTTTGCATGCAGATTGCCACAGTCATTGCACCTGTCCAGGAGTCGTTGGACTGCGAAGTTCTTCTCTTCAATGAGGAGGGGAATTTGTGGAGTGGAGAGAGAGCGTAATACCAATCGATGCTCCGCCAGTTGCCGCATTAAAGAGCATGTAGCCTTAGCATTTAGGAGGCTGGGAACACACTGTTGTCCAAGACGGATAAGTATATCAATGATCATGTCTGGGGGAAGATCAATGAGGCTGAAACACCTTCTAGCTCTAATAATGGAGGCCATATTCGTTTTAATCACAAGGCAGAGAGTGGATAATTTTAGGGGTGAGGCAACATGGTAGCTACTTTAGCATATATATACAAACGACTGCAAATGGTGCTATTAATGATTATGGTTGCTGCTTGGAAAAAAGAGAGTATAGTTGCGGAAGAAAAAGAGTGATGCATACCTATAATAAAAGTGAAAATGCATCACAATTTTTTTGTTGTTTGACTCCAATATGTCAAATACTTTATCCTATTATTAGTATTTTCTCCTTCATTTACCTTTTAATGTATAATCAAGTAATCATAACCATATCAATGAAGAAAGAATCATGTATTTCACTTCATACATTATGGTGGTTAGTGAAATATTTTTTCCTAAACTTAATATTTGCAAATATATGAAAATTAAAACTACAATATATTAAGTGAACATACTTTTTCCTAAATTTAATATTTGCAAATATATTAAAATTAAAACTACAATAACTATATAATAAATTTAATATATCTTGTAACACTTAAAATATCGATCAAGCTAAGACAATATGCTGGTTAGTGATTGATACAACGTCAAAAACAGAATCAGAAGGAAAAAAAGTTGAATAACCAATAACCCGATGGTCCATGGCAAAGTTAGCTCCCAATTAGCAAAAGTACTCGTGGCAATACACTCACATCATTCATCAAAAAAATAATATTTAAAATATACTTTAAATTATGCATGAAAAATTATTCACTGAAGTAAAAACAACCAAACTTCGGCAAACACTAAATTAACATTTTTCCCCCTAGACCATTATAATTTTCCACCTAGATTCTCGGATGAGAAGATTGAGGGGCTCCTCCCTAATGTGAAAATCGTAGAACAACTTAAACATATATGCATATTAGATGAGAGAATGACAAAATTATAAAATCAGAAGCCCCACCTTTCGTGCTTCATCCAGAAAGTGCTCTGCCTTCTTCCCAATAAGGTCCTCAGCCACAAGATCGAAAAAAACAACCGAGCATTTGCATCTTGAATCATGAACTCTGTTGTGAAGTATAAAACCGAGGTTAAAAAAGAACTGGTGACTGAAAATAGAAACAGAAATGTCATTGGTTTTGAATGACAAAATTATCGACAACACATAAATCGTCCAACGGGGGCATGATTAATAACATTTTCAAGACTAATCAAGTGCCAAATAATAGGAATAAGAAGCTGCATACATAGACTTCGAAACTTAAAACACACTAATAAAAATGCATCATTACCAATTATGGATGCACAATTAATTATTTCCACTAACTCCACACGCATAGTATTAGCAACAACAAATGAGAAAGAGGAAAATGACTGACTGAAACTCACACAGTCAATCCAGCGATTTTGAAAAGAGGAGGGGGAAGACCACTTCAACAATGCAGATGAAGCCCCAAACCTAACATCGTGTGACTGGGAGGAGCAGAAGAAGAAATAAAATAGAGGGTAAATGAAAATATAAACCCAAATAAGATATCTTTGAAGAATTTGAGAACGTTAAAATTGGGAGTAGAAGGAGGAGCCATACCTGGGTAATCGGCGGTCTGCTGGCAGAAGAAGACGGTCAAGGCAGACAACATTCTAAAGTTGCATTTGAAGGCTGCAGCTGAGAGGAGGAGAAATCGACGGGAAGAAACTACGCACTCCTGAAACTCAAAGGGAAAACAGAGGGGATAAGATGGCCGAAGGTTTAGCCAGACCCACAGCACA
Organism: Inga oerstediana; assembly: GCA_963210345.1. Lineage (NCBI taxonomy): Eukaryota > Viridiplantae > Streptophyta > Magnoliopsida > Fabales > Fabaceae > Inga > Inga oerstediana. The sequence goes on from OY723406.1 coordinate 72,933,847, forward strand.
ATGACAATGTACAGAATAGAGGAAGAAGAAGACAACCTAAATAACACTTGCACAGAAGCCACAAACCCCATACACACCTGTGCGGATGATGAAGAAAGGAATAGAGGTAGGAGTTACGGCGGAGTCCTCAAAAACCAACATTAAGACAACCCAATCAGTGGGAGGAGAAGCTATTTTGGTGAGGCAGCAATGATGACTGAGGGAGCTTGTTGCAGAAGAGGACAGTCGACCATGCTCACAGTTGCAGAAGAGGACAGTCGACCTTTGGTGAGGAAGCAATGATGACAACGGTAGGGTGGTTCTAATTTATTTTGAGTAAGATTTAAATCTAAAATTTGAATTTGTTCCATGTCATAGTTTATATTGGCAGCTCTGATTCGAAATAGTAGAATGAAAAGGCATTTAATGCAGGAGTTTTTATTAGGAGAAAGAAAAAGAAAACAGAATCAGCCAATGGGAAAAAAAAGTGTTGATGATATGGACAACACACGTGGACCAATAAGAAAGAAGCCAGGAGTATTGAAGATATATATTGATATTCTGATGTGTGAGTGCAATTGGTCGTCTTGTTTTTTTTTTTTGGCCATGTGTGAGTGGTCAAATGTAAGAGAATATTAAATGATTAGTTGGGAAAACGGAGGCGGCAAATCAACGGGGATACTATTTTTGCCATTGGATTTGGAGGCTGTTGAGAGCGTATCATCCGCTGTATTTAGTACTTTTTTTTTAATTATAAGATAAAATTAATATTTTTTAAAAAAATTAATAAAGATAATTAAATTATTTTAAAATATTTTTATTTTTTTCTTTAAACTAATTATTTTAACTAATAAATTAATATATAATCTAATAATACATAATATATAATATGATTAAATAATTTATTTAACTTCCTTAATATTTTTTAAAAAAAGTTAACTTTTTCTCATAATTGAGAGCAGAGATAATAATTATTATATGTTCCGCGTTTTTTAATATATACACATAAATAGACAGTTCCACACCATTCCCCTCTTCATCTAAATCCTCGCTCCAACGCTCATGCTCTCTGGTGCTGCTTCTCTATGCATTGATTGCATTCTGAATCACGCTTCTGGTTTGGATTTAACACACTTTGTTTGACTCCCCATTTCCACCAATCTCTTAAATCCTTGATTTGTACAGGGAGCTGCCACACGAGTTCAAGTAATGGAAAACCCGCGGATCAGAAGCCCTTCAGGATCTTCGTGGGTTATGTATGATCCTCGCGAAGAAGATGCCTACCAGGTCTGTCGCCACTCAATCCTCAAGAGGTCCTCCATTCCCGTGGAGATCGTACCAATCAGGCAGTCCGATCTGAGGAGCAAGGGCTTGTATTGGCGGCAAAGAGGAGAGCTTGAGAGCACCGAGTTCTCCTTTTCCAGATTCTTGACTCCGTGCTTGGCCGGTTGTGAGGGCTGGGCAATGTTCGTGGACTGCGATTTCCTGTACTTGGCAGATATTAAGGAACTAAGGGACCTGATCGATGATAAGTATGCTGTGATGTGTGTTCAACATGACTATGCTCCAAAGGAGACCACAAAAATGGACGGGCCAGTTCAGACCGTGTATCCCAGGAAGAATTGGTCTTCCATGGTGCTGTACAATTGTGGGCATCCCAAGAACCGTGTTCTCACTGCTGATGCAGTGAGCACACGGTGCTTTCCTTCATAGGTTTCAATGGCTTGAGGACTCTGAGATTGGGTCCGTCCCATTTGTGTGGAATTTTGTCGAGGGTCATAACAAGGTTGCAGAGAAAGATCCAACCACATCCCCTAAGGCTATCCACTATACTCGTGGAGGCCCATGGTTTGAAGATTGGAAGAATTGCGAATTTGCTGATCTCTGGCTCGAAGAAAGGGAAGATTACCTTTTGCAACCAAAGTCGACTACAAAATAAGACTGAAATTGAATTGTTGGTACGTTCTTACGTTATTACGAGTTTGATACTTTTCTCAGCCTTTTGGCTAAGATCAAGTGTAGCATCTGTGGTGATAAGATTATTGATCGACCAGTACAACCTAAGGAGCAGAATGTTCTGAGACCGTTGCTCCCAATTTTATCTGCAGCGTAATAGAAGACGATACTCTCCTAACCCTTTTTCAATCTCATCACCTGCCTTAAATAAAAAATGATTGTTTAAATTTAATATTTTATAAGATTATGATTATAATATTTTATAAATTAATTTTTTCATTACTTATATTTATATTACAGTTATGAATTGAATAGATTATGTTTTAACAGTTTAAATTTATTTATTTATATTTAAAATAATAATTTTATAAAATATTAAATTTAAATTATCTATTTTTTTAAATATGATGATGTAGATGAGATTCTGAAAAAAAAAGGGAGAAAAATAATTATGAGACAACCGAACCCAGTAAAAGTCAACGTTTTGAAAGTCTATACCGGTATGGGTGTCAGGAATGAGCACCATGTATTTATAGTTTTCAATGGTCCAAGTTTAAACTTTTTAACTAATTATTTTAAATAAAATAATATTTGTTATAAAAAAATAATAGTTAAGATATTTTATATTTAAAATTTTATATCAATTAAAATATGTTTTAAGACATTTATTTATGTTGTTTTATTACTTTTTCAATAGATAGTAGCGTTGGAGGAGGAAGATGGAGAGAAAAATGAAAGTAAAAAATTTTCTTTGGGTTTTTTACTTTTTCTCTCTCACAGTTTTAGAGTTTACTGTGAAATTTTTAATTTTAATTATTTAGATATACGAGTAATAGGGGACCTAGATTTTATTTAATTTTATCCTATTAAGGTTTATATTTGGGACTGGCTTCTCTCCTATACCTTTTGCATATGGGCCCTCCTTTGCCATGAAACTACACCGTTTTGACTCAAAAACTTAAAAAAGAAATCTTTTTTTTTTTTAAAAAATAGTATTCAAAATTCTGAAGTATTTTTTCAGTACCTCCATGAAATATTTTTCCAAGTTCTTAAAATAATTATTCAATATTATCCAATATCCTGAAATATTTTTTTAGTGTCAGTAAATATTCTAAAAGTTTTTAAAAAAAAACAATATTTAACATCCTGAAGTAATTTTTTTAGTACCCATCAGTTTCTTAAAATATTTTTGGGAGAATTGCCCAAAAATACCTTAGAGGCAAATTAATTGCTGATTGCTACCAAACGTGCAAGCGATCTTCCGTGTGTGCAAGTGATCTTCCGTTTTGTGCAAACCATCTTCCGTGTATGCAAAAATCTTCCTTATAAATGTGCAAACAATTTTTCATTGTGTGTAAAATATCTTCCGTTATGTGCAACAGATCTTTCATGATTGCAATCAGTAATTAATTTGCCTCCAAGGTATTTTTTGACAATTCTCCCAATATTTTTTCAAGTTCTTAAAATAATTTTTCAATATTATCCAATATCCTGAAGTATTTTTTTTAGTGCCAGTCAATGCTCTGAAGATTTTTTTTTTTCAAAAATAATATTAAACATCCTGAAGTATTTTTTTGTAGTAATATTTTAGGGTGGTAAGTGGATCAAAAAAATTTTTCGTACATCCAACATCCTAAAATATTATCCAGTATCCTGAATTAATTTTTAATGCATCCAACGTCATATCAAAAATAGTTCAGAGCATTGATTGATACTAAAAAAATACTTCAGGATATTGGATAATATTAAAAAATTATTTTAAAAAACTAACTGATACTAAAAAAATACTTCAGATCTTGAATAATGTTTTTTTTAAAAAAAAGATTTATGCTTCAGGTTTTAGCACCAAAACGGTGTAGTTTCATGGTAAAGGCGGCCGCCGACTCAAAGGACATGGGAGAGAAGCCCGGTCCTCACATTTCGTTGTCACCCTCGCCTACCAATACTATTCCCCTACGGATGTTCAGAAAGCAACGGGAGAGGAAAATCTTATTTAATGCAAACCCAACAAAAATAATAATAATAATAATAATAATAAGAAAACGATTATTTTTTAGGGAAAATGACACATAAAAAACCTGAAATTGATAAATGTCAGAAAAGGTACCCAAAATATCTATAATCCCTAAAACCTATGAAGTGGGACATCCTAAAATGGGCGAAGGTATAAGAATATCTATTTACATATCCCGCATGTGCGTTTGGTATCATATACAATCATTTGGTGTAAAAATACCTATGATCTTAAAAAAAGTGGGACAAAAATGTCAGTTCCGTTAATGAAGGTAAACATCCTTTAATTTATGGTTTTGTGGACCCCACTTTGATAATTTTTAGATAATTATTTAAAAACTCTCACCCCAGAGCTCTCTTCCCACACACCTCTCCCTCTCACCCTCCTCTCTCTCCCCCTCCAAACCAGAGCCCTAACTTCACACTGGCAATGATTCTCTCTGGCCACCCATATGGTCACCGCCTTTGTGTTACCTGCTCCCTCTAAATGCCCTTCCATAGTCCATCATTAGAACTTTTTCCTTCATTAACGGAGTCAAAAATTAATGAATGTTTGCCATTATTAACGGAGCTGACATTTTGTCCCTTTTTTTAAAGATCATAGCTATTTTTGCAGCCAAGATTGCATATGATGCTTGTAACATCCGTTCCTTATGCCCCTTTACTATACATCAGAAGCGACGTCATTATTATTACGGCTCAAGAGAATCATTAAATAATCTCCTAGTTAAAATTTTTCACATTTAGTCTTGGGGCATTATTCATTTGGTAAAGAACATATTTATCATATTGTTTAACTTTATTCATGGGGTTACTTAATTCTTTTCATTCCTTATTATTATCAAATTATCTCTTTGTTTATTAGACCGCTCTGCTTACTTAACTAATGGACTCGTACCGTACGATGACCCATTACTAATTCAATTATCGTGCTTCGAAGAAACATCCATTCGTCATGCGAGTTATACAATTAACCATTTCAAATATTAATTATACATAACGGATTAGCGAGTTTTAGCCTTCATTTCCTCATCACAACTTCTTCATTTGACACATTGTCCTGCACTCCTCTTCTGTGCTTACGTGCCTATATGATTGGTTGAGGGAGGGTGAGATTCGGGGGAATCTCAGTAGCAAACAATACCACTTAGTATGCAAGATAAATACTTAATGTATGACATGCTTGCCTTATATGAATTTATGTTAACACAATGACATATCTGTCATAACCTTTTTATTTTTGCACAATTTCCAAAAGTTGGTTGAATTCTCAAGAAATTTTGAAAATTCAACTCTTTTTCTACAAATATCCAAATTAGGTGGTTCTTGTCACTTATTAAGTCTATTTTTAGGGAAAAATATTTTCTCCAGCCAGTTCCACATACAAAAATCCAGAATCACCAATAAACTCACACTGTCACAGATTTTCGCCAGTTTTACAGATCCAACTTCAAAAATTCATATCTCCTAATATATTAATCCAAATGCACAAATGACAAATTATAGTTTATGATATATACTTTAGATCTGAAAAGTTTCATAGCCATTGGATATCATTTGCTTAGTTAAAAATGTGTCACAAACAAACTACCTCACAAAACTCAAATCTAGCACACTTAAACTAGTCTTATTTTATTATTAAACACCATATATCATTATATATTCATGATTTAACACATATGGCCTAAAAAACACCCTCTAGCTGAAACATTAGGGTGGTCCAAGAGTCAACAGAAACTCAACGAAATCACAAGGTATACAGTTCAAAACAATGCTTAAGCTTACCTCTTCATGTTTCTATAGTCGGTTCGGTATTGTAATATCCCAATTTTTTATTAAGGGATAATCATGATTATTGTGGATAATTATGAATTTAATTGGAATTATTATGTGTTTTATGGCAATATTAATTAATATGTCATAATTATTGAAAAATTGGAAGAATGGAATTTTTGGCCGTGAGTTGGTAATTAAGGGAGAAATTAATTACTAACTAAGTGAAAATGAGAAGTGTGATTAAATGGCTAATGGAGAGATTAGATAAGTTAATTGGTGACTTATTTGGTGAGAACCAATAACATTAAGACATGTGGCAATAGAGGGTATAGGGGAGAGTGCATGTGTGTAAGTCAAAATTGATTAAAATAATCAATTCTCTCTCCTTCCTCTCCTCTCTTTTCGGCTGCAGCATGGGTAGAGAAGAATGATGATTGCTTCTTCTTCCTCACTCCATCTCTCACATTCTCTCTCTCCAATTCGAGCTGCCATTGTTGGGCAAGAAAGAGAAAGGAAAAGCTTGATCTTTGGGTAAGTAAATGCCCTCCATTGCTCAAACACCATTCATAAATGTTGATCCTTGAGTGATGAGCTTCATTTTGGTGTTTTTAGTTTAACCATTGGTTGAGGTTTGAGCCCACAAGAAAATCTGATTGTTGGAGAATCAAAGAGTGTCTTTGGAGAAGTGAAAGAGGTAAGTGAGACTAATCTATCTATCTAAGTTTCATGCCATTTGAAGTAGTTTATAATTTCTGGAAATTTTGGCTTGAATCTAAAAATGAGTGCCACTGTTCATTTGATATGTTTTTGGCATGAGAATGGTATTTTGGAATGAGTTTAGGATAGATAGATTGATTGGAGGTTGAAATGTTAAGTTTAGTGATTTTGGAAAAATTGATTATTTGTGTTGATTCAAACCAAATCATGATAATGGAGTTGGATTTTGGTCATTTTAATGATTCTATTGAATTCCTTGGGTGTTTTTGTGTGGGAGTAGCTTTGGTTTGGTAATTGGGATCATTTGGATCACTTGGTAAAAGTTCTGGAATTGCTGTCATACCTTCTGCGTTTTCTGGTTTCTGATAATCATGCTCGAGTGAGAGTGAGTGTGCTCAAGTGAGGGAAGAACATCACTCGAGTGAGGGATTTTGTGCTCGAGTGATCCTCTTCTTTAAAAATTTTTGTGCTCTGCGGCAAGCACTTTCTGTCCTCACTTTCTTGTGCTTGAGGTGATGTCCATACAATGCTCGAGTGAGGGATTTTGTGCTCGAGTGATCATCTTCTTTGAAAATTTTTGTGCTCTTGGGCAAGCACTTTCTGTCCTCACTTTCTTGTGCTTGAGGTGATTTCCATACCAATGCTCGAGTGAGGGCTTTTGTGCTCGAGTGACCGTACCAATGCTCGAGTGAGACCATTTTCACTCGAGGTGCAGCAGTGAAAAATCAGTTTTTGTGTTTCCAAAAGGATATCTTTAGGATAGTTCTTCCTACCTTTTAGGAGTCTTGTTAGGGGTATTTAATGACTCTAAAAGAGCAATAATGATAATCAATTAAGTATTATGAAGTGAATTAAGTCTTGAAATAGAATATAACTCTTCGTCCCTAATTATGAATATATGATTTGACATTTGCCCTACTCGGGAGAGACCGGCGCTAGGACACGCACGGAAGGATCAAGGTAGTAACTCTTCTCTCATATTGTGTATGATGTTTCGGTATGCATAACTTATCATTGCATTTTGTGAAATGTGTGCCATGGTCCATTACGGCGTGAGCCGTATAGAGATTGACGTTGGTCATCTCTAGGTCAGCCATTGAACTGCCATTGTAATCGACATGAATCTTTGTGAATTCGACCCGTGGGGCGGCGTTTGTGAAACCAGACGTGGGCTGTATGTATCTTGCCTGTATGGCTTACGTTATGAAATGCTTTATATGGATCCCAGCTGTGGTGAATTATATTGTGTGGATTGTTGTGATGCAATACAGCGTGAGCAATTCAGCGTGAGCAATTGTCAGGGATGACATGTGTCATACTAACCATTACCATTGAACTGCCGTTGTAGTTGCTTGTATGGATAATGATTTGATTTCATGCCTTATTATTGTACATTATATGATTGATTTGACACTACGGAGATTCTTTAGAATCTCACTCTCCCAAAATTAAACATCTTAGACAAGGCTGAAGGATCGAAAGGCAAACGGGTGACAAAGAGGAGTTCCTTTTTGGTTATTGGTTATCATTATATATTATTGGATATTTTATGGGAAGTATATGTATATTTAGGGATTTGTGATGTAGTTTTGTGTAATCCTCAAGTAAAGGGTATGAAGTATGGGCTTTATACCTTTGTATAAACCCTTGTTAAATGAATGGAACCTGAGTGAGTCGGGAATTTACTTTGCACTCTGATATTTATAAATTGAATCAACTTGTACAGGCCATTTTGTATTGAAATGTGAATGTGAGACCATTATTGAACAGGTTTTGTAAAATTTTTGTGAACCCTGATTTTGGGAAGTTTGACTTTGTTTAATTCCCAAATCAATTACGGTCTCTAATTCCACATTAATTATGTTTTTACGAACTAATCTCGGCCTTAATCGTAAAAGGGGTTACAGGTATTCCGGCAGCACTATGACTAACTAGATGACAAACACCTTCAATCAGAAAACTGAGACCATAGAAAGAAAGCTCTCAGTGAGTAGAACAACTTTCCTAAATAACTTACCGGATGATAACGATGATTCAGGGTTGGAATCGGCTCCGGAGCTTAAGAACACAACAATATCCATCATTTCTCTTTCCTTTTCCATTTTCTCTTGATTTTCCTCATTTTCCCCTTCAGTTTTGGCCCTTGGCCGAAATTTAATAAGAGAAGAGAGAGAGTTGAGTTGTCTTAAAGTGACATGTTTCACTTACTTTAATCCTATGGCGCCATGTGTCCTGATCTTGCTTCAGATGATGACAAGTGTCCTAAAAGCATCTTCTTTTCTCTTTTTCTCTTTCTTTATGTATCTTTACATGTCAGGGGAATGAGAGGCCTAACAATTTCCCCATACTCCTGGGTTTGGTGTTCGAGAAGTTAAGTACGTAATCGGGCGGGAGACCGGTAGATTGCCCTGACTGCAGCGCCACGTGTTACCGTCTTGGAATGCCAACAAAAAGGCAAGAAGGACACCTCATGATGAAGGGACAAATGTCACCTTCCAATTGTGTCAACCAAAAAGTGTGAATAGTATTTGTCGTGATAATGTGTACTTTGATGACAAGTGTCATCTTCTTATTCATCCACCACAAAAATAGAGTAATCATTACATATCATGACCTACTTTATTAAAATTACTTTATCGGTGCTACTCGGGATTCTACTTGGGTCTTACTTGGGACTATGGCATGCATATCAAGGCCCGCCAAATGACGTCCTGATTAGAGAGTGTGTGGACCCTACATGGCACTACATTCTAGTGTCTTCTCCCAAAAACACGGGGTACTTATATTTGCCCTAAAAATGCCATGTGCACACCTACACCGGAATATTTTATTTGATCAATCAGTCCCATACCTCATGATATAGCTGGGTGGCAACTTTCTACTAGCCCAATGACACTGTATATGTGTCATGTGCACGTCTACACCAACACTTTGATCCTATTACCTACGCATACTGGGCCCTTTGCCCGGTAGGATCGGATCACATAATCTCCTAGAGTCTTTCTATCTCTTATCATTCTTGGGACTCTTCCCAAACTAAGCTTAGTAGTCTGCCTGATATAGGCTTATCCTCAAAGCCCTAGGCCCAAAATTCGAGATATTACAATGCCAGACGCATATGCGGGATATATAGATGGGTATTTTTGCACCTTCACCCTTAAAATAATTATTTAAAAATTATTAAAGTCAGGCCCACAAATCATATATTAACAGACGTTTGCCTTCATTAACAGAGCTGGCATTTTTGTCCCCTTTTTAATGGTCATAGGTATTTTTATACCCAAGGATTGTATGTAGTGTCAAACGCATATGTGGGATATGTAGATAGGTATTTTTGCACCTTCGCCCTTCCAAAATGGGAATTTTGAAATTTAAGCAAAAAGACACAAATGCCTCTATATTTTGCTTGGAAAAAAGTCAAAACCCCTTCACCGGGAAGTAAGCGACCAAGTTGCAGGGATGATCTTATTTTGGTGAAGTGGTGAAGGTGGGATATGATCCCACTTCCACTTGGATGCCAAAATTAAAGGTGACCATTGAGCTAACAATATGTTGAAATCATTATGCAAAAAATTATATAAGCTAATTCCTTAGTTTTGACGGCAATTTGCCAACAACTTTTATATAACTATTTACTACATTTCATTAGTTATTTATAACTTTTGTTTAGCAAGTAATAATATCATTCTTTCAAGTGATTCACAACTTTTGTTTAGCTATTTATCACATTTTATTAGCTATCAATAACTTTCAATTTAGCAAGTAACAAGGCAACTCTATCATGTGATTCACAATTTTTGTTTAAATATTCATTAAGGAAACTAATTAAACTACTTAATCATATCATATTAAATATATGATTAAATAATATATCGGTTTATAAACATAAGGCTAAAGTATACTATTGATTATTTAAGTTTTATTTGAGGTTAAGTTTTAGTCCCTTAAATTTATAAAATGTATTTTTAATCCTTAAAAACTAATGAAAAATGTCGATTAAGAAAAATTTAATCCTAGTTGGCAAATCAATTCAGTATCTAGAGAAAAAATTAAAAGAAAAATAAATAACTTCTAAAATTGAAAAAAAAAACACACACACACGCGCGCGCGCAAGAGAAAATCTCGACAAAACCATGAAGTCATAAACCCCAACCCCCTCTCGAGCGACTCAATATGGTCAGCAACCATGGACAAAGGAAACTCCAGAATTTTGAGATCGCAATGACAAGTGTAAAATTCAATGGTGATGGGACATGGGAGGGATGTGTGGAATGTATGAACTGCAATATAGATCAACCCATCACCATTCAATTTCACGCTCTTCGTCGCATAACCGGTTTCTTCCTTATATACCATTAGATCAATAGCATATCCCCACCCATCATTTAGTCCTTCACACACCCCGTACATTATTGCAGAATCAATGAATCATAAGAAAAAGTGAAGTGGGCAAAAAATCCTTTTTCCTTTTTCTTCTTTTTTTCCTCCGAAAACTTAAAAGGCAATGATATGAAGAAAGAAGCCTTATGAAACAGTAATCTTCTTTCTACGAGGAGGAGGACAATGACAAGGAAATGTGAAGCTAAGCAAAGACAGGGCTTCTATTGTGCGTGAATGAATTGGGGTCCTTGTAAATATTGGGTTTGTGATTTGATAATAAGAACGAGTTGGTGGATTCCCATTTTTATACAGAGAAAAAAGCCATGATGTGATCTCCTAGTTGTGTTCTCAAAATTTTGGGGCCTTCTTTGTCTCTGCTCTGTGTCACCTACTACAGGGGGATGCCTGTCCAAGAGGAGTTATGGGTTCTGTTGAGATTCCCTTTTTCATTTTAGCAGTTAATTTATTTTTCTTTTAATTTTTCCTCTAGAGATTGAATCATTTGCCAGCCAGGAGTAGAAAACTATAGCCATAATTAAAAAAATGTAAGCTTGTTTCGTTAGCATTACACAATCATTACTTAATTATGCTTAGTCACTATTTTCCGTTAGTATTTATTAATGATGTTATGTTTTAAGGACTAAAAATGCATTTTATAAATTTAAGGAACTAAAACTTAACCTCATGCAAACTTAAAAAACCAAAAATATCCTTTAACCTAAATTTAAATATAAATACTTTAAAGTATTTTTATTAGTTTCCTTGATCTCCCCAAAAAAAATTAACTGAATCTTATATTTAGAATAAAAAAAAAATATAATTTTCTGCATTCTATTAATTGCATAGCATGGTGACCCAATGGTCACCTTTAATTTTGGTATACAAGTGGTGATGGGACCAAATCGGACCTCCACCCTTTTGCCAAAAAATAAAGGACAGATTACAGTCACATTCTAGATAGGAGATAAAATAAAGAAATAATCCCTTTTAATTTTAAAATAAAAAAATGATCTAATTAATAACTCCAGATGTGGATCATTAACAAGTTTAGAGGCGTTATTGATAAGTTTTTGTGACCATTTTTTCATTTTGAGATAAAAAAAGACTATTTTTTTATTTTTCCTCGTGCCAAGAACTGACTGTAATTTTCCAAAAATAAAATGGGTGCCTACCTTTTTTCAAAATATGGGGGTATTTGTGTCTTTGCTTGAATTTCAAAATCCTATTTTGGGATGTCACACTTCATAGACATTGTAGAAATTCAGGCATCCTTTCTGCCATTTTGCAATTCACGGGTTCTTTTTGTTGCCTAAATATAAATGTGTGTACGAAGAAGCAATCAGGGAATAGAATTCACATCGTAGATTCGCAGTTCGTACTTCAGAATTCGCAAGGTATTTCGTGAGACATGAGCACTGCCCGCACGTCCTTCTTACATTGCAGTTCTTTATCCTATTCAACTGTTCCTTCAGTAGTGGCGACATCAAGCAAAACGCCAGTGAGTGTGCCCCTCAGATCCAGGTTTTCTCGCTCCACCCGCTTTGCAGCAAGAGCAAGCAGCCGCCTCATGGAGCCTGAGGTCCTGCAGAAGGGTATTGCTGAGTTCTACGATAAGTCTTCTGGCATTTGGGAAGACATCTGGGGCGACCATATGCACCACGGCTTTTACGACCCCGATTTCAACGTTTCCGTTTCCGACCACCGCGCTGCTCAGATCCGGATGATTGAGGAGGCCCTTCGTTTTGCTGCTGTTTCTGGTACTCTCCTCTACCCTGTTTACCTTAAAACCACCGTCGTTCCAAGTTTCTAATATCATCCTTACAGTGGAACCCCCAAGTATTCGGAAGTTTGAATCTGAAGCTGTATTCTTTTCTTTTCCCCCCTTTTATGATCAAGTTTCATTATGAAACGCTAATATTCAGATATACAAGTCAGTCCTTAAAAAAGAGCATGAAGAAAATAAACTAGAGGATTTATGCTTTTGAAAGTTAAAACAAACGGCCTTAAAGCTAACAAAGAAGGACAAAAGATCCAAAATATCCTTGTCAATGAGCGCTTTACAATTTCTGCCAAAGGTTGAAGCGGGCCTTGGTAGTCCAGATCTCCAAAGACGTTAAGTGAGGGGAGAAAAAAGGGGTCTTTGTTATCCAGAAAAGAGACAGTCTTGAGCATCTGAGAATAAAGGAGACATGCTTCACCTTGCTGAGATATTTTGTAGTGGAATATCTTCACAGATTGGCCCCGGTAGGAGACCCTAACATCGCAGGATGGACCTTGAGGGTGTTTGTTCATGATAATGCACCATCCGAGGTCCGAAATGTTTTAGAGAGCCGCAGAATTGTGAGAGAAATCTGAAGCTGTATTCAATGTAAAGCTGCTGGCAAAATGGAGCAGAAGCTATTTAAATATTTCTTTTAATTAATTCAGGTTATAAAAAAGTTGGGAATATATAACAAGCATGTCTCGTGAAGTTTAGGGGCTTGCTTTCAGCAACTAATTTTTTTGTTAAACTTTGATGTTTAACCTGTTTCATAAACTCAATCATTTCGAAAAGTGATTCTGTCAATCTTATTATTTGTTTCTTTGAAAAATTAGATCCATGGCCGTAAATGTCACAATAAATTAAAAGGAATTGGAACTGGGTCCATGTTCCTTTGTCCCGATTTCTCTGAATATAACGTTTTGCACTGACTCCTAATGTTCTCTCTGAACGGCTAGAGGACCCAACCAAGTGGCCCAAGGCTATTGTTGATGTTGGATGTGGCATAGGCGGCAGTTCAAGATACATGGCAAAGAAATTTGGGGCAAAGAGCATAGGCATCACTCTAAGCCCTGTTCAAGCTGCTAGAGCAAACGCTCTTTCTGCTTCCCAAGGATTAGCTGACCAGGTCTCTGTTGATCTTTTCGCTTTTTTCCGTATGTTTTCTGCCTAAAATTGATATTAAAAGAAAAATTAAGAAACCAAGGTTCTTGAATTTTTTTTATAATATATTCAATGTTGCTCCTTTATTTTTACCTTCCTATTTCCGCGTTAGCAGGTTTCTTTTCAAGTTGCAGATGCTTTGAAGCAGCCATTCCTTGATGGGCAGTTTGATCTGGTATGGTCCATGGAGAGTGGAGAACATATGCCCGACAAAGCAAAGGTTTCTTTCTCTTTTTTAATATTAAGCATTAACTGGGACGGACTGATCTTTATGAAATTCTTTAGTTCCACCTGACAATAGCATGCAAGTATGCTTGAGTATCCATTTTCGTTCCAAGTGCTGGTAAGTGGTAATCTTATCTCAACGTCTTCACGTAACACTCTACTGGCAGTTTGTCGGTGAGTTAGCTCGAGTGGCAGCACCGGGTGGCACAATAATTATCGTAACATGGTGCCACAGGGATCTTGGCCCTTCTGAAGAACGTCTGAAGCCATGGGAGGAAAATCTTCTGAAGAAGATATGTGATGCATATTATCTCCCAGCCTGGTGCTCAACTGCTGATTATGTCAGATTACTTGAGTCTCTGTCACTCCAGGTAGTTAACTGAAAAGGCTGGAACTAAGTTTTTGAGGAGAGTCATATGTTCACGAGAGTCTTGGACATGTCTTATCTTGTGCTTTAGTCTATGTATAGAGCATGGACGATATCAGGTTCTGTGGGCACTGTGCGTATCTGACATGGTTGCTTGCTGTTGCAGAACATCAAATCGGCAGATTGGACTCCCTTTGTGGCTCCATTTTGGCCAGCAGTCATCCGCTCAGCTTTGACATGGAAAGGTCTTGCATCACTCTTGCGCAGCGGTAAGAACTCCCCTGTCTTGTCGCCTCTTAAATCTGGCCTAGTTAACAGTTATTTTCTCGAGTCACCTTTGATAAATTCGTACACAAACACGTCAAACATGCTTTGTGCCACCATATCTATCATTCATATATTGTAGCCTATTCATGAATAACTTCATCCATATTAGCTCATGTTTTGAAACATTTGGTGGATCATCTGAATGTGGTTGCTCTTTTGGGGCAGGATTGAAAACCATAAAAGGAGCGCTGGCTATGCCATTGATGATAGAAGGATACAAGAAAGGTCTAATTAAATTTGCGGTCATTACATGTCAAAAGCCTAAATGAATGAGGGCGTAAAATTATAACTATTTAGCATCAGATGGACATTCTCATTCATTCACGGTTCCTTGCAATAATGAGGTGCTTGTTATGGCAGAGAAATGAAGAAGCGATTTTCTCCAGTAAAATTAATTGTGCAAAACGATTCATTTCCATTACATCATATTATCAATATAAAAAAGTCCTGGGTTTGTTAAAACACCACCTGTAGCATGCAATCTTTCGGGGTATTTAAATCCCCCCCCCCCCCCCCCCCCCCCAAAACACACGCGCACACACTAAACACCCAAAACAAAAAAAAACAATAAAAGTATCCTAGTAGTATCCTGTTTTTAAAACTTGACAGGAGCTCAAAGGGCATATCGGTCTATTTCAAAGAATAAATGAATCAGATAGTACCTTTTCTGTCAGCATTTTTTCAGCTCTAGTGTGGTCTTTGAAATCGCACTAAACCAGGGTTCTTGATTTGCACTTGACACCCTAAAAAATTTTAAAGGTACAGTCAGCATATTAAATTATTTAGTGATGTAATTTTACCCTCGATATATTTAAAAGAATTGGTCTTCCATGGTGCTTTACATCCCAAGAACCGTGTCCTCACTCCTGATGCAGTGAGAGCACACAGACGGGTGCTTTCCTTCATAGGTTCCAATGACTTGAGGACTCTGAGATTGGGTCCGTCCCATTTGAGTGGAATTTTGTCGAGGGTCATAACAAGGTTGCAGAGAAAGATCCAACCACATCCCCTAAGGCCATCCACTATACTCGCGGAGGCCCATGGTTTGAAGCTTGGAAGAATTGCGAATTTGCTGATCTCTGCTCGAAGAAAGGGAAGATTACCTTTTGCAACCAAAGTCGACTACAAAATAAGACTGAAATTGAATTGTTGGTACGTTCTTACGTTATTACGAGTTTGATACTTTTCTCAGCCTTTTGGCTAAGATCAAGTGTGGCATCTGGAGTGATAAGATTATTGATCAACCAATACAACCATATCGAAGGAGTAGTGTTAAGCTCCTATTTTGTCCCAGTCCCACTTGAAAAATAAAAATAAGAATAAATGAAAATCCTCTCATTAACGACGGTTGATGTCTAAATTGACAATCATCATTAAAGAGAAAATTTAAAAATAAAATAAAATAAAGGAAAAAAAGTCTTCTTATTGATGATGATTGGTGTCTAAATTGATATTGTCATTCATTAAGGAAAAATGAAAAAAATATTAAAAATAATAATACAAAAAATATTTCTCATTCATAGATTTAAATTAGGAAATTGCTTGTAGGAAAAATATAAAAAAATAAATAAAAAATTAAAACTAAAAATAAAAAAATCTCTCATTTATATTTATAGGTTTAAATCAGAGAATTACTGGTGGGAAAAAATTAAAAAAACAAACATTTTAAAAAAAAATATCTTATTGGTGATTAGGTCAAGTTAGGAAGTTTCATTAATAAGTGATACGGAAAAAAAAAAAAAATCAGTGATTGGGTCAAGTTAGAAACAACATTTATGAAGAAACCCTATCTTGAGACTATAAATAAGGGAGTAAGGGTTGAAGCAAGACACACAAAAAAAGGAGGAGAGCAAAGACAAAAGAAAATCGGGAGAGAAAAGAGGTAAGGAATGGTTAGATGGATCTAAAAATAAGAGTAAATTATTGATTGTGTTCATCTTTTCTTCTTCTTCTTCATACCCAAGAAAAACCTATGCTCTTATGGTTGATGTCACATATGTGATGCTTCAACACCAACGGCTAGAGGGTGAATCCAATATAAAATTTGGATTGATTTGTTTTCTTATTATTCTTCATTATCTCTCTCTTCTATTTTTATTGTTTTGTCTTTATGCCTTAGGAAAGCATATGCTCTTGTGATTATTGTCACCTTTGTGAGCCATAACACTAATTGTTAGAGGGTGCAATCCAATATAATTTGGATTATTTTATCTTAATTTTCTTTTCCCTTCTTTTTCTTCTTATATCTTTTCTCTCTATTCTTTTTTTTTCTTTTCGTTATTTTTTTTATTTAATCTTTTTAGTCTCATGTGATTGAACCACCCATCCCTTTTTCCATTTATTTCTTTCACTCCACCATGTAACGCCCCAAATTTCAATTAAGGGCTAATAATGATTATTGAGGATAATTATTGAATTAAAGTGGAATAATTATGTGTTTTGTGACAATTTTAATTAATATGTTATAATTAGTAGGAAATTGAAAGAATGGAACTATTAGTCATAAGTTGGTGATTAATGGGAAAATTAATTATTAACTAAGAGAAAACTGAGAAGTGTGATTAAATGGATAATGAATGGTTAGAATAACTAATTAGTTACTTATTTGAGGAGAGCCAATGAGATGTTGACACTTGGCAAGATTGTGTGTGAAGGGAGAGATAAGAGAAAAGTCAAATGGGAGAGTATTTTATCATTTCTCTCTCCTCTCTTCCCTTGATTTTCGCTAGGCAAGCATAGGGGGGAGTATCATCATCATTCTTCATCTCCTTCACTCTTCTCTCTCTCGTTCTCTCTCTACAAACCAGCAGCCATTGTTGCTCAAGAAAGAGAAAGGAAAAAGCTTGAGGAAAGGTAAGCAAAATGACTTCTAATGCTAAAGTTCACTTCATTAATGTTGTTCCTTAGAGTGAGAGCTTCAATTTGATAGTTGTAGTTTATCCATTGATGCTGATTTAAGGAATCATGGAAATCTGATAGTTAGAGAATCAAGAAGTGTCTTTGAAAAAGTTGAAGAGGTGAGTGAAACAAGTCTTTCTATCTATGTTTCATGTCATTTGATGAAGTTTGGAATTTTGATGTTTGTGTTGCCCAAAACCAAATCATGTCAATGTAATAGAATTTGGTAGTTGTAATAGTTCAATTGGTTTTTTTGGGTGTTTTTGTGCGGGAGTAGTCTTGAGTAAGAGTTTGGGACCATTGGAATCATTTGGGCAAATGTTGAGAAGTGTTGTTAGTTTTACTGTGTTTTCTGGGTTCTAATAGCATCACTCGAGTGATCTGGGATTCACTCGAGTGAGGGATGAACATCACTCGAGTGAGGGTGAGTTCACTCGAGTACGTTATTGTATTTTCCCTTTCTGCCTCCAGCTTTCATGTTACACTTCCTTGTGTTGAGGAAAAAGTGTTGTCTTACTTGCGAGTGTGGTGGGTTCTCACTCGGGTGAGCCTCCTCTCACTCGAATATAGGTGTATTTGATACCATGAACTCTCGTCTCGGGTTGTCACTCGCAGCCAAGTTTCAAGAGTGTGCCTTAACACTTGCGAATGTTAAGCTGTTACTTGAGTGAGGTCTTCTTCACTCGAGTATTCCCCTTCTTTAAAAGTTTCCATTGCTCTCGGGTTATCACTTTCTGTGCTTCACTTCCTAGGACTTGAGTGAGCATTTGGCTGTCACTCTAGTGTTAAGCTTTGTGCTTAAGTGCAAAATGCATCATCACTCGAGTGAGACCATCTTCACTCGAGTGCAGCAGTAAAAAATCAGTTTTTGTGCTTCCAAAAGGGGATCTTTGGGATAGTTCCCCCAACCCTTTAGGGCTTTTGTCAGAGATATTTATGGGTTCTTAAAGAGCAATAATAATAACCAAATTAAGTGTTAAGAAGTAATTGATTATTAGATAGAGAATAATACTTCGTCACTCATTATGAATTATAGGATACGACATTTGCCCTACTTGGGAGGGACCAGTGCCAGAGAGTGCATAGAAGGAACGAGCAGGTAGTGACTTTTCTCTCATATTGTATATGATGTCTGGTATGCAAGATTGATCATTGTGAGATTGTGAAATGTGAATGAAAATGTGCCATAGTCCATTGCAACGCGAGTACTTCAGCGGGAGCCTTCGTAGGGGGTTGATACTTATCACACCTACCCTGGCCGTTGAACTGCCGTTGTAATAGACATGGATCTTTGAGAAACTGCTTTGTGAATCCGGCCAGTATGGTTGTGTATTGTAAAATGCTTTATATAAATCCCAACTGTGGTGAAATATATTGTTGTGAACTACGTTGTGGTGCAATACAGCATGAGCATTTCAGCGTGAGCAAATGTAAAGGTGACACAAGTCATACCTGCATTGCCGCTGTAACTGCCATTGTAGTTGCAATGTGTGTGTGATGATTTACTTTCATGCCTTATTGTTGTGCATACTATGAGTGACTTGACACTACGGGGATTCTTTAGAATCTCACTCTCCCAAAACAATTTTAGACAGGACCAAAGGATCAAAGGAGAAGCGGGTGACGAAGAGCGGGTAGAGCTCCGGATAAGAGTTTCATTTTGAGAATATTTGGTTATCATATTTGTGGTTTTGGATATATTCTTGGGAAACGATTGTGTGTATTTGTGGTATGGTATAGTTTTGTGTAATCTACAAGATAAGGGAAAAGAATTATTGGCTTTGTGCCTTTGTATAATCCCTTTATTAATTAATGGAACCTGAGTGTGTCGGAAAATTATGCTGTACTCTAATATTTATGAATGGAATCAACCGGTATAGGCCATTTATGTATTCGTGATGTGGATATGAGACCATTGTGAATGAGTTTCGGAAAAGTTTTTGTAAAACATTATTTTGGGCAAAGAATTATTTTATAAGTCCCAATTTGTATTATGGTCTCTAATTCATTTTAATCGTATTTATAAATGTAAATCTCGGCCTTGATCGTGAAGGGAGTTACACACCATACCAACAATATTTATGATACATTTCTTCTTGTTGATACTGTGAGGATATGCCCAATGATATTTGTGTGTTACTTGAACCATAAAGAAGGTACGCATCCGTCATTGATTGATGTGATGGTTTGCTTCTACTACTTATTTTTAGTGCTTGGATATGTATTATCTATTTGTTATTTTCATATCTCCCTCTAATATAAGTTTTCTTTATAGAAAGGAAAAGAAAAAATGCTTGTGACCCATTTTTGTAAATGAAAATAATAAAAAAGAAAATTTCTCTTTTATCAAAATAAATGAAATTGATTTTAAAAGGGATTTCAATCTTCCGTGTGAGATTATGGGAATCTCCTCAGGAAGTTTAGTTCAAGAGCCTTCCAAAAACCTTTCTTTTATTCAATAAAAATGGAAAAGTTGTTTTCATAAAATAAAAAATACCAAAAAATACAAAAATATTTTTTTCCAATAAATTAAAGGAACTTTTTCCTTAAAAAACACAAAAAAAAGTGACACGCATTTCTACCCCAAACAATGTGAGATTTGATCCATCTAAATGGTACGTAGGTCTTAAGTCCTTTTCCTAGGTCAAGTCCGATTTTATAAATAAATATTTTTTTCTTTTTTTTTTTGAAAATAAATGTTCCTTTTTTCTTTAGTTTTCATTTTATTTGTTTTTGTAAATATTCTTTTTTATTTGGGTAATTATAATAAAAGTAAAAGTCATATTCATTTTTAAATAATTGATTTAAAGTAATTGTTCTTATGAATAGGTGTTTTGGAGTGTCTAATACTTTCCCCGTACACAATTTACTTTCAAACCCTATTTCATTTTCATTTTCAAAAAAAAATTAAAATTATCCTTTTTTAAAATTATAGTGGTATCTCTGTGTTTTTCAAATTTCGGAACGTATAAGCAGAATGTTCTAAGACTAAAGCCGAGAAAACAGGTCAAGTTCGTTGGGCTGGCCCTTTTAGGTCCTAAATTTACATGGGTCAAGCCTAAGATTTTTACCTCAAAAGTGAGAGTGGGCCTTAAAGGGCCAGCCTTGTAGGCCCGAGGGCCTAAAAAGGCTAGCCCAGTAGGGCCATAGACCGGCCCTTTTAGGCCCGTATATATTTTTTATTTTTTCAAATTATTTATATGGTGATAATATTATTGATTTTTTATATTTTGTTAATGATATTGAAAATATTTAATTGTTATTATCTTTTTTAGAATTAAGTTTCATAAGAATATTTTGTATTAATAATCCTAAAATTTAAAAACTTATAAAATATATTTCTTATTTTATAAGTATTCTTACCAATTTTGTATTTTTTTACTTATTTTCTAGTGATTGTTTTATTTATATCTTGTATTGTTTATTTTGTTGACTGCTTACATTTTTCAAGACATATTTATATGAAGTATTTTTAATTTTGTTAAGTATTCTCATTAATTATTTGTAATTGTGGTATGTAGACAACATTTTACTTTTGATAATGATTTAATGATTGTGTTTGTTTATTGCATGATGCATACTGTTTACATTCTAATTTTAAAAACATTCATGTGTTAAATTTAGAATTTCATTGTTGTATTTTTAAAAAAAATGAAAAAAAGTAAAAAATTTTAAATCTTATAAAAAGGACTTAAGGCCCTACAGGCCGGCCCTGGCCCTTATGCTCTCAAGCCGGGCTTTAAAAAACAGCAATTTTGAAAAACAAGTAGGGCTTTTAGGTCCTGACCCTTTAAAGATTAGCCCTGTAGGACCAAACCGACCCTGATTCCCAACTCTACCTGAGACCGTTGCTCCCCGGTTTTATTTGCAGCACAGTGGATTATAATAAAAGTGACCGTATTGAAAGTCTGTACTGGTATGGCCGTATGGGTGTCAGGAAAGAGCACCATGTATTTATAGTTTTCAATGGTCTGAGTTTAAACTTTTTAACTAATTATTTTAAATAAAATAATGTTTTTTTAAGAAAATGATAGTTAAGATATTTTATTTTTTTAAAATTTTATATCAATTAAAATATGTTTTACTACATTTATTTTTTTTAGAGTTTACTGTAAAATATTTTAATTTTAATTATTTTTTTTTTGATCGGATTTAATTTTAATTATTTAGATATACGAGTACTTCATGTAATTTTGTCCTATTAAGGTTCTTATTTCGTCGTCACACTTACCAATACTACCGGCCTACGGATCTTCGGAAAGCCACGTGAGATTAAAGTCTGATTTAATGCAAACCCAACCAAAAAAAAAAAACGGAAAAGGAAACCGATTATTTTTTAGGGAAACTGACACATAAAAACCTTGAAAATTTCTAAATGTCAGAAAGGGTACCCAAAATGTATATAATCCCAAAACCATATGAAGTGGGACATTCTAAAATGGGTAATGCGTAAAAATACCTATTTATATATCCCGCATGTATATCTGACACCATATATAATATTTAGATGTAAAAATACTTATGATATTTTAAAAAGAGTTAAGGTGCAAATTTATCAATGAAGTTTTGTCCGATAAACGTCTAGCATAAATATCTTTTAGAAGGGACAAAAATACCAATGAACAATTAAGAATGGGCAAAAATACCAATCAACAATTAAAAAAGAGCATCCACTACAAAAACCGTTAAATCCGTACTAATGCTGTTAGGAGTTTTCTTCTCTTATAATTTAACGCCGTTAGTACGGATTAACGATTTTTGTGGTGAATACTCTTTTTAATTGTTCATTGGTATTTTTACTCCTTCTAAAAGATATTTATGCCAGACGCTTCTCGGACAAAACTTCGTTGGTAAATTTGCACCTTAACCCTTTTAAAAAAAGCAGACAAAAATGCTATCTCCATCAATGAAGTAAAAAATTCTTTAATTTCTGGTTTTGTGGGCTCTACTTTAATAATTTTTAGAGAATTATTTAAAAAACTCTTACCCTCTTTTTCTTCCCACACCCCTCTCACTCTCATCCTCCTCTCTTTGCCCCCTCCAAACTAGAGCCTCACTCCCACACCGGTAATGACTCTCTCTGGCCACCCACATGGTCACTGTCTTTATGCTACTCACTCCCTCCAAATGCCCTTCCATAGTCCATCATTGGAACTTTTCCATTCATTAACGGAGCCAAAAATTAATGAATGTTTGCCTTCATTAACGAAGCTGGCATTTTGTCCCCCTTTTTTTCAAGATCATAGGTATTTTTACACCAAAGCTATATATGATGCCGGACGCACATATAGGATATGTAAAAAGGTATTTTTGCACATTTGCCTTTAAAATAATTATTTAAAAATTATTAAAGTGGGGCTCACAAACCATAAATTAATAGACGTTTGCCTTCATTAATGGAGCTAGCATTTTTGTCCCTTTTTTAATGAACATAGGTATTTTTGTATCCAAGAATTGTATATAGTGTCAGACACACTTACGGGATATGTAGATAGGTATTTGTGCACCTTCAGCCTTCCAAAATGGGATATTTGAAATTTAAGCAAAAAGACACAAATGTCCCTATATTTTTCTTGAAAAAAAGTTGAAAGCCCCCTCGCCTACAGGTAAGCGAGTCGAAGGGATGGTCTTATTTTGGTAAAGTGGTGAGAGTAGGGTATGATCCCACCTCCACTTGGATGCCAAAATTAAAGGTGACCATTGAGCTAACAATATGTTGAAATTATTATGCAAAAAAAAATATAACCTAACTCCTTAATTTTGACTGTAACTCGTCAACAACTTTTATATAGCTATTCACTCCATTTCATTAGTTATTAATAACTTTTGTTTAGCAAATAATAATATCATTATTTCAAGTTATTCACAACTTTTGTTTGGCTATTTACTACATTTTGTTAGCTATCAATAACTTTCAATTTAGCAAGTAACAAGGCAACGCTATCATGTGATTCACAACTTTTGTTTAATATTCATTAAGGAAACTAATTAAGCTACTTAATCATATCATATAGAGTATATGGTTAAATAATATATCGGTTTATAAATATAAGGCTAAAATATAATTTTGGTCATTTAAGTTTTGCATGATGTTAAGTTTTAGTCCCTCAAATTTATGAAGTATATTTGTAGTCCTTGAAACATAATGCGGTTAATGATACTAATGAAAAATACTGATTAAGAAAAATTGAATCCTGGTTGGCAAATCAATTCAGTATCTAGAGAAAAAAATAAAAGAAAAATAAATAACTTCTAGAATTGGGAAAAAAACACACAATAGAAAATCTCGACAAAATCATGAAGTCATGAATCCCAACCCCCTCTCGAGTAACTCCATATGGTCAGCAACCATAGACAAAGGAAACTCCAGAATTTTGAGATCGCAATGACAAGTGTAAAATTCAATGGTGATGGGACATGGGAGGGATGTGTGGAATGTATGAACTGCAATATAGATCAACCCATCACCTTTCAATTTCACGCTCTTCGTCGCATAACCGGTTTCTTCCTTATATACCATTAGATCAATAGCATATCCCCACCCATCATTTAGTCTTTCACATACTCCGTACATTATTGCAGAATCATAAGAGAAAAGCGAAGTGGGTGAAAAATCCTTTTTCCTTTTTCTTCTTTTTTTCCTCCGAAAACTTAAAAGGCAATGATATGAAGAAAGAAGCCCTTATGAAACAGCAATCTTCTTTCTAAGAGGAGGAGGACGACGACAAGGAAATGTGGAGCTAAGAAAAGACAGGGCTTTTATTGTGCGTGAATGAATTGGGTTCCTTGTAAATATTGGGTTTGTGATTTGATAACAAGAACGAGCAGGTGGGTTCCCATTTTCATACAGAGAAGAAAACCATTATGAGACCTGTGTGATCCTGGTTGCCATCTCAAAATTGTGGGGCCTTCTTTGTCTCTGCTCTGTGTCGCCTACTACAGAGGGACGCCGGCCCAAGAGGACTTATGGATTCTGTTGAGATTCCCTTTTTCATTTTGGAAGTTAATTTATTTTTCTTTTAATTTTTCCTCTGGAGATTGAATTATTTGCCAGCTAGGAGTAGAAAATAATAGCCATAATTAAAAAATTTAAGCTTGCTTTACCAGCATTACACAGTTACCACTTAATTATGCTTAGTCAGCATTTTCCCTTAGTATTTATTAACGGTGCTATGTTTTAAGGATTAAAAATACACTTTATAAACTTCAGAAACTAAAACTTAATCTCATGCAAACTTAAAGGACCAAAAGTATACTTTAGTCCAAATATAAATATAAAGACTTTAAAATATTTTTATTAGCTTCCTTAATCTTCAAAAAAAAAAAATTAACTATATCTTATATTAGAATCAAAGAAAATATAATTTTCTGCATTCTTTTAATTGCATGGCATGGTGACCCAATGGTCACCTTTAATTTTGGCATCCAAGTGGTGATGGGACCAAATCGCACCTTCACCCTTTTGCCAAAAAATAAAATGGGTGCCTACCTTTTTTTAAAATATGGGGGCATTTGTGTCTTTGCTTGAATTTCAAAATCCCAATCTGGGAAGTCACACTTCATAGAGATTGTAGAAATTCAGGTACCTTTTCTGCCATTTAGCAATTCACAGGTTCTTTATGTGTCATTTGCCCATTATTTGGGCTAGAAAAGGATTTTAGTACCAAATAATTAATATAAATATCTTTTATACAAAGAACCAATCAGGAGTCCACACACATATTGCTCAGCCTAAAACAAGGCCGTTTTGCCTCATTTCAAGTTTTCAGCCTCAACATTTCCCCTCCCCATGTGGGCCCCATCTCCTCATCTGTTTTGTTCTCTTTTTAAATTTTTTTATTCTAAGTATCATTATGATAAAAAAAATTTAAACATGGCAGATTTTTAAATTATCTTATACTCTTGTAGTTCTATTTTTAAAGCACAGATCAGGTCAAAAAAAATTATATAGCATAGAGAAGGTTTTTTTTTTTTAATTTATAAGTCACACCATTATACTTTTCAGTTCTCACATAATTTTTATAGTTATTGGGGTAAAATATATACTAAATTAGTTAAAAATTATTATATACTAATCTAATTCTATTTTAAGTCACTTTCAATATGTCTCACTAGAATGATAAAAACCTTAAATCTTATTAAATCTATCTTAAAATTTAATAAATTTTCAACCTTACTCCTACTTAATATAAATTTTCCTCCAAGATTACAAATTTTACATAGTAATAAATGAAAGGTAATATTATATATTTATGAGAAAAGTATCATGATGTGACTTATAAATAAAAAAAAAAACCCTTCTCATATCTATGCTTTATAAATAGAACAACAAAAGTATATGATAATTTAAAAAATCTATCATGTTATTTTTTAAGCAAAAAAATCTGCCATGTTAGATGGGGAGATGGGGCCACGTGGGGAGGGGAAATGCTGAACGTTGAAAATTTGAAATGTGACGAAACGGCCTCGTTTTTAGTCTGAGCATTATGTGCTCATTGATTCTATGAGCACCTAATGTGGACTCGGCAATTAGGGAATAGAATTCATACCGTAGATTTGTGGGTTCGGCTTCTCTTCGCTGCCAATACCATCCGTTGCATGTCCGTTGCTTTAAAACAGCTGTGTTTTAATCTGAATGAGTGGGATGAGACGCAAATCATGCAGCGCAAGTGAATGGGAAAAAAAAAATAGCGAAAGGAGCATTGATGAAGTCCAATGCTTAGATGGTTGGATTCATTGGCTTTGGATCATTTTTGGCTAAAAAATATAAAACTTTATTTATTAAATTAAATAATTTTTTGTGAAATTTTATTCTTATGTTTTAAGAAGCAATTTTACCCCCATAATTTTGAAAACAATGTAATTTTAACCTTACATTCAATATCTTAAACTATCTTTTTGGTTACATTTAACATCTCAAAATAATTTGTTGTCCAATTTTGCTTTTAAGGTAATTTCTTAGTTAATACTGGACTCATTATCGACTGGCACGTCAGCTGGGTCATGATTCATGATTCATGACATGCTAACAAAAAATGAAGGAGGAAGTAAAAAAGGAATGGGATTTGGTAGTAGAATGTATGTTTGAATTAGTTTTTGAAGAATAGCTTCTGGAGAAAAAATGGATAATAGATTATGAAGAGAATAGATTATGGGGAACCATGGTTTTGATAAAATGAAAATGTTTGGATATTGTGATTATAATAACTTTTTTTATGGTCAAATTACTAAAAAGGTCATTAACTTTTGTGATAATTACATATAAAAAATAAGATTATATTTTATATATTATTTAAAGGTTAATGTTCAAATTTAACAGTCAAGTTTTCTTGAAGGACGTTTGGTACAAATAAATTTTGGAAGATGGAAAATAATAATGAACAATTAAAAAGGATGTAAATTTAAAACCGTTAAATTTAACCTAACGATGTTAAATTATAAGAGAAGAAAACCCCTAACGGCATTAAAAATGATACAACTTAACCCATTATTTAATATTAAATTTCATAATTAATACCAAAAATAAAATAAATTTCTCTATGTGTAATGTTAATTAATTTAACTAATTTTCTTTAATATAATCAAATTAGATAAATAGGTCTTACATTAAGAATAAGAGGGGGTATTAAAATTTTAAAATTTTAAAAAAAGAGCAAAGAGAAAATGTTAAAATTCAAAAATAAAAACAAATGAGAAAGAGTATAACGTGGGACCCACAAACAAAAAAAAACCAACAAGAGTAAGAGGGTGGGGCCCATAAAGTGACAAAAAGTAAAAAAAATCGATTATGCTCAAATCATGGTTTTGATATCCAAAATCATGATTTGGGGTCAAAATGGATTATTTGAAAAAATTGAGTGTTGGGATGTTTTTTAAGAAAACCTAGGTTTGGGTTCAAAATAGCTTTATTTAAGTGAATCCAAACACTAAAAAAGACTTGGATTTTGAGGAGCTTAAAGTATTCACCTTTAGTCATTTTTTCTCTTCTGTTTGGAACTAGGAGTGTCCATGTGATTCCGCTCCCGACAGTCCCGGCCCGCTCCCGGCAAGATGAGGATTAAAAAATCCCAGTGATGTTTTGGACTGTGATGTTTTGCAATTTGATTTGGACTCTGATGTTTTATTGGCGACTTGTATGCTTTGGATTGTGATGTTTTGCAATTCGGTTCTTGTTGTGTATTGGCATACTGTTTATTAATCTTTTTATATTGTCGTCAATTTAGAAAATTCTTAAGTTATTAAAAAATTCAGGTGTTGATGTCAAATTAGGAATTCCCGGTCTTGGTCCCGAGATAGTCCCGGTTGTTCCGGGACTAGGACCGGTCACAAATTCTCAATCCCGACCTCATACTGGGACGGGACCCAGGATTGGGAGATCTCGGTCCCGGTCCCGGATTTAAACACCCCTATTTGGAACAAAATAGTCTGTCTCTCTCTTCCTCTCTCTCTTATGTGTCCGTGTTTTCACTGTTTTGCCACCTGTTAGAAGTCAGAGAAAATGTCTACCGACAGAGAAGGAAATGAGTCAGGGATATCGTCCACCTACCATACGCGTTTTCATATTGAACTAATTTGTATATAAATATGCGTTTGAACATTACATAAATAAGAACCTTGAATTTCACTTCTGTACATGGTACCAGAGCCTCGTTCCTTCGTTTTGCATGCTTCATTTCTTTTCCGGTGATAACACCATTTTTTCCAGTAAGCAAGCTATCTTCCCTCTCAGATATGTTGCTTTCAGTGCTTCAAATCACCACACGCGCCACATCACTTTATTCTCCACCCAAAGATCGGCCAGACACCCATTTCCGGCAGCCTTCCGACTGCGCGTGGCCATCCACGCGCCACCCACATCTCCGGCACAGCAGTACACGCGCGGCGCGTGTAGCTTGCTCCGACCTCAGTCCACGACGGCGCTTGCGGCGCATTGATCGACTTGGCCTGCTCTACCCCCTCCTAAATTTTTGTGGCCATCCGACACTTTTGAATTTTTTGAGCTTGGTTCTTCGCTTCCAGTTTCAACGATCGTGGATTGCAATTTGTGACTAACTTCAGTTTTCTGAGTTAGTATTTCTGTCCGTGGGTCCTTTGCCTTGATTAAGGTAATATATATATTGGTTTAATATATCTCTGCGGGTCCCGTGGGTTGCAACTTAAAGTTACTCTACTGGTTTGCTCGTGAAACATTGTGAGTCCTCCTGTTTATTTGTTGATATTCTGTGAAAATCATTTGTGCATTGCTATTCAATTCACATCATGAATGATTCTAAAAACTCCGATATGTTACCTATGTCTGCAAAGATTACTGCTTCACAGTTAAGTTGGACAAATTATAGTGATTGGAACAAAACAGTTAAAGTTTATATTCTGGGAATTGAGATGGAACCCATTTAACTAAGGATCCTCCTTCTGGTAATGAAACAAAACTTTTGACTTGGCAAAGAGTAGATGCTCGACTTTTATTCCAAATTCGAAATTCAATTGAACCACGGATTCTATCTTCTGTTAGCCATTGTAACACTGTCAAAGAAATCATGAGTTATCTTGAATTTATGTTTTCTGGAAAAGGAAATATTACTCGGGTTCATGAAATCTGTAAAGGTTTTTATCGTTCTCAACAGCAAGATCGTTCATTGAAAGATTTCTTTTGGGACTTCAAGAGGATGTATGAGGAAATGAAAGTACTTATGTCTCCGCAATCAGATCTCTCAACTCGAATCAGGAACTTGGAACTTCAGGCTATAATAAGTTTCCTTGAAGCTCTCAACCTGTCTTATGAGACTATTCGTTCTCAAATTCTGTCTAGTCAAGAGCTTCCTTCTCTTGAAGATGTTTTCTCCCGAGTTCTTCGTGCTGATAGCTTGATTCACTCTTCTGTAGATCCAACTGCAGGTGCTCTAGCTGGATGTGGTCCCTTTGAGAACAGGAATTATGGGTACAAACAAAATACCCATTCTCCTACAATGACTTCTGGCAGTATTATTTGCAATTATTGCAAGGAACCTGGACACATTAAGAAAAATTGTCGAAAATTGCAAAATAAACAGCAGCGTGATCAACAGCGTGGCCTTGCTCATGTTGCCCATACACCTGGTTTCCCTGATTCTGGATCTTCTTCTGCCGGGGCACTAGCCACAGGTACTCTGTCCTCTGGTCTTACTACTGCTTCAACTAAGTGGATCATTGATTCTGGTGCCACTGATCACATGACAAGTAATCATCACTTATTCTCTTCATATGCCCCCTATACCAACCCATCATCCATATTTGTTGCCAATGGTTCTCCCGTACGTGTTACTGGCTCAGGCACTGTTTAACCAACTGCCTCACTCTCATTATCATCTGTTCTTAACGTTCCAGATCTCACCTTTAACCTTTTATCTCCAAGTAAACTCACTCGTAAGTTAAACTATTTTATCTCATTCTTCCCTGATCATTGTTTAATTCAGGATCTATCGACGAAGCAGATTATTGGTAGAAGCTATGAATCTGGTGGACATTACATCCTTGATGATCAGGTTCCACGTTCTGTTGCTTGTTCTGGTGGGTCGTCTCTATTTGAAGTTCATTGTCGTTTAGGTCATATGTCGCTTTCGTCTTTCCGAAAAGTGTATCCTCAATATTCTTCTGTGTCTACTTTAGAATGTGAGTCCTGTCAGTTTGCCAAACATCATCGTATTCATTTGGCACCTCGCGTCAATAAATGGGCTGCGTCCCCCTTTAAGTTAGTGCATTCTGATGTTTGGGGTCCTTGTTTAGTTATGTCTCAGACCGGTTATCATTATTTTGTCACTTTTGTTGATGATTTTTCCCGAACCACCTGGCTTTACTTAATGAAACAGCGTTCTGAATTGTTTACTCATTTTCGTAATTTTTGTGCTGAAATTCAAACCCAGTTTAATATCCCTGTGAAAATCTTATGAAGTGATAATGCAAAAGAATATTTTTCGCCCAATTCACCGATTACATGCAAATTCATGGTATTCTTTACCAATCCTCTTGTGCTTATAACCCTGCTCAAAATGGTGTTACTGAAAGAAAGAACCGACATCTCTTAGAGATTGCTCGAGCTCTCATGTTTCATTCCTCAATCCCTAAACGTTTTTGGGCTGATGCTGTCTCTACTGCTTGTTTTCTCATTAATCGCATGCCTTCGACTGTTCTTGGTGGGGATATTCCATATTCTGTTCTGTTTCCCACATCTAAGCTGTTTCCTGTTGATCCTAAAATCTTTGGCTGTGTTTGTTTTGTTCGGGATGTTCGTCCTAGTGTTAGCAAACTTGATCCCAAGTCCTTAAGATGTGTTTTTCTTGGTTATTCTAGAATTCAGAAAGGTTATCGGTGTTACTCTCCAGATCTCCATCGTTACCTTGTATCTACCGATGTTATGTTTCATGAGTCCTCTTCTTTCTTCAAGACTTTGTCCGTCTCTGAGTCTCCCTCTGTCATGGATAATTCAGATGATATCCTAGTTTATCCTGTTCTTCTCTCACCAGTACAGGCTGCTGTTCCAGAACCTGACATCGTCAATGATGCTGATGTTACTAATGATTCACCTCCGCCACCTCCTGCTTCGCCAATTGATTCTGTTGATGTCTCCCTCGTTCCTGCCTCTGTTTCCGCCAATCCTCCTCTTGCTGTTACTGAACCACTTGTCTTGCTTCTATTAATAATACTTCTGATGACCAACCCATTACACTTCGTAAAGGTACACGTCCTCATTGTCCTCCCAAATGATATGCTGACTGTATCTATCCTATATCATCTTTTGTCTCTTATCAGTCTTTATCAACTATTTCATCTTCTCTTGTGGCCACTCTTGATTCCATTTCCACACCTACTACCCTTCACCAAGCTCTAGCTCACCCTGGTTGGCGTGCCGCAATGGAAGAAGAACTCTTGGCATTGGAAACAGCTGGTACCTGGACTCTTGTTGATCTCCCTCCTGGCAAGAAAGCCATTGGATGTAAATGGGTATTTGTTGTTAAGACTAAGGCTGATGGTTCCTTGGAACGACTCAAAGCTCGCCTTGTTGCCAAAGGATATGCCCAAACTTATGGTCTTGATTACTCCGAGACTTTCTCTCCTGTAGCCAAACTCACTTCAGTTCGTCTTCTTGTTTCTTTGGCGGCCACATATCATTGGGATCTGCATCAATTAGATGTTAAAAATGCTTTTTTAAATGGTGATCTTCTGGAAGAAGTTTATATTGAGCAACCACCTGGGTTCATTGCTTAGGGGGAGAATAGGAAAGTGTGCTACCTCCGGAACAAAAACTTGTTCGCCATTTAGCTTCTGCAAGCGTACGGGTCGCAAGTAATAAAGTGATAAGTCAAGATCATTCCCACGAGGATTATGACAAAAGCGAGTTAACTAATTTAACCATGTTCTTAATTAGGTTGAATGGAATCATTTGAAATTGATCAAGTTAAATAAA
This sequence comes from Inga oerstediana, assembly GCA_963210345.1. Lineage (NCBI taxonomy): Eukaryota > Viridiplantae > Streptophyta > Magnoliopsida > Fabales > Fabaceae > Inga > Inga oerstediana. The sequence goes on from OY723406.1 coordinate 72,965,848, forward strand.
GAAGTTTAATGAAAATAACACAGGAAAACAGTGAAAATTGGGAAATTGGGTCTAACTTCAAGAGATATTAACTTAGGATCACTTCTTCCCCATTGTATTTCATAAAACTATGCAAATATCCACTTATGTTGATTAAATGAGTCTATATGCTAGTCGAAGATCGTAAAATCATCAACCAAGCTCTCTCAAGTCAAGATCGATTTTTAATCTTCATTAAAAGTATTCAATCTCTTGTTTACAATTAATGAAAATCATCTTTCCAAAACAAACCTTCACTTAACTATACTAGGTTGTTAGATATATCTCTATTCTAACAACAAACCCTCCATTTAATACCTAAACTTCAAGTCTAGCACGATTTTTCTTAAGTTCTACAATCAAAATAGCTCTCTCAAGCATCTTTCAATTGAACAACTCTAATCATGTGGTGATCAAGCACAAGATAGCATTAAGCTCAAAGAAAAATCAACATATAATACTCATTAACCAACAAAAGCAAGATAATCCAATAGTTTCAATCCATACAATGGGTAAAAGTAATTCTAATTGATGGTTCTAGCTACTCATGGTCTGTAAAAGCCAAAATCTCAGCACAAAATTATAATCCATAACAGCAAAAGAGGAAGAAAAGAAAGAAAAACCAGAAAAGGGAAAGAAAACCCTTGAAATTCTTCACAAATCTCTTCCCCAAGCTCCAAGATCACCAAGAGTTCTCTCCCAAGTAGCCTCCTTTTGTTCTAGACCTTTTTCCTGTGCAGAATATGTCCATTTCGGCGCCCCCATTAGGTTAAAATAGCATCAGCAGCGTTACTTTTGCAAAATGCACAGTATCAGTTTCGCGCGTTCACCGTGGGTTTGCTATAGCGAATGCCATAGCGAATTGTCATCAGAACCAGACAGAAGCAGTGCTTTTTCAGGAGGTTTTGCCATGACTTGGCTACAGCAGATTCCACAGCAAGTGCAGGCTTCTTCTCCATAATGTCCATTTTCCTCTTCCTCTTGCATTCTTCCCTTCCTTCCGCATCTTCCCATGATTTTTATGAGCTTTTACAACTTGTTATCCTCCACCTACAAAGAGGAGGGAGTTATGAGCTCTTTTAACTTTCACAAATAATTAAAACTATGTGCATTTAACTCATGATTCAACAAAATTTTGATTTATCTTATGTCCTATCACATTTTCTTCTATAATCTCTTTGTATGCACAATTTGAACCCAAAAATAAGTGTAAAGAGAAGAAAATGTGCTAGAATACTCTTGATTTCTATGAGTTAACACACCCCCAAACTTAAGCTTTTGCTTGTCCTCAAGCAAAGAAGTCTATCCTCATTGAATGAACCAATTACTCATCATGTATGAATGAATTGATCCTCATCAGCTGCTCAATAAGTTATATTAAACAAGAAATGAAGACAATGTGCGAGGATGAATGCTTCATAGATTTAAAACATGTTTTTCGAGAGTTCTCAAGTGTGAGTGTGTGAATGGAGTCAATATATATTCCTTTTGCACAAGTTAAAGTTAAAAGTAACACTTCAAATCATATACTCGTATTCAAATAAACAATTTTAACATCCCCTAATTCCTTCCTCTTTTCTTTTAATTCACTCCACTTGACTTTAAAAATCAAAGGGACTTTTCTTAGCTTGTAATGGGGTCAAGGGTTAAGGTTTTCAAAAGAAAAGATTAAGTATAATCAATCAAATACCTTAAGATAGATGATAATCATTCAAGGGTTTTCTTTCTTTTCTTATAAAGCATACTCCCACAAATTTGAACCAAATTGAATTTTTCATATCAAGCATTCTTTGTAAGCTTATTTCTTCTTCTCTTTCTTCTTTTTCTCTCTCTTTTTTTTTGTCAATTTGAACTCTTTTGCTTTCTACACCCCTTTCCCAAATCTTTTGTAACTTTGCATGACAGCACCACATTCCACCACCCAGTCACTTATCATCTATCTCAAAGCAAGGGAATCATGGTTTTACACATTGGCTAGGATAGGTAGGTGTGAGGTTTTTCAATAAGAATCTATAATTGGTTTTTTTTTAAATAGGCTCAAAATAAGGGTTCAAAGGGAAATCACATCAATTAGGTAAGTTTGAAAGGCTCAACCGCATTTATTGAACTACCCTAATCATTTTTTTCAAATCTTATGAACTGAGTCAAAAGTTTAGAAGAATTCCAAAGGGGATTCTAAAATCAACAATTGAAACACAAGTATATAACCTGATTTGCTACTAAGCCCTTCAACAAGTATATCCACAATACATTTAACTCCAATAGTGCGTAAATTACTTAAAAACTCTTGAACAACCTATTTTATCACTACAATGCACTCATCCATGCACATTAATAAAAATTTACTATCTAATATAACATATAGAGCAGTAATTTATATCACAGGATCATCCAAACAATATTTGACAAATAACTGAAACTAACAGCTCATTTTTAACAATTTTTCACAAGCAAAAATTCAAGTATGTGAAATCTCACATATTCCAACCATTTTCTAACAAAACCTGTTCAAAAATTTTCTTCTGTGCACTCATTCTCTTCCAAAATTTGTTTTTCTTTCAAAATTTTCAAAATTGTGATGTAATCGCACCCCCAAACTTAAGATGAACAATGTCCTCATTGTTAACCCCAAAAGGAGGGGATTGTAACTGAACAGTTCCTGTACAATATATAGCCCATATCCACAATATTCACAAAGATCAAGAATGCACAGGGAACAATAACTTCAATGGCTCAAATAAAGCTTGGAATTAATGTGACTAGCCCTCAGTAGCTAGTGCCATACACAGCAAACATAAGACCAAACAAACAGCCTATATCAATAATCAGAATAGCCACAATGATGAAATATAGTCAGAAGCACAATATGGCTATCAGAATATATGGCAAAATCAGAATATGCACTGTGCAATGAGCCCTCAGTACTCATATCCAAAACAGAGAGTTCAAGCAGTTAACAGTCAAGGAAACTAAAGAAGCACGCAAGCGTTCAAGGACAACCATAGGCAGCAAAACAAAATAGATGAGCTAACAGAATATACAAAACAAAACAGCAATAGCCAATCTGTCCAGATCAATCTGAGGCATCTTCATCAGATTCTGATGCAGAAGAGCCATCAATGTCAATTGGGGAATCTTCAGCCTCAGAACCCCCACCATCATCTATGTTAGCTGCACTAGTGTCATGATCACTGTCCTCATCTGATGACACCATAACCCCTTTTTTCTTAGCCTTCCCTTTTAACATCGCTTCAATGCGCATAAGGCGACGGGAATCCTCAGCACGGTTCAGCTCAGCCACCCTCAATTGCTCATGAATGCTCTCGAGGGTGATAACTTTATCCTTTTCATCTCGATACACGGGGGTTTTGGTATCTCTCTTGACTTGATCATACTTGAAAGGAGGGGCAGGTAGGAAGATTTCATCTTTTTCATATTCTTTCATTTCATCCTCCTTATACAAGTCAGAGATTAGATGAGGAAAGGCAATTTTCTTGCTCATGTGGTATGCAGATGGAAGCATAGTATCATAAATGACATGCTCAAGCTGCACTGGTTGTTTAGTCATCAAGAGGTAGACCAAAAGAGCCATCTCTTTATTCAAGGTACTCAGATGGCCGCTTGGTATCACATTAAACCCAACAAATTATAGCCAAATTCTAGCTTCTTGATTCAGGGAAGCTTGCTTGAGATAAGCTTGTTTCCCTTCACCTTTGGACTTCCATGCAGTAGTGCCCGGTAGGAGCAATGTGTCAGCTATTTCTTGGAAAGGAAAGTGATCCTCAGTGGCAGCCTTCAGTAGCTGATACTTACACTCAGTGAGCTGTGGAAGGTTATAAAAGTTTCTGATTTGCTCAACAGTGATGGATGGTTTTCCTTACGGGATTTCAGCACGGAAGTTCACTGTGGTGGTCTTGAAACAGTATACGTAGAAGTAGAAATGGCGGACAAAAGCAACATTGCCAGCTTTTCTTGGGTCCAACAACTTCTGCATCCCCAAATCTTGAGCCAACTTGTAGAATTTATAGCTCTTGTGTGGAGGAAAGGCTCGCTTTTGCTGAAATTTGCGCTTGGCAACTTTTGCTTCAGCTATTTCATAGTAACTGGGCTTTGGTTGTTTAGTGGGAGGTGGAGGGAGAGCCTTAAGCTTCTTTGGAGCAGGGGCCTTCTTAGCAGAAGCAGAAGGTCGTTTAGATGATCTGGCTTTTCCCATGTATCCTGGATGTAAGCAAGCACAAAAACACACACTGAACAACCTTAAGACAATCCTACAAAAGAAGAGAAAAGAGCTTAACCAATAGAAAAGTTTCCCCCAAACCTAAAGGCTAGCTAATTCCAAAACTTCTTCAAAATAGAATTCCAACTTAAGCCTATCCTCACTGCCATCAAAGTCTATTTACTCCCCAAATGGTCCTTCGTCAACAATAAAGACTTAGCGAATCCAAACCCAGTTCATTGTGGTAAACCAAAGAAATTGATTTCGTTTACACATTGCCAAGTCAAAATCAAATGATTCAAGGCAGAAAATAGGTGCAACAAATGCAATCATCAGTAATTGCAGGAAACAAGATAATTTCAGAATGAGTCACAATGTTCCTTGGACTTGGTGAATAGACATTTGGTTTTCCACAATGAAAGGATTTAAGTAAAAGCTCCGAGTGCACACAGCTTGACCAAGCACTGGTTTACAACTTTGCAAAGGAATGCGACACAATGCAAGTGAACTAGAAAGCACTAACTCAATGCAACTCTCACAACAAGTCAAGCCAGACATGTAGCCACATATCAATCATATCAGTGCAAGCCTCGTAACCATCAAGAATTGCAGAAAATAGAAAAATCTCAATGAGGAAATATTCAGTAATCCATAATGAAATGTTCTGAAGTACATTCTAAAAGCACAAATGAGTACTCAAGCACCAGTACCTATATTAGCAAAAGTGGTCATAATTCTGTTCAAGCTTGCAACTGTGAAGGATATGGGGAAATCTCTTTAAATTAGGCCCAAACATGGTTTTCACAAACTAGAAGTATACTTCCCTTTACACAGCAGTATGTAAAGTAGTATATTCATGGTGCACAAATAAATTTCAAGTTTGTTTCATTTAGAAGCAGCCACCAAAGAGGTCAAAGTATCCTCGTTTAACAACAGATTGACAGTGCTTAAGCCAACAATCATTCTAAAACCAGGGTCAACAAGGCACCCACAATGAAGCCATAATTGAAAACAAAACATCCAGGATCCTTACTAACAACTAATCCTCAACTTCCACTACAAATTCCAGCCTATATATCCATAATACTCAAGACAACTCTATCACTAATTAAATGTAGTCATGTGTTCACACTACAAGCTATTAAACCAGAACAACATCTGTTCAAACCTAGGGACTGCCATGAATCAGAACCCATATCTCAACTCTAACTTAATCAAAACCCATAATAAATAGCAAAGACAACAAGAAGAGAACAAAAAATTACCTCAGAGAAGAAGAAGAAATCGCAGAAGAGAGACAAGCGAGCGAAGCACAAAACGCGAATGGAGATAAGGAAGCCAACAAGGGTGCGCAATGGTGGGGGTTTTGACAATGGAGGTCGTCGGCGTGGTGACAGCCCAGCTTTGGTTAGACGGAGGAACGTTGGAGTTGGTGTTTATGGTGGAGGTTGAGAGTGAATGCGATTGGGCCGACGGAGGGAGAGGGATCCGGCTGCCGACGGTGGGTAGCAAAACAGTGACGATGGAGTGGGTGTGTTACGGTGAAGCTTCGGTGGGGAAGAATCTTCAGTTGAGAGTGAAGATTTGTGAGCAGTGGAGTAGTTGACGGAGTGGAAGGAGACAGTGGGTGAGCGACGGTGGGGGCCGAAAGTGAAAGAGCGATGGAGAGGGTAAGCTTCGGCGGTGGTAACGAAGGCGGAGAGAGAATGGTTGAGGACAGGGACGACGGATCTGGGGGTCCAGCAGGGATGATCGATCGGTGAAGGTGGGGGTTGAGCTGAGGGCGGTGGACGAGCTGAGGGTCAAAGGTGAGGGTGAGATGGAGCTAAGATGTAGTGATCATCGAATGTGGAAATGAATTAGGGTTTCAGTAAAGAGGAATTTACGCTTGGCCATTTGGAATTTTGAAATTGCTAACGAATGTGGCTTACAATTTGGTTCAAAGGGATAATGTGGGAATGAATTGAGATAAAGAAGGGTAAAGAAGGAAAACTAATATGTGCATGTATATTTTTGTGATTTTCTGAAACTATATATAAAGAAGGGTAAAGAACGAAAATTAGTTTATATATACCCAAATAAATTTTTTTTTGTTTTTTTTTGTTTTTTAGAGATATATGTATGTATAAAAAAATTTTGAATAATGTATATATATATTGTTTATTTTATTATATCTATTTATATACCTAAATAATTTTTTTTTATAGATCAAGAGCACTCAAACACCCAATTCGCTCTAGCCCTCGCTACAGCGAAACCAAGCAGCAAACCATAGGTCAGAAAGCATGTTAAAATGACCCCATTTGCCGTGGCATTCGTTACAGCGAGTTCAGACAGCGAGTAACAGGGCAGAGAGCATGCCAAAATGACCCAATTTGCTATGGAATTTGCCACAGCAAATCTTGACAGCAAACAATAGGTTAGAGAGCAGGCCAAAATGACCCAATTGGCTGTGGAATTTGCCACAGCGAATCCTGGCAGCAAACAATAGGTCAGAGAGCAGGCCAAAATGACCCAATTGGCTGTGGAATTTGCCATAGCGAATCCTGGCAGCAAACAATAGGTCAGAGAGCAGGCCAAAATGACCCAATTTGCTGTGGAATTTGCCACAGCGAATCCTGGGAGAAATAAACAAGGCAGAAACACACTCCAAATCACCCAATTCGCTATAACTTTAGCCATAGCGAACTCCACAGTGAATTTTGACAGACCTAATCAAACCACAATATAGCAGCAAATTCATCCAAATTCACCCCAAATCCAATTTTTAGCATTCCAAAGACATTAAACACTAATCCATGCCACAAAACACTTAAAATTAATTCATCCACAAAGCACAAAATCCAAGAATAGCCTCAACACCACTCAATACTATATTCTAAGATCCAGACCACATGCAATAGATATTAAAGGCATACTCCCCTTTGTAGTTCCCTTCTTGGCATCTAAGTCACTCTTCCATCTCCATCTCCCAAAGTGCACTGTAAAGTTCCTGAGGGAAACTTTTCTCACCTATAAAACACAAAGATCAAACATAAATCTACCAAATCAAAACAAAAACACAAAAAATGACAAAGATTGAGTTAAGAACTTGGGTTGCCTCCCAAGAAGCGCTTAGTTTATAGTCTTTAGCCTGACTCTTCATGTTGGTCACTCTTTATTAGATAGGTGGATAGTAGATACCAGCCTATCTACATCTCCTCCCCAATAATGCTTCAATCGTTGACCATTGACTTTGAATGGCTCACCATCTTGGCCTTCTAGCTCTACAACACCCTTGTTAAAGATTTGAACTACAGTGAAAGGTCCAGACCATCTAGACTTCAATTTTCCCGAAAAAAGCTTCAACTTAGAATTGTAGAGCAGTACTCGTTGACCCGGCTCAAAAGACTTAGGGACAATCTTCTTGTCATGCCACCGCTTGGTTTTCTCCTTGTAAAGCTTTGAACTCTCATAAGCATGGAAACAAAATTCTTCAAGCTCATTGAGTTATAAGAGTCTCTTTTCACCCACTTCTTTCTCATCAAAATTCAACTTTTTGATAGCCCAGTAGGCATTGTGTTCCAATTCCACAGGGAGATGACAAGCTTTCCCAAACACCAACCGGTAAGGAGACATACCGATAGGTGTCTTGTAAGTGGTGCGATAGGCCCATAAGGCATCATCTAACTTCATGGACCAATCCTTTCGAGTGATACCCACAATTTTCTCAAGGATTTTCTTGATTTCTCTATTAGAAATCTCAGCTTGACCATTTGTTTGAGGATGGTAGGCTAATGACACTTTGTGCTTCACTCCATACTTCTTCAAAAGTGATTTAAATTGATGGTTGCAAAAGTGGGTTCCTCCATCACTAATAACGGCCCTTGGGGCACCGAAACGAGTGAAGATATGCTTTTTCATGAATTTGACCACTACTTTAGCATCATTCGTTGGAGAAGCAATGGCCTCAACCCATTTAGACACATAATCCACCACTACAAGAATGTATTGATTGTTGAAGGACTTGGGAAATGGTCCCATGAAGTCAATCCCCCATACATCAAATAATTCCACTTCCAACATGCTGTTGAGTGGCATTTCATTCCTCCTAGAGATATTACCAACCCTTTGACACCGGTCACAAGATAGAGCAAATTCATAAGCATCCTTAAACAAGGATGGCCAGAAAAACCCAGATTGCAAGACTTTTGCAGTGGTCTTGTTACCTCCAAAGTGGCCTCCATATTCAGAGGAATGGCAACACTTCAATACATCTTGTTGCTCACCTTCTGGAACACATCTTCTAATCAACTGATCAGCACAATAGTGAAATAAGAAGGGTTCTTCCCAATGATAGAATTTGACATCATGTAAGAACTTCTTCCGTTGGTGATAGCTCAAGTCCTCAGAAATGATTCCATTCACAAGGTAATTTACTATGTCGGTATACCAAGGAGTTTCATAATGACACACCAAAAAGAGTTGCTCATCCGGAAAAGTTTCATGAATGGGTAAATCTCCATCATGTTGAGCTTCAGGCGCCACTTGAAGAATTAGGCTTTGTCAGCTTTTTGCCTTGGTAACCTCTTCAAAAATAACCAAAGATTGCAATATAGGGTACAATCCCGGATCGTCTCTCGAAGAGCCTTTTATTAATTACCTAGAAACTAAGTGCAATGATTGACATGAAATGAGTTAAAAATGATCTTTGAGCATTTTATCTAACAACTAAATTGCAATTAAACTAAAATGCTTTTAAAACTAATATTTTTGGATTTTTGGAATAAAATTGAAGAAGGAATGAAAATTGGTTAGAAATGCAAGTGATGAAGATGCTCTTGGAAATGATTTTCAATGGCTATCCATGCTCAATTAAGATATTTGGGGAGTTAATTCACTAAGCTTCTAATATATAAAACCTCAATTACCATTGAGTCTAGCATCACAAGAGAGGAACCCCTACCCTTGAAATGCTATTAAGCCCTCTTAGTGTAATGAGTTTCTCTAAGTTTTCTAATATACCAAACCCCAATTACCATTGAGTCTAATGCTTAAACTCATGAACCCATTTATTTAAACATTATTAAAACCCCTTAGAGAGTGATATTGGAATAAGCAATGCATTTAGGTTCAACTACAATTCCAATTCAATCAAACTATCCAACAATACCATGTTAAATAGATAGAAATCAAATAAAATCATAGAGAAACATATATATAACCATATATATTGATGAGTACAAATCCTCATTACAAATTCCAAATTCCAAATTACAACAACTCAATCCATAGAATAAAACATAACTAAAATTATAGTCTCAATATATAAATGAATTCTTAAACCTAAGAAATCAAAAATACAATGAGCTATAGATAAAATAAACTCCCCTTTGAAATACATGTGAACTCAAGCCATCTCAAATTCATCTCCAAGATCACAGCAAATCAGCTACTCACAGCCACGGATTCAAGAAACATAGTCATTCTCATATTCAAACATCCAGCCATGAAATCAGCAATTAAAGTAACCAATTAGCACATAACCAATTAAAAACAGGGGCTGGATTTGAACATAAAATCAGAGCAAATTAAGCCACGGTTTAGTCAGAGTTCAGGAACAGGAGAAGATGCTATTAGCTCAGACGTGGTGGTGAATGAATGACGATGATGGTGGTGAAGAAACGGTGGTGACGGTGGGAAGTCGTCAACGGTGTTGGTAATCTCCGTCTCGTTCCCTCCGATGCACTCTGTTCTCTCCTCTCTCAAGCTCTCGTACAGCTGCGGTGTAACCCCTAGCTCCAGACTCTCAGCTCCCGTCTCCTCTCCCTCAAGTCTCTGTTCTACGGTGGCTCCAATGAGGTGGCCGGCGACAGTGGAAGAAGAGAGAGAAGGTCGCCGGCGACCTTGGGCAGAAGAGGAAGAAGGTCTAAGATGATGCGATGATGATGATCTGTGATTATGATCCAGCTCAGGTGATTGCGGCGCTGTTCTATATGCTCTCCTCAAATCTCAGCTTGCGTCTCGGGTCCTGATTCAATATCGGGTCTGTGCCATATCCAAAATGCATGTCCAGCGGGTCATCCCATGTCCAGCGGGTCATCCGTTTCTGTTTCTCTTTTCTTTTTTTCTTCTTTGCTTTTGGGCCTCTTCTCCTTGCGGGCCCAGATCTGTTTCTTTATTTTTTTTTTCATTCAGCTACAAGAAGCCCAGAATAGCAGCCCAACTCAATTTTTTTTCCCTTTTTCCACTTGGCCCAATAGTTTGAAACTCCAAAATCTTCAATTTCTTCTTTAATACCTACAATACAAAATTTAAGCATAAGTAGCATTAAAATTCCAAGAAACAATTGTACAAAATAATTAATAATTTTGATCATTTTGCCCCTAATTACCATTGATTCAAAACAATTGTTCCTAATCAAAATTCATGCTTAATTATACAATAATGCTTCATAAAAATGCATTTAAATCCCAAATAAATCATGAAAAATCATATAAAAATATGGTTCAATCACTCAACCTAGACAAGTGGTCGGCAACTTGATTTTCGGAACCTTTTCTATCCACAATCTCAAGATCAAATTCTTGCAAGAGCAAAACCCATCGAATCAACCTTGCTTTAGAGTCCTTCTTACTAAAGAGGTACCGTAGTGCAAAATGGTCAGTATGAACAACCACTTTGGCACCAATCAAGTAAGGTCAGAATTTAGCAAATGCATACACTACAGCCAAAAGCTCTTTCTCAGTGGTAGTGTAGTTTTCTTGAGCATCATCGAGTGTCTTACTTGCATAGTAAATAGGATGGAAGATTTTATCCCTTTTCTGCCCAAGTACAGCTCCGACAGCATAATCGCTAGCATCACACATCACTATAAAGGGCAAACTCCAATCCGAAGCCATAATGATAGGAGCGGTTATAAGTCTTCTTTTCAACTCTTCAAAAGCTTTCAAGCATGCATCATCAAACTTGAACTCGGCATCCTTCTCAAGTAAAGCACAGAGTGGCTTAGCGACTTTGGAGAAATCCTTTATGAACCGTCTATAGAATCCAGCATGGCCCAAAAAGCTTCTCACACCCTTAACATTGATAGGTGGAGGAAGTTGTTCAATCACTTCTAACTTTGCCCGGTCAACTTCTAAACCTTTCTTGGAGACACGATGGCCTAACACAATGCCTTCCTTCACCATAAAATGGCATTTCTCCCAATTAAGCACAAGATTAGTATCTTCACACCGCTTCAAAACTCGAGCTAAGTTGGGTAAGCACTATTCATATGAATCACCAAACACAGTGAAGTCGTCCATGAACACTTCCATGGTGTGCTCTATCATGTCAGCGAAAATAGCCATCATACACAGTTGGAATGTAGCCGGTGCATTGCAAAGGCCAAAGGGCATGCGCTTGAAAGCAAAAGTGCCATATGGGCATGTAAATGTAGTCTTCTCTTGGTCTTCCGGAGCAATTGCTATTTGGTTATACCCTAAATAACCATCAAGAAAACAAAAGAATTCCCTTCCAGCTAGTTTGTCCAACATTTGGTCAATGAAAGGCAACAGGAAGTGATCCTTACGAGTAGCCGTATTGAGCTTACGGTAGTCCATGCAAACCCTCCACTCGGTCATAGTACGAGTGGGAATGAGTTCGTTGTGGGTGTTAGCCACTACAGTCATACCGCCCTTTTTGGGGACGCATTGGACTGGGCTCACCCAAGAACTATCAGAAATAGGATATACAATGCCAGTATCGAGCCATTTGAGAAGCTCCTTCTTCACTACTTCCTTCATAATGGGGTTGAGTCTTCTTTGATGTTCAATGGAAGGCTTATGATTCTCTTCCAAAAAGATCTTGTGCATGCATATAGAGGGGCTAATGCCCTTGATATCAGCAATTGTCCACACAATAGCCCTTTTATGAGCTTTTAAGACCTCAATTAATTGCTCCTCTTGCTGAATAGTGAGATCCGAAGCAATAATCACTGGAAGAGTGTTGTTGGAACCTAGATAAGCATATTGCAAATGAGATGGCAATGCCTTCAGCTCAAGTGAAGGTGGTTCCTCTAAAGAAGATTTCAACTTTGGTCTATCAGTTGAACCTAAATCAAGTGACTCAAATGGTATCCTCCTTTTAGGATAAGGAGTTGTTGCATCCATAATAGCCTTGCATTCCACTACATCCAAACCCTCAGAATCAATATCAAGAAGAGCGGCTTCAAGTGGATCCTCAATCATAGAGGTCTCAAATTCTTCTTGTGTGACAAGATCGATCATATCAAGAAAGAAACAGTCTTCATGCACATGAGGAGTCTTCATCAATTGATTCATATTAAAGGTAACTTGCTCATCGGCCACCCTCAAAGTCAACTCACCTTTCTCTACATCTATCAAAGTTCTACCCGTAGCTAAAAATGGCCTTCCTAGCAGCAAAGGTAGTTCTCTATCTGGATCAAAGTCAAGTACAATAAAATCAGCCAGAAATATGAACTTATCAACCTTGACCAAGACATCTTCAATAATCCCTTTAGGATAAGACAAGCTTCTATCGGCCAATTGCAAAGTAACCGTGGTAGGTCTAGCATCACCTAATCCCAACTTATTGAACACAGACAACGGCATAAGATTTACACTAGAGCCAAGATCACACAATCCTCTTCCTAAGAATTGATCCCCAATGTGGCAAGGGATAGAGAAACTTCCAGGATCCTTCAACTTCGGTGGAATCTTCTTGATAACATCAGTAAAGCTTTCAGTTACAGCAACCATCTCAAATTCATTAAACCTTCTTTTCTTAGAAAGGACATCCTTCATAAATTTGGCATATTTAGGCATCTTCTCCAAAGCTTCAGCAAAGGGTATATTAATGTGAAGTTGCTTGAACATTTCAATGAATTTCTTGAATTGACCATCGTCTTGATGTTTCTTGAGCCTTTATGGAAAAGGAGGTGGTGGGACATATCTTGGAGAAGAAGTATTGGTTTTTCTCTTCTTCTCTTCCATATTTTCAGGAGCAACGGGCTTGCTTTGCACCACATCATCTAGATTCACTTCAAGTTGCTTCCTCTTATTGTTGTCCTCTTCTTTGACCATAATGTCTTCAACAACCTCTTCATCAAGGTTAAGATCTTCCACAACATGGTCTTTTGGCTTTGTTGTAGTTTTACTCATTCTTGGAACATCGGGTAAATTCTTACCACTTCGGAGAGTAAGAGCCTTGCATTCTTCTTTACCTTCTCGCTTAGGATTGGGAATAGTATCACTTGGAAGACCATTTCTTGGTTGGGCACTCAAGTGTGAGGCAATTTGGCCCATTTGTATCTCAAGATTTTTGATTGCCGTGTCATAAAGGGAAACTGTGCCAACTAAACCTTCTTGACCCTTGATAAGTTGCCTCAAGAGTTTATTTGTCTCGGAATCACCCTCTTGTAGCTTTTGTGGTTGCTCAAAACCCGGTGGACGCATTGGCTTACTAGAAGAAGCATAGTGATTAATTGGATTCTCACAAGGTCCATTCCTCCAAGAGAAGTTAGGATGATCCCTCATACCCTTGTTGTAGGTATTAGAGTAAGGGTTGCCACGTGGATACCTTTGAGTATTGTTCAAATAACTCACCGACTCTATAGTATGATAACATTCTTTAGAGGAGTGGGCTTCTCCACATATTTCACAAGAAGGACTTAGAGCTTGGATAGCGTTCACATTCTTGAAGGTGTTTCTCTCCATTCTTAGTTCAAGTTGATCAAACCTCTTGGCAATTGCTTCAAGTTGAGCGGCAATTTCTTTAGACACATTTGAACTACTTGAAGGACTTGGTTCCTTATATGTTATATAGCTAGAACGTGATTTTTCAGATTGTTGCAAGGAACTAGAGGCAATGTCCTCACACAACTGAGATATATCACAAACTCTCATCTTGCCAATTCCACTATTAGAGGCATTGTTGAGCATATTGGAAGTAGGCACATCCAATCCGGCTGCAAAGGCTTCAAGTAAAACATAGGTCTTCTGTTCATGGTTAGGGCAACTACGCCATAGCTCCTTGAATCTCTCCCATGCTTCATTAAAAAGTTCGCCGGGTTGTTGTTGAAAACCCAAGAGTTCAGCTCTTTGAACTGCCCGTCTACCCCTTGGAATGAACCTTGCTTTGAACTTGAATGCCATTTCATCCCAAGTAGTAATGGAATTAGGAGGTAGAACGGTAAGCCAAGCCCTTGCCTTCTTGTCAAGTGATAGAGGGAAGAGTCGCAATCTAAGCGCATCTGCAGTTACTCCTTGAAACTTGAAGTTCTCACATACTTGTACAAAGCGTGTCAAATGGTTAGTAGGGTCTTCATTCTGAGTTCCCGAAAACAAGCCAATCATTTGGAGCATTTGAAGCATGATTGGCTTCAACTCAAAATTCCGAGCTTGAATAGCAGGAAATTGGATGCTAAATTGATAGGTGGAGTTTCCTTGCTCCATGTATTCATCCAAAGTGCGCTCCAAGTTATCATCATTAGGATTAGCCATATTGTAAAATGGATGAGGACGAGGTGGTGGTCTCGGTTGCTCTTGTATGGGCAAAGGTTCAAGTCCTTGGAGAGGTTGTACTTGAGGTGGATTCTCCGGTTCAGTTTCAAAGTCTTCAGAAAAATATTCTTCAAGAGCACCGTCAAGAACGATCTCCAAATCAGTTTGCATACGGAGCTCAAATACCTACAAGTCAAGAATCCCAAAACGAGTATCAAACTTATCAACTAATAGAACTATACTAAGAAAAACAAGAAAAAGAACTATAGCTATAACTATACTTAAAAACAAAGCAAATTACGAAAGTAAAACAAGAAGAAGAGAAGTATTCAAGCGTAATCAAACACACAATTACACTAATTAACTCAAGAAACTTTAGTCAATAGTCCCCGGCAACGGCGCCAAAAACTTGTTCGCCGTTTAGCTTCTGCAAGCGTACGGGTCGCAAGTAATAAAGTGATAAGTCAAGATCATTCCTACAAGGACTATGACAAAAGCGAGTTAACTAATTTAACCATGTTCTTAATTAGGTTGAATGGAATCATTTGAAATTGATCAAGTTAAATAAAGAAGTTTAATGAAAATAACACAGGAAAACAGTGAAAATTGGGAAATTGGGTCTAACTTCAAGAGATATTAACTTAGGATTACTTCTTCCCCATTGTATTTCATAAAACTATGCAAATATCCACTTATGTTGATTAAATGAGTCTATATGCTAGTCGAAGATCCTAAAATCATCAACCAAGCTCTCTCAAGTCAAGATCGATTTTTAATCTTCATTAAAAATATTCAATCTCTTGTTTACAATTAATGAAAATCATCTTTCCAAAATAAGCCTTCACTTGACTATGCTAGGTTGTTAGATATATCTTTATTCTAACAACAAACCCTCCATTTAATACCTAAACTTCAAGTCTAGCACGATTTTTCTTAAGTTCTACAATCAAAATAGCTCTCTCAAGCATCTTCCAATTGAACAACTCTAATCATGTGGTGATCAAGCACAAGATAGCATTAAGCTCAAAGAAAAATCAACATATAATACTCATTAACCAACAAAAGCAAGATAATCCAATAGTTTCAATCCATACAATGGGTAAAAGTAATCCTAATTGATGGTTCTAGCTACTCATGGTCTGTAAAAGCCAAAATCTCAGCACAAAATTATAATCCATAACAGCAAAAGAGGAAGAAAAGAAGGAAAAACTAGAAAAGGGGAAGAAAACCCTTGAAATTCTTCACAAATCTCTTCCCCAAGCTCCAAGATCACCAAGAGTTCTCTCCCAAGTAGCCTCCTTTTGTTTTAGACCTTTTCCCTGTGCAGAATATGTCCATTTCGGTGCCCCCATTAGGTTAAAATAGCATCAGCAGCATTACTTTTGTAAAACGCACAGTATCAGTTTCGCGCGTTCACCGTGGGTTTGCTATAGCGAATGCCATAGCGAATTGTCATCAGAACCAGACAGAAGTAGTGCTTTTCAGGTGGTTTCGCCATGACTTTGGCTACAGCAGATTCCACAGCAAGTGCAGGCTTCTTCTCCATAATGTCCATTTTCCTCTTCCTCTTGCATTCTTCCCTTCCTTCCACATCTTCCCATGATTTTTATGAGCTTTTACAACTTGTCATCCTCCACCTACAAAGAGGAGGGAGTTATGAGCTCTTTTAACTTTCAAAAATAATTAAAACTATATGCATTTAACTCATGATTCAACAAAATTTTGATTTATCTTATGTCCTATCACATTTTCTTCTATAATCTCTTTGTACGCACAATTTAAACCCAAAAATAAGTGTAAAGAGAAGAAAATGTGCTAGAATACTCTTGATTTCTATGAGTTAACAGTCACTGTATGGTCTAAAGCAAAGTCCTCGAGCCTGGTTTGATAAATTCTGTAATGTGGTCAAGAAGTTTGGGTTACATCAAAGCAAGTGTGATCACTCTGTGTTCTACCAACAATCTGATACAGGCATGATTCTTCTTGTAGTATATGTTGATGATATTGTGATTATAGGAAGTAATTGTTCTAGAATCTCAGAATTTAAAATCTTTCTGAACTCTCACTTCCAGACAAAAGATTTGGGATCATTAAAGTACTTCCTTGGTATTGAGGTTTTGAGCAGTAAGAAAGGTACTCAAAGAAAGTATGTTCTTGATCTCTTAAAGGAGACTGGAAAACTTGGAGCTGCACTAAGCAGCATCCCCATGATTCCGAATCCCTTTCTAGATCTTGATGCTAGTATGTTTGATGAGCTTCCTGATGATTTGAAGAAGAAGATTGATCTAGACAAATTAAAGCCATTTCCATTTCCTGAGAGATATAGAAGACTTATTGGGAAACTGAATTATCTAACAGTAACTCGTCCTGATATAACCTTCTCAGTTAGTAGGCTCAGCCAATTCATGGCATCACCAACAGTGGCACAATGGGAAGCTTTAGAACATATCTTGCATTATTTGAAAGGCTCTCCAGGTCTTAGTATTCTCTATACAGATTATGGGCACACTAAAGTCGAGTGTTTTTGTGATGCGGATCATGCAGGATCAAAGGCCACAAGACAATCTACTACAGGTTACTGTGTGTTTATTGGTGGAAATTTGATATCTTGGAGAAGTAAGAAGCAAGGAGTTGTGTCAAAGTCAAGTGCCGAAGCGGAATACAGAGCCATGCCACAATCAGTACAAGAAATTGTGTGGGTACTTCAGCTTTTGAAGGAAATTAGCATCGTCACAACATTACCTGCAAAACTATAGTGCGACAATAAAGCAGCATTTCATATAGCATCGAACTCTGTGTTTCATGAACGAACAAAACATATTGAGATTGACTGTCATTTTATTCGTGATAAGATCAAAGAAAATATTGTATCTACAGGGCACATACGATCCAACGATCAACTGGCAGACCTCCTGATAAAAGCCTTAAATGGGACACGGGTTCAATATCTTTGTAACAAGTTGGGCATGATAAATATATATGTTCCAACTTGAGGGGGAGTGTTAGAAGTCAGAGAAAATGTCTACCGACAGAGAAGAAGGAGATGAGTCAGGGATATCGTCCACCTACCATACGCGTTTTCATATTGAACTAATTTGTATATAAATATGCGTTTGTACATTACATAAATAAGAACCTTGAATTTCACTTCTGTACACCACCAATAACATAAGCTTGAGAAGATGGCTAGGGGTTGTTTGCATGTGATTTTCTACCGTTTTGGCTGGTGATTTCTCCCCAATTGCCGAGTTGTCTTCACAGAAGAAACTTAAACCAGAGCCTAAAGCTTCTTCCAATTAATTGATACCAAGGGAAGCTTTTTTTTTTTTTTTACAGATGGCTTTTTGTTAATACAGTCATTATTGAAAAATAGAGAGAAACATCCATGTGTCAATAAGAGCAAACGGGAATTAGAGGTTCTTTTAATTGTGGAACTGCCCCCATTTTAAATATATTAAGGGTAAAATTGCACTATTAAAAAGTTTAGGGCGCTTATTACAGTTTCAAAAAATTTTCAATGTGTTGGGTGCAACTTTACCTTATATGATATTGTGAAAGAATTACAGATTCATTTTGTTTTGATTAGAAGATTTGACAATAAAAAACATAATTTTATTTAATCTTTTTCTTTTTCTTTTTTTGGCCGGAAAAAAAAAATCTTTTTCTTGTACAATATTATGCAAAAATACTTGTTCCTCAACGACCATGGAGTTCTAACCTTGTCCCCTAATTAATTCAATTGAATGAAAGCAAGCATTTAATCCTTCGTTCTATTGAAAATAATCGAACTTTCGGAGGCGGAGGGTACTAAGGTTTGGGAGGATAATCACTGTAAGGTCAAATATTTTTGAAGGGAAAAAACTATGTCTATTGACATGTCAAGTTCTTCAATTAAATCAAACATGATCATATATATGCTTTATTTATTTAATGTGGATATATAGTTAAATGATAATACTTAAAAAATAGGACATATGGTTATATATAACCGGAGAGATTTGATGAAGATAATTTTTTAAGCAATGGCTATATGTAACTGGAGATTTGATGAAGACATTTTTTTTAAGCAAATGACTAATTTTGCAAAAAAAAAAATTGTAAATTTATCATAAAAAATTTGTCAATTTTAATAGGATAGTTATAAGTGAAGTTGTGAACTGAACTCTAATAAATGGATCTCCATTTATGTTATCATGTTAAAATTTACAATTCCTGTTTTTGATAGGGTTAAAATTCACGATTTTTTTTTTCCAAAATTAAAATTCACAATTTCAATATAACACTTTTTTTTAACTTCATTGACATTTGTCATTCATGATGGTGGGCGGAGAGATTTGTCAAATGACTGCCGCCAGCAATGTTGTCCTATCTGTTGTGCCTTCATTTTGGGGGCCTTTCCAAATGTATTTTTTATGACTCTTTGGATCATTAAATTCTATATAAAATAAGTGAAATTTTGACATATTATGGGCAAAAAATGAATATGTTTTCAATTTTTTATGATTTTTCAGAAAAAAGTGCTTAAAGTGAAAAAAATACACCATTTTTTTTAAAAAAAATCTTAAAAAAATTGAAAACAGATCCATTTTTTACCAATAATATGTCAAAATTTCATTCATTTTATGTAGAATCTAATGATCTAAAGAACCATACAAAATATATTTGGGAAGACCCCCAAAATGGAGGCTTTGCAGAGAAGGCAGCTGGAAAGGGGCAGTAGAGGCCCTAAATCCATGAATTTTTGGGGAGTGGCTTTCTCTCCCATTACCTTTCCCTCACTTCCCCTCTTTTATTACTCTACTTTTCTCATCTCTATCGTTGGATGAAAATTTTAATAGTATAGATTTAACACTTTATAAAAATATTATTATTTTTAGTTAAAAATATTTTAAATAATTTAAATTACTAAAATTTAATATGAAAAGATGTTGATTATTATTAGAGTATATTTTCTTTCCATTTTTTTTACTACAATTCTGAATGATTTAGATCAAATTTTAGCAATTTAAATTTATTTATATATATTTTTTTTACTAAAACTATAATAATATTTTTATAGGATGTAAAATCTGGACCATTATAATTTTTATCCAATGGTGGAGATGAAAAAAGGAGAGTAAAGGAGGGGGAGAGCATGGGAGAGAAGCCACTCCCGAATTCGGGGCTACCATGACTCTGTGGGCAACAACCACGGTAGAGAGATATTTTTAAAAAAGGGTTATGAGACAAATTTACCTATGAATTTCTTGGATTGGCACCTAGCACTCTAAACTTTACATGGGTGCAAAAATACAACTGGAATATGAAGATTTACAGTTAAAATAAATCAATTTACAATTAAATGTTCTAGCAATCCCAAGCTAGTGTTTTCGATCTGAAGGTTGATGTTTCGGCCAAATGGCCTACCAGCGGAGCTTCGCAGACTACTAACCCTCTTTTTTAAAAAATAAAGTAAGGTCAATTATCTGTTCACCCTCAAATTTTAATTTCATTTTGGTACTTGAATATAGTGAGGTTTCAACAAGTTTTAGGGGCTCTTGGATATTAATTCTCTATGGTGGAATAAAGTGAAATTTTCCCATTATCTTTGAGGGGCTATATATGGCCATATATACATAATGTTTAACAAGTATAGGCTTGAAAACTCACTAAAATTTCTTGGGCATCTTTCTTTTGTGAAATAAAAATTCCATTAGTAGATTACTTCACTTCAATGCCCAGAAAATAATGCATTAAACCAAGGTCAGACATATCAAACTCTATCATCATTGATTGCTTAAACTTTTTAAGCAATGTCAGATCATTCTCGGTATATATTAAATCATCAACATATAAGCATACAATAATAAGCTTGTCGCCTTCAATTTTTGTATAAAGTGTCTACTCATATGGACATTTTTTGAAAATTGCCATGGAAAAATAAACATCAATGCAGCTATACCAAGCTCGTGGAGCTTATTTTAGCCCATACATTGCCTTTTTCAATCTATAGACCTTATGTTCACTTCCATGTTTTACATAACCAGGGGCTGATTAATAAATACATTTTCTTGCAATTCTCCATGTAGAAAAGCATATTTTACATCCAGCTGATAAATTGGCCAATTTTTTTGAGTTGCTAATGCTACCACCAAATTGATGGTATCAAGTCTAACTATTGGAGCAAAGACCTCCTTATAATCCACACCATATTCTTGCTTGTATCCTTTGGCCACTAAGCACACCTTGTATTTGTTCACTTCACCATTTTCATTGAACTTGATTTTGAAAACCCATTTGACTCCAATCGCCTTCTACCCCTTTGGAAGATCAATAAGCTCCCAAGTATTGGTTTTCCTCAATCGCTGCTATCTCAACATCCATTGCTTGCTGCCACTTTAAATCTTTATAGGCATCCTCAAATCTTATAGGATCACAATCAAAAAATAAAGCAATCTATGTGAGTGAATCTTCATTTTCAGATTGATCATTTCCACTAACCTCATAGTCGGGCATCCATGCTAGTCGTCTTTTGTTTCATTGAGGTCAGAACTAGTGCTTTGGTGATGCACCAAGGTGGAAGTACCTTCCCCTTCAGCTGCTGGTTGCTCTAGCTCCTTGTTACCATCATCAAAATCCAACAAAGGTGGCTGTTTGTTTGGATTTTCATCTCATAGCCAAAAGTTGTCTTCATCAAACACCACATCACGACTAATAATCACCTTCTTGCTGATTGGATTGTAGAGCTTGTAAGACTTTGATTCTTGACTAACACCAAGGAAGGCACACTTCTCTGCTTTGTCATCTAACTTTGTCCTCTTTTAGTCTGGAATATGTGCAAATTAGATGCAACCAAACACTCTAAAATGTTGAACATTTGGTCATTGACCACTCCAAGATTCTTCTGGTGTCATATTTTGAAGAGCATGAGATGGACTCCTATTCAAAACATGAACACCCCAGGATACCGCTTCAACCCAGAAAACTTTTGAAACATTGCTTCTTTGCAAAAGTCTTCGCACTACATTTAGGATTGTTCGATTCTTTCTCTCACACACTCCATTTTGTTGAGGAGTATAAGATGTTGTAAGTTGCCAACGTATTCTATGAGAGTCACAAAATTTTTTGAATTCTTGTAAAAGTTACTTCCCTCCACAATCAGTATGAATAATTTTTATGGAACACCCCATCTCATGTTCAACGAGAGTTTTGAAGCTTTTAAATGTAGTGAAAGCTTTACATTTTTCCTACAAAAAATAGTCCCAATTCTTTCTACTAAAATCATCAATAAATGTCATAAAAAAACATTTACTCTATTGGATATGGGGTTTATTGGTCCACAAATATCTGAGCGAACCAATTCCTACTGTTTTTTAGCTCTATGAGATTTTCCTTTTGGAAAACTATCACGAGGTTGTTTGCCAACAATGCAATCTTGACAAATTTATGTAGGAATCTCAAAATTAGGAAGACCAAAAACCATCTCCTTTTGTTGTAGCATCTTTAGCCCTCCAAAATTCAAATGCCCATATTTGTAATGCTAAAGCCATGTTGAGCTATTTAATTTTATTGAGAAACAAGAATTAATGGAGCCAACATTTTGCACATAAAGAGGAAAAAGCTTATTTGTAGTCATCTTAGCGTTAGCAATCAAGCCAAGATTGGAATCATAGATTCTGTAAACTCCACATTTGATGGACACCTTAAAGCCTTTGTCTTGAAGCTAACCCACCCTAATAAGATTTGTTTCTAAATCTGGAATAAAGAAAACATTAGAGATAATTTGCATAGAAGATGAAAACTTTGTTTGGAGTTTCACCTTTCCTTTCCCTTTGACAGCAATACGGGAATTGTCTCCAAACTTGATTGTTGTGCAAAAAGTTTCATCTAAATCAGAAAAAGCATATTTATCTCCACGCATATGGTTGCTACAGCCTATGTCTAAATACAATAAGTTTGGTTGGCTTTCATTTGAGGGTTGGCACACCATTATCAAGGAGACTTCCTCTTCAGTCTAAGTTGTTTCTTTACCCTCCTCATTTTTAGTAACTTTTGCAGAATTAGAGTTTTCTCCACGTACATTTTCAATTTTGTACAACGTTTGGAACGATAATGGCCATACCTGTGACATCTAAAATACTCAATGTGGGATTTATCTACAAACTTTGACTTTCCATTAGATGAGCATTGTAGCGCATGACCATTCTAACCTTCAGCTTCATTTGAGTTTCTTCCCTTCTACTTGTTTCTTCTATGCCTATAATCTTTGGAGATTGTAACTGCCTGCAAGGCTAGCTCCTCCACATCCTATTGAACAATTTTCTGGTCATGAATCATTAATGAATTTTGCAATTCATGAAGTGAAAGATTTTCAAAATCGTTCGACTCTTCAATGGCATAAATAACAAAGTTGAATCTTGGCAACATGGACCGTAAAATCTTCTCAATGATTGTGACATCTGCAAGCCGCTCTCCACGAATCCTCATTTTGTTCGCAATTGCCATAATGTATGAGAAGTACTCTGACACCGATTCTCCCTGCATCATCTGCAAGGTTTCAAGCTTACCTTGTAGAGTTTGCAGCAGTGCTCGCTTTGTCTTAGCATTCCTTTGGTACTTCTACTTCATGGAGTCCCAAATCTCCTTTGACGTATCCTTGCAAAGAATTGTCTCCAAGATTGAATAATCGATAGCTTGGAAAAGGCAATTCTTTGCCATCAAGTCTTTTAATTTCAATGCCTCATGCTCAGCCTTTTGAGCATTTGTCAGAACAACACCATCTATGGGTTCTCTGCTGCCTTGCTCAACAACTGTCCAAAACTCTTTGGACCTTAAAAAGTTTTCCATCAACATGCTCTAATGGTTATAATGACCATCAAAGCAAGGAATAGCAGGGTGAATAAAATTATCTGAAGCCATTGCTTAGCAATGCAAAACCTCACTGAAACACTTAGGGCCCGTTTGGTTCGATCCCATTACACCATGCGGTGCAGTGCAATGCGATGCAATGGTAATGCAATGCGATATTAATTACAAGGGTAGTGTTTGGTTTGATTTTTAAGCAATGTGCAATGAGTTAATATTTTAAAAATTATTTAAAATTAATATATTACACAAAGTCTATTTTACCCCTTAATATAATCTTTGTAGAAAAAATAGTTACAAGACAGCGACGGCGGGGATGGAGGAGGAGGAGGTAGTGGCGGTGGCAATGATAGGGGTGGCGGTGGGTAGCGGGGGTGGAGGAGGAGGTGGTGGCGGTAGCAGTGGGCGATGGGGGCCAAGGGTGGCGGCAGTGGAGGTGGTGGCGGCGGCAGCGGGGGGTGGAGGAGGAGGTGGTGGTGGCGGCGGCAATGGGCGGTGGGGGGTGGAGGAGGAGGTGGTGGTAGTGGCAGTGGGCGATGGGGGTGGAGGAGGAGATGGTGGGCGATAGGCGGTGGGTCGGTGGGGGCGGCGGGGGTGAGGGTGGCGGTGGAGGAGGAGGTGGTGGTGGTGGTAGCAGCAATAGGCAGTGGGGGTGGAGGAGCTGGGGGTAGGCGGTGGGCGGTGGGGGCGGCGGGGGTAAGGGTGGCGGTGGAAGGGGAGGTGGTAGTGGCGGCCGCAATGGAGAAGGAGGTGGTGGTGGCGGCGATGGGCGGCGGGGGGTGGAAGAGGTGGTGGTGGGTGGTGGGCCGGCGGCGGGTGGTGGGCCGGGGGTGGTGGCGGGTGGAGGTGACGGCGGTGGAGGAGATAGTGGCGGTGGCAGAGAGTGGAGGTGACGGCAGTAGAAGAGGAAGAGATTATGGCGGTGGCAGTTGTGACGTGATACGGCAAGTGAAATGAGATAAGTGAAACAAAGACAAAGGAAATTAAAGGATAAATTGGACTTTTTAGACTATGCAATGGGATGGTAACGAGGATTCAAAGGGGGGGAGGTATGAATGAGGATTACCAATTTTTTGGTAATCTTCATTACCATGGTAAACCCTATTACCATGCTAAAAAGCTACCAAACACTCTTCTCTTGGTAATGCAATCATGATTACCATTGCAGGCATGCAATGGGGTTGAACCAAACGGGCTCTTAGTGTTTGCACTCAACACTTAGTGTTTGCACTCAATCTCTCATTTGACCAGGCTCGGATACCAATGTTGAATGTGGGAAGATATAAAAATAAACTCTCAAAAGATAAAGTGAAAACTCAATGATTTATTTGAAGTGAAGGGAAGCATTTATATAGGCTTATACAATTAGATCATGGCTGCTAAATAACAGCATGCATAATATCGATGATCCCATGACTCTAGCTACTAGACTAACATACCCACTTTCTAAACCAGTGACTTCCTAATGAATAGGATCTGACCAATTTAAATAAACAAATAACAAATACATAATAAAAGAAAAGACCCAACCACTCAACAAATCACAAATAAATAACATTGGGAACCTAAGGGTGTATTTGGTTTGAGGGGAGGGGTGTAGAGCGAGGGGAGGGGTGTGCAATTACAATTTTAAATGGGAGAAACCCAAAATTAACCCTCTTATTCTTTTAAATTTTGGATTTCCGCTCAAAATTTACCCTCTTACTCTTTTTAAATTTTGAGTTCCGGCTCAAAATTTAAATACCTTCCACCCAAAAAGGTGATTTAACCCCCTCCCCTCCCCTCAAACCAAACACACCTTAAATAATGGAATAAATGCCAACAGTTATTTATACATTGTCTAAAGTTTAGGGTATTTTGTGTAATTTTGTCTTTTCCTTTTGTAAACTCAAAATGTTTCCTGGTTGTGTGGTTAGGTACAGGTCTTCCCCTCTGAACTTTCCGTCGGCCTCTCTCGAGCCGCCGTTCTCTTCAGTCAGTACCTCAACTCTCACTCCACAAAATCCCTTCCTATTCACTCACGGCTTCATCTTCCTCTTCCCCCACCAGGTTTTCATGGTCGATCACGATGAGCCTTTGATTCTTCTAGGTTTTCCTCTCTCCTGGATTTCTTTTATTTTTCTTCTCTGTATATTACACTCTTCCTGCGAGTGATTATTCCTCAGGAAGCCACAATGATTGAACCACTTTGGTGATATTTTCTTCTTGGTATAATATGAGATAAAAGGAAGTAAGGATTTAATGGAAGCAAGTACTCGAGATCTTTCAAGGGCTATCATATTGGAATTCTTATTTTTTTTTCCCATTAAAAAAGTTTGATAGTGCCAATGTTGAAGTTTGTTATCAAGATTGAGGACATATAAAACAAAACTGAAAGAAAATTGATAGAAAGATTTTATAAGTTTTTATGTATTGAGCAGCTGGAAATTTTAGGGAAAAAGCTCAGTTGTTCTAGAAAAGATGGGGATGGAGGGATTGGGAAAGTGGAAGATTTCATACATTAAAGGAGAGGGGAAATACCAAAAATATAATGCCCAATAATGCTACGATTTTGCTGAATTATATTTATAATAGTTCTCACGAGTCAATAGTCCAGAGTATATGCTAGCGTCTTCTTCTATATCTTTGAAATTACATGAGGGCATCCTGGTTCAGATAAGTGCATGTAGAATATGACTTTTATGCGTTTAGTTTTACTTAGTTAGTGTGTTGATCAAGCATTCATACATGATCTTTGTGGAATCCACTTCCACTTCCATTTCCATACACCAAATTCCAACGTGTCAAATGGGCCTTAATCTCTAAGCACTTTAAGACTTGTTCCTTGATAATTGTAAAGTTCTTAAAAACTCATACATGATCTTTGACTTCATGTACACTAAGCTTCTTACGTTTTCTTTTAAGGATCAGTTAGCAATTTGCGAACAAATTGGGGGATAGACTATTTTAATAACGCTAGCAGGTCATCCTTTCAATTGATAACACATCCATTATACTTCCAAAGATATCAATAGTTTTCTGATTGTAAATATTATAATTTTATAGTTAACTTGATGAGTTGTTCTATTTTCTTGTTCAATAGTCAGATATATCCTGATAGGTGTCACTTTAATAAAATAATATATCACAGTATTTTTTTTTGGGGTGTTAATATCTTCACTTTTTATGCTTTGAGACTTGAGTAGTTGAGTCCAGTATTTTGAGGACATGATCCAGAACCATGCTATATTGGGCTGTTTGCTTTTCAGTCTATGTTTGCTTTTTGTTACACTGTTGAAGAGTCATCAACTTCTACTAAGAAATTTTGTTAATTTTTTTGGCATGATACAATAAGAAGAAAGCTTAATCCCATTAGGTGTGGTCGGCTACATGGATCACACAACACCATTGAGCTCGACCAAAAACCAAATCTTTGGATAAATTGTTAACTAAGAGGTCTCGTTCAATAACCTGATTGAACGTTTTCTCCGGTTTTCCTTTGTCCTTTTTACTGGGCTCCAAACTACTTTGCTAAGAAATTTTGTTTGGCATGATCTACTACGAATTTTTCTTTTTAAATTTGTTTGGCATGATTATCTAAAGTGGAACCCATCTAGTATTAATCAAATATTGCTGACTATCTTTGTAGGCTGTTTCTGAATAAGTGAGAATATTTTATTCCATTCTTTTAGCTCTTAAAATGAGACCAATTACCAATGAGATGCCTAGAGTTCAAAAGGAGAGCAAGGTTCAAGGTGAAGGACCCAATTGGCTTCTTATTGCTGCTGGTGCTTTGTTAAGTACACTATCATTCCGCATTGGTTACAAGCTGAAGCAGGCACTTGACTCAAAGCAGCTTGAAAGTGCTAGTAATTTTCCAACATTTTCCTTAGTCTGACTGGTTTCACTGTAATGACTTTTATCATATATGTCCGATCATAACCTTACTTTTCTTTTAAAAAATCAGGAACTGTAAAGTCCTCCAGAACAAGGAAACCTGCAGAAAGTGATTTTCAGGCTAATGGATATCCCCTAGCACAAGATGATCATGGTTGCTTCGGCTGCATTTCAGGTTTAACTTGGTCCTTTGCGGTTGCTTTTGTAGTTTCACCTGTTGCATAATGTGTTCCTAGTAAACTTCCTATTTACCGCCTTTTTCTTTTTATTGCCCAAAAATTGTTTCCTGATTGAGTAAATTGCTTTGAATTTTTAATTATGCTTCAGTTCTATAAAAAAATTTCTCCATCTCTTTGTCTGTCTCTAGCTTCTTTCTTGTTTCCACCTAATTTGAATACTGTTACCATATTGAGTTCTATGGAAGTTTGATCCGATCTGGTCTCCTGTTACCCAACAATGTCTGCGCTCCTATGATTTGTAAAGGGTTTCAGACACCTCTAGGCTCTTGTATCCTTTTTGTTCCGTTCTTGTATTTTTTCATCATCTATCTCTGCTTCTGATTCTTGTACACTATTTGAAGCCATTGCATGCTTCATTGTTAACTTAAAAACAAGTAAAAGTAATATACAAGAATTCCACTTATCGTTTGAGATGTAGGAAGTGATGCGCAGCTTTGTTTGATTTGTGATGGCGGGGGAAGTGGGAATGAAGAAATGTTCTAATCAAGAAGACGATCTAGACATTATGAACCTAATTATAGCTCAAATTATTCCTGTATATTTTGCTCTTGCCTAGCATCCTTTTTTTATATGGTTTTTTTTAACAGGATAGCTGCGCCCAGCCCTAACTTTAAAATCTTGTTTATCTGATAGTTTTTGCACCTAACATGAAATTTTCTTTCTTTGTGTTGATGTTTTCTTACAGGAATTGGAGGTGCAACAGAACTAAAGTGCCAGTCAAATGGTCAGATGCTGAGGGAATCTGATGGGGCCCTCCCTTTGGTTACTGTTTCTGGTGCTGAATTTAGCAAGGATAATGGCGTTCTTTGGGCTTCCTCTCCTGATCAGCTTGAATTGCCTTCAAAGTCATTCCATCATTCAAACTGCTCTGACTCACCATGTGTGTCAGAGTCTGGGTATGATATCTTTAGCAAGCGGGAAGTTATACAGAAGCTGCGGCAACAATTGAAAAGGAGAGATGATATGATACTGGAGATGCAAGATCAAATAGCTGAATTGCAAAGTTCACTTGATGCTCAGTTTGGACTGTCTTCTCATTTACAATTGCAACTTGATGCTGCAAATAGGGATTTGTTTGACTGTGAGAGGGAGATTCAACAGCTGAGAAAGGCAATTTCGGATCATTGTGTTGCGCATGCTTCCCATGACAAATCTTCTACCACTACAGCTAATAGTGACAGCCATGCAAATGGACTCACTGAAGGGGATAATAATTTGGAGCTCCCTGAAAAAGATAGGGATGATGAAGAGAGAATAGAGCTGCTCAGGAGGCAAGTAGGTGAGTTGAAAGAGGTAATAGAAGGAAAAGAATACTTGCTCCAGAGCTACAAGGAACATAAAGAGGAACTTTCTCTGAAGATTAACGAATTGCAGCAAAGATTGGATTCTCAGCTGCCAAATTTTTTGTAGGGTTGTCAGTTTGTGCATTCCTTGCTTTACCTTCTTATGGGTTGCAATTTTTGAGGGAGGCCTCTCTTCCTCATTCTTTATTTTATAATTGTAATTAGCCAATCTTGACTGTTGGTGATATATTTTGTGTTTGTGCAATATGTGCAAAAGAGGAATGGAGCAAGTTTGAAAATTGGTGAAAAGAATGATGAGCTGTTTTGGAATATAATTAACTTTTTAAGGCTCTTGGGGTTAAAATTAATTTTACACGAGGGAAAAATTACTGCGAGCAATTTGACTGTCCTGAGATTTCTGTGTGCATCATCTATCTTGGATACTACAGTTGTAGTTTGTGCTACTATGGTTTTTAACTAGTAGCTACTAGTGTTTTGTCTCCAGTGTTACCTATTTCTACTGCACCACCATTTACCCGTAGTGAGTGTCTTTCTAAGGAAAATGGAAGTGGGAAAATTCTCCGTAGGATTTGAGAAAATTACGACACGCACGTGTTAGATCGGATAGTGATTTCAGAAAGTTGAAAGATAGGAATGGGTAAAGACCAACCGAGAAGGTGTATCTTAAGTAAAGCAAAATGTATGGTCTTGTGAAAATATTCTTTTTACAATGTTTATTATGTTTTATAATGATCAATAACTTTGATTTTTATTGGCCATGTAAAATATAAAAGATAGAAAATTATAGGGAGAATTACACGGGTCCCATGGAAGCTAAAATACGAAGAAATGGTTCCGGAAAAATCTGAAATTACCCTCAAGTCCCAAGGGACCATTTTGTAATAAAATCCAGGTGAGAAATGTCACAATTGCCTCCTGTCAGACAAACAGTAAAATAGGTGATTAAATGCTGTGAATCACGCACATTACGTCCAGAAGAAGTCTGGAGAAGGCGGGAAAAACTCAGTGGAGATCAGCAGCCATGGTTGAAGATTAAGGTAGGGAATTCATGCCATCCACTGTCTTGTCTTGATTATTGCATTTGACTCACATATTATGTTTAGTTGGTAAACATAGCTTTAGATTTTGTTGAGTCATGTTCGTTTTGATCATGAAAATGGAAAAAGTTATCTACTTTTGATGGGTATTGTCCTGTGTATGCTTGCAAATTATAAAGAAATATCTATTAAATGCAATGGATATGGTTTGACAAAGTTTGCATTGTGTTTGGGTATGGTTTTGTATACTCTATTTTTGGTGTTATTATGCTCTATTTTCTGGTGTATGGTGCTGTGTTTCTGCAATATAAGAGATAAGGAATGAAGATGTAGGTCAAAGGTTTGGGGCTGCATGACATGATTTGCGTAGGAAAAAAAGAGTTGTTAATGGAAGCAGCGATAGTTATCAATGAAAGCCCCTTAAGTTGTTAATGACAACTAGCGGTCATATTTAAATGTTTTTTGTGACAACTAAAGATTTTTTTTATTGATATTTGTTTTGGTCAAGATTTTTGTGGGCATTGTCCTTTATATGCTTGCAAGCTATAAAGGAAGGTCTTGTAAATGCAACGGATATGTTTTGGCTAAGGTTTCAATGTGTTTTGGTATGATTTTGTATGCTCTATTTTTTTAGTCATTATGCTCTGTTTTCTGGTTCATGGTGGTATGTTTCTGCAATAGAAGAGGTGAGGAATGAAGATAAGGGTCAAAGGTTAGGGGCTACATAACCTGATCTGCGTAGGGAAAAAAGAGTTGTTAATGACAGCAGCGATAGTTGTCAATGGAGGCTCCATAACTTGTTAATAACAACTAGAGGTCATATTTAAATGTTCCTTCCTTGTGGTGTAATGATGTTTGGAATGGGGCTGAAAAGTTTGCTATGTTTTTTGGTATTTTGTGCCGTTTTCAGTCATTATAAGTGGGATTTAATGAACAAGGGGTGAAATATGTGTGGTTGGCGGTGTTGATTATGTAGTAAGAAAGTGTTGTTAATAGGGGCTGTGGCATTTGTTAATAAGGTTGCTGACATTGTTAATGATAACTTTTTTGTGCAGTAGACAGCAGAGATGGCTACGACGTCCGGCAAGAATCTAATATGTTTCCTTCATATAAGGGGAAGTTTTGAAGTCAGTAGAGATGGTAATTTAACATATGTTGGTGGAAGCGTCAGATCTAAAACCATTAAGGAAGGAACACAAGGGTTTATCATTGTGGCAAGTGCAATGAAGCTGGCCACACTGTAAAGACTTGCAAGAATCCTAGTCCAAGCTGATAAATCATGGTCGTTTTGGTTCTTTTAATTTTAGAAAGTGCATGTCATAGTATTTGTGTAAATATGAATAGATACAAATCCATACTAGTTCTATAACAATGGTATGTGACTTTTGTCTTACTTGTGCATGCATTTTCAGCTGTAAATGAAGGTTGGATATAATATGGCTTGGTATCCCACTTTCATTTATGGAAATTTGTAATGAGTTGTAAATTATGTTGTCAATGTATGGACCTAAAGTTATCAGTGTATGCCCATGGAGTTGTTAATATATATTTATGCAGTAGTGTTGACATTTGCGTTACGCGCTTTCATGTTTTGCAAGTTTAAAGCTGATGTAAATTATGTTGTCAAGGAATGGACATCAAGTTGTCATTGTAGGCCTATGGAGTTGTTAGTGAACGCCCATAGAGTTGTTAATATATATTTATGCAGTAATGTTGACATTTGTGTAAACCACTGTCATGTTTTGAATGTTTCAAGTTGATGTAAATTATGTTGTCAACGAATGGACGTCAAGTTGTCATTGTAAGCCCATGGAGTTGTCAATGAACGCCCATGGAATTGTTAATATATATTTATGCAGTAATGTTGACTTTTGTGTAAACCACTGTCATGTTTTGAATGTTTCAAGCTTATGTAAATTTTGTTGTCAACGAATGGACGTCAAGTTGTCATTGTAGGCCCATGGAGTTGTCAGTGGAGGCCCATGGAGTTGTTAATGAAGGCCCCTTGAGTTATCAGTGAAGGCCTCTAGAGTTGTCAGTGAAGGCCCCTTGAGTTGTCAGTGAACACCCCTTGAGTTGTGAGTGGAGGCCCCTTGAGTTGTGAGTGGAGGCCCCTTGAGTTGTTAGTGCAGGCCCCTTGAGTTGTTAATGAACGCCCCTTGAATTGTCAGTGAAGGCCCCTAGAGTTGTTAATAAACGCCCCTTGAGTTGTCAGTGGAGCCCCTTTGAGTTGTCAGTGGAGGCCCCTTGAGTTGTTAATGAACGCCCCTTGAGTTGTCAGTGCAGGCCCCTAGAGTTGTTAATGAACGGCCCTTGAGTTGTCAGTGGAGGCCCCTTGAGTTTTTAATGAACGCCCATTTAGTTGTCACTGAAGGCCCATTCAGTTGTCAGTGGAGGCCCCTTTAGTTGTCACTGGAGGCCCCTCGAGTTGTTAACACACTTATGCTGTTATGAATTGTCAAGTGAGTCTCAGTGTGTGTTTGGTTTAACTTTTACGATTTACGAGGTGAAACCTAGGTTTGGGAAATTCCAAAACACTCACTCAATGGGTTGGTCCAATGGCAAGCGATGCACTACGATATGGTACTAATTAAATAAAAGATGCTGAGACAACGAAAAACGTGCATAAGCAAATAGTTAACACACTCGTGCCACGGCAATTGGCCCAAGTGCCATGGCACCTGAGAAGTGTGTGTAGCATTGAATTATCTGGTGTGACGGCACTTGGGCCAATTACCTCGGCACCAGGGCATTCTTATATGAATAAACTACAAGCATCTCTTTTCTTTGACCGAATAAAGTAGTACCTTCTTCTTCATTGCATAAACTAGAAATTCAACAAGGCCACAAAGTTTCAACAACATACTAGGACGCGAACATTACAGAGAAAAACATTACAAAGCTTCTTTTTCCTTTCACTGAATAAACAAGTAGCTTCTTCAGTGCATAAATTGGAAAATCAATAAGACTACAAAGTTTAATGTTAAGGATTGTAGCTCCAGATAACAAAGCATGTTCTTGAGAGAGTTGACTGCTAACTCCTCCACAAGGGGTGTCTTGTTTAAAAGTCACATATTCCAGCTTTTTTTAGCTTCAAATTTACAGGGCATCTACAATGGATCGGGCCAGACGTAGCACTTTAAATGGAGCTTTCTTTGCTATATCTTTCACAGTGAGAGGACAAGAATCAGTCATCCAGAAGTAGGCAAATGCATTCGTGCCTTCTAAAATTAAATTTAATACATACAATCAGATATGTAAAAATATAGGAATTCCACTATTTGCAACATCAAGCAGAGACTCGCCATTGGCGCCCTTGGTTTAGTTTTGCTTTTTCCCCCCTTCCTATTTTATATAACCATTTTTCCCTTCTCCATCTTTTTTACCTGAAAATAAATTCAAGGCTCATCAAACAATGACAAAACATTAACTCAAGTACTTACTAAGCTGCACAACACCTTTGGTTTGAGTGATAAAAGCAATAAGTGCCAATAACATGTTATGTGTTGTCTAGGTGAAATATAAAGGTGAAAGTCCTTAATTCCTCATTATAATGTCTCAAAACATGTCTATTGATTATTTCAGCATTCTAAATCAAACTGTAGTACTTGGATCACTTGCTTAGCATTTTACAAGTCTCAAAACAAAACTTTTGGATTTCTTCAGGCTTTTCCATCTCTGTCAAGCTCATAGAAAAGCAACACACAAATAGGAAAGACCCTAGGCGCTTGAAATCACAGTGGCTTGAAATCACTTGTCGCTGTATCATAAACTCTATGAATAAATGGTCAAGAGTTTTAAAGTATACACGAGTTAAAAAGGCGACTGTAATTATTTTTATTTTCATGTATGTTCTAGCTACATGTGTTAATAAGAAAGACCCTTGGTGCTTCAAAACACAGAGGAAAAGTCCTTATAATTCCTTTTTGCCATGTGCACTTCACTTTTACTCATACATTGCTTTAGGTAACTGAAGTCATGAGTATTCTGCTCCAATTGTGTGAAATCTCCTTTAATCATTGCCTCATGGAGATAAAGAGAGAAAAAGACACAAAAGGAGAAAAATGTACTTAAATAATTGTTACAGATAGTAAAAGCATTTATGGACCTTCCAAAACAGCACAAAATACCAAAAAAACATGGCAAACTTTTCAAACCCATTCCAAATACCATTACACCACAAGCAAAACAATTAAATATTACCTCTAGTTGTCATTAACAAGTTAAGGAGCCTCCATTGACAACTATCGCTGCTCCCATTAACAACTCTTTTTTCCCTACGCAAATCAAGTTATGTAGCCCCAAACCTTTCACCTTCATCTTCATTCCTTACCTCTTCTATTACATAAATACACCACCATGAACTAGAAAATAGAGCATAATGACAGCAAAAACAGAGTATACAAAACCATACCCAAACACATTGAAACCTTAGCCAAAGCATATTCATTGCATTTACTAGGCTTTCCTTTATAGTTTGCAAGCATATTGAGAACAATGCCCACAAAAATCAGACAGTCTCTTTCAATTTATCATGACCAAAACAAATATCAATAAAAAAACATTTAGTTGTCACAAAAATATTTAAATATGACCTCTAGTTATCATTAACAAGTTAAGGAGCCTCCATTGACAACTATCGCTGCTTCCATTAACAACTCTTTTTTTCCTACGCAAATCAAGTCATATAACCCCAAACCTTTCACCCTCATCTTCATTCCTTACCTCTGATATTGCAGGAACATGGGTATGTCCATCACAGCCAGTTATGAACTCATCAAGCAACTATTAATGAGTATCTTAACATGGGTTATTAACACTTGGGAATCAAACATACTGGATCGTAGAGACGCTCACAAACACTTGAAGAATCAAACAACAAACATACCATGGTTGCAACAGAGTCGTGGCTTTTGCTCTTTCGGAGACCTCCTAAGTCGAAACTTGGGGCTTTCTTTCGAGTAAATAAATTGAACCAGCAGATGAGGAATAATTTGCGTTCAGACAAACACCGGCAAATTTGGGAGGCAACGACTCGCGACAATGATTGGAAACAAAGTGCGACAGCAACGGCGACCGAACACAATGGCTGCGAGACTGCCGAAGTTGGCCGGCGAACTGTGGTTATCAAGTCTCCACAAAGAAATTGGGACTATCATGAAGGGGGGAGAGGAAATATCTAAGGATATTTGTGACTTTTCTCATTTGGAATTTATTACAAAATGGTCCCATGGGACTTAACGGTAATTTCATAATTTCCCGGGACCATTTATTCGTATTTTGTCTTCCATGGGACTACAGTGTAATTCTCCCAAAATTATACTCCTTCCGGTTCTAAATATAATACAAAGTTGATTTTTTGGAGAGATTAAGGAATCTAATTAAATTACTTTAAAGTATTTATATTTGTCATTTTTTCTCCAAACTATTTTGATTAACTTATAAACTGATATATAATTTAAGGATACATAATATATGATACAATTAAGTAACTTATTTAGCTTCCTTAATCTTCCGAAAAAAAAAGCCATGTCTTACACCGGAGTAGTATTATTTATAAGTATGTGGATACTAAACACATAAAAGACAATAAATATAGAGTTATCATTCAGGGGTCCGACTTTTGACCTGGAAAAATAATGCTTCTCAAAATTTTGGTTTCATAAGCACATGTGCCTTGGTTTTTATTAGAGCTTTATTAGTTGGAGACTTGGAATTACTAGGTGCAGGGAAAGCCCTCCCTCCCTGGTTGAAAAGCAGAGGAAGCTCTATGCCGAACTTGAAAGCATTCTTTTACTAGAAGTCACTTGGTTTCATGCTTTAGCGGATTATTAGACGCAAATAGCTGCAATTTAGGGATTGGAATACAAGCTATTAGTATTGTTGGACTTTGGGTCCAGGTCCGCCCTTGATGGGCCGGACTATTTGATTAGGAAATAAGTAGCCTAATCAAATAAGAATAAAATCAGCATAAGATGCAGATTTGGGAATATTTAGCAATAATTATAGATTTGTTAAAAGAGGAACAAATCACCATAATTAGGGAATTAATTGAGAGACAATTAATTCCTGTCTTGGAGGGCAAGAAGGAGTGCACACGTTTCCTAATTAGTGGCCTCCATAAACCACTATAAATAGGGTGTGCCTCCTCAATTGCAATTCGCCCCGCCATTGAGTTTTCTGGCAATTCCCTTCTCTCCTACCATCTTTCTGGTTCTGGTGATCTGCTGTGCAAATCACAATTAGGCTCTAGTAGTCTAATAATTGTGTGGGCACAAGTATGGAGTATTGGAGCTTTGACCCGGATCCGAACATGGATTCGTCCAAGTACGCCTAATCTCCTTATTAGTTAAATATATTTTTCCCACATTGGCATCAGAGCCATTTGATCCTTGAGGCTGTGGTTATTCTATGTGAATAAACATGTGTTATAATTTTTTAATTATATCCCATCATGATTTTTATTTCCGCTGTGCAATCATATATATGAGATTATATGATAAAATATATGTTGCTTCAATTTTTTCCACAAATGAGTACAGCAATATATATTTTTTTGTTTTGGGGTGCCAATATGAAATTATTCTTCACTGCACAAAATCATCTTGTTCTCATACGCATGTAGATATATATATTTTTTGTTTCATATTGAATGATATATGCGTGTCTATTTGTGCGTCCATATTTGTTATTCAACTTGAATGTGCACACATATATGCTAGGTTCTTGATTGTTTCCTCCTCTGGTTGTTTTATATATATATACAATAAGTGTGTATATATATATATATATATCTCATGGCACAATTCCTTTCATCTTCTCCTCATCTCTTTGTTCATGTTAAAGTTGCGTTTTTTGGAACCTATGTGGAACCAAAAACAAGAGCTTTTAACTCTCAAAAGGTTAAGAAAGCTTTTGAGATACACAGAGGACACACATCCGCGTCGGTTTACGCAATGCCGTCAATGTCGAGAAAAATGGGGTGTTTGAAATTCGATGTTTTCTCCCAAAGTAAGGACATGGATGTGTAGATCTCGAAGAGACGATTCCAACGATGCTCAGAACGCGTCAAACGGAGTCCGGATGAGGGAGAAACAAAGGAATGAAGTTCGCGGGTCGTTAGTCGCCGCCGCAACTTTACTCGTGATTTGATCAATGAAACAGAGGTTTTAAGATCAAATAAATGCCATGGACTTGTAGTTCGCTGAACTACGATTCCAATGACACTAAGAATGCGAAAAACGGAGCTAAAACGAGGGAGATATGGCCTCCCGAAGTTGGGGGGTCGCGATGACCCGTCGAAGCTCCAACCTGGTCGGGTTGACCCGGTTGGAGGTTGAAGACGATGATGTGGCAGTCAACGCCACGTCATCGGTCAACCTATGACACGTGGCGCCAATGAGTGGCCGCCACGTCAGCGTCGAACGCCACGTCAGCATCGGTCAACGAGGCCACATCATCCGTTGACCAGCCAAGTTGACCGAGACACGTCAGCGCCACGTCACTGACACGTCATCGGTGACGTGTCACGGTTGATCGGTCAACGGTCAGACAGTCATCCGTTGACTGTTGACCAAAAAAAAGAAAAAAAAAGAGCGACACATGGCACGTAGGGCCCACTGGGGTCTCCGTTTAACACGTGGCAAGCACCGTCGGAGAGAGGACGGCGCGTGGAGTCTTGGGAGCCAGCGCGTGTGAGTCACGCGCCTCCACCGAGAGTGGCCAACGCTGGAATTTTCTAATTTTTCAGGATTTTCTCATCCAGACACCTTCTAGGGGCGCGTTAGAGCGCGTGGGGCCTCCAATTGAGATGTGGTTGGTTCCTAAAAATCCCTAAATTCGAGAGCTTCAATTTGATATATAATTTGCATATATTTGAAGCACGTTTGGATATGATTTGAGTCAAAAAGGTGCTTATGTGCACTTAGAGATTCCCAAAAATGTTGGAATTGAATCAATGTTGGTTCTATTATTTTTTGGGACATGTTGGCTTGTTTTTTTAAGAGTAATTTCAGCTGCAACATAAGGTTAATGCTAAAAGATTCTTTAAAAGTAAGGTATTATTCAAATGGGTTTTTGAATATAAAATCCTATCCAACCTTGACTCAAACTCTTAGAGATAAAACCTGAAAAATTGCAGCAACTTAAAAATTATTCAATGATTATTGAATAATAATAAGTCTTCCCATGCTTCTAACCACATTGATCCACTTGGATTGAAGCAATGACTTCTAAAAGTCAACCTTTTATCACATATGTTGTGACAAAGGACAAGAGAGATAGAGATGTGAGAATCATCTTATCAAGTGGGAGGTATGCTGCAAATACATCCAAATGAGTGGATGTAGACATGGCAAAGAGGAGCTTGAAATTGTAGCTAGACGCTACATAAGTTAATATGGTCAGAAGGGCCTATGAGAAGGAGAACCTAGTTAAGAGACAATGATATGAGGCTTAAATTTTTGAATGTTCATGTTTTTCCCATTGAATTTGAAATTAAATTCTTATTAGTTTATAGAATTGAATTCAGTATATTCTCTTCTTGTTTTCTTGAACATTCATGTTAGTTAGATAATATTGTGTTATTATCTTGTTAATATAACTGCTCTTTGATTGAGTGGGAGTTTTCTGGAATACGTCTAGAAATCCAAAGGGGAAAGTGTTCAAATGAAGACTGTGGTTAAAAGGGTGATGGGCTAACTAGTATGATTGGGATGGGAGTCAACATAGTTGTCTCCTGAACATGAAACTAGTGAACTTATCATCTAATTATCCTTTGTCTTATTTGAACAACTAAGATTTGTATATCATAATCGTCTGAGTGACCAATTATGACCAAGTCTATTTGACTGAGCTTATGAAGACAAGCTCAATAGAGATATCTGTGGAGTTAGAAACTCTCAAATCTCTTTCATTCAAGAAGAGTGAGATGTCAGGGACATCCTACCAAGTAGTCTTCAGCATTTAGAGGCTGAAGCAACTGAAGGATACAAGAGGTTTATGCTATCAAGCATAGAAAGAACAACATTGCTTAAACTTATGTTGGTTTGAGCAATGTGACTTTATCCAAGCCGTGTGGATATTGTTGGAAGATAGTGAAATAAGTAATCTTCTTCCATAAAGTTAAAATTAAGTTAAGTTTTAACATAGTGTACTAAGTCCTAACATGTTGTTTAGGCAACACTTGAGGCAGATGTCAAACTAAGAAGTTGAGACAAGCTAAATGCCAAGTTCTTTCTAACAAACAACAAGTGTAGGTTGTGATAAGACATCTCCCAGTGAGTGGGAGGAAGCTATGTCTCTCAATGAGTGGGAGTGAGCCATGTCTTCCAGTGAATGGGCATATACGAAAGTAAAAATTGCCTCTGATATGCATATTGTAACCTTCAGCAATGTGATTCACCACATTGAACTTGAATGTGAAAGACTGAAGGATTCAAGATCCATCAGTCAGACGAACTTAGCTAAAGAGTGGGAGGATTTATCCTTTAAGCCTAAGGGCAAGAAACCTATGAGGTAAACTTGATCTAGAAGAGGTCAATGGTTTCTACAAAGATAAAATGCTACATTGATAAACCTTTAAGGGTTGTAAAAGTAGCAATCCACATAAGTTGTGGATGTTTCACAGAAGCATATGGCTTCATGTCAAAAGCAAAGCAATAAAGAGATAAAATCAAGGGATTGAAACTTGCACGTTAACTCTGCATAGATAAACCACCATGATTCACTCCATGCAATTGCAACTGACAGAATCACATATTTGCTATCTCTTTAGTTAAGGATCGATGGGACTATGATTCTCAAATCCTTTGTTGGATTTTGATGTTTCTTTCCTAGGGATAAAAGATTCAATTTCTTGCCACATGTACACCTTGATCAAAGGGAATGATCAAACTAGCAAAAGAGTATTTGCTAAACAACGTGTGCTAAAGGGTTAATACCCTTATAAATAAGTTGAAAACTTATTCTACCTGGCAAGAAAGACAAAGAAACATTTTTTTTTGAGAATATCCACTGCAATTGGCAAATTATGACGTTAGTGAACCAATAAACGTGAGGGCAAAACACAAACAGCTTGGTGTTTCATTAACGTTGTGGACGTTTCCTCGAAATACAGTAATATTTACTTGATTTTTGGCAAGTGTGAAGCTGTTAGATAATGGCTGATCTAGTCAGGAATCAGTGAAACTGAAAGGATAAGACCTTTTGAACTAACAAGGGTTAAAGACACCCGTGTGCTTAGTTCAAGCTGTTTTGTGTACAAGAAAGGCATTGTTAGGCAACTATCAATACCTAGAACCCTTCAACATAATGGAGTTGTTGAAATGGAGAGATAGACCTCTCCTTAATTTGGTTATGAACATAATGGCATCAATGAGGCTATCAGCCATATGTTGGTAGGTGGACTCATAGCTATTATATTCACACTTAACCAAATGCCCTCTATGTCAGTCACAACCTTACCCTATGAATTGTGGATGGGCCTTAGACTAGGACCAAGTTCGTTAAGACCATAAGGGTCATCAACTTCATATTCACACTTCTTCCTATGAGTAAGGAAGATTAGGCTAAGGTATACAAGGTATCTCTTTGTGAGATGACATGAGAATTTGACATGACACGTCTTCATTAGTGAAAATGATGGCGGTTCAGTGACTGAGAGAAAACCGTGGGACATAACGTTCATAAAACCAAGATTTCCTAGCAGGAAATGAGCATTAATCACAATAAATCTCTTTAAGAGATTCACATGTGACAAGGAATAACCAAGTGTTCCTAAGTTCACTGATCCGAGTGGGAGGATTGAGACCATTTTCACAATGAAAGAGGTAAGAGGTAAGTTACGAGACAATTACCTCACTCATACATAGGAAAAGAATCCTATGAAATCCACCTCGGAGCAAATTGTCATCTAGCGAATGACTATAAGGGATAGATTCCCTAATGGATTGAATGCTCTCTTCATCATCTAGAAGGTGATGATAAGTACCTATAAGTTTCTGAAAGACACTAGAAGGACCTGCTAAGATGCATGCAGGAGGATTTGGATTCTCATTGAGCCAAGTATATGTTTTAGGCAATTTATAGCCTAACCAAGAGGCGATTGGGAACAAGTAGATTCTCAAATCTGTTGAGGGCATATAAAACCTAAAACATTTAGTGGCTAAGGGGTAATACAATGGAAAGTTGTCCATTGTGCGTTTTAACTCTGAACTTTGGCTATGACAACAAGCTTAGTCTTGAAAATTGCATCAAGATGATGTAAAGACCACCTTCCAATTTGGAATTTTGGAAATTGGATGATAAACTCTACATGAAGCAGCTTAAGGGCTTCGTAGAAACAATCACCTAAATAGTAGTATATGAGGTTTTTACAAGGTGAAAGCCTCACCAACTTCGAAATAATCGAAGAACACTACATAAGTTCCAAATGGTCTAGTGATGATTCTTTGTGAAGTCATCCTTTGTCAAGTGACAAATGAAACAAGTGTCAAGGGAGTCAAAGGAATAAAGGATAAGAGAATCCTTAAATTCTGAGTTGATAAAGTCATGGGTTGAATAAATATCTTGATCGACAAGATAAACGGAGTTGCACAAGAAAGATACAGTCTTTTCTACCTAAGACATGTACAAGTATAATCCTTAGACATCTTAGGATGTCAAAGTGCGAACCCATGGACACCCCTAAAGTCAAGGGCATAAACCTAAAGAGGTTATATGTCCTATGAGGAATCCAACATAAGAAAGGTGGATAGAGTCCCATGTGAGACTATAGTTGGTAATATGAATATACACATTGGTGTACATAAGACCAAATGTTTTTGGTCAGACTTGGAAGTTGTTTTTGGTCCAGCTGTGAAATGGGTTATGAGAATAACCATGGATTAAGTTGTCAAGACAACAACTTTCCTTTAAAAGGATACTCCAATACAAGACCTAGGTAAATGGTGATGGAGTAAGGAAATATACAAAGTATTTTTTCCTGTTATCCATGGAAATAGAACGCAGGGCGTGTTCTGCCATCATTCAAAGTGCCATATGGCTAAAGTAATTCCTATGAGAGATTAGGAATGAATGGTGGATAGAAGGATCCAAATGATAACATCTTATAATGAGGATCCTAAGTATCACAGCAAGGCGAAACATACCTTTTTGATACATCTCTATGAGAGATATGCTTTCAAAGAGGGAAAGCGATAGTTTAATGACCTTTTACTGACAAGATGTTGGTAGATCCCCTTATTGAGCCTATAGCTTGATTTTCATTGAGTTAGTGAAAATCTAGGGGCGCAAATAAAATATAAGGTCGTGAACTTCTTTTATATGAAGATAAAAGAAATGGTATGTATGTTATGAGTAAATACATAAAGGTATATAGTTTTGTATGTTGTACAGGTCAAAAGAAGTTGGTTCGCTCACACGAACAACCGTCTTCCCATGTTTTGCAGGGGCATGGGAAGGTAAGACGAGCAAATGATCACCATGAGATGGTTGAGAAGAATCTTTGCATTCGAGTCGCCTCGGTTAGACTGAGATGAGATCCGCATGTGTGCATATACACAGAAAATGGATCGAAGCATGAATATAGACCTGTAGCCAGGCAAAGAACTCTTTTTCACAAATGAGATTGTAAAAGAGATATTGTGAAAAAGAAAGTTCTGGTTCGAATGTTGAGTACATTTTGGAACTAATGTCTATACGGTGAAAGATAAAGAAATCGACGTACACCTCAAACCATTCACCGTAGCATGCAATTCATACTGCATGTGCTTGAGAGTTAAACTGCAACACGGGATGTGGGTGAAAGATCCCTAGTTCACCACAGTGTGAGTCCCAGGAAGGAAGAATACTTCCACGATGCCCTTAAGACTTAGGCGGCATCATGAAAGCTTGGTTTGGTGATAGCTACTTTAGCTGAAGCTCCATGATCACACTCGATTCGGTCAGACGAGTGAAAACTAGGAAAGCGACCAAGTCAAGATGGATTGATGTTTAGTCAAAAAGGAAGATTTACTCCTAGATACATAAGATGTACTAGTATCTGTGGTCGACCCCTTACTAGCTCTATGTGTAGCTAGTAAGTGCGGATACTATGTACGTGGAAGGCAATCTGAGTTAATCAACATATTAACTCGAGAGGGATTAGATATGCCATGAGTAATATGTATGGGAGAATCTGGGGCATATGAGGCAATGAACATATAGCTTACGGTTATATATAAACAGTGTCCTTGGATGCTGGTCCGATATAAAGGATTTCTAGTATCACAAGCACCAAATCTGAAAGACGTTTTTGCCCACGCAGTCACGGCAGACGCCAAGTATGAAACAAGAAAGAGTAACGCACGCACGATGGGAGGCCCATCAAGTGAGAGTGGGAGATGTTGGACTTTGGGTCCAGGTCCGCCCTTGATGGGCCGGACTATTTGATTAGGAAATAAGTAGCCTAATCAAATAAGAATAAAATCAGCATAAGATGCAGATTTGGGAATATTTAGCAATAATTATAGATTTGTTAAAAGAGGAACAAATCACCATAATTAGGGAATTAATTGAGAGACAATTAATTCCTGTCTTGGAGGGCAAGAAGGAGTGCACACGTTTCCTAATTAGTGGCCTCCATAAACCACTATAAATAGGGTGTGCCTCCTCAATTGCAATTCGCCCCGCCATTGAGTTTTCTGGCAATTCCCTTCTCTCCTACCATCTTTCTGGTTCTGGTGATCTGCTGTGCAAATCACAATTAGGCTCTAGTAGTCTAATAATTGTGTGGGCACAAGTATGGAGTATTGGAGCTTTGACCCGGATCCGAACATGGATTCGTCCAGGTACGCCTAATCTCCTTATTAGTTAAATATATTTTTCCCACAAGTATTTTCATGCAACCACTATTTTTGTGAACAAGTACTACGAAATGC
Organism: Inga oerstediana; assembly: GCA_963210345.1. NCBI lineage: Eukaryota > Viridiplantae > Streptophyta > Magnoliopsida > Fabales > Fabaceae > Inga > Inga oerstediana. The sequence continues at coordinate 73,009,785 of OY723406.1, forward strand.
GGAAGGTGAGGTGGTGATTGATGATCGGAAGATGAGAACCATGGAAATAACAAGTCAAAGTGATATGTAAATGTAATAAATAAATAATAAGATAGATAAATGAGAGTTAGTTAATGAATAAGACCATTAAAGGTAGTTAGGAGTTACTTGGGTTTAAGGGTTGGGAGATACTCACCTATAATATATAAGGTACATCAGTCTCATTGTATCAACTATGTTTTGCCTGAATATAATTTGGAATTCTTCGGTCTCTCTCTTTTTGTATTTCTCCTCTCCTTCTTCTTCATCTTCCCTCTCTTCTTCTATATTCTTCTACAATAACCACATCAGTGGTATCAAAGCTACTCCATCCTCAACTCCAAGGTGACTTTTTATCAACTCAGCAATTAAGATGGGTCTTGGCTGTTTTGGACAAGGTTCATGAACTTGGACCAGATACTAAACCGGTCGGGATATTGGGTTAAGGGTCAGTGGGTTAGATCGAGGCCAAATCAAAGCTAAACTGAGGTCAAACCAGTAAGAAATTACAAATTTTAGACTTATAAATATGAAATTCTAAAGAAAATTATTTTTTTAAAAAAAATAAGAACACAGACCGGTCTACTGGCCGGTTCACCGGTTTGGTTCGCCAATTTTAGGGCAGGACCGGCCAGTCCGGATTCACAAACATTGGTTTTGGACAAAAACCGCCCGCCAGTTTTAGATGTATTAGAGCAGGAGGTAGTAGCCTTGTGAAAAGATTTGGAGGGTGAAAGAAGAAAGGTTGTTGCTGACAAAGAAAATGGTAGGAGTACTCTGCCATTAAGCCCGATTGCCCGAAGCAGTGCACCACAGTAATTATTCCAGAAGAAAGTGGCTATTTTCAAGATAACAAAGGTTCTGTTGATCGAGATGGCTTGGCAGCTTCAGAGGCAACTAGGTCTTCCCAAGAAGAATGCATTCAAGTGCGAGAATCCTTAGGAGCCGATGAAAACTCCAAGAACAGCTCTCCATGTTTTCTTGGGGACAAGCAGTCAACAACCTCTACCCAAGAAGAGTTTGTCAAAATGCAAGAACCATTGGTATATTTTGCTCTATAAGAACCTTTGGTATATGACGATAATGTCAGGAAAGCATTTTTTACCAATGGCAGTTGGGTGTGACACCAAGAGCTAAACCTGTGAGAAGTAAAATCCTTTTTTAAAATAATAATTAACTAAGTAGTTAACTAAATCACCGTTCACTACTATTATGATAACGAAAATATATTGATTGTCAAACAAATTAACCATGATAGAAAAGTTTAAAACTAAATTATCCAAAAAGACTATCATGGTTAAGAGAAAAAAAGGCCTTAATAGAAATTCAAGCACACAGTTGGGTTTTGAATTTCACAAGGCCCATAAAAACATTCACTATCAAGTCCAACTCTTAAACGGAATAATACTTCATCGCATAAAAAAATATCTAAGTTTGTCAAGAGCTGGATCCACAAATTTAAAACACAATCATAAGGCTTTTAGGTCACCCAAAACCATCAACAGAAATCTAGTTATAGAGAAATTAAAAGTATATTGTTAATACATTAAGTTTTAAAATAGATCAGAGTATGTAAGATGAGCCCTAATATGACAATATATAATAATCCATCACAAACTAAAAAGATGGAAGAACTAATATTAATAGAAGTAGCTTAAGCTTCTGAAGTTTTTCTTGATAGACCTGCACAATGACTATCACTTGAAAAAATGTTAAATCAACGGAGTGAGATAAAAGCCTCAACAACTAACAATCCATCTCATTAAGTGTACGAGTAAGTGCTCATGAGGTGTCAAGTGAGATAGTTATAAAATCATAGCATTATTAAAAATGTCACATGACTATAGATTTATATCAATTCACACTATCACAATCTCATTCTCATATTTAACACATGAGTGTACAAAAATCAATATACAAGAATTTATTCTCTATCCTCCCTTATTTCCTCTAATTGAACTCATGGGCTAGTACTTACCCATATGACTGGTAGTTTAACTTAACAAACTCACCAATCAAGTGATATAGATTGGCCAAAATCTATAGAGCACAAGATTGGACCATAGGTTCCCCCTCTAATGTATTAGTGGGGCGTCAAGGCTTTGCTAAACATAAATGGGCCCAAGGACTAACCAATATACATTTAAAAGCCTACTACCTTATTTCCTTTTTTTGTACAAAAATCCACCCCCTTATTTCCACTTTGAATAACCTTCCATCAAATCCACATCCACCATCTCCTCTCATATCAATACCCAAGGTATATAATCACAATGGATTATCACATACCATTATCAAGTCACAAGTTATCAAGAGAATCTTTCCAATATCATAAATTAACACCAATTCATATAATATAATATCACTAGTCATTTGTCGATGAAAATAAGTCCCATAAGATAATTTCATTAACAACAGTTTCATAGTTCATATCACATGCCAATAGCTAATTTATAATTCTATAAAGTTAAAAAACACTCACAAGCATTATACATGCATGCACAACAAGAGGAAAGTAGTTACCTCTCGCCAAAGCAAATTATTAGTACAATGCTCCTAATCCAAGAGCTCAAACACACGCCATAATCAATCTACAACAATTAATTTACTGCACATTAATAACTCTTTGAATTATTAGAACAATTAACTTAATTCTATAAATTTAAAGCTTTGAATTAATTACTCAAAAATTTCAATTTCACAGTAAGATCCCAATTATTTATTTTAATATTAATTAAAATATTTTTCTTAACCCAACAACTCATTTAAGTCATTGATTATCATTAATTTCATTCCATTATATAAAATCTTCAATTTAAAGTTTAGGGCATAAAATAGCTAAATTATAAAGCTTCACTTTAATAAAAAATCTAAACTAATTAAAACTTTAGGAATACCTCAAATAGTTCAAACAAACCATTTAACCCAAATTTAATTGGTTAAAAATATCCAATATAGAATTATATATAGGTTGATTATATAAAAAATTTATTATAAAATATTATATTAACTAAATAACAAAAATAAAATGATTAAAATTAACTATTAATCATCTTTTACATTTTTATAGTCATTTATTAATAAAATTCAAAACTTGCCCAAAACTCTAATCCTAAAATATTCTTTAATCAATACAAAATTATTATCATAAAAGAGAGAATTACCTAGATTAGCTTTTATAAAAGGAGATTTAATGAAAAGAAGTGATTTTGATTATCTAAGTGCGTGTTTGGATTAGCGGTATAGAAGGAGCTTTTTTTACATATAGGTTTTTGAAAATGTCAGATAGAAAAAAAGTTTGATTGTAGATGTGATTTGTGTTTGGATTGACGGTGGCAGAAGTGACTTTTTTCCTAACCTTAAATTTGTTTGGATTAGCGTTTAAAATACTTGTTAAGATGAAAAATAACTGAAAAGAGCATAAATCTTATTGAATACTACCACTCTGATCCTATTTAGAAGTCTTTTTTTACCAAAAAATGTGGTCCTATTTATAAGTCTAGCTTCAGTTATATGCTGTGATAAATACTACATATAAGTATTATGATAATTTGGTCCTATATAAATATTATTTGTATATATTATGATAATTGAAGTTATAAAATATAAATAAAATTTGATAAGATAAAAAAATTTTAATTATATGTTGTGATAAATACTACATATAAGTATTAATAGCATAAATCTATTAAGGTAATTCTTGCTTCACAAAAAAAAAAAAAAAAGTCTACCTCGTTGCCAAAGGAAAAAAAGGGATCTTGTTGTGTATTATTTACTAGAGAAACTCCTTTTTTCTCAGTCAAAAGCTCTGATTTTCATCTTCAAGGAGAAGCTACGTTTTTTCTATAAGCACAGCAAAATAAAACGCATTCCCAAACGGAGGTAACTTGTGGCAATTGGGCTTTTGGCTGCTACTGAGCTTTTTTCTTGTTCAAATGCGTTGCCAAACAGACTCTAAGAAATCTCTAAAGTTTACCTATGCTCAACAATGGCGTTACTGTGCAGAAAGGGAAAGAAGTTCAAAGTTTTCATTCATTGTAGATTATGGTTCCTCGAAAGAAGTTTAAAAAACGGTAAACTGTTTAATATACCGTTGGTTAAGGTTTCCGTTAAGACTTCTGACTTCTCAAGCCACCGTTGCAGTGGGTCGCCGCTGGATGTGGTTGCCGTAAGTTGCCAGATCTGCTTCTTCAGTGAATTTTCTCCACGAATCTCTGCTGGCAAAAAAATCGGATAAGTGGACAGTCGTTTTCCTTTTCCCAGTGACTTTGATTTGCATATTCCGTTAGTGGAGCTCTCTGTGAAAGGCAGTAATGCGGAAAGTAAAGTGCGACTGCGATTTAAAATGAACTGACGCAGATGAAAAGAGTTTAGTGAAAAGAGTTTTCAATGATCCGATGTGGATACGACAAATCAATGGGACTCAGATTGTTCTCATTCCGAAGGTGGAACATCCAAAGACGTTTCGTGATTTTCGTCCTATAAGTTTTTGCAATGTTGTTTACAAGATTGTTACAAAGGTTATATCAAACAGACTTAAGGCAATTATGCCTTTGGTGATAGCCCCGAATCAGTGCAGTTTTGTTAAAGGGCGTCAGAGTTCAGATAATGTTATACTTGTGCAGGAGATCATTCACTCTATGAAGTCATTAAAAAGGAAAAAGGGTTTCATGGCCATTAAGATTGATTTAGAGAAGGCTTATGATCGGGTGAGATGGAATTTTGTCTACGAATGTCTAAAAGAACTCAAGATTCCTGAATATCTTAGTAAAGTTATTCAAGCTTGTATGTCGACATCTCATTTGCAATTGCTTTGGAATGGAGAGACTACTAACATGTTTTGCCCTTCCAGAGGGGTTAGATAAGGTAACCCAAAATCGCCGTATCTTTTTGTTATCATGATGAAAAGATTGGGGCATCTTATCCAAACGACAGTGAAAGAGGGTGTTTGGCAACCGTTTAGGCTCTCCAAACGAGGTACTCCTGTCTCTCATTTTTTTTGTTGACGATCTCATTTTGTTTGCAGAGGCAGATCTAGATAATACAGGGGTTATTAAGGCTATCCTGGATGACTTCTATGACATTTTGGGACAGAAAGTAAATGCCGGAAAATCAAGAGTTTACTTCTCTAAGAATGTAAATCATATAAAATGCAAAGAAATCAGCGAGTTTTTAAATTTTACTCCGACATCAAATCTGGGGAAATATCTGGGTATGCCTATTTTACATGAACGAAGATCAAAGGCTACGTATAGTTTTCTTCTGGATAAGATGGATGCTCGCCTAGCCAATTGGAAGTCTAACATGTTATCGATGGCTGCCAGGCATACTCTTGTGTCGTCTGTTATGTCGGCTATGCCAACTTATGCTATGCAGACAGTGCCTCTTCCTTTGGGTATTTGTGATGAAATTGATAAACGTTGTCGTAATTTCCTCTGGGGTAGTAGCTCAGCTAGCAGAAAACCTCATCTAGCATCCTGGGACCTCGTATGTGCACGTAAGGAGGATGGAGGCCTAGGTCTTAGGGTGGCACGTCAACAGAACCAGGCTTTCATGATGAAACTTGGATGGAATATGATTAATAGAAGAGATTCGCTCTGGGTCAGGATTTTGTGAGAAAAATATAAAGCCGGCAATGATATTATTCCTAAAGTTGAGAAGCGCCGGTCAGAGTCTAGTACGTGGAAGGGTATTTGTAACTGTTGGGACAAGATCAAAGATAGCTTAACATGGAGAGTTACCGATGGACAGAACACTTCTTTCTGGAATGACATATGGGTATCACATTTTGACAAGCTTCAGAGTTTGGTAATCAGAGAACTGCTGAGAAATGTTACTGAATGGAGAGTAGCTGATTGTATCACTTCATCTAGACAATGGGATATAAGCAAGTTCAATCACCTACTTCCAAGCCAAGTTTGTACAGCTATTGCATACGTTAATATCAATCAGCTAAATGGGGAGGATTTTCCGGTATGGAGGTAGTCGTCAAATGGAATTTTCACCATCAAATCCGCTTACAAATACCTGGAGGGAACACAACAACCTCTCAGTAATAACTGGAGGAGATGTGTTTGGAAATTGAAAGTTCCTCAAAGGGACCGTATTTTCTTGTGGCTGTGCTTTCATGGTCGACTAATGACAAACATGATGCATTACCATCGTGGTAGTCATTCGACGGGTATTTGTGATATCTGCCATAACTCACGCGAGTCAGTACTCCATGTTTTGCGGGATTGTCCATTCACTTCTGAATTATGGAAAGGATTCTTACCGCCGGATTGGCGTGATCGATTTTTTAGCTTGTTTGGGAGAAATGACTGGCTTACATGGTGTGCAAGGAGAAAAGATGTAATACAGGGATTCGAGTTTTGTCTTTGGTTTACGGTACTATGCCGGTATATCTGGTTGGCTCGTAATGACAGATGTTTTAATAATAATACTTGGAGTACACAGGCTATTTTAGCTTGTGCTCGTGTCTGCTTAACATGGGGTAATACAATCTTGCTTCAAAATAGAAGTGCAGAAAGGAATCAACACCAATGGATGCCACCACTGCTTGAGTGGGTGAAGATTAATACCGATGGATCTAGGAATGACAACTTAGGGACTTGCACGTGTGGAGGTGTGTTAAGAGATCATAATGGTGACTTTTTGATGGGGTTTATGTACCAGATTGGGCAAGGAACGATAGTAACTGCGGAAGCTTGGGGTGTTTTGTAGGGACTTAAATTGGCATGGGATAGAGGATACAGACAAATTATGATTGAGTCTGATTGTAGTGAAGTAATGGATCTTGTTCAGAATACGGTATCTCGGGAGCACCCTGATTTACAACTTATGGTGGAGATTCACACGCTGCTGGATAGAGATTGGGAGGTGGAAATTTCACATTGCTCCCGGAATGTTAACACAGTTGCAGATGCTATGACAAAAGAAGCTTGGAAGATGGCGATTGATCTTCATATCACAGAATCACCCCCTGATGCTATTACCAACTTTTTAATTAATGATGTAAACAGAATGAGATTGCATGTTGACTCAGGAGGATAGCTTCTGATATGTTTGTAGAATATCATTTACTATAAAAAAAAAAGAAAGAAATTCAACGCCCTCTGGTTTGGTTCACGGTGAACAGTGACCAATGGGATGAGGATATAAAGCAAAAAGACATCCCCACGTGTCACATTCTCACACACCACCGTGTTTCACATCATGGGCCTCACTTTTTTTTAGGAGAATTGGGAATAAACATTTTTTTGATAAAATAATTACTGAATTCTATCAAGCATGCAAGTTATTTTTTGTATATATAAGAGATCTTTTGTTGTATATAAATACTTATCTGTATATATATAAATCTTTCATATAAATGTGTAAATCACCTTCTGTTATGTATAAAATATATTTCTTTAAGGTGCAGCCGATTTTTCATGATAGTATTTGACAATTAATTTATCTCACAAGTATTTATGGACAATTTTCCTTTTTTTTTTAATATATACTTGATTTTTTTTTTGGGTCAAAATATATACATGATTTGAATTCAAGGTGAAACGCAACTCTTATTATCATTATTTTTTTAATATTCCCTCACAGTTTCCCACGTCACAAACACACACATATACTTTTAAATTCAAGACTCTCTTATTCTTTTTTTTTTCCTTTTAATCATATTATTTTTACTTCCATTTTTTAAATTAACAATAACAACAATAAAAAATGTTGTTGTTATTATTTCTACATTTTTATTTCTCTAACTTTTTTACTATCATAAATCATATTTTAAATAAATCCTTTTGTCATTCCAATAATTACATAATTAATTCATTTATCATAATTAGTTTATTTTTAATTGTAATTAAATCCTCAAATTAAAATTATGAGTTACACGAGACATGTCCAAAGGTGTTACAATGAAGAAGATAACATCATTGGCTCCTATACGAGACTCGTTGGGGAATTCTTTAGCTTCGGTCAAAGAATCAAACACCAAGAAGGCGTCTTTTTCCAATGGGTTCCATCAAACAAGAAGTGAGGTGACAAAAATACCCTCCAATTTGTCAAGAAACTTCTACCAAGGTTTTCTTTGGTTTATCCCATGTTTAAAAGCCGGATCGGACCGGCTAGTTTGGATCAGAAATCAGTCAATTGGTGGTATAATCGGTCTAGTATTTAACCTCAGTTCAACTAATTTTTATATGGTTAGACTGTTTTTTTTTTAATGTTTTATTCAAAATTTTATATAAATAAACTGGAAATCTTCACTTTCTCATCGATTTAGCCCCGATTTAACTCCAATCTAATCCACTAACTCTTAACCTAGTACCTCACCAGATTCAATGATTGGTCCTTATTTCAGAACCTTGATCTATCCCACCTCTTTCTAATATGAAACTAAGTGAATAGTATTCAGAGATGACTTATTTAATGAGCTAGAGGAACGAAAATCAAGGGCACAGATGTTTCCCATTTTCTTTAAGTGGTAGAAATAATGTGTAGATCCAGCTGGCTGGCATTTTTTTGAAATGGCAGAAGTGTCTTGAAGATCTACTGGGCTTGGTAATGTCTGATGGGCTGGCATATGGACTTTGCTCGTCAAGAATTATGTCTAAAGTCATTTATGCAATATTTTTTCCTACTTATTGGGCTTTTCAACTTCAATATTCACCAACAAGATTCTTAGTACAGATTTGGTTCAAAGGGAAGTTAATCAAGATGCTTTTCGGCTTTGGTTTGGTGCAATATCCAATGGGCAACAAGTGGAAAGGACGACTTAAGAGAAATAAAATGAGGACTAAGGTGTGTTTGGTTTGAGGGGAGGGGAGGGAAGGGAGGGAATGAGAGGGTGGGTAAATTACCTTTTTGGGTTAAAAGAATTTAAATTTTGGGCGGGAACTCAACATTTAAAAAGAATGAGAAAGTAAATTTTGGGCGGGAAACCAAAATTTAAAAAAATGAGAGGGTAAATTTTAGGTTTCTTTTGTCTAAAATGGTAATTTCGCTACCCTCCCCTCCCCTCCCTCCCATACCCTCCCCTCAAACCAAACACACCCTAAGTGTATTGTATATCATGGGCTATTGTCAGCTGCAGGGAAAAGTAGAAGAGCCATGAAAAGGGACAATGTGTAAACAATGGAAAGTACAGAGTTACAATAGCTTTCAAAATCAATATTGTAGGACTTGACCCTTTAGGGCAATGGTCTCTTAGGAAAGGGGTATTGATACGTAAATGTAAGAAATAAATAATAAGATAGATAAATGAGGGTTAGTTAGAATTAATGAATAGAACCATTAAGGGTAGTTAGGAGTTAGTTGGGCTTAAGGGTTGACAAATACTCGTTTATATAGGGGTATATCAGTCTCTGTCTCATCGTATCACCTATGTTTTGTCTTGGTAGAATTTGAAATTCTTCAATCTATCTTTCTCTATTTCTTTTCTCCTTCTTCTTCCTCTTCCCTCTATTCTCCTTCTCTTCTTCTATATGTATTTCTACCATCTTCTTAATCAGTAGCAGCCTCTCTTCTTTCAGCCTCCAAATCTTTCCGCAAGGCTGTTCCAAAATAGCCAAGACCCATCTTAATTGTTGAGCAATGTTGTGGAGCTCATCTTAATAAAAAGTCATCTTGAAGCTGATGATAGAGTAGCTCTGATACCACTTATGTGGTTATTGTAGAAGAAGAGAGGGAAACAAGAGGGCAAAGGAAGAAGAAGGAGAGATAAGATAGAGAAAGAGAGAGATTGAGGAATTCCAAATTCTATTTAGGCAAAACATAGGTGATATAATGAGATTGATATGCCTTAAATATGCGTTTATTTCTCAGCCCTTATCTATCTTATTATTTATTTATTACATTTATATATCACAAAATTATTGACATACTAAATATACTTTTAAAACTTAATCCTATATGACGATATCTATATCAATTTTCATCAAAAGTCAAAACCAATTTCGAGTGGTATCAAAGAAACCAAATGGGGGAAGGGAGGAGAAAGTGAGTGAAGGGAAAATTTTTTTGCTTTAATTTAAGAAAATAAAAAAAATATGATTAAAAGTTTTTAATTAATTTTTCTTACTCTTTTATATTATATATTCTTTTTATTAAAATTTTATTAAGATCTTATCACTTTACTTTTTCAATTTTCTTATATTCCACCAATAAAAATAAAAAATTTCCCCCCTCCCTGGATCCTGCCAACCAAACATTACCCTTGCGTTTTTGTCGTTGGGGAAAAACAAAACGAAACCGTATGCCGTTCTCTAGAAAGCCGTGGAAACTTGAAACTCGGAAACGGGGTCTTCCGCGTTTACAAGCATAGTACGATCATATAATTTCTAATTCGTCCAAAGCATCGACAGGTAGCTGCGGAGTCCTCATTCCTTGTATTCGAATTTCGATCGAGATCCGTAGCGAGTTCTCCTGTGTTCCCAGATGGCTCTGAATCCTCAGCTTTTTCCTAATGGTATGCCCGTTCCTTTTGTGAACGAGATGTTTGTCTTGGCCAGAGATGGCGTTGAGTTCGAGGTCGATAAGATCCCTGGGTGCGTAAGCCTTGATTCTCGAGCATTAAATTTACATGGTTTTATTTAGTTTCTCTCTGAATTGGAATTAAGCATGGGGAAAGGGTTAGTCGGTTTCTCACACCGTCAGGGGATTGGTATGGACTTGCACAAAGTTTCTTCTAGTTGTTTTCTCATGAAATATGTACGCGCACTAACTATTGGCATATTTCATAAAGCTTACCTTGCCTAGGAGTGATTCTATGTTTGTGAACTTTCAACATCGTCAGAACATTGTGAAGTAGCTGGCTTTCATATCAAACAGTGCTGCAGTTATAGAGAAAGTATGGAGAATAATATGCTGCTTAATTTCATCTTATTCATGTGTATAAGAGTCTTCTTGTATAGGCTGCATACATCAACAACTGAACACGTGTTTGACAGCTGTAATTCATCTAACTAATTACAGCTGGACCTCATTTAACAACTGTATCTAAATGATTAACAGAATAACAATATCACTAACAAACAGGCTTAAGACAGCAAGGACCGCAGGAGTTTGGATTAGGAGGCTACACGGCTTGGAGTGCATCAACTTCTGTGTTGAAGACCTTGGACCAGAAGTTGGAAACCCAAATGGAAAATAGTTTGAATCTAAGTTCATCCTATGGCTTCTGAAGTCCAGGCAACTCTTTCCCTTACAGATTCCCAATTTATATTCATTTGATATATCATTTTCTCTTGTCCAAAGCCACCCAAGAAGCCCAAATCTAAGCCTACTTACTGGAATTTAAACTCCTTTAAAACCCAACGTTCATGACAGATTCCCAATTTATATTCATTTGATATATCATTTTCTCTTGTCCAAAGCCACCCAAGAAGCCCAAATCTAAGCCTACTTACTGGAATTCAAACTCCTTTACAACCCAACGTTCATTGACATGTATCATTTTTGGTCTTATAGCAGTTCCATAAAACTTCTCTATAAACTTATTAGGAACTTTCTCACCACAAATAACTTCTGCAGCCTTTCTCCATTTGAACCACCTAGCTTGTATGTGTAATATCCCCATCAATTTCACTTTCATCTTGTATAATTGATTCCTAAACAAAGTAAAACAGTCATTAGAAAAAGTTATGTTGCAACTGCCACATTGTAACTTAAATAAGTGATTTATTTGTTGCAAGGGAATGTTCAAAGATTTAGATAAGTTGTCACATGTTTGTGTTGTAGGTACAAAATCAGGAGAATGATTTTGTAGGATTAATATGCATAGAAGATATCCATTTCATTGGTGACATATTTTTTTAGCGTTTATCGTGGCCAAATTTTTATGGTATTCATGAGTTATGATATGTTGTGCCATATATTATTATGATTTATTCGATATATATGGTGTGGATGACTAAGGGATTGGCTGCACCATTAGCCTTTAGCAAAGCAGTGCTGGTATGTGTTATGCAATATATAAATAAGAGTTAATGGCTAGTTAAGGGCGTTAGTTAATAAATAGAGCCATTAGTGTTATAGAATGAGAGGCGGCAGTTAGAAGTTAAGTGAGAGGATATATTATAAATACCTCTTATGCCTATTGTAAGGATCATGATTCATTTGAATTGTTAGCAATAATACTTTTGAGTTCTAGTTCTCTTTCCTCTGTTTCTCTTCTCCTCTTCTCCTCTCCTCTGTTTCTTTCTCTACTCTCTCTCTCTATTTCTTGATTAATCCACAACAGTAGTATCAGAGTAGTCCCTCCTCGGCTGTTCTTCTCTACGCTTTCATCCCTCAAGCCTCACACAATTCAAAGATGTCATTTATGGTACTCACCCGCACCATGGACGATCGGTTCCAAATCATCGAAGGGCGCCTGGACACAGTGGATTCTTTGCAAGAACGTGTCATTGGGCTAACGAATCAAGTCTAGGTTTTGGCCAACGGTATTAAACACATCCGAGTGGCGATATCCAATCAAGAATGCAACGTGCATCATCATGTTCATCGTCCCAATGATCAGGGCCGTCCTCGGTCATTTCAATACACAAAGATGGAGTTTCCGAGATTCTCCAACGGGGACGTCGTCGCCTGGCTCCTTCAGTGTGAGTGTTATTTTGAATTAGACGCAACTCCCGAAGAATCCAAGGTAAAGGTTGCAAGTATTCACCTCGATGATGATGCATTCTGGTAGCATATGGCAAAGGAACGGCGGTGGGGGCGCAATCTGCCAACTTGGGAACTGTATAAGGATGAGATTAAGGATTGTTTCGGCCTCATACGAATCTCCGATCAGCGATCTTCTGCAACTCCGGCACCAAGGTACGCTGAGGGAGTTTAATTCTCAGTTCGATGTGTGTTCTTCGAAGACCGACTTCTCAGAAGAGGTTCTCATTGATGCTTACTTGGTTCAACTATTACAGCCCCCTCGCAAATCTTGCACTTAGCACTGCTTCGCTATTCAGGATTCTCCTGTAAATGAGTCACGGGAAGTTCAGGTCACATTGGAAGCATTTGCTAATGTTTTCACAACGCCAAAGGGGTTGCCTCCATTGCGGCCTAGTCATAACCACCCCATAATTCTCCAAGAGGGCACTAGCCCCATTAGTTTAAACCCTTATCGGTATTCAGCAGCCCAAAAGGATGTCATCAAAAAACAGGTGGCTGAGCTAATTACCAATGGGGTTCTGCAAGAAAGTGCCTCCCCTTTCTCGCCACCCATTGTCTTGGTTAAGAAAAAAGATGGTTCTTGGCGCATGTGTATTGATTATCGTGAATTGAATAAAAAAACTGTCAAGAACCAGTATCCTATTCCCCTTATTGAATATCTTTTTGATGAGCTAAGTGCAGCTAGGTGGTTTACTAAGCGAGATTTGTGCGCTGGGTACCATCAAATCAGGATGATGCCAGAGGATGTTCATAAGGCAGCATTTAAAACCCACGTTGGGCACTATGAGTGGCTTGTGATACCGTTTGGACTCACAAATGCCCCAGCGACGTTTCAGGGCGTTATGAATAGCATTTTTCACCCTTTCCTTCGTAAATTTATATTAGTATTCTTTGATTTAAGAGTTAACGGCTAGTTAAGGGCGTTAGTTAATAAATAGAGCTGTTAGTGTTATAGAATGAGAGGCGGCAGTTAGCAGTTAAGTGAGAGGAGATATTATAAATACCTCTTATGCCTATTGTAAAGATCATGATTCATCTGAATTGTTAGCAATAATACTTTTGAGTTCTAGTTCTCTCTCCTCTGTTTCTCTCCTCCTCTCCTCTGTTTCTTTCTCTACTCTCTCTATTTCTTGATTAATCTTTAACAGCATGCCTCTTTCTTGCTGCTGTTTGTATGAATGGCAATTACTAGTCCTTGTTTCTTTAGGGGAATCTATTATTGATGATTCAAATTCTTAAGCATTGTTTCAAAATAACCTTGATTCCTTGAAGTAGATTGATAAGAAGAACAGATAGAGCTGTTGATTCGGATGGCAGAGAGTTATCTTTTAAATTGTGACCTACACATAAGAGACAGTAGGCAAAAGATAGTAGTTAAAGCAATTTTTCTCTCTCTAGAAGAAAAGCAGGTCCATCTTAAATTGGCAGCCTGGAACCAAGTTTGTCAGTTTAGGGCTGTACACGCTAATCAGCAAGATGCTTCTAGCTAGATTTATCTTTTCATTCTTTTTTGATGTGTCTCCTCTAGCATATTACAATGTTTAGAGTGCATTGTGATTATTGTTAATTCACACCTTTAGTTTGCAACAATTCCATTCTTGAAAAGGGAATTGTTGAAAATCATTATTGAACAGTGGGGGGAAGTGCAGTGGTACTAATGGGATATTGGGAAGGTACATTGGGAATATTTTAAGGAAACGATGATATGAGTACTTAGTGAATTCGAGACTATCAATTTTGCACTCAAATCTCTAATAAATACCTATAGCATCGTATTCCGAAATACTCCTATTATGTGTCAATCGTATAAAAGAGGGTTGTTAGTATTAATAGATACACATGGCTTTTACCACTTTAGTTAGATAATTAGTAGTGGTTAGAAAGGGGGATTAGAATATAAATACCCGTGGTTGTAATATCTGAGACTTGATTAGTGATTTCAACATACTCGTATTATCATTTTCTTTCTATCAATGACATCAAAGCCTGTTTTTTGGCTGCTATTGTTGCCAACGCCGATTGCTGGAAAAAGATCCTCATTGTTGTGACACAGTTAGGACAACTGAAGCATCTTTTAACCGTGAAAGAGTAGGCATGGTCATTCAAAGATCTACTGTATACACATCTGCTAGAATCCATTGTCGTTGAAGTGTTTATCGGCAGACTTAAGTTGGAGATTCAAAATGGGGTCCGATGCTTTCGTTCGAGTAGCCTTCCCTACGCCATTTGCGCTTATATTAACGAATGGTATGGACGGAAGCCACAAGAATCGAATGAGAAAGATGAAGATGAAGGTACGAATGATCTGAAAGTGCAAGAAACTGATTTCTATGGAAACAAAGTAGCTGAAGAGGAATATGGAAGAACTAAGCAGACGAAGCAAATGGAAGAGGTCAATGCTCTAAAAGTAGACAAAGATAATTCACCTAGGAATGATTTCTTTGAAGCTGATTCAAACGAGTCTTATGAAAATGACAATATCGCTGCAGATGTGAACAACTAGAATGAGATTGATGAAACTGAAGTAGTTGAACATGAAAAATGTGTGAATGATGAGGAGATTGGAGCAGATCAAGAATTGAAAGAACCAAAACCTCTGCGCTGCTGCTGTGGTATCCTATATTCTTGTCGTTGACCATTCGTATTAGTGCAACTATTGCTGTACCTTTGACTGTCCTTCTCTGTTCGTAAGACTCAGATGTCGACATCTTCTCTATTTGTGACTAGGCTAAACGATTTTGGGGCATCTAGGTCTTCATCCGCTTTGGGCCTTAGTCTTGGTCTACTTCTAGAATCACTTGGGGTGAAGCCCAAGTCACAGACATAGCATTCAATCACATTTACAAGTCCGTTCTCCACTACTGTGAATGCTTCGCTGCCTTCTACGTCTTTGTCCTCCTTTGTGTTTCCAACAACAACAACAAAGCCTTTATCCCACTAGGTGAGGTTGGCTACATGGATCGCACGACGCCATTATGCTCTATCAAAAACCATATCTTTAGGTATATTATTAATCGAAAAGTCTCTTTCTATGACCTCATTGAGCGTTCGCTTCGGCCTTCCGCGACTTTGTTTTATAGGACTCTATACTGCTTGATCAACCCTCCTCATCGATGCATTCAATGGCCTTCGTTGAACATGTCCAAACCTCCTCAAACGACTTTCTACCATTTTTCCTTTAATAGAGGCCACTCCAACTCGTTCACGTGTATGATTATTACGAATCTTATCTTTTTTTGTATGACCACACATCCCTCTCAACATCCTCTTCTCAGCCACCCCCATTTGATGTTCATGTTGTCCCTTTAAAGCCCAACCCTCCTTTGTGTTTCCATTTTCTGCATTTTCTTTGGCAACACCCTTTAAACAGCTTTGCGAGAAGAGGATGGCTGAAAGGCATCGACATAGTCTCTACTACTGGTGTGTTGAGAAATACCCCTCATTCACGCAAACTCCACTGCATTCATCGGAACTTTTTTCTTCTTTCATCAATAGGAGGAATTTTGACATCAATGTTGGAGAAGGGTTCTCAATTGTTGGGGAAGCTATTAAAGAGGTGTGGTCAAATTTTGTGTCAATTCAGACCGAGAAGCTCAGCCGCCCACTCATTTTTGCCATTGTGTGCCATGAGAATTATTTGGTCGAGCCCAAGAAGATGATTGAGAGACCACTCAGATTCCCCAATTTAGTGGCTTATGTGTTTGGGGTTTCCATAGAGGACTTCTTCATCATGCTGGCTATTACATGATTGAGCATTCTCATAACAGCAAACAGGATCCTATCACAACTGGGCTTAACGTTTGTGCATTTCTACCATTTTATCTGGATATGATTTGGGCTGTTCAAGCACATCTAGGTCCAACAATTTTTGAATGCATATGGGGCGTACTATTCTTGAAGTTTTAGCATTGGGTGTCATTTTACATGAAATATGGCAATTGGCGTATGAACAGAATCAATACTGCAGCATACTGGGTTTTTGTTCCAATCCACCATGGTACCAGTTACTCAGATTCTTGTCCAATGGAAACATATAGTAAACCTGCGGATGCCACTTGGGAGGGTCTCTCGTTCATACAGCTGTACATTTATGGTTTTTCCGTAGCAGCCACTCCATCCAACACCATCCTTGTGGACAAGGATGTTCTTCTTTCTTTCTTTCTTTTTTTTCTTTTTGGTTTTTTTGTGGGGGGGGGGGGGGTTGGTGGTGGTTGTAGCTGTTATGTGTCAATTGTATAAAAGAGGGCACCTGGTTGGTAATATCTGAGACTTGATTAGTGATTTTAATATATCTGTACCACTTTTTTCTTCCTATCAACTTACCCCACACACCCCCCCCAAAAAGAAATCATTTTGTTTTCTTTATATGCTAGCATCCACATGTTGTATGTATTTACTTGGGTCAAATTGAACTGTTTATTAGTCTTACTCCCCCCGTCTGATATTTAAACATGAGTTGGATCCATTTTCTAGTTCTCCCCTTTATCTTGCTGTGAGACAACTTTAGATGATGTTGATTAAATCATCACTTTGTTATTAACTTTTGTGATGCATGGCCAGAAATCAAGGGGGTCACGTCAAAACAAAGGGAACCATCTATTTGTCAAATATACGAATGGTTTTCGTCGCCAAGGTGCCTGTTGGAGACTTGGCAGGTTTTGATATGCCTTTGGTATGTGAAACTGCTTTTATTTGTTTAAATTTTGTTGCTTGTCATATCTTTTTTCCCCTTTCTTTAGAAACCCCCCCCCCCCCCAAACACCCCACCAAAACAAAACATGACTGCAAATAATGAAATTCATTGTAAAAGAATAATTACCACTATATACTGAATAAGGTATCATCAAACTGGAAATGGCAAGAAAAGCTCAATAAAGAGCATGTACTGATCCTATAAAACTTGAGCGTAGTAGGCTGTTCTATGTCTTTGCAAAGCAATGTAGTGACTCCTCTAGGAAACACATGTTAAGTGCATTGAAGAGAAGCCTTAAAGATACAATTCTACCTCGAAACTTATGTAAGGGAAAGGATTTGCGCTTGTAGATGTGGACTTTCCCCTCAAAACAGCAATCACATCACCATCAAGCCAGATTTGCCACTTGAGGTATGATTTGAAATCAAAACATAAATAAACATGAAGAATAAATCCAAAACTGGAAGGCAAAAGGGATAAATGTTTTCTTCGGCAGCAGCTGTTGCTGGCACAGAAATCAAAGATGAAGATGACAGAGGCGACAAAGATGATGGTATAATGACCTAAGAGTCTGACTGCAAATCCGAAACTGGTAGGCGAAGGGATTAATCTTTTTTTTCGGCAGCAGCTGTTGCTAGCCCAGAAATCAAAGATGATGAAGGTGACAGAGGCGACAAAGATGGTGGTTTAATGATAGCCAATTGTAATATGGATGCTTAGAAATTGGGAATTAGAGTGGAAGAGAAGAGGATTAGAGGATTGAAGAAGTAGTAGTGAGAAATTAGAGAGAAGAAGAGTTAGAGAGAGATAGAGGAATCTGAATAAGACTGCTGGATTTCATTAACACTGCAAAAACTGAATCTGTACGTAGGGGTTCTGCCTTATATATAGGCAGCAGGGGATTTACTTAAAACAGGGCCGCCTAGTGTCGTATGGTCATTAGTTATTAGACATGGCTAAGGCCATGATTGGCTTGGGCCGCTCCTAACAACGGCTAGTACCACTAATCTCTAATGCCGCTCATCTAAATAACTATCTAACTTTCAAAATCATTTGATTACAATATCATATCATATAATGACCTACGCATCTGGTCCACAAGTGCAGCTAGATTTCCATGGCATCAAGCCAAAAGGACAAAACTGATTCAGGATCATAAAAATAGATGGGAGAGAATTTTTTTTGAACACAGCTGCAAAGTTTGGATGTTGATGCACGATGCTGGATAGGAATTGGGCAAACCTACCTTGCTGGAACTGATGCATGATGGTGGTCGCTGACCAGTCATAGAAGAGCGACAGTGGGGGATTGACCAGCTACAGAATTTTGCTGAATGGTGGGTTGATGCTGAAGATGTTCTAAGAAGACAACTAGACGCATCCTACACCCTCGTTGTGATTAAATGAGGGTGAAAATGGAATTTTGCATGTACAGGCATGTATTCAGTAAGGTTTAAAATGGAAAGAGTATATTAGACTATCAGACAAAAAGAAAGTGTAATTTATATATAGGATCAGTTCTATGCCAAAGAGTGTAACTTATACATAGGAACGGAGGGAGTATATCAAATGGACCCTTAGTCTAGGGGCATGAGGAGGCTTTTGAAGGATCAGTCAGTGGATCAGTGTGTCTGGAGAGTCAATGGAAGGGGTAATGGGAAGCGAATAAAAGGGGAAGGATTGTGGGACTCAGCATGACAACATATCTACACCTGTGTTGTGATGTTTTCTATTATTTATTATCCTTCGTTTAAGGACTCTGAATATTGACTAGGATGTTGGGAAGCTTTTTGTAATTCATTTGATTCCTTGTTCCCAGGACTTTGAATTAGAACGAGTAGAGTGAGATTCTTGCTCTATCCTTGAAATGGATTTGTTTTGTCTATAAAATCATTATTTCCATTCCAATTCCTTTGAAGTTTTTAGCTATCATAATTCTCTCATCCATCTTTTCTCTACCACTATTATATGAAGTCTTGCTAATTTTTAGTTATCCTCATTATGCAGCTTTACATCCATGGTGAAAAATTTAACCAACCAATATTTCACTGCAACAATATTTCTGGACTTGTTGAGCCTGTAAGTTTCAGTGGGGGGATTATTAGACCCTGTTTTTTTTTTTTTTTTTGCCGATTATTAGACCCTGTTTTATGTTTGTTATTCTGGGTCTCTGTTATATTCTTGTATTTTTCTGTTAATTTTCTTTTTTGGTATCAAAAGAATTATAATCAGAATTCTTGGTACATTAAATAGGACATAATCTGGGGATAGAGACCCTAATTTTTGTATAATTAGTATATCATTTGTCCTACAATCTGAATTCTGTGAAATCTATATAGGTCGTGCCAGATGACCAACATAGAGTTCTTCATTCCACGCACTCATTCAAGATCTTGTTCAAGGAGGGGGGCTGTGGAACTTTCGTTCCTCTTTTCTTCAATTTGATTGCTTCAGTAAGGCGTTATAACCAACACTCTAATATCAGGATGGAATCTCATCTGGATCCTTTGCAAGCATCACAGACGCCTGTAGATGACATGATGAGACATGCGTAAGCGAATATTTTGCTGTCATCACTGATTTGTGAGCGAATTTGTAAGATGTTTTGTTAATTTTTTCTTTTGCAGGTACGTTGATCCTAATGATCCAACAAAAATATTTCTACAACAACCCAACCCAGATTCCCAGCTTAGGCGCCGAACATATCAGGCGCACTCAGTTGAAGACCGTCTATGAGTCTTTTTTTCCCGATCATTTCCCATGCATGGGTGCTGATGTTGAAACTGTATTACATTAAATAAAATTACATGCTAAAACACTTCATCGTTGTGTAGTTCTCATATATGGAACATATAACAATTTGCACTGAAATGTATAGTATGTTATATCTATATTTCCATCTTGGTGGTGTATCTTCTCGTTCGGGCACCCGTGCTGACTAAGATAATTTCTTTCACATATTTTCCCCTGACAACATCGATTTTCTTTAAAAAGGTTAATTCATACACTCACTAAGCAGTTGGAATCATTAATTCATGAGCAAAAGCATCACAAGAAAATCTTTAGTGATGATATTATTCAAACCTAGAACCGAAGTGTTGAGTAATGTGCATTTAATTCATAGCGTTACATGATCAAGCGCATTGTGTGTATTTTAATCAAATACTACAAGCATACTAAAGGCATGTTTTTATGCGAGACTTTGCAGTATCATACAATGGTCAGTGTTTATAAACAATGTTACTGATTAATCCACTGATTAGACCTTCGAAAGCAAATTTACCAAGGCAATGAAAGAATCTCAGTCTAAAGTGCTAACAAACGCGTCTGGCAAAATGAAAACTTCCAATTCATGTCAAAGTCCACTGCTTTCATATTTCAAGAAAACTTTCAATTCATGTCAAAGTCCACTGTTTTCATATTTCAAGTCTCAAGGATTGAGTTATCCATATCAATACAAAAACTATGAAAATCTGTATCATTTATATGTTATGAACAGTATAGTTCACCGTAAATCATGAGTTTGCACAAGGCAGTTGGTACAATGATTTAATTTAAATTTGAATTGAGTTTATGATTGCCATTCTTTACATTCTGTGCTGACCAATGAAAGGCCAAACAATGCATGATGAATACTGATATTGAAGGCAATATCAGAAACAATCACGATTCACGAAGCATCCAGGACGCAGGTACAACATCGAAAGTCTGAACACTAATTAATGGAGGGTAACATTGGATTCATGCCCAGCCCAGAACCTCCAGAACGACCGGGTTCTGCATGTTCCACCCTACCGAAATGCCGGATGTGACGTAGTAGTCTTGCTAAGAAGGGATTATGGCAAATTGTGGAGCTGTCACATACCACTGCTACATGCTTGCGTGCCCTAGTAATGGCAACATTGATTCTTCTGCTATCACCTAGGAATCCAACAGCACCTAAAGCGTTTGAACGTACCTATGATATTTAGCGAGATGAAAATAAGTTTACTCATGGAAACATTACACCAATTCTTATCATCATCCATCAAGGCCTATTCCAACTTAGCCCATCTAGCTAGTAGATTGGTCTTTTAACTTCAGTTAAAAACAACAAAAAAGATATTCCATCTTGTCCTAAATATAAGACATAGTTGACTTTTTAGAAAGATTAAGAAAGATGATTCAATTACTTTAAAATATTTATGTCATTTTTTTTTCAAACTATTTTGTTAAACTTATAAGCTGATATATAATCTAAGGATACATAACATATAATATGATTAAGTAATTTATTTAGTTTCCTTAATATCTCTAAAAAAAGTCAACTGTCTTATATTTAAGACCAGAGGTAGTAATAAGTTCCCTGGGTTTGCTTTCAAGGCTGTATTCTTATGATTCTACCCAACTTTTATAAAATTAACCATCATCAGTACACAGAATAAGTAAACAAATTGTGCATATTTAATAATAATTCTATAATTGGAAAAAAGTGATGATAATACTATAACGATGATATGACCGTAATATATATTGTATCTTTTTTTAAACACCAAAACAAAAGATTTCTCTCATTGCAACCAAACAAGCCATCAATTGCATGATCTTTATTTTATCATTACACATAAATGCATATTTTCTTTAAATCAAAAGATGACCAAAATATATTCCCTAGTGATGAGAACTCAAGTGGAGTGAACCCTTTCGCAAAGTTGGTGATTAAAGTGGAAAAACTAACTCACTTAAATATTTTATAGAGTATCCCATACAATACAATGACATCTCATATACCCAAGTCTCAAACAATTGGCACCCGTTTTGAGAACCAGCCCTAGTGATCAATTGGCATCCCTTTTGAGAACCAGCCCTAGTGATCCTAATTCACTGCTGCCACCAAAACACACACTGGAGACACAAGGGAGTGGCAAAATGGTAGAAAGTGGGGGACTATTGGTCCTAAAGAAGACACATGGGTAAAGAGACTAGCTAAGAGCAAGAAGGGAGAAGAAATTTGGTCAGAATTTGGTTTGGGTGGAGAGAGCCAACCACTTGAAAGTTGGAAAACTTGTTATGTTCATGAGTATCGAGTTATATATTAATGTGTTTGTAGCATGTGTGCCTGTTTAGTTGAAGATCTAGTGTGTGTTTGGTTATGACTTTAGGAAAGTCAAATTGGAGGTGTCATTTTGGGTGGTACCAATCAATGGCTTTGTGGTTATAGTTGCAAACTTATAAACATTCCTACTCCCATTGTAGAGTTGATTGGCATCACCCATGGTCTTAACCTTTGTTGGAACAAGGGCTTTTGGCATATCGTCCTTACCTTCGACTTATTGGAAGCTATAAACTTGTTAACTAGGGTTTGTGAGGAACTCGTCCATTTAAAGACATTGTTGGTGATGCTAGGCGAACTTTGCAAAGAAATTGGCGGGTGCTGATTAATCATGTATATAGCGATGGCAACTCTACAACTGACTATTTAGCTAAGATCTCTTTTAGTCTTGATAGCAATTTTTGCATCATCGGTCAGGGTCCACCTATTCATCAAGAGGTGGAAGTTGATGAGGGAGGATAGGTTAGTTTTTAATTAAAGGTTCACTATAATTCTCTTTTGAATTATTGGCTTTTAGCCTATATTAAAAAAAGTCAAAAGTCCATTCCAAAAGTACTTTTAACAAACCATTAATTAGATATGTTAGGATAGTTTTTAAAAGTCCATTTAAAAAGGCAAAAACTAACAAGAAAGTGAAAGTCCATTTGAAAAAAGTAACTTTGGGTTGCTTTTATGGAAAGAACTTTGCAAATGTACTTTTATGAAAAGGACTTTGGATAACCAAATATACCCTAAGTTTGAGTAATGTGAAGAGGGGTAGAGCGTAACATCCTGAATTCTATTTCCTAAGATTAATTGTGGGTAATTGAGGTTAGGAGGTAAGTTAAGTGGTGTAACTGGTTTACATGTGCCACAATTTGTATTTTCACTAGTGATGCCATGAGCTAGGGCCCTTTTAGATAAACTTGTTATGAATTTCTATGGTTGAATTTGGTATTCGATACTTTAGGATTTAAGCTTATTTTCTTAGACTTGATTATAATTTAGGATGTTGTGGGCTATTCCCTCCTACTTTTGTGAATATATATTGAATTGAATGGAATAGAATTTGATTAACATCTCAAGTTCATATTTGGCTTGTGGAATGTTGATGATAACTCGAGCCTCGAAGTGCCCTTAGCCCAATTGTGTGGTTTTAAATTTGTTTTGGGATCCCAAATGTATAGGAACTTGTTTTGAGATATATCAAAGTTACTATGTTTTATGAATGGGGTGTTACATAAAGGAAAATCAAAGACAACACTCAATAAAGTTATGGAAAACAAGATTTCTTAATTTTTAAATGATAAATGATGAATAGTGCCTGGAAGATGATGAGATTAGAAAAAATCAAGGGAGAATCACTCTTAGATCCCAAAAAAGGAAGATATTATCAAAAAGGTCCCTGGTTACAATCTCAAAGCATGTATTAACAACCTGTTGAGTGTGTTTTACAACCTCGAGGGACCTTTCTGATAATATCTTCCTTCCTTGGTACCTAGGAGTGATTTTCCCAAAAATCAAAGTACGCCCACTGTCATGGAGGCCGTGGATGCCTAGCAAGGTTTTTGGAAAACAAAAGCAAAGAGGGATGGGAGTTGGTGGGAACAGGGACGCTGTTTTTTATTTTTTAATTTATGGAAAATCCACCTAAGCAATTTTTAACAGTATTTTAATATTTTTTTGCCACATAGGATGACTAAAAAACATCAGGGATTGAGTTACAAGGGAGTCAAAAGTTTAGGGATTGAGTTATAAGTGAGTCAAAGCTTTAAGGGCCAAAAGATTAATTTTCGCCATTGTAATATATGGAAGTTAGTTGGGTTTAACGATTTTGCCCCAATTTTGAAAGTTTATGGTTATTTTTGCTCTAAAATATAGTTTATGGTTATTGTTGCACTTTTGATAAAAGTTGAACGTTATTTCAGTACCTTAACCCTTTAATATTTAATATTACAGCAGTACTTTTAATATAGTATAAAATCTCAACTATTAAAAGTCAATCCAATGGAGGATAAATTAAGTGGAGAGGAAGTGGAGAGAGGGGTTAGTGGAGACACTCTCTTCCTTTGTTAATAGAGCACAATGCAATCCATGTAGTTGACTCCACCTAGTAGGATAAGGCTTCTTGTTATTGATGTTATGAATCTGCAAACCATTTCTTCACTGGACCATGTCGTTCATGGTATTTGCGTTGTACAATGTCTTACAGCAAGAGTATGATATTGGCATTTGCGTCATTTTGTAGTTTGTTGTTGTACTTTTGTATTATTTAGGTGTAATAGGGTGGTTGGGTTGTGTTTTATAAGCTAGTATTGTGTAATATTGGTTTGGTGAAATACTAGTAAAACTCAAGTTCATCTGGTTTGTTCTTAGTTTAGTTACAGAGCTTCTCTAGTTTCTAACTTAGTCTCAATCAATTGGCCCCACCTTGAGAGCCAACATTGTAGAATCTCATAATTATAGGTGTTAGAATATTAGTTGTCAGTGGGTTGTTAGAATGATTATGGGTTGTTAGAGTGGGTCAACAGAATTTTTTCTTTATTAGGTCATTGATTGTAATCCCGTGAATTCCTCCACTAATGTCCCCTTATGATAGTATAAATAGGGACTTCTACTCATCTGAATATATAGAACAGAAATATTCTCTGTTAAACATCTTCATGGTATCAGAGAGTTGAAGATAATTATCAGAGATTTTTTTTTTTTGTCCAGTATCGCTTGTAACTCCCACTTCTGTCGAGTTCAGGCCTCACAGTCGGCACCTCAGCTGATCAGCTCTTCCTTCCAGAATTGCAACAGCAGTGATTCAGAGAAGAAAAGAGGCTTATTGGCACTGTCAAAGCAGAAGCACTGTCACAGAATCATCGTTGCCGCTCCACAGACGAGTTCTGTGCTTCACCGTATGTTGCTCTCATCACCGCGACGTCACCGACGGTCTCGAGTCTGGTAACAGCACCGAAACAGAAACAATCAGGCCCCACTTCAGTTCCGGCGACCTCCTTCTTCCTCCTTGACCACTCTGCTCACAGACCCGAAGAGAGAAGGCTGTGAACAAAGATCGAGAGTTGAGCAGGGGAGAGCGCCGCTGACTGCAATCTCCGGTGCGTCCTTCATAGAACCGCTGACTGCAATCATCCCTCGGCCAAGTAGTCGCCACCGTTGAAGCAGTCGAAACAGAAGAGCCGAGACACAGAGGAGTGCGTATCATCTGGATCTCAACCTTCTGATCTATTATTTAAGTCATCGGGGACCAATCTGTCATTCTCAAAATTCGGAGGACTGAACTGGTATTTCTGAAATTTGAAGAATCAATCTGTCTTTTTCAAAATTCGGAGGACTGAACTGGTATTTCTGAAATTTGAAGAATCAATCTGTCATTTTCAAATTCGGAGGACTGAACTGGTATTTTTGAAATTTGAAGAACCAATCTGTCATTTTCAAATTCGGAGGACTGAATTGGTATTTTTGAAATTTGAAAAACCAATCCGTCATTTCTCCAAAATTTCAGTATGTCATCTGAAGGATCTTCCTCTGTTTTACGGACCAATGATATCTCTACTGTTCTTATTGTTTCTGAAAAACTTACTAGTGATAATTATCGGGAATGGTCTCAATCCATGACTCTGGCTCTAGATGGAAGGGACAAACTCGAATATATCACTGGTGAAGCAAAAAAGCCTCCAGAATCAGAAACCAAGGCATTTAGAATTTGGAAGTCTGAAAATGCCTTGGTATCATCCTGGTTGATTAATGCAA
This sequence comes from Inga oerstediana, assembly GCA_963210345.1. NCBI lineage: Eukaryota > Viridiplantae > Streptophyta > Magnoliopsida > Fabales > Fabaceae > Inga > Inga oerstediana. The sequence continues at coordinate 73,035,991 of OY723406.1, forward strand.
TGTCTTCATCAATAAAAAAGAGTTTCATGTATCTCTCTTCAGCCCGAGAGATCTGGGAGGCTCTTCAAGAGACATATAGTACTGTAGGGAATCGGTCTCGCCTGTTTGATGTTAAGAAAAAATTGTGGCAGTTGAAACAAGATCTCATGTCACTTGATGACTACTACCTTGAAAAGTCCGCTCTTTGGCAAGAGTTTGATGCCCTAAAAAATAAAACTCATCATTGCCGAGCTGATGCTTCAGAAGATCGTAAAGAGAAAGAAGAAGAAAGAGTATACGAACTACTGGCTGGTCTAAATGTGATCTATGATGATGTTCGGGCTCGGATCCTTAGTCACGACCCCTTGCCTTCGGTACGTGAAGTCTACTCCATTCTACGCAATGAAGAAGATAGACGCAGATCAATGCTTCAGAATAATGCCGCTGCTACTCCTGCAACTCCTGAGGCCTCAGCTCTTGTTATTCAATCCACGGAATCGAAAGGTGTCAAAGGTAGACCATTTTGTGATCATTGTAAGAAACAAGGGCATACTAGAGATACTTGTTGGAACCTTCATGGTAAACCTGCTGATTGGAAGCCAAGAAAGGGGAAAGGACGAAGTCATATGGCTGAAGCTTCAAAAAGTGGTGAGATCTCCCAAAATGATCAATTGAGCAAAATCATGGAAATGCTTGCAGCACTTCAAACTACAAAACAACCTATTGCCACAGTAGTGAAGAGAGGTAATTTCTTGCAAGCCTTGACTGTAATAAAAGGTCTGTGTACAGGTAATTTCTGGATTGTCGACTCAGGTGCCTCAGATCACATGACCGATAATAAGACTATCTTCTCGTCTTATACTCCTATTTCCAAAGGAATGACTGTACGAATTGCTGATGACTCCGAATCTGTTGTCACTGGAATTGGATCTGTTAAAATCTCTGCTACACTTACTCTGCACTCCGTATTACATGTTCCAAAGATAAAGTGCAACTTACTATCAGTAAGTCAATTAGCAAATGATGAACGATGTCATTCTAACTTCTTTGCTACTTATTGTCTCTTTCAGGATCTGCTAACGGGGACGACGATTGGGAGTGCTAAAGAACATGATGGTCTCTATTACCTTGATACAAGTAATAGTCGTGAAATTAAAGGTTGCAATAAAGTGTCTCTCTCTAGTATTGGTGACTTGGAGTTATGGCACAAGCGTTTGGGCCATCCAAATTTCAAATACATGTCTCAAATATTTCCATCTCTCGTTTCTAATAAAAATGCATATGATTTTCACTGTGACTCATGTGAAAAAGCTAAGCATCATCGTACATCATTTCAAAAACATCCGTACCAAGCATCTAAACCCTTTTCCTTGATTCATAGTGATTTATGGGGACCATCACGCATACCAAACAGATCCAAATCCAAATGGTTCATCACATTTATCGATGACCATACACGTGTTTGTTGGGTTTACCTATTGAAAGATAAAACCGAGGTGTCTCAAACCTTCATTAACTTTCACAATATGATCCGCACCCAGTTCCAAACCCAAATCCAGATTTTACACACTGATAATGGGACTGAATATTTCAATCAGGCCATGTTCACCTTTCTAACTGAAAATGGGATCATCCACAAAAGTACTTGTCCCAATACACCTCAGCAAAATGGTCTTGCCGAACGAAAGAATCGTCATATCCTCGAGACTGCCAGAGCTATTATGTTCAATAGCAATGTTCCTAAATATCATTGGGATGATGCTATCCTCACTGCCACCTTCCTCATTAACCGAATGCCCAGTCGACCACTATCTTACAAAACACCACTTCAACTCCTGCATAAATATTATAACCTTCCGTATCTTGAAAACACTCTGCCACTCAAGGTGTTTGGATGCACGTCCTATGTTTACCTCCATCACACCAACAAACTTGACTCCAAAGCCCTTCGCTGTATCTTCCTTGGCTACTCCAATTCCCAAAAGGGCTACAGGTGTTATGACCCTGTCTCCAAACGGATCTTAGTTACCTGTGATGTCACGTTTCATGAAAACACTCCCTATTATTCCCTGTCTGCAATTCAGGGGGAGAGAGATGGTGAATTCCAGCCACAAGAGACACTAGAAGATGATCGGACTTTTACAGTTTATACACCTACCCAAATAGAACCTAATCATATCTTTAATGATCCAATCCTTGAGAGAGACACGAACAAATGGGGAAATACCTACAAACGACGTCAAAAAGAAGGTAATGAGCCACAAGCTATTAGCACTCACCAAGAGTCAGAGCCGGAGGCAGGTCAAGAGGAAACAATGGTAACAGAGAATTCTGACATTGATCTTCCCATTGCAATACGAAAGAAGCCCAGATCATGCACTCAACATCCCATTGAGAGGTTTGTTTCTTATAAGGCCCTTTCATCTAAATACAGGGCATTTATCTCTCATCTTGATAGTATCAGGGTCCCAGACACAATTGATGAGGCCATGACTATACCTGAATGGAAGCAAGCTGTATTAGAAGAGATGGAAGCTCTTAAGCGTAATAAGACATGGGATGTAGTGGATCTACCACAAGGAAAGAAGCCTGTTGGGTGTAAATGGGTATTTACTCCTAAGTTTAAAGCAGATGGAACTCTTGAGAAATACAAGGCTAGGTTGGTTGCAAAAGGCTTCACACAAGTATATGGGGAAGATTACACCGAAACATTTGCACCAGTAGCCAAGTTGAATACAATTAGAATCCTCCTATCCATTGCAGTTAATCTAGATTGGAGTCTGCACCAACTTGATGTAAAGAATGCCTTCCTCAACGGAGAACTCAAGGAAGAAGTATATATGAAATTACCTCCCGGATTCCAAGGGAAGAAAGCTAATCAAGTCTGCAAGCTCAAGAGGTCATTGTATGGATTGAAGCAATCTCCGCGTGCTTGGTTTGATAGATTCACTCGAGTCCTTAAGAGACATGGATACACTCAAGGGCAGAGCGATCATACCTTGTTCTTTAAACATCACAAGGACAAGATGGCTGTTCTAGCAGTATATGTTGATGATATAATTCTTACTGGAGATGATGAGGTAGAGATCAATCAAATCAAGGGAGCCCTTACACGGGAATTCCATATCAAAAATCTTGGAGAAATGAAGTACTTTCTTGGGATGGAAGTTGCTCGATCAAAAAGAGGCATCTATATTTCCCAAAGAAAGTATATACTTGATCTCCTAAAGGAAACAGGGATGACAGGCTGCAGACCTAGTAACACACCTATTCGGGTTGATAAAATAAACGAAGAAGCAGGCCTTGGTAAAGCTGTGGACATAGGAAACTATCAGCGAATGGTAGGAAAACTAATATATTTGTCCCATACCAGACCTGACATCGCATTTGCTGTTAGTATGGTCAGTCAGCACTCCCATAATCCTACACAGAAGCATCTGAATGAAGTGTACCGGATTCTTCGTTATTTGAAGGGATCTCCAGGACGTGGCTTGTTGTTCAAAAAGACTGATAAACGAAATGTAGAATTGTTTACAGATGCTGATTGGGCAGGTGATCAAGATGACAGGAAATCTACTTCTGGATACTGTACGTATATATGGGGTAACTTGGTCACATGGAGAAGTAAAAAGCAGAGCGTAGTTGCAAGAAGCAGTGCTGAGGCTGAATACCGAGCTGTAGCACTTGGGATTTGTGAAGGCATATGGATAAAACGTGTTCTTGAAGATGTACAGAAATGCATAAATCTGCCAATCAAAGTCTATTGTGATAACATGGCTGCAATCGATATTGCCCATAATCCAGTTCAACATGACAGAACCAAACATGTTGAGATAGACAGACATTTCATAAGAGAAAAGGTTGATGAAGGCATTATTGACCTACGATATATACCATCTAAGGAACAGAATGCAGATGTTCTTACTAAAGGACTACCCAGTGATAAGTTTGAATATCTTACTGGCAAGTTGAACATGATAGATATCTATAGTCCAACTTGAGGGGGAGTGTAGAATCTCATAATTATAGGTGTTAGAATATTAGTTGTCAGTGGGTTGTTAGAATGATTATGGGTTGTTAGAGTGGGTCAACAGAATTTTTTCTTTATTAGGTCATTGATTGTAATCCCGTGAATTCCTCCACTAATGTCCCCTCATGATAGTATAAATAGGGACTTCTACTCATCTGAATATATAGAACAGAAATATTCACTGGACCATGTCGTTCATGGTATTTGCGTTGTACAATGTCTTACAGCAAGAGTATGATATTGGCATTTGCGTCATTTTGTAGTTTGTTGTTGTACTTTTGTATTATTTAGGTGTAATAGGGTGGTTGGGTTGTGTTTTATAAGCTAGTATTGTGTAATATTGGTTTGGTGAAATACTAGTAAAACTCAAGTTCATCTGGTTTGTTCTTAGTTTAGTTACAGAGCTTCTCTAGTTTCTAACTTAGTCTCAATCAATTGGCCCCACCTTGAGAGCCAACATCTTAGTTATTACACAGTCACACTTTTGCTTCCTTACTAATTAAGACCCTCTACAGGAGTATTTTCAGAAATGACCATTAATTGGCCTCTTTTAGAAAGCCCATGTTCCCAGGACTACACCTTATTAGTCATAACTGTCTTAGAACCCTTTCCAAAATCAACTACCAACTACCAATGGAAAGGTATTTGAAGTGGGAAAACCTCCCTTAAAAGCAAAATATTAAGGTAGGAGAACCAACTAACTTGATTTAGGCATCCTATACTACCTTAGTCTTCATTAACCAACTGATGGGCCTGATGTTGGGAGCCTAAAGGGTTGAAGATGAACAAGAGAAAGAGGAGAAGAGAGGCGCCCCCCCCCCCCCCGCAACAAATCATTAGGAGCTGGCAAGAATGTAAAATAGGGAAATACTCCTTCCGTCCCTATATATAAGGTCCTTTCAACCGAATCACCTGATTCTAGAAAATAGTTAAAATTAGTTAAAAGTAATAAATATGTAATAAATATAATTTTTGCCAAAGATACCCCTATTTATGAATGAGTAAGAGAGAGAGAGAGTAACGAATGAGAAAAGGAAGAAAGAGAATGTATGGTTGTTGAGAATATTAATTAATTATTATTAGGGATATTGTTTAGTATTTATTAGGATTAGATATGAATATTATATTTTAGGAATAAATCTTTAAGATATTATGATTTGATTTGATTTAATTAGATTAGATTATGATAGATTTTAGGGTCAGGGTTAGTCTATTAGTTTTCCTATACAAAGGCTTCTTTGTATCCTCTTTTACTTTTAGGGATCAATAATATTAGTATTTTCTTTGTGCTTCAATATGATTCTTCAATCTCAACATGGTATCAGAGCTTTAGGGTTCTTTCTTTTACCCATGGTGGTCTCATTCTTGTATCTCATGGTTTCAGATTTGGGTATGTGAGTTTCGTCTTCTACTGACTGCATTCTTTTGATTTTGGTCCCTGGTGAAACCTTTGGTGTTCATTCCTGGTGAGACGTTTGGAGTATTGTTTAGTCCTTAGTAAGACCATTTGTGTTTGTCCCTGGTGAGACATTCGTTATTGGTTTGGTCCCTTGTGAGACCGTTTGTTGTGGCTTCTACTCTGGCTTGGTCCCTTGTGAGACCGTTTCTTATGGCTTCTACTTTGGTTTGGTACTATTTGTTGCTCAAGCTCTTGGTGAAGCTGGTGGTTTATTACCTCATCCTTTGTTGTTCGAGTTCTAGGCTATGGATCATTATTTTCTTGAAGATCAGTTGCTGCACGTGCAAGTTGCTTCTAGCTTGAGGGGGGATATTAAGTTTAGAAATATTAATTAATTATTATTAGAGATATCGTTTAATATTTTTTAGGATTAGATATGAATATTATATTTTAGGAATATATCTTTAAGATATTATGATTTGATTTGATGATTTGATTATGATAGATTTTAGGGTTAGGGTCAGTTTATTAGTTTGCCTATATAAAGGCCTTTTTGTATCCTCTTTTACTTTTAAGGATCAATAATATTGGTATTTTCTCTGTACTTCAATATGATCCTTCAATCTAAACAATGGTAAATAAATGATGTGAGAGAGAGAGTAAAACAGGTAAAAGTGCATTTATTATTGAGATAAAGTCAAATGAGATCTTATAAAAGGGGACAAGTCTGTTAAAAAAAAAGGATCTTATATATAAGGACAGAGGGAGTAATATGTAGCCACCTCAAAGGGTTTGTGAGGTGTAAGCAAGGGGCTATTGCCTACTGGTTAGGTATATATTGTGAAGCGAGGGTCAGCGAAGGTAAACTAATTTAAATTGGTTATTGATAATGCAGTTGCTTTGTGAATATGTTCTTGTTTATAATAACTTTATTTGATCTGCTCTATTTAGATAAATTGTTATTTTATATGAGTAATAGATTTATTAGTCTCTTGTACAAAATAAGTGTCACTGTCTCATCTTTCATTGTGAGAGGTAAATATAGTGTACTTTTTACTTTTTAGAAGAGATATTATAACTAAAAAAAAAAAAAAGATTATAATTTAAGCATCTCTATATTAACAGAAGTAGTTTACTCCACACTAACTTATGAAACAGAAAATCGACGAGAAGAGGGCTTTAGGATCATCATACCATGGATATAATAACTGCATCAGCTTCCCGTCCTTGAAAGCTATCAATTGTTGCAACCTCAGTACCAACAGCCTCTGGCAGCTCATTCAGCATGTCCCTCAAAAGTTGTACTTGAGCAACATAAGGAGATTGCACCATAATAGTTGTTGGGTTGACACCTGCATTTCAGATTCAAACAATAAGAAATACTTCTTCAGAAAGCATATGCCACGGGTAAATTCAAAATTTTGAAATTAAGAATTCTATTCCTTCATAATATTTGGTGCACCAAGTTTAAATTACAGACCTTAACAGTAGAAGGTATACTAGTTCATGACCATATACTTAACAGGAAGTGTTATAAAATGAATCTAGATTGCAATTAAGAGAAAAAGATAAGGTTAAAAGTTACAGCAAAGGGTGGTGGCAACAAAGATGTGATCTAACAAGGATAATTATGAGGCATATCTTGTAGATGTATCCAGTATATTCATTTCATTCAATTGTTACTATAAAAAGCATCCTTTCTTTGCAGGAGTTTATAACTTGATGATAAGCTTCTCAGTTTTCTTTGTACATGTCATTCTTACTAGCCTATGATTATTGATTGTATAGTGATAGATCAATAATATGAGATGCCCAAGTTTCCCATTAGTAATATGAGATGTTCAACAGGGTATTTAAGTAAGTTAGTTCTCCCATTGCAATAGTTAGCTTTGGGGAGAAGTTCCTCATTCATTTAAGTGCCCATAAATTGATATCAAAGCTAGAGATTGACAATCTTGAAAAGGGGCTAACTATACAGGGTTCTAATTAGCAAAGTGTTCTACTTGGTGAGAGTCAAATGAAGTGTCATAGAGTGCAGATGCTAGGACATCAACTCTCAAAGGAGAGCAAATTGATATAAGCTTTAGTATGCAATGTTTAAGTCTCATATTGAATAGTAGGGAATGCTCAAAAAGCATTGAAGTGGTTTGATTCTTCCACCTTAATAGTTAGGTTTTTAAGAGGCTGCTTACTATGAGGGGAGAGGAGGGAAAGTGAGTTGAGGGAAAATTTTTAGAGTCAGATTATAAAAAAAATAGAGAAGTGGGGTTTAATGTTTTTAATTAATTTTTATTGCTGTTTAAACCTACATCATCTCTTTATTAAAATTTTCAACTCATAAAAATTTTCCTTCCCCTCCCCTCCCCTCCAAATCCCTCGTAGCACACAAGCGCTAAGAGAAGGTTCCTCATCCTACTTGAGCATCTATCATATAGCATTAGTTAATTGGTCTTGTAATATTCCTTGCTACATGTCAATAATTTATAGCTAGATGATAAAGCTAGCTATATAACATGTACATACACATAACAGCTAAGTGTGCTCAATATTTAGAATTCATAATCCTCTAAAAATCATTGTTGGTATGAGAGCCTAATAGGCATATCCTCATGTCAACTAGTTTAGTTGATGTTTTCAGCCATGGAGGTTTATTAATGGGATCATTTGGAAGCTTTTGCCAAGTTGGACAGGACCAACATCTTGGTCAAAGTAGTCTATAATTCTATTGATCATCAAAGGAAATAGGCTTGATGGGTTTATTAATGGAACCAAAATTGATCCTCCGAAAGTCATAGGAGCTGAAGTCAAGAGCATTTCAACTTATAAGGACTGGATCACAATAGATCAACTCCAACAATGCTGGTTATCAAAACCAATGACATTGGAGACCACATCTTAGCTAGTTCAGTCCACCACTTCTCAAGAGCTTTAGAATGCTTCCAAAGACTTGTTTGCCGCACACACCGACCATACACCAAGATAGAGACCGAAGGATAGAAATTAGAAGGATAAATCTTTATTAAATTATGAAATCAGAATCTAATATCATAATTAATAAAGAAAAGGATAAATCTTTAGTAGAAGATGAGCCAGAATCTTAACCCATCGACAAGGAGAATCTCTCATAATCAGAGAAGTAATTCTCTAATAATTTCTTATACATTTTAGACTGCTTTTACATATAACGAGACTCAATATTCATAGATAGAAAAGAATAACCATGACTCCCTAAAATTTAAGATCACTAACCATGACTCAGAAAAATAACATACTTGAATACGTTTAATTCAATAAATAAAATACCTTGACTCAGTATATAATCCTAACTAACTCCACTTAATTTAATCCTGCCACTACTAAAACAACTAAAATAAATATTAATAAAATAAAATCAGAATAATTGAATCCCCTAAATTAACTGCACGAGATTTCCAAACTTGGTACTCTATCACACCATCTTGTGTAGAAGTGAGTTGCAGAAAACTTGAAAAGTAGCAATGAAGATAGTGGATTATCATGCAAAGATAAATGTGTTGCAAATAATCTAACTTCTAGAAGCCCTGAATCCTTAAACAACTTGATTATTCAAGTTCTTGCTGGAATGAATACAGAGTATACGTGCATCATTGATTTTTTTTTTTTCTTTTTTCTTTTTGACAAAGGTAACCTATTTGGCAACTAATGAATTGCCTTCATAGAATGTGTGTAGTTTGGAAACAATTCAGCTTTAGGACATCTTTAATGAGATTAAGTAAGGGGATGAGCCTTGGAGCAATGGCAAATGCTGCTGCTATGTGATGAAGAGGTCACTGGTTCAAATCTTGCAAACAGCCTCTCTATTTGAGGGAGTAAGACTGCATAGATCCAGCCCTCCCTAAATCCCACCAGGTGGGAGCTTAGTGTACTGGGCCACCCTTTTCTTAATAAGATTAACCAGTTTTAACTAAATTCCTTAATATATAATTATATATATATATGAAATGGCTGATAGACCCTTCTAAAAAGGACTGAATTAAGTAGTTTTCAATTTCCAAAAGATGACTCTTTGTTCTCTTCTTTCTCCAGTACCAGTGTTTTTACTTCAAACTCATTCTCCAGGTTGCTTAATGCAAAGTTATGAACCACAAGCCATGAGTTAGGTAATCTTCTTCCTATTCTTCCCTTCATTACATTTCTGCTATTAAATTTAATATATTTTTTTATCTTAATTTAATATATTTTTTGATCTTATCTGGTTAAATATTGATCTCCGTCTTGATTTTCAACAGATACAACAAGACCCAGAAGATCTATGTCAACCTTGAAGCACCCAGGAACAAGTTTGAGCACCCTTTTATCGTTGACAAAGTTGCATTGTAGGCATCATTTATTGTTTGCACCTTAAAGTATTCATGTCTGAGGGAAAAAAACTGAAGTATTACCATTAAAATAAAACACTAAATTAGCACTTCATATTAATAATAAAATTACCAGCATAAATTAAGGAAAGGACATGCCGCACAACAATATCAGTTTCTCCTTCATTATAAAATGAACCTGTTCCAGCTGGGTCTAGATTCTCTTCACAACCAATTGACAGACTTCCATATGGCCTTCTTGTATCGAGCAACAACAGAGGACATTGTGTTATCCATGTAGGCTGTAGAAATGGGTTGGTAAAGCTTTCCATAAAAATAACCATTAACAGCAGAGAACGTAAAAAGATAAATACAGTCAAAGATCAATCTGCATGGTGCATGCATTTTAACTAAAAAGCGAAGTTAGTGGTCAAACATGACTTGAAGGTTGATCAGGGTGAGTTTTAGCATGAAGGGTGGAAAAACATTAGCTTAAAAATCTGTTAGTAAGACTCATTAGAAACTATCCATTCAGTTGGCACTCTGTACCTATGCCCCAGTGATACCATTACAAAATAGAAATATGGCTCACATTATTCATCTTTACAGACTCCAATCCCCTCCCCCCTCCCCTTACAAGCAAAAAAAAAAAAAAAAAAGTAACCACTTGCATGCTTACTCCATTCCCATTTGAAGCATGACGATCTTGGATGTAAGAGTTCAACGAATTCAAACAGAATATTGTCGAGCAAATTAAAAAAATTTCTCAAAAGATGAGATTCAAGCAATTGAGTATTATCTCAAGAAATAAAGGACCAACATACAGAAAATTAGAAGAAGGAAATTAAGTTATGATAATAGAGATGTTGTTTATGGGAGTAATACCTTGACAAAAGAAGAGTCTACAAGAAGATGAGAAAAGACATTCTCAGAGGACTTCAATAATCCACCATACATCTCCTTTGATGCCCAGCTAGCAATTGCATCATTCATACGGTATTGTATTGTTAACCTTGTGGCGAGAACTCCTTCATGCAAAGTTGTAGCCCTCTCTAGTAATGATATTCCAAGACCGCCTTCCAAAGCCTTTCTAGATAATATGACAGGAGCAAGTTGGCATTGATCACCAGCAACAATGCAGCGCTTTCCTTGCAATATAGGAATCCAACAAGAAGGTTCAATTGCCTGTCCAGCTTCATCTATAACAACCAAGTCAAAAGCATCTAGCCTTCGAATCAACGGATCAGCTGCTCCAGTATTTGTGGCAAGCACAACCTGAGCACTAGATAGCACCTCATCCATAGTCTCCTTTTCCTTTCTCTTCACTGACCTTCCCAACTGTTTCAAAAGTTGGCGTATGCCAGCTCCTAATGAATCATCTTTTAAGCAATGTCTAAGATCTCTCCTTAGATCTGACTTCTTCCTTTCATACTCAGCTCGAAAACTTGCTAGCTTAGCATTCACAATTTCCCCTAAAGACTTTGAACCCACAGTTTTTGATATGCGAGCAGGATTGCCAACCCGCACAATGTTTAATCCAATATTTGAAAGCTTTTCCACCATGTTATCAACAGCTGCATTAGTAGGTGCTGTTACAAGAACCCTTTCACCTCGCTGAACGGCATATGCTATAAGTTGCCTGAGCAAACCTGTCTTCCCTGTACCAGGAGGCCCTTGGATAACCAATACAGGCCTTTTTTTATTCAAACCTAGTGCTATAGCTTTTTGCTGGGAATTATCAAAGCTTTCACTTCGTAATAGTCCATTTATGTTTTCTTCATCCCAGTCAGCAATAAGATTTTTCTCAAACCAAGCAAAATCTTCCCCATCTCCAAACAGAGTTGCCACAACAGCAATAGAAGGATTCTTCTTTCGTAAACCATTCTTCTGAAGCAGCATTAGGGCTTCACAGTTGCGCTAAAAAAGATTATAAGCAGCATTAGGGCTTCACACTTGCGCTAAAAAAGATCATAAAATCTTCTAAAAAATTCTTTAATGTATATATAAAAATACTCAACTCAAAAATGATAATATTAAGAAAATCAAGAAAAGAGAGATATAATGTTATATAATTATGAAATTATGTTAATCTCTTTAATGCATCACTGGTTGACAAAATTGAAATTATCTTTAATGATAACAGTTGGCAGGAAGTGGTTGCCAAAAGTTATTTCATTGTGCAGCCAGGAGTTGATTCACATATACTGTTGAAAAAGCAACTTTGAAGCAACTGCTTTGCATCAATAAAAAGAGAATAAATAACATACACCCATACTGATAATTAGTGAAACTACATTCAACCTCCCTTGGTGTCAAGGTTATGTTCAGATGATGGCATGGGATGGAATGACAAGGAGTTGAATGGTCATTCTGGATGGACCTTGTTTGGTAGTCGTAGTAGGATGGAAAGAAATGGAAGTCGCATGGTGGGTTCTATGAATCAGATTAGAGAGAATAAGAATTTAGAAGAAATAAGAAGGAAAGAAAAGAAGTCGAGCCAGAATCTACAACTCAAAACTTCTAGTGGAGGAGAAAACATAAAATATTCATTTCATCGTGCCTTCTGTAAATCCAGAGTACAATTATATAGCCTTCTAACTCAGCTGTCATTATCCCCATAACTGCACCCACTAAAGCACGTTCTAGAAAACAGGCCACTACTGACTCTAATAAATAATAAAATACTACCACAGCTAAAGCACTATGCAGAGCACTAAGCCTTTAGGGACCCACATAAATAATAAAATACTACTACAACTAAAGCACTAAGCCTTTGGGGACCCATGGTTTTTCCTAGAATAGACTAAGAGGGGATCTGGATTCCTATCATCGCAACATTCAAAATCCAAATGTTTTGTTCACAAGAATGGGCGAGAATTACTATGAGGTTTTAAGGAAGGAACTTGATTACCAAGAAGTCCCAATGACAAGTGGGGTGTTGTCATTTCTTACACTCCAACTTGTCATTGTATGCTCTTCACTTGTCAACAGAGTAATTTCCCCCCCCCCCCCCAAAAATAAAAAATCAAAACGTTTTTGTTCCTCCAGATTGAGGGGCAGGTAAAGGAATGCGATAGGGTGATGAAAGAATTATAGTTATATCCCCTTTGGCTAAAACCTTACTAGAATCACATTCAAATTACAAGAGTAAAATAGGAAAAGTAATTTATTCCCACATTATGGAGCCAAGTATAATTCTTTGATGCCTAGGCTACATTATTTTTCCACTTACAATTCAGTTTGTAATGGTGAGTTCCCTATGCTTGGTCAGGTCTCCATTACAAATCAGTCTTGCGATGTGTTACTCAAATATTCTCTGAAGTGTATGTATTTCATTCATGTATAAGGTATTTATATACAAAGGAGGAGCCTCTGAATTAATGGCTCATTATGATGATTGATTCTATAATCCCTAATTTAGTGGGATACTCACTATCCCTGATTATGTGGGATATTATTTCCTAATCATACAATATTTCCTAACACTCCCCCTCAAGTTGGAGCATAGATGTTAATCATGCCCAACTTGTTACAAAGATAGTCAACTCGAATGCCATCCAAGGCTTTAGTCAAAAGATCACCTAACTGATCACTAGATGGTACATGTCCTGTAGAGATAAAATTCTCCTTGATCTTATCACGTACAAAGTGACAATCAATCTCAATATGTTTCGTACGTTCATGGAACACGGAGTTGGAGGCTATGTGTAAGGCGGCTTTATTATCACACCACAATTTCGCAGGCAATGACGTGGCAAGACCAACCTCCTTCATTAATTGGTGGATCCACACAATCTCCTGTACGGACTGAGACATGGCTCGATACTCAGCCTCTGCACTAGACTTTGCCACCACATCCTGCTTCTTGCTCCTCCAAGATATCAAGTTTCCTCCTACAAGAACGCAATAGCATGTAGTGGACCTCCTAGTCGTTTTTGACCCTGCATGATCTGCATCACAGAAACACTCAATCTTTGTGTGACCATGATTCGTATAGAGTATACCACGACCAGATGATCCCTTCAAATAATGTAGGACATGCTCCAAAGCCTCCCACTGAGCAACGGTCGGTGATACCATGAATTGGCTAAGTCTACTGACAGGAAAGGTTACATCAGGGCGAGTTACCATGAGATAGTTCAATTTTCCAATCAACCTTCGGTATCGCTCAGGATAGGCAAACGGTTTAATCTTCTCAGGATCAATTCGTTTTTTCACATCCTCGGGTAGCTCATCAAACGGCACACTATCGTCAATATCCAAAAATGGATTATGAATCATGGGACAGCTACTAGGTGTTGCTCCAAGTTTTCCGGTTTCTTTCAGTAGGTCAAGGACATATTTCCGCTGGGTTAGGAGAATACCCTTCTTGCTTCTCTTAACTTCAATCCCAAGAAAGTACTTTAACGGACCCAAATCCTTCGTTTGAAAGTGAGAATCCAGAAAGTCCTTGAGTGATGAGATTCCTGATGTATCACTGCCTGTAATAACAATGTCATCGACATAGACTACTAAGAGAATCAGGCCAGCAACCGTTCGTTGATAAAACACAGAATGATCACATTTACTCTGATTTAGACCAAACTTCTTAACCACAGAACTAAATCTGTCAAACCAAGCACGAGGGCTCTGTTTCAAACCATATAAAGACTTTTGGAGGTGACATACCTTGCCATGCTCCCCCTGAGCAACAAAGCCAAGCGGTTGCTCCATGTAGACTTCCTCAAGAAGATCACCATTTAAAAAAGCATTCTTAACATCCAACTAATGAAGATCCCAACCATGGGTAGCTGCCATAGAAATGAAGAGACGAACAGAGGACAACTTGGCCACAGGAGAGAAAGTTTCAGAATAGTCAACACCATACGTCTAAGCATAACCCTTAGCCACCAATCGAGCTTTCAATCGTTCCAAGGTGCCATCAGCTTTGGTCTTAACAGCAAACACCCACTTACATCCAATAGCCTTCTTTCCAGGAGGTAAATCAACGAGGGTCCAGGTACCAGCCTTATCAAGGGCCATCATTTCCTCATTCATCGCAGCATGCCAACCAGGATGGGCCAAGGCTTGGGAGAGATGGGTGGGAAGGGGAATAGAGTCTACGAAGGCTATGAAGGAACAGGATGTGGGTGACAGGTGATGATAGGAAACAAACGAGGAAATAGGGTACGTACAAGTGCGTTTACCTTTGCGGAGGGCAATAGGCAGGTCAGCAAAAGGGACAGTAGGATCAAGATTAGCAGGCACAGGTTCAGACACTGGTTCAGGCATTGGTTCAGGGGCAAGTGAAGGCGAGGTTAAGTGCAGATCCGGCGCCGATGCGGACATGGGTAGGTCAAGAAGACGAGCAGCACCATTACTTTCCTTAGGACGTCTGTGATACACCTGGTGGATAGGGGGCGGAGCAGGGGCCGGCACAGATGCTTGCACTGGTGGGGAACGAACCTCATACACTAAGATAGGATCAGGATCTGGATTAGGGGCAGAAGCTGACGGCAGAGCAGGGACAGAGAAGAACGAAGTGGATTCATGTAAAGTGACATCTGTAGACACAAGATAACGCCGAAGGTCGGGAGAGTAGCACCGATAGCCCTTCTGAACCCTAGAATAACCAAGGAAGACACACTTGAGAGATTTTGGATCAAGTTTAGTGAGACCGGGACGAATGTCCCGAACAAAACAGACACACCCAAAAATTTTTGGATCAATGGGAAACAATGGTTTGGAAGGAAACAAAGTGGTGTATGGAACATCGCCACTGAGAACAAGAGATGGCATACGATTAATAAGAAAGCAGGCGGTGGATACAGTATCAGCCCAAAAGGATTTAGGAACATGCATTTGAAACATTAGAGCGCGGGCAACTTCTAATAAATGCCGATTTTTCCTTTCGGCAACACCATTCTGAGCAGGTGTATCGGCACACGAGGATTGATGAAGCATGCCATGGGTCAGCATATAGTCGTGAAATTGGGTAGAAAAATACTCTTTAGCATTATCACTGCGTAAGGTTTTCACAGAGACACCAAATTGAGTTTTGATCTCAACACAAAAATTGCAAAAGTGAGAAAACAACTCGGAACGACTTTTCATTAAATAAAGCCAGGTGGTTCGAGAAAAATCATCAACGAACGTAACAAAGTACTTAAAACCAGACGTGGACACAACATGACAAGGACCCCAAACATCAGAATGAATCAAATCAAAAGGGGACGCAGCCCATTTATTAACGCGAGGTGCCAGGTGAACACGATGGTGTTTGGCAAACTGACAAGACTCACTCTAAGGACGACACATGATGAAATTGAGGATACAACCTCTTCAAGGATGACAGTGACACATGACCTAAACGACAATGAACATCAAAAGGAGAGGAACCACCAGAGCAAGCAACGGAACGCGGCACCTGATCGTCAAGAAAGTAATGGCCGCCCGATTCATAACCTCTACCAATAATCCGCTTCGTCGTAAGATCCTGAATCACACAATGGTTAGGAAACAGTGAGATAAAATAGTTCAATTGACGAGTAAGCTTGCTGGGAGACAGAAGGTTAAAAGCAAGGTCAGGAACATTATGGACTGACGATAGAAGAACAGAGGATATAGGTGTAACCGTGCCAGAGCCAATGACACGAGAAGCAGAACCATTGACAATAGTAATAGAGGAGGGGTTGGCATAAGGTGCATACGTAGAGAACAAACGATGGTTACCTGTCATGTGGTCAGTGGCACCAAAATCGATGATCCACCTCAAGGAAGAAGTAGCAAGGTATGAGTCACCATTACCTGTAGCAAGCACACTCGGAGTGGATGGAACAGTGGCAGGTTGATCTGTGGATTGGGCCATATGAGCAGCTCCAGTACGTTGCAGCTTGTTTTGCAACTTACGACAGTAGCGTTTGGTATGACCCGGTTCCTTACAATAGTAGCAGACAATAGGACTAGGAGTCGGATTGTTGCCTGAACGTGGAGGACCTTGGTTCCGTGAATCAACAGAGGTCAAGGACGGTGTACTAGGTCCAGAGTTCAAGACGTTCTGGTGGCGGTTATCAGTGGGACCACGGCCGGCCAACGCACTAGCAGTAGGAGTAGAGATCGGGTGTAAGAGACTATCTGCACGTAGCACACGAGAGTACACATCCTGAAGCGAAGGAAGTTCAGAACTAGACAGAACCTGGAAATGAACTGTCTCATAGGCCGGGTCAAGGGCAGTAAGAAAGCTGATAATCGCCAATTTCTCTATATTATCAACCTGTACCTGAAGGTCAGCGGTAGGTGGCATCAACATCTTCAATTCCTCATACATTTTCTTAAACTCCACATAAAAGCTCTTTAAAGAGCGGCCCTGCTGTTCAGCACGATAAAATCCCTTGCAGACATCATGAATGCGAGTAATATTGCCTTTTCCAGAATACAGAAACTCCAAGCAACCCATAAGTTCCTTAACAGTATTATAGTGACTAACCGAGGGAAGGATTTCGCTGCCAATGGAATTTTGGATTTGCAAGAATAAACGGGCATCAGCGCGGGCCCAAGCCATCTTAGGGTCATCCGTGGGAGGCGTCGCAGTCAAATGGCCCTCCTTCTCAATACTAAGTAAGTACATGCGAACAGTTTTACTCCAATCCATATAATTTGTCCAGGTCAATTTGTGCTCAGTAATTTTGTTAGTCACAGGAATAATTTCAGTAGTGACACTAATCTTGGAATCAGCCATCAATGCAAAACCAAAAAAAATACACACAACAAAGGGTCAACTGAGGAAAGAAACCTTACAAGCACACTGCCACATACAAGAACAGCCCCAATACGAACAGAGCAAAGCCACTAGTAGCAAAGGTAACAGTATCAAAGAACGAAATCACCAACAAGACAACAGAAACGCTCCCAAAGGTGACTTCAACGAGCAACCACGATAGAAATGAACCAGAAACAGGAGCAACGAACCAGAAACAGGAGCAACGAACTAGAAACAGAAGCAACGAACCAGAAACAGAAGCAACAGTGTACTCCCAACAGCAAAAACGGTGAAATCAACAGTGGGACGACAAACCGTAGGTACCCACAACACGAAACCACAACGGGAAGAACGACGTAAGCGAGTCGACCCAGCACAGCAAACGGCGTCGGAAAACTCGTCGGAAAACGGCGTCACGCGCCGGCGCGTGGAGTCCGGCGAGAGAGGAGGCGGCGCGTAAAGGCCACGCGCACGTCAGACGGCGGCGAAACTCCGGGGATAGGCCGATCGGGCGCCGGTGAGGCCAGCAGTGGCGCGCGTGGTGGCTAAATCGCCCTGCACCGGAGCTCCGTGTACAGTGAACAGTGCGGACAGAACAGAAACCAGAGGAAAAAAAAATCGCCGGAAAATGAAACCAAGAGAGCACTATGGCTCTGATACCATGTTACTCAAATATTCTCTGAAGTGTATGTATTTCATTCATGTATAAGGTATTTATATACAAAGGAGGAGCCTCTGAATTAATGGCTCATTATGATGATTGATTCTATAATCCCTAATTTAGTGGGATACTCACTATCCCTAATTATGTGGGATATTATTTCCTAATCATACAATATTTCCTAACACGATGAAAGACCATTTAGATGGTGCAACGAGGTGGCAAGAGTGAGCACTAGCATCTAAGGGCTCCTGCATGGGGATTGTGCTAGGGTTCAGGGTTGAAATGGGCTTTTAACCCTAAGCTTTTGAGTTACATCTTCCTTGGATCTTAATTTAGTATAGTAAATTTGTGTTTAAATGGTCTTTCATACGACACCAAATCATGTCAAAGTGGTGAAAACTGCTGCTAAATGTGGCAATTTCCAAGGGCCTCTGTATTGTCTCACCTCATGATATCATGTATCATGAACAAGAAACTAGAAACTATTGCTTTATACTCTCTCCGGTTCTTTTTATAAGTAACTTTCTCCTTGTGTCTCAAAATTTAAATTATTTTTTCCTTTTCTACTCCTATTAAATACACATAATTATATTAATTATCCTCCACTCACCACTAATTCTTTTTCATTTGATCATTTATTACACATTCTCTCTCATATATTATACTCATTTTCTCTCCTATGCTCTTTCCATAAATAGGGGCATATATAGAAGAAATATGATATTTTTGACACATTTATTGTTTTTAACTAATCTTAATTGCTAGTTCGTTTTACGCAATAAGGATAAAAGTTGCTTATAAAAAGGACCGGAGGGAGTAATTTACATTAGATGAGAGTCAAAGCAAGTGCATATTGATCCTAGATAGTGATAGTCAATTGTAATCTGAATGTCTTTAGGAATTGGGAATTAGGGTAGAGAAGAAGAAATTGGAGGGTTGAAGAAGAGAATTAGAGGAATTAGGATTAGTAGATAGAGAACAGAGGAAATTCTGAATAATGCTTCTGACTTTCATTTACTCGCAAAATCTGACTAACAGTAGTACAATAGCCATATATATAGGCATTAGAACAGTACCGGAGAAATAGCAACACAGCAGGGGTTAGGGGTTCATTAATCAAGGACCTATTAGTAATTAGACATGGGTAAGGCCATGTTTGGCTAATGTTGTTCTTAAACAACTACTGCCACTAATGGTTAACCCCACTCTTCTAATTAACTAACTAACCTAACTAACTTTTCAATTTATTTATTACAACATCATATCAGATAGTAGACAAGGTAATATAACTCCTGCACCCTTCAGACTAAATCCTACACTTATATGGTACCAAGAACTAGTTTACTATAGTTTTTAATCCATTGAACTTAACATGAAAAAACTAAGATACTCATTACTACACTCATATTGCTATACAAAACTTCATAATTACATCTCGACATTTTTAATACTCGGGGCACCCTCTGATTACATACTTTAGAATGCTTTTTCTGAAGATGGAACGATTAAAACATTTCCATGGTGTAAAAAAAAACAACATAAGAATTCATGATGTCAAGTACCTCATAGGTAAGAGTATCAGCCAGTCCTTGGATTCGGTCAATACGTACACTCTTCCCGAAGAGTTTAGAGAATGTAGGATCACCATGGCGTGACTCTAAAGCAACACTGATACTACATCCGTCATCCCCAAGACTGTTAACAAAGCCTTGCAGACAAGAGGTTGTGACTGCACCCCTGTTATCACATGTTCTCACACAAACCATGTCTCCAGGTGAAAGGGTAGTGGGTGGTAACCGGTGGTTCCTTTCAACCTTGAATAACACCAAATGCATTCCTCCCAATCCTGTTTATTATATAAAATGTGACAACATCACTTACAGATTTATTTTTTATGTTTAAAAGACTTCTTGCGAAGAATATATTTGAATGTGTCGCATCAATAACGTGATACCCTTTGTTTGAAATCGATCAAACAGATTTGATAAGGAATTTGATTATTGAAGCATAGAGATGTCCACTGAATACATTGTAAAGATGACTTACATTTTAATAAAACATTGGCAACTTTAGCAAAGATTCAGAATATAAATAAGAATAAATTTAAATCTATCACATTACCATGAGATGCTGAATATTGGCGCAATGAATATCTATATGAAAGTACCTAGACTCTTGAGAATAATTATCTATTCTGTTAGCCACCTAAGGAAAGAAGTTTGGGAAAAGCAATTTCATGTTCCCATTTTTTTTATTTGCTCATTCAGTTTACCGAAATTTCTTAAAATATCAATGATCAATTATAAAATATCAATAATGTTAAAAGTCAAAGACAAAATCCCTTCAATCAATCTCTCTTGTTAATTGACTTTAAGTTGTAATTGTTGAATCCCTCATCTTCATCTATCTCTCCGTCAATCTCTCTATCTATTTCCTCCTTCAATCTCTACATCTCTCCCTCTCTGTTTATCTATATATATTATGTAATCTTCTCATTTATACATATCAATGAAATCTGAGCTCATTGATCCAATATGGTATCAAAGCCACTCTAGTAATGTTCCGCGGCCAAGACAGATGCCGGCGGAAGTGAGAGACGGTGAGGAGAGAGAGAAAACCATGAGTGAGTGAGAAACAGGGAATCGGACAATGTGTCTGTTTCTCCCTAACGCCGGCGAGTGACAGCACACTGCCCACCCAAAAGGAGGCAGAAACAGCCGATCGGCCGAACTAGAAGTTTGGCAGCAATCTGAGCAGCGCGTGGCCTCCATGCGCCACCCTGCACCCTGTGCGTGAACCCACGAGCCACTGTTCGTACAAAGCGCGTGTATCACACGCACTGTCGCCTGAGGCTTTTTTCCGGCCACCATTTTTCCAGAACCATGGATTCTGCAGAATTCCCTCATCTTTTTGGCTCTCTCCCTAGAAATCCAACTACAACCGGGGCCTCTCCAATGGCGCTTATGTCCGGTAAAAATCCTGAAACTCAAGACACCTCTTCTTCATCTTTTTCCTCCACTCCTAGCAGAACGGTAACGGCCCCAGAACTCTCCGATAGTCATATTGTGGCTATTAACCACAGGTTCAATGGACGAAATTATCTTCAATGGTCTCAAACCGTGCTAATGTATATTTGTGGCAAGCGAAAGGAGAAATATATAAATGGAGCAGCACCTCAGCCTGCCGTTGATGATCCCAATTTCGATACATGGTTTGCCGAAAACAATCAAGTTATGACTTGGTTGTGCAATTCCATGACTGACGACATCAGTGAAGGCTATCTTCTAGCAACTACTGCAACAGAAATTTGGGATAAAGCAAAACAAACATATTTTTCCCTTGATAACACCGCTGCCCTCGTCTACCTGAAACGACAACTTCGAGATCTCAGACAAGGTAACTTGACAGTTACTAATTATTACTCCCTCCGGTCCTAATTATAAGACAAAGTTGTCTTTTTTGGAGAAATTAAGGAAACCAATTAAATCACTTTAGAGTATTTATATTTTTAGGATCTTTAAATTTTATATCAGTTTATTAGTCAAATTAATTAGTTTGAAGAAAAAAATAAAAATAAAAATATTCTAAAGTGATTTAATTGGCTTCCTTAATTTCTCCAAAAAAGTCAATTTTGTCTTATAATTAGGACCGGAGGGAGTATAATGCCTTACATAAATTGTAGCAACAACAAGATCTCTTCGAATCACATCCATGGGATACTGTCAAAGATGCTTAGTTACATAAAAAGATAGTAGAAGAAGAACAAGTATATGACTTTCTCCTGGGGCTCAACGATTCATTTGAGGAGATAAGAGGCCGAAACATGGGACTAAAACCCATGCCACGTCTATTTGAAGTAGTTAACCATGTGCAATTTGAAGAAAGCAGGAAACTATTGAATCAAAGCAGTCCCAATCCGATTGAAAGTTCGGCTCTTGCAATAAAAGGACCAAAAGACGACCGGAGAAACAATAAATGGTGCAACTATTGCAAGAAAAAGGGTCATATCAAAGAGGAATGCTGGAAGCTACATGGCATACCATCAACTAGCAAACAACACCCACCTCCTAATGTCAACCTCACTACAGCTGAGCAAAGAGCGAAAGCCACCGATTCTTTAAGCCAGGTAGAAGTACAGATGCTTCGCCAATTGCTGGACAAGCAAAATAAGTCCAACTCTGCTCATAGTGCAATCTAGTACAATCAGGTAATTCCATCATAGCTCTCAACTCTGTGCTGAGTAGTAAAGATACGTGGATTGTCGATTTCGGAGCTATAGATCACATGAACGGTAACAAAACTTTGATTCACAACCTAAAATTCTGTCATGAAAACCTGAAAGTAAAAGTAGCTAATGGAGTATTTACAAGGGTGAAGGAATTGGCACGGTCACATTATCTGAGCACTTGGAAATAAAAAATGTTCTATTTGTGCCTGCACTCACTTGCAATCTAATATCTATGAGCAAGTTAACTAGAGGACGAATATGCCGAGTAATATTCGATAATGATCTTTGTATTTTTCAGGATTTAAAATCGAGGAGGACGATGGGGACTTCTAGAGAATGAGATGGATTGTACTACCTTGAAGGATCTAGCTTTCAAACTAAAAGGCAAGAAGAGTATTGGTTAGCTCCAACTCTAACAATTATGATATATAGTTGTGGCACTGTCGCTCAGGTCACCTTAGTTTTGATTACATGAAGCATGTATTTCCGACTTTATATAATAAAAATTCCATTCCTTTCCATTGTGACACTTGCCAACTTGCAAAGCGAACTAGATCTTCATATTCCAAACAGTTCTATACACCTTCTTCACCATTCACATTAATCCAAAGTGACATTTGGGGTTCTGCATGAATAAAAACCCTCATCAATGCTAGGTGGTTTGTTACTTTTATAGATGATCACACTTGAACAACATGGATTTATTTAATGAAAGACAAATCCGAAGTAGCCAAAGTATTTCAGAACTTCTATACCTTTGTGAAAACCCAATTCAACACTTGCATTTAGGTACTACGAAGTTATAATGCCAAAGAATACATGAACAATGCCTTTAAAGAATTTCTTGATCAACGAGGAATTCATCACCAAACTTCCTGCCCTTACAACCCTCAATAGAATGGAGTGGCTGAGCGAAAGAATTGTCACCTGTTGGAAGTAACCTGAAGCTTATTGTTGGAACGACATGTTCCTATCATCTTCTGGGGTGATGCCGTACTCACTGCAGCTTATCTTATTAACTGCATGCCATCCAAAATTCTCAATTACAACACCCCTATCCAAAAACTCCTTGAACACTTTCCACATTGCTCGTTGATCAATTTCTCACCACCCAAGGTATTTGGTTGTGTTGTCTTTGTTCACAAAAATGATGGTAACAAATTTGCTGCTCGAGCCAACAAATGCATATTTCTTGGCTACTCCTCCACTCAAAAAGGGTATAAATGCTATTATCCTACTTCTAAGAAACTTATTATCTCTTGGGATACTGTATTCTTGGACGAAGAAGCATATTATCCCAGATTACCTATTCAGGGGGAGTATACCGACATGGAATGGCTAATCCTGGAACAATTGAATTCCAAATCACCACAACCTAACCTTATAGCCACCATTGACTCACTTACTCCCACAAACCAACCTAGTCCTGTCCAACCTGATTCTGAATCACCACATAGTCCACCTCAACCTGAACCTACACCTAATGAACTGCAAACAAATGTTGAGATCAATTCAGGGATGGATACTGAATCACGACAAGGGGACGAGTCCAGAATGCAAGTTGGAGATGAACCAAACACTGGTAGTACTATCTCTCCCATTCAAAGGAATGACCACAACTCCAATCCGAGATTAAATCCTAAAGAACTGGGTTGGCCTATTGCATTGAGAAAAGGGATAAGATCTTGTACTCAGCATCCAATTCAACATTTTGTCTCATATGGTAACCTGTCTGCGAAAATGCAAAGCTTTGTTGTAAACAGTGCACAGATAAAAATTCCATACACATTTCAACAAGCTGCGACTGATCCAAATTGGAAACAAGCTGTAGAAGAAGAGTTGAGGGCACTCAAAGAAAATAAAACGTGGGAGATTACAACTCTTCCCAAAGGAAAGAAACTAGTAGGATGCAGGTGGATATTTGCTCCAAAATTCAATCCTGATGGCAGTATCAACAAATACAAGGCAAGACTTGTTGCAAAAGGATATACCCAGGCATACATAATTGATTATCAGGAGACATTTGCTCCAGTAGCTAAGCTTAATACCATCCAAGTGCTACTATCAATCGCAGCCAACTTAGATTGGTCGTTGCACCAACTAGACGTGAAGAATGCCATTAAACGTGTCAATAGCAAAGTCACCATCTTGATCATCTATGTTGATGACATGGTCATTACAGGAAACAATGAAGAATCCATTGCTCAACTAAAAAAGGACTTGTCAGCTGAGTTTCAAGTAAAACATCTTAGACAAATGAGGTATTTCTTAGGCATGGAAGTAGCAAGAACCAAGAAGGGTATCGATATATCCCAGCGGAAGTATACCCTAGATTTATTGCATGAAACAGGAATGTTAGGGACACAACCTGAAGGAACACCAATGGAAGGTTGTCACTTGGAAATCAAGCCAAATGGTATCCCAGTCAACCCAGAATGGTACAAAAGACTTGTTGGGAAACTCGTATACTTGACTTACACACGTTCAAACATTAGCTATGCGGTCGGAATAGTAAGTCAGTTCATGCACCAGCCACAAGAAGAACACATGGCGGCTGTGTACAGAATCCTAAGCTATTTGAAGTTTAATCCTGGAAGAGGAATCTTTAAGAAAGGCACTATCAGAAATATTGAGATTTACACTGATTCAGACCATGCAAAAGACAGGGAGACTAAGAAGTCAGTCTCAGGGTATTGCAGATATGTGTGGGGAAATCTGGTTATATGGAGAAGCAAGAAACATACTGTGGTGTCAACAAGCAGTGCGGAAGCCGAATTGAGAGCTGTTAACAATGGAGTACGTGAAGGAATTTGGGTCATTAGATTACTCAAGGAGTTGGGGATTCCACATGAGGGACCAATACAAGTTTGGTGTGATAACAAGGCCAGCAATGAAATGGTCAAGAACCCGATTTATCATGATAGGATAAAACATGTTGAGATAAATAGACGTTTCATTAAAGAAAAGATTGAAGCAGGTATCATGAATCTATCTTACATTAGATCTGAAGACCAAATTGCAAATGTTATGACAAAACCACTAAGCAAAACTAAATTTGAAGGGTTTTGGTGCAAGCTGGGAATGATTGACATATACTCTCCAACTTGAGGGGGAGTGTTAAAAGTCAAAGACAAAATCCCTTCAATCTCTCTTGTTAATTGACTTTAAGTTGTAATTGTTGTATCCCTTATCTTCATCTATCTCTCTATCAATCTCTCTATCTATTTCCTCCTTCAATCTCTGTGTCTCTCCCTCTCTGTTTATCTATATATATTCTGTAATCTTCTCATTTATACATATCAATGAAATCTGAGCTCATTGATCCAATAAATAATATTAATAAAGAGAAATCAGAGTTCTTTCAAAATAATTGAATCCTTGGCTTTGCAAAAATAATAAATTCATGAGTAATATAGAGAAGAAAAAGTATGCCTATAAACCGAATTCTGAGAAAACAAACACTTATACTTGTCTGACAACAGACTTCGGTGAAATTATTAAACAATAAAGTTAAATAAATACCACCTGGTAGCCTATGTTAACTAGGAGAAAAGAATATGGATGAGAAATACACCTATCAAAAGCTAATCACATTTGTTACCAACAAAGGTGTCAGTGCAAAATATGTATGCATATATAAGATATACAAGGGATGCTTAGAGGACTGGTCTTAGACTCATGGTCAGCTTTGCATTTTAACTCTTGTTGTAATCCAAGAGTGGAGAAATTTCATGTCATGCTTAGCTTAAACATGAACCACCTTCAAACTGTTCTCACAGCAATAAACTATAATAAGCAACTTATTACAGTATCACATGTCAAAGTCTGGCTATTTGCTGATGCTGGAAGTGCCTCAAGAAGTTTTATTTGGATTTGATGAATTACAAACATCATCGGGTATATTTGTATTAACAGAATACCATACAATTGCATTGTCTTCTATTCATTACAAGGACGGGGCACACTAGCAGGTGTAAACCGTGTTATTGTTTCTCCTAGAGCCAATAAGAAGTGGAACATAAACCAAGTTCACGATATCAAGGAATTTCCTGTAATATAAACTTGCATCATAAGCAAGTGAAAAGTCAATTTTATCCATCTCTAGGGCAAAATATAGTTGAAATGGTGCATCTGAATAGGCATATACATGAATTTTCTTATTTATGAAGGCAAAATGAAAACAAAAGTTCAAACTAACGTCTTCAAAAGCACATAAAAAGCAGAGACTAAATTGTAGGAGAAAATTATGACATGAGCATTCTGTTTCAGCTGGTCTCAAAAATTAGAAATTAAATGAGACAGGAGTAAGGGAAGACCTGTAGATGTACTGATGGCATTTAAATTACAAATAGTGTCACAGAGTTCTTGTTGAGCCTGACCATGGCTAACCAAGAACTCAATCGGCTTCAAGGAGTCAGAAGTATCATCTGGTCTAGGAACAGCATCCAACTCTTCTTGTGTAAACTCCAACTCGGCATCTCTTTCTATGCGGAGTAATTCTGACATGTGCTTGGTGAATCCCTCAATTCTGTGCTGTATTGCCTTGGCCTTCTCTAAGTCCATTCCTAAAACGCCTTGGACAGAGACAGACTTTGGCTGCGCTACCTTTCTTGCAATTGCCCTATGCTGAGCTGTAAATGAATAAATAATCCTCATCTCTGCAGCTACTTACTCATGATGGAGCAATGTAACAAATTTGAACATAAAGCATGCACTAGAAACCTGATTTGGCGAGGTCTTTCAGTAGTTTCCATGATTCAGTTTCACACCAGTTCTGGACCAATGATTTATGCTGGAGGTCTTGGAGAACGTCCCGCAGCTCCCTTTGAAAGTGATCAAACAGAGTAGGATAATGGGTGCAAGCTTTCAAGCAGATAACTTCGAGGCCCAGAGGCATGGGAACGACATTCAGATAAGGTTGAGCCTGAATTACAAAGGTGAGACCAGGTCCCATGCGCTGCCTCAGCTCCGAGAACTCCCCCTGTGCCTCTGCAGAAGCAAAATCGGAAGCCATGGCCCTCATACTATGACGAATCCATCGCACAACACTCTTCCCTAGATCCTTCCGCCCAAGTGGGTCTCCATTCTGGTAGATGCCACTCACCTTGAGCGGTGCCTCAATGCTAGTTTCTCTCCTCCTCTCAATGCCTGGGACCTCCTCCTGTTCTTCTATCTGGGTGTTCAAGTCCGCTGCCGGGAACACTGGCAAGGATGACTGAGATGGATATTGGGAAGACCCATCCTTCTTAAATTCATTAGGATTAGTTAGCTTCGTTCTTCCTTTAAATCGACGTCGTCTCCTGCTTTTGGTGCTATTGGAAAGCTTAGTTTCATTGTTGCTGCAGTAGGGGCCGATTCGAATGACTTGTTGGAAGCCAAATGAAGGTGATGAGCTGCACAAGGTGTAGACATTATTACGACTAAATAGACTGAGGGACCGAAGCGAAGAAGAGGGCCCATTAGAGGCATTACAACGGAAATGCAAGTTCCCTTTTGAAGCCAATTTTGCGGGGATTCTACTGCCCAAGAAGCTCGTCGACGTAACCATCGCTGCTTTTCCTTCTCGAAATTCAGACCCAATTTCTCTTTACAAGAAACCAAGTCATTAAGAATAGATATTTCTTTTTCCCAATAGCGGATTGCTCGGCAGCAAGATGCTTATATGTTGGCAGACAAATCACGGCTTTTGAATTTGATCCGTCAGTTGCATTTGAGGCGAGGAAGGAAGCGTTTCTTTTTTTATTTTTTCGACCGCTTTCTCTATTTTATGGGAGTGAAGGAAACCAGCAGCTTGGAGATTTATGAGGGGTGGACTTGCTGAAAACGAAAGTGGGAGAAGTTGGCCGTTATCGCGTACCACTGAAACTAAAAAAGGTGGGTCCCAGGTGAGTGAAGGGGAAGATCCAGGCTCCATCTTGATTGGCTGCAGATGATTTTATGGCGCGGCTGGCTTAACAACCTTCTCGCTGACGTGCTTCTTTCTTGTTCGTGTTATATATTAGTCTAAACTGGTGGTTTAGAAGATTCATGAGCCTCATCCGCATTCCTGGCTCAACGGTATGATGAGAAGAGAATTTCTCATCATCCAAATACGCAGTTTCACTAAGTGGAGAGATCTGACCCATTGGAAAAAAACAAATCATGGCCGTCATTTTTCTCTTCTCAACTTAGCATCACTTGCTTCTATTTGCTTGGCCTCGCACACGTTTGCCTGCCTTCCAGAACAAATTTCCCGCCAAGCTGAAACCAAAACCCAAGAGCTGTAATGTGCTACAATGGAGGAGGAAGAAGGAAGAGACTAGTTCAAAGTAAATGTGGAAGCAAGAAGAGAAGGATTGTTGGAAGGTAGGCAAGACGAAGAAGAAGGAAGAAAGGGACCAGAGCAAACTGAACAAAAAGAGAAAGAAGACGAAAATGTGCAATTGGCCGAAGAAGGAAGAAAGGGGTAAATTTTCTTTTTTTTTAAAAAACTAGTCTATACCTTGCAACTTTTTGTTTTTTGTTTTTTTGGACACTCAAGAGGCTTTATCATCTGAGAAAGAAAGACAAGGTTCAAAAAACAAAGATGCACAAACACAAGAGTCTCTATCATCTCAGGTCGTAACAATTTCAACAGCTCCTGCACAAACTCAAGCTTCAACATCTTCATACTTAACACCTCTTGCTCAATATTGTTTTCTACTATCTACACCCTAACTATTGTCATTTACAAGCTTATTAATGGTAAGAGTTAATGAATGAGTTTCTACAAATAGTTACATGTTGTTATCATATCATTAACTGTACCACTGTTGTTGGAAAAATTTAGGCAACTAAAGACAAAGAAATGGCATAACTTGAAGCCATGAATATTATTGCAAATTATTTATAAGGTAATGAATAGAAGAATAATCTTGTATTCATCTCAATATTTTTGTATACAATTTACATCTTTACACACTTATACATTTGTTTATGTCTATATAGGATAAATTTTGTTGGCTACTTTCTTTTTTTTTGGATGTGCCAGCATTATATAGCTTGGACTTGACTTTTTGTATGACACTTGCTTTGCTTCATTGGACAACAATCATCTACCCCTGCGGTCATTATAGAGCAAATCAATCTCCATCCTGACAATTTTCATACTTTTTGTTGTGTTTATTTATCAAAAAGTTGTTCAACAATAGTGTATCATCTCCAATTGTTCATATCATCTCAATGTTCAGTTGTGCACTATTTTAATTTTCTTCTTAAAATGGATATTTGTAACCCAAGTGACCACTTTGTGCAGCAAATTTATTTATGTTATGACAGCAAAGTCTTAGACGCAGGATACTGAAATATTTCCCACAAATTCAAGCAGTATATACAAGCAAAATCACAATAAGGCAGCAGCGAACAGAGATAAACAATTAGTTCAGAAAATAGCTAGTGCAGATTTAGAAAACATCATGAGGCAAACCAATTAAAATCATATTTTTAGCACCAGCTATATGCAAACGAATTTGAAATGCACTTGCAATTAATTCAATGATGTTAAAGGTGAATTTGATTCAAGATGTGTGGTGAAAACACTTTATCCAAAATTTCAACAACTATCTCAGTTTATGATAGCAAGAAAGCTCAATTGAGTAACACCAAATAAATTTAGAATTCAGTGAACTACAACAGTTAAAGTCCTCACGTCCTTCACTTTTACATTTTCAACAAAATTCAGATATGACTTCATCATCCCCTCCACAGTTTGGACATACTAAAACCTGATAGAGAGATAAAACAAACGTTATTAATTTCAAGAGAAAAGTGTAAGGCTTCAACCACAAACAATATGGAATAGAATATGCATCTCATGCAATAAATTGAGTAGATAAGGATGAAGCAATATATGCAGTTGAAAAGAAAAGTAAGAGGTTTGTATCAAGATCCATCAAGAAAAATCAAATTACCTGTGAGAACAAACCAAAGGTGTTTGTTCAGTCCTCATCACTTGACCCCTACCACCACAAGTCGAAAATATTCTCATCTTGGAGCCAACCTTTGCTCCAGTACCATTACAAGTTTCACACTTTTCTAGGTGGAAAATCTCAAATTCCTTTTCA
This sequence comes from Inga oerstediana, assembly GCA_963210345.1. NCBI lineage: Eukaryota > Viridiplantae > Streptophyta > Magnoliopsida > Fabales > Fabaceae > Inga > Inga oerstediana. Next base: position 73,066,447 of record OY723406.1, read on the forward strand.
GCTCCAAAAATTGCCTAAAAAAATTTCAACAACATATCATAAATGTTGACATTGAATGGGAAGTAAATTCAAAATTCCAAACTTTCATAGTATTAACATTTAAAATGTCACAAAAAAAGAAATTAGCCTTAAAGAGTCTTTTACAAGTAACCAAAGGTGAATCCAACAGTTCATACATATATCAACATGTACAACTAGCCAACAATTCAGAAAAGTTAACCATTCCAACTACAAATCTAGATATAGAAATTTTTTGTCTTAACACTATAATTTATCATTTAGACTGCAGAAATTTCAGAAGCGTATTAATGAGGAATTTCCGCAAGAAACAATCCTTTAAAAACAATTACCACTTACCACTTCCATTTTTTGCATATGAAAATGATTACTGAAAGCCCTTGAGTCTCACCTTAAAATTTCCTCAGATTTAATCACCCCTTACCCCCAACACACATACAATGACACATTAAGGAAGGGAGAGGAATTGATACATATTAAACATGATAAGTAGCTTTAAGCTTGGTGAGAACAAAAGCTCAAGTCCAAAGCAGAACAAAAATAGAGTGATACTAGCCAAGACAAAAACGAGATGAATTCTAGCCACCAAAACACTAGACACCCTCTACAATTATTGTAACCCCCTTCCAACCAAGGCTGAGATTGAGTTCATAAACACACGATAATGTCGAATTAAAGACCGTGAATGATTTGGGACTTAATAAAAGTAAATTTTCCAAAATCAGGGTTTTCAAAAACTTTTCTAAAATCTATTCAACATTGATCTCCTATTTATACTTTAATTACACAATTGGCCTGTACAATTCGATTCAATTTATAAATATCAGAGTACATAGTAAATTCCCGACACACTCGGGTTCCATTAATGGAATAAGGGTCTACAAGGCACAAATATCCAAAATCAGTTTTCCCTTGTCTAGGGAATTACACAAAATTATACCACAATTCCAAAATATACAATTGCTCCCATCAGATATCCAAAAATACATAAAACTAAGATAACTAATGTCCAAAATAAAAATCCTATCCCAAAGCTCTATCCGCCCTTCGTCACCTGCTTCTCTTTTAAACCTCCAGCCCTGTCTGAAATTTGTTTTGGGAGAGTGAGATTCTAAGGAATCCTCATAGTGTCAAATCACTCATAGTATGCAGAACCACAAAGTATGAAAGCAAATAATCACACAACACAAAGCAACTACAACGGCAGTTACAGCGGCAAGGGCAAGTATGACTTGCGTCACCCTTACGTTTGCTCATGCTAAAGTGCTCAAGCTGTATTGCACATTCACATGTTCATATAACATATATCACCACAGCTAGGATCCATATAAAATATTTCACATACGCACAGCCACATTGGCCAGATAATCGAATAGGAATCCATGATTCCATAACACAGCCTCGGCAATTACAACGACAGGGGTAGGTATGATAACCATCACCCCTTACGACTACTCACGTTGTAATGCCCTACGGCCTGTAACACATACACATGTTCATAATGGCCTCATGCCAAAGATTTTTCAACAAAATAATGATAATTCATGCATACCAAGCATCATACATAACATGAGAGAAAAGTCACTACCTTGGTCCTTCCGTGTGTGTTCTGGCACTGGTCTCTCCCGAGTAGGGCAAATGTCGAATCTTATAATTCATAATTAGGGACGAAGTGTTATACTCTTATTCCAATACTTAAATGACTTCATATCACTTAAAGTGGTTATCATTTATATTCTTTAGGAAGTTACAAATACCTCTAACAAGAGCCCTAAAAGGTTGGAAGAACTATCCCAAAAATCCCCTTTTTAAAGCACAAGAACAGAATTTTCTCTGTTGCACTCGAGTGAAGAAGGCCTCACTCGAGTGATAAGGAACTTTGCACTCGAGCACAAAGGTTAACACTCGAGTGATAGCCAAATGCTCACTTGAGTTCTAAGAAGTGAAGCACAGAAAGTGTTAACCCGAGAGCAATGGAAACTTTCAAAGAAGAGGAGCACTCAAGTAGAAACCCTTGACACTCGAGTGACAGCTTAACACTCGCAAGTGCTAAGTCACACTCTTGAAAATTGACCACGAGTGACAGGCCGAGACGAGAGTTCATGGTGTCAGATACACCTGCACTCGAGTGAGAGGAAGCTCACTTGAGTGAGAACCCACAACACTTGCAAGTGAGTCAACACTTTTGCCTTTCACGCGGAAGTGCAACAGAAATACCAAAGGCCATAAAGAGAAATGTACTACCGCACTCGAGTGAGACCTATCCTCGTTCGAGTGATGCTTATCAGAACCCAGTTCGCATCAGGGTTCACAGCATTTTCCAGATTTTACCCAAATGTTTCCAATGGTCTCAAACTCTCAACCAAAACTACTTCCACATAATTTTACCCAAGGAATCACATGGAAACATCAAAATCACCAAATTCTTATTCCATTATCATGCTTGGGTTTAGTCCACAACACAATGCCAATTTCCAAAGTTACCAAACTTAATATTTCGACTTCAAACCCAATCATCTATCCAAAACACCTACCAAAAACTCCAATTCCATAACCATAGCATACTAAACTCCCAATGATCCTAATTTTTGAAATTAAGACCAACAATTTTAGAAATTCCAAATTAAACCATTTGGCACAAAACATAGATATAAAGGTTTGTTAGAACCGGCTATCACCCAAGAGGGGGGTGAATTGGGTGTATAATAAAAACTTAAGAACTTTGGAAATCTTTTCGCATCTTAACGAAAGTGGTAAATATGAAGGTTTATAAATCAACAATTAGATTAAATAATATATGCTGGAAATATAAGAGTTTAGAGAAGAGAATATGCAAACTGTGATTTATCCTGGTTCGGTCCAATCTGTGATGGCCTACATCCAGTCCCCAAGCTCCTCTTGAGATTTTCAAATCCACTATCTTCTTGTTTAATCCAGGCACAAGAAAAGCCTTTACAATTCCACAAGTTTAACCGGGTACTTGTGAAACCTTTTACAAATCTCTCACCAAGATACTCCCCTTTACGGCAAGTCTTACGTGCAGAGCAATCCCGAAGATCTTCCTCTCCTGCTTACTCGTGCAAGTCTTACGAGTAGCAACGTTCTCTCCTGCTTACACCCCTGTAAGTCTTACGAGCAGCAACGTTTTCTACTGCTTGCACCTTGTAAGTCTTACGAGCAGAATGTCTTACTAGCAATTCTCTCTACAGCTTCCCCCGTAAGGAAATCAACCCTTTCAAGGTCCCTCTACCTTGAGATCAACTCAGAAATATAGTTGAAAGTGTTTACAGATTCTCTCACAGAGTGGGTATAATACTCACTGAAGTACAATATAAATAATCACTCTCTCAATGATAAGTAATATAGAAACTGGAAAACAGAGTGTTTGGGTAGAAGCAAAGGATTCATATTTCTATCATTTTTCTCGTAGTTGCTCGTTGTCTCAGTTACCTATCGATGTTGAATGCTCTCTCATTTATAGTTGATGAAGATGATGACCGTTATGAGCATTCGTCTATTTGAGTCATTTTGACCGTTGAGCATATTTGAAAAACGAGCTACTATGAGATTTCTGTTGCAAAGCAGAGCGTCACGTTGAGGAGCGGTATGTCTCATTATGAGCTGTACATCACGTTATGGAGCGGGATGAATACGTTTGAGTTTCCAGACAATCTCTAATGGTGGGTCAGTTGCTTGTCGTGGTAGGTAGCCGCCATTCGGTGTGTAATGATGTCACCTGCCACACTTGACTCTTTCATTTGAACATGTAATCTCATCGTTAAATTTCTTGTTTCACACTGCAAAATGCTTAATCACTAATATGATGAAGTATTAGTCATGGGTATGTTGGATCATTGGTCAAAAGATGAATTTCTGGCTTCTATGACTCATCACGTTGAGTGAAGATATTTGCTATACGTGACCTCCGTTCTTGAAGATGCAATCCAAATATTTAATCTCCTGTTTTATACTTGAAATATATGTTAGTTAATGTTTAGGAACAATAACAAGTGAAAACATAATGACTGTATAACATTTAACCATGTTTGAGGTGATTGCTGTGAGGCTCTATTTCGTTTCTGGATTCTACCAAGTTCTCACTCGAGTGCTGTATGGCTTACTCGAGTGCATTTGATATTTTCACGTTCTAGCTTCCTCTCGGGCAAACACTTGCTGCTCTTCACTCGTTAGTGCTCGAGTGCAATTCTGGACATCACTCGAGTGTAACACGTCCTACTCGAGTGCGCCTCTTATTTTCACGTACATGCTTCTTCTCGGGTTAACACTTTCATGTCAAAACTTGCATGTGCTCAAGTGTAAAAGAGTCTGATGCTCGAGTGTGGATCCTAGTGCTCGAGTGTTGTAAATTTCTTCACGATTCAGCTGCTTCTGGACATCACTCGCACGACATTTTTCAAGAGTGCGTTTTTGCACTTGTGAGTGATGTGGGGCCACATTAGACAAAATTTATTTATTTGATTCTAATGATGTATCATAAGAAAGCTCTTGCCATATGCATTCCAATGCAAAAAGAATCAGCTCCAAACTCTTTGTATTCTGCAAGTTATGATCGAAAGAGTGTCTATCGCACTAAACTGCTCAAATATCAACTTCCAGAAGGCATAGCTCCTAGAATATACGTTCAAATTAGGCAAATTACCTATCTATAGAAAGCTCTTTGAGTCTAGTTTCATTTGGCACTGGTCTCGTCTCAATCCGATGTGTGGTTTGTGAGTTATGTGCAAAATACCGAACCTATCTTGAAATGTGATGGTAATTTCAGTGTCATCTTCCACAGATCATATCTACTTCATTTGAGCTTCTTTAAATATGATCTTGGTGTACATTTTACATGTTGTGAGTCTTCTTTCATATGCCACCAGTTTCGGGTCAATCCGACATGTGGTTTGAGAGATATAGCCAAAATACCGGACCTCTATTAGGCTGAACGTAAAACAGAGTAGAACAAAGTGTTCATTCCGTGCTCGAGTGTGTTCATCCCGTGCTCGAGTACAACACCTCTGGCACTCGAGTGTTGAGCTCATACTCGAGTAAAACTCCTCTAGAAGTGCCATAACTCACATATAAGTCATCTTAGCTTTGTATTAACCTATTCCAACTATCATTTGATCATAGAAGCCTCCGGTATCATCATAGAAACCTCCAGTATCACTTCTAACAACTTGAACCTTGATATTCTCACTAGATCTTATAATTTCTTCTTTCCTTCCATATCTTTCTTCTTGATTTTCCTCTTGATAATAATTCTCCATAACCCAAGTAAGCATCTCCTTGACTATCTTCAATTTCTTTCTTCTTCTTCCTCTTATTCATTTTCATTAATTCAATCTTATTCATTCTTTGCTTGACTAATCTACAAAATATGTAACATTAAATATAGTAGTTAGTCAAAGAAATACATTATATAAACTTTTTGCTCTTATCATTTCATATCTATATTTGACATCATCAAAACTAATCATATCTAACAAGGTTTGTTTCACTTACCTCTTCAACTTTTCCAAAGAGGTTTCTTGATTCTCCAACTACTAGATTTTCTTGATGCCGCAAATCACCACCAATGGAGAAACTAGAACCATGAAAATGAAGCTCTCAAGCGAAGGATCAACTTTAGAGAAAAGAGTTTTGGCATTTGAGGTCATTCTTCTTACCTTTTTCAAGCTTTTCTTCTTCCCTTTTTCTTCAACAATGGCGAGAGAAAGAGAGCAAGAGAGATGAGAGTGTGTGAGGAAGAAGAAGAAATGATTATACTCCCATCCCCATGCCTTACTTGTTCAGCGAAAATGGAGGAGAGAGAGGAGAGAGAAACCAATAAAATATAAGGTTTGACTTTCCAACTCTCTCTCTTATCCATAAGCTTGCCACATGTCCAAATTCCATTGGTTCCTATAAAGTAAGTAACATTTAGTTACTCTAACCACTTCATTAGCCATTTAGTTACATATCTCATTTCTCCTTAGTTAGTAATTAATTTCTTCATTAATCACTGACTAGTTACCATTCTTTTAATTTCTCACTGATTATGGCACATTTATCGAAATTGCCACAAAACACATAATAATTCAATCTTTAATTCACAAATCATTCACAATAATTATCATTATCCCTTAATCAAAATTTGGAGTGTTACAATTCTCCCCCCGTTCTATAAATTTCATCCTCGAAATTTGTTACACAACTTAAGACTTAAACCTCAGACGCTTCTTCATGACGGCTTCCGTTTCTCAAATTGTTTTTTGTTGGGACAGTCCCTTCTCGACCTCTTGCACTAATGGTGCACTACAGGTCCAATTCTCACAAGAATTTCAATGAACCAATACGTCATGGATCAATTTCTTTCTCTTAATACCTTTACCAATCCCTGTACTTGGAGACACTCTCACAAGTATGTGATCTCCATTTTTAAACTCTAAAGGTTTTCACCTCGTTCAATCACGATCCAAGTGAACTGCGCTTGTTCAATCCTGTATTGAGCCTTTTTCAGTCTCTGTTATCAAGTCACTTTCCCCCCTTAGGGTACACTATACTTAACACATATAATCTGTTTTGAGAGATTTAGATCTTAACAATCCTCAATCATTACTGCAACAGTCCACATCGCCTTATGACTACATACATCTGCGATGAGATTAACTTTACCCAGATGATACTTGATCTCTAGGTTACTTGGGACATTAATGGTTGCCATATTGTTATATCGTTACCCCATACAGGTAATGGCACCATAACTTTGACTCACATATCATCACAATACAATTGTCCCAAGGCTGTAGTCGCCACTATACAAAATTGCTGCAACACACCATCACTTCATGAACACCATCATTGTAGGAACACAATTGTCGCAAGCTCCAAATCATGAGTGGCTAGCTCATTTCATAAGACCTCAGCAGTTGGGAGGCTTATGTCACCACTCTGCTCAATCTAGTCACTCCTTCCGAGAGTGACTCGAAGTACCATCAATTCACTACCCATAAATGACAGCTTCTACTGTATTAACATATACCTCAGCTTTCGTTGATTTGCAAAAATATATAAGCTTTCGCTATTTCTAGTTTCACAACATTACCTTCACCCATACACCCACCAGTGACTCCGCTAATGGTAACCGAGACTTTTGGGCTTCAACAACAACATCACTTTACCGTATCAACTCTCATGGCGCCATCCTCACCCTTACACCTACCAATAACTCCACTAGTAGTAACCAGGACTTTTGGGCATCAATGTCAACATCGGGCCACTCTAGCATTTCAATCTCTTCTATTTGAAGCACCCTACTATAATGACCCACATGAAGTCTTAGTCTCTTTTATCCAGGTGACTAGCCAGGAGTCTCAATCTCCCAATCCTATCCTTATCCTCATCCTCTTTCACCCGTCGTCACCATGACTGTTGTTAGCTACCAGAGGACTATTGGAATGGCGATACATCTCATAGAAATGCACAATTGCCTTCATAGCATTCACATTTATAACGGTATATCAACGGCCGGGGTAGAGATGACCAGCGTCACTCCTTATGACGGCTCACGCTGATATGCGCACGCTGTCATTCACATAACTTCCACAACAACACATATTGCATATTCTAATTTTACGCACCGAATTTCGGCCTATGGTCAACACCGATGCAACTAACTTGGTGGCTTGCCATACTGGCCATGCTGGGGTAGTGCCCTCTCAAGTAAGAACCCCCGATCATGTAGTTGAATTCGCCATTCGCTGAACTAGCTCTGCTTTGCTACACAACCATACCCAAATCCCAACTTATTCACATAGCCTTTCCGGCTTTCACACAGTCAATCCCCAGTAAACTAATGCCCCAATGGGATGGTCCTCCGCCATGGGAACCCCCAACGGTCGAAAGTGAAAGACTCATAAATAGCCAATCCCCCGTAATCCCACCGCCCTATAGGTACGGTCCTTCCACCGGAATCACCGATGGGCCGCAAGTGAAAGAATCACAATACATAATCACATCAAGCTGGAACAGGGTATATATTCATTACCGATGCCTTTAACAACTTTCACTTTCAGCACTGTGAACTCTTTTCACCATCTGGGATCTTCCAAGACCCCTTCTCACAAATAACTTGGTCCTAAAGTTTTACCTCTAAAAGCCATAATTAACACATTGTTCTTACTGCCTTGAGCTTCTGCTCAGTGCAGTTCTCAAACACATCACATTCACCGCGTTTCCACCGCACACTCTGAGATCTATCTCCTTATCTCTGCTTTAACAATGTTAGGTTGATTTAACAAGAGTCCCATAGGAATCTCCCACTACAATTGAAAACACTCTCAACTTGTATTTATCTATGCCATACCTTGGCCCAATTCAACTTGAATCATTTAGAGCCATGTAGCTTCTTATCTCAAGAAAATCCATTCATCGTGGGATTTATTACAATAAACAATTACTGAGAGCTGACGTTTTCGTAGCGCTATCCTATGATTCAACAGCTCAGTGGCTGTACTCCATGGTTCATCGTCAAGGTGGCTGTACTTTAGGGTTTATCGTCACGGCGACTCCATATTAGGGTTCATCATCACAGTGGCTCCACACTAGGGTTCATCGTCATAGTGGCTCCACACTACGGTACTATACTCGGTGCTTCACTCAGTCCACTAACTGGTCAACCCCTCCAGTTAGAAATCTCCTTAGGTAACCCTCCCCGATCAGATCTCATTGTAGGTAGCCCTCTCCAATCAAATCTCACCGTAGGTAGCCCTCTCCAATCAGAACTCTCCGTAGGTAACCCTCTCCTATCATAACTCTTCGTAGGTAGCCCTTTCCGATCTGTATCCTCGATCATACTCATACATTCACAATATCTCCAACAAAACTACCATGAGCCTGGCCTGTGGCCTGTTGGAGGCTAATTTTTAGGCTTAGGCCTGGCCTGGCATGCCTTGAAGCCTGTTAAGGAGGCCTGGATTTTTAAAATTTTTTAAGTAAACGACAGGCCTACTGTAATGCTCCAAATTTTGATTAAGGGCTAATGACAATTATTATGGATAATTATGAATTTAAATTGGAATTATTAAGTGTTATGTGGCAATTTTAATTAATATGCCATAATTATTGAAAAATGGAAAGAATGGAATTATTGGCCATAAGTTAGTAATTAATGAAGGAATTAATTACTAGTTAAGAGAAAAATGAGATGTGTAATTGAGTGGCTAATGGAGGGATTAGAGAAGCTAATTGGGTGTTTACTTTATGAGAGCCAATAGGGAGGTGACACTTGGCAAGCTCATATGTGGAGAGAGTGAAGGGGAAAAGTCAAATTGAATTTTAAACTATTTCTCTCTCCTCCTTCTCCCTCATTTTCAGCTGATGGATAGGCCAGAGGGAGTATCATCATTTGTATCATCTCCATGCTCTATCTCTCTAATTTTCTCTCTCGAATTCGTCTTCCATTGTTGGCCAAGAAAGAGAAAGATAAAGCTTGTGATTTGGGTAAGTAAATGACCTCCATTGCTCAAGTTCTCTTCATTAATATTGATCCTTGGAGTGAGAGCTTCATTTTGATGTGTATAATGTGCCTATTGGTGTTGATTTGTGCCCACACGAAATTTTGAAGGTTGGTGAATCAAGAAATCTCTTTGGCAAAGTGAAAGAGGTAAGTGAGACTAATTTATCTATCTTAGTTTTATGCCAAATGGTTTAGTTTGAAATTTCTAGAAATTTGGCCTTTAATCCAAAAATGATGACCACTGGGCTTTTGGCATAGTAATGGTATGTTGGGAATGTATAAGGATAGATAGGATTGATTGGGAATTGAATGATTGAGTTTAGTGATTTTAGAAAATTTGTGATTTGTGTTGCCCAAAACCAAAGCATGATAATGGAGTAGGATTTGGATAATTCTGATTATTCCATTGAATTTCTTGGATGTTTTTGTGTGGGAGTAGCTTTGGTAGAGGTTTTGGGTTCATTTGGATTACTTGGTAAAAAATTCTGGAAGTGCTATCTTACCTTCAGCATGTTCTGGTTTCTGATAAAATCACTCGAGTGAGAGTGAGTTCACTTGAGTGAGGGATGAACATCACTCGGGTGAGGGTGAGTTCACTCGAGTGCGTTAGTGTGTTCTTCCTTTCTGCTCTCTGTGTTCTTGTTGCACTTCCGTGGTCAAAGGCAAGTGTTGCCTCATTTGCAAGTGCGGTGGGACATCACTCGAGTGAGCTTCCTATCACTCGAGTGCTGGTGTATTTGACACTAAGGACTTACCTCTCGGGTTGTCACTCGCGGTTATGGTGCAAGAGTGTGCCTTCTCACTCACGGGTATGTGTTATTCACTTGAGTGCAATGGGTTGTGCTTGAGTCTTCTTGATCCTTGAAAACTCTTGTGCTATCGGGTCTTTACTTGCTGGACTTCACTCTCTAGCGCTCGAGTGAAGCATTTGGCTATCACTCTAGTGAGGTCCAGTGTGCTCGAGTGTTGTAGTTTCTGAAAAGTTTCTTGTGCTCTTGGGTGTTCACTCACTGTTGTTCACTCTCTAGTACCTGAGTGTAGACCGTACCATCACTCGAGTGAGGCCTTCTTCACTTGAGTATCCGTACAATATCACTCGACTAAGGCCATTCTCACTCGAGTATCTCAGTGAAAAATATCAGTTTTGTGCTTTTAAAAAGGGGATCTTTGGGATAGTTCTTCCAACCCTTTAGAGCTATTGATAGAGTTATTCATGGGTATTAAAGAGCAATAATGATAACCAAATTAAGTGTTAAGAAGTTATTGAGAACTGGAATAGAGAATTGACTCTTCGTCCCTAATTGTGAATCGTAGGATATGATATTTGCCTTACTCGGGAGAAACTGGCGCTATGACACGCACGGAAGGATCAAGGTAGTAACTCTTCTCTCATGTTGTGTATGATGTTTTGGTATGCATAACTTATCATTGAGTTTGTGAATTGTATGTGCCATGGTCCATTACAGCGTGAATACTTCAGCGTGAGCCGTTTAGGGATTGACGCTGGTCATCTCTAGCTCGGCCGTTGAACTGCCGTTGTAATCGACATTGATCTTTGTGAATTTGACCTGTGGGGCAGCGTGTTGTGAATCCAGCCGTAAGTTGTATGTATATATCTTACCTGTATGGCTTGCGTATGAAATACTTTATATAAATCCCAACTGTGGTGAAATATATTGTGTGGATTGTTGTGATGCAATACAGCGTGAGCAAACGTAAGGGTGACATGAGTCATACCTACCCTTGCCGCTGTAATTGTTGTTGTAGTTGTTATGTGTGTATGATGATTTGCTTTCATGCCTTATTGTTGTGCATACTATGAGTGATTTGTTACTACGGGGATTCTTTAGAATCTCACTCTCCTAAAAACACAAATTTTAGACAGGGTTGAAGGATCCAAGGGAAAGCGGGCGATGAAGAGTGGATAGAGCTCCTGGCTAGGAGTTTTATTTTAGAAAATTGGTTATCATTTGTAAATTATTTGGATATATTTTGTTAGGAATTACATGTACATATTGGATAGTGTTTGTGTAATCCCCTTGTTATGGGAAACTCTATGGGTAATTGTACCTTGTAGACCCTTATTTATTGAATGAAACCTGAGTGTGTCAGGAAATTTATACTGTACTATGATATGTATGAATAAAATCAACCTGTACAGGCCATTTATATTTGAATGTGAGTATGAGACCATTGTGAAATAAGTGTTATAAAAGTTTTTAAAAACCATGAATTTGGGAAGTTTTATTTTAAATAAGTCCCAAATCATCTTATGGTCTCTAATTCAAACTTGATTGCATTTTTATGAACTAATCTCGGCCTAGATCGTAAAGGGGGTTACACCTACATGCCATAATGCAAAACAGGCCAACAAGCCTCCTTAACAGGTCTCCTTAAACAGGCCGAAAATAGGTTAAAACTTACATGCTCAGGCGAAATTGTCCTTTAACCCTTATCTGATTTTTTTTAAAAATATTTTAACCGGCTCAAGCAGCTTGACAGGCCTAACAGGCCTGTCAATAGGCCTTGGCCTGGCCTATTAAGCAAAACAGGCTTTTGTTTTGGCCTTGGCCTGGCCTTTTAGTCTGATAGGCCAAGCCTAAATAGGCCAATTACAGGCCAGGCTACAGGCCCCTGATAGGCCGCTGACCTGTTTCCACCCCTATGTGTCATCACAAACACTCTACCTTGATTCCTAGGTCTTTGCTCAGCCCTCAGCCGGTTGTATTCTCTAGCAATGTGTCTAGGTTGTTGGCAATTATAACAAATCACTTGTCCTGAGCAAATTTTGCTAGGATGATAGCCCTTGCATTAAGTGCACATCGTTCCTACTAGAGGTTTCTGATCACCATGACCCCTAGATTGATAGGGCTTCTTATTACTGCCCCCAGGCGAGAGCCCTTACCCCTTTCACTTCTGGGAAGTATTCGCCTTGCTAGGTTCACTGTGGTTACCACTACCCTTAGCTGGGTACAATTCTCTCAGATTGTTTTCAGTTATCCGGCACTCTTCCACTGCCTTATTGAAGTTAGTGAAGATATGAGTGGCTAATCTCTTCCTTAGTTCACGCCTCAATCCTCGGATAAGCATATCAGAACACTACTTCTCATCATCCATATGGCGAAGATAAGAGGAGTACCTTGCCAGCCGGATGAAACGGGATAAGTATTCATCAAAGCTCTCCGTATCACCCTGCTTGATGGCAATGAATTCGGATTCCTTCTCGAGCCTCACCGACTTGGGGAAATACTTCTCATTGAATTGCTCTTGGAACACCTCCCAGGTCATTGGTACATTCCGGTTTCTCAATGTTATGGCGATATTCCGACATCACTGGTCTGCATCACCTTCTAGCTTATACATGGCTAGCTTCGCTTTTATAAAATCCATTCCTTATACACAATAATTAACTATGGACTTGATAAAACCTTTTTTTTTAATATATTATTATAATCATTTACAAACTCTACCATGGCAATAAAAAGATTACAACTCATCTTTTAAAAGATTACTATGGTAGAAAAGAGTTCAACTAACTATTTGAAAACTTTTTAACTAAGTAATATCTCATCATATATTAAAATATCCATATCAGACCAAATTATGGTTCCAACAATTCAAAACACATCATACGGCCCGCAAGCCATCCAACCTCATCAAGAGTAATTAAAAATATATAGCTAAAATATCAAATCTCCAAAATAAATCAGAGTATGTAAAATGAGCCCTAACGTGACAATATACAATAATCCAACATATATTATAAAGATAGAAGCACTACTTTTAGCATAAGTAGTTTAAGCTTCCAGAGTTTCCCTGATGGACCCGCACGACAACTATCACCTGGAAAAATGTTAAATCAACGGGGCGAGACAAAAGCCTTAGCAACCAACAATCCATCTCATTGGGCATGGAAGTAAGTGCCCATGAGGCGCCAAGTGGGACAGTTATAAAATCATATCATTATTTAAATGTCATATGTCCACATGTATATATACACATTAATTTACCATATCATAATCTCATTCTCATATTTATCACATAAGTATATAAGAATCAATATACAATAATTTATTCTTTGTCCTCCCTTATTTCCTCTCCTGCCTTATTTCCTCTGACTGAGCCCATGGGCTAGCACTGACCCATATGACTGGTAGTTTAACTTAACAAGCTCACCAATCCAGTGATATGGACCAGCCAAAATCCACAAAGCACGAGACCAGACCATGGGTTCCCCCTTTAAATATATTAATGGGGTATCAAGGCCCTATGGAACACAATTGGGTCAAAGGACTAACTAATGTACACCTGGAAGTCCACCACCTTATTACCTCTTTTTGTACAAAAGTTCATGCCCTTATTTCCTCTTTAAGTAATAACCCATCAAATCAACATCCACCATCCCCTCTCATATCAATATGTGTGATTATAACAAATCATTATCAATTCTCAATTATCAAAAGATCTTTTCAATCTCATAAATACATACCAATTCATATAATAAAATATCACTACTCATTTTCTCAGCGAAAATAAGTCCCACAAGACTATTTCATTAACAACATATTTTCAAAGTCCACATCACATATCAATAGCCAAATTTATAATTCTATGTAAATAAAAATAACTCACAAACATCATACAAATATACACAACAAGAGGAAAGTGGTTACCTCTCGCCAAAGCAAAATTATAACCACAAGCTTCTAATCCAAGAGTTCAAATACACGCCAAAAATCAATCTACAACAATTAATTTATTATACATTAATAACTCCTTGAGTTATTGGAAAAATTAATTTATTTAACTAAATTCTAAAATTTCTAAATTTTGAATTAATTACTCCTAAAATTCCAATTTCACACTAAAATTCCAATTATAAAATTTAAATATTTTTCTTAATTCAAATAACCTATTCAAGTAATTGATTATTGTTAATTTCATTCCAATACATGAAAATCCCCAAATTTTAAGTTTAAGATCTAAAATACTAAATTATAAATCTTCATCTAAAAAAAATCTAAACTGATTAAAATTCACTATTAATCATCCTCTACATTTTTATAGTCTTGCTCTTTAAAAGTTGAATTTTGAATAAAGATATTACAAAATATTGATTTGAATTATAGGTCATTTTGGAAAGTTGGAGATAAAGGGCTAAAAAGTAAAGATGCATAAGGACTAAAGAAGAAAATGAAATTTTGCATGTGGGTAATGGTAATTGTGACAGAAATTTGGGGCATTGATCTATAATATTATCCCCTACTTTCAGTGAAAGCATATTAGTAGAAATTACAGAAAATTACCTTGAATTTCCAAAATTCTAGTTTGATCCAAAAATATAAAAAATATCGTTTCTCACCGAGGAATATATCAGCAGAAATTACGGAAAATGACCCTGAAGTTTTAAAATGACAGTTTATTCTAAAAATCCGAAAATCACCGTCTCCCTCCGCTGAAACCAGTGTTCCCAGACCCGGATCGGACCGGCCGGTCCGGCCCGGGAACCTCCGAACCGGGCATTAGACCAGTTCGGTCTGGGTTTTTTATTTTTTAAAAAAAATCAATTTTTTTAATTTTTCTTTTAGAATTTCATACTAATAAGTCTAAAATCTTCAATTTCTCACCAGTTTGGCCCGGGTTGAGCTCCGGTTTGGCCCCGGTTTGACCCACTGACCCTTAACCCAGTACCCCGATCGGTTCAATACCCAGTCCGAGTTTTAATACCTTAGTTGAAACTGATTTTCTGGCTTCTGAATCGCTGATATAAAATGAGGGAAAAATCTAAATATAATCTTGGAGGGATTTTTCGACATCTTGTAGGGGATTTGATGAAGATTGCATGTTGCAATTTAAAATAAAGGCATTGAGAGTCTTTTTACTCATTTTATCCACCGTTTGTCTAAAATTCTAATTCTAGATTATTCTCTAATCAGTAAGAAATCACTATAATGAGAAAGATAAAATTATTTAGAACATTTTTCATAAAAAGAGTTTTATAATTAAAAGAGAATTTGAGTATATTGATCTCCAAAGAACCAAAATTACTCCTGCCAGAACCTCACCCTCTGCCTTCCGGAACCACACGCAAGCCTACCGGAAGGCGTGAAGTGGTTATTAAGGGGGTATTTATAATACCCCCTCCTTATTCATGTGGCGCCAAACCTGGCGCCACTTTCAATTTATTATTATTTTTAATAATTTTTTTTAGAAACATAATCATTGCCTTTCCTTTTTTTTTTCTTTTTCTTTATATAAAGACAATGATTATGTCCTTACTTTCTACTGAAAGCTTTCGGTGGTCTCTCCCCCTTCCCTTCTTTTATATATATATATATATTATATATACATATTTTTAATTAATTAATTCTAATTTATAATTATATTATGAAAATAAAAATGAGGATGCTACAGCCTTCACCTCTGTTGGACACTCGAGGACTTCAAAGATCTTCTCTAACCGATTCAACCAGTCCTCAGCTGCTTGGGGTTCAAATCTCCCTCTGAACGCCGGAGGTCGATGCTTGCAAAACTTTGAAACCCAGAATTGCAAATGTCTTCCCTCACAAATCGATACCCCTTGTGACTTTTGATTAGGCACTGTGCGAGATAGAGACTCTTGAGAATGAATGGACCCCTCAGCTGTCTCTTTATGTCGAGTCTCTGCTTGAGTTTCCTCTTGAGTAGATTGAGCCTTATCAGCATTGCGCTTGGCTCGCTCCTCCCTGAGCTCCTCTCTTAGCTCATCAATTATATCTCTTTGTTCCCAAATTAGACTCATCATCTCTTGCATTGGGTCAGATGGATTGTCATTTAATTGCTCCACCTCTGGGTCCAACTGCCTAACTCTAGGGCAAATCATTGTATCCTTTAACTCTACAAAAGATTCACCACATCAGTATCATAACAATTGTATACACATAGTCCTTAAAAACATGTATGAACAATCAACAAGATCACTTATGTGTATACACTACAACCACATATAAGTCAACACCTATCTCTGAGGCCAAAGATTATGGTCTTTATCCAAACAAATCCTAACCTTGCCATAAACTATAGCTCTAATACCAACAAATGTAACCTCCTTCCAACCAAGGCCAAGATTGAGTTCATAAACACACGATAATGTCAAATTAGAGACCGTGAATGATTTGAGACTTAATAAAAGTAAATTTCCCAAAATCAGGGTTTTCAAAAACTTTTCTAAAACTTGTTCAACAATGGTCTCTTATTCACACTTTAATTACATAATTGGCCTGTACAATTCAATTTTATTTATAAATATCAGAGTACACAGTAAATTCCCGACACACTCGGGTTCCATTAATCGAATAAGGGTTTATAAGGCACAAATGCCCAAAATCAGTTTTCCCTTATCTAGGGGATTACACAAAATTATACCACAATTCCAAAATATACAATTGCTCCCATTAGATATCTAAAATACATAAAACTATGATAACCAATATCCAAAATAAAACTTCTATCTCCGAGCTCTATCATCCCTTCATCACCTGCTTCTCTTTTGAACCTCCAGCCCTATCTGAAATTTGTTTTAGGAGAGTGAGATTCTAAGGAATCCCCGTAGTGTCAAATCACTCATAGTATGCACAACCACAAAGCATAAAAGCAAATCGTCACATAACACATAGTAACTACAACGGCAGTTACAATGGTAAGAGCACGTATGACTTGCGTCACCCTTACATTTGCTCACGTTGAAGTGTTCACACTGTATTGCACATTCACATGTTCATATCACATATATTACCACAGCTGGGATCCATAAAAAATATTTCACATATGCACAGCCACACTGGCTAGGTAATCAAACAGGAATCCATGATTCCACAACGCAGCCTCGGCAATTACAACGGCAGGGGTAGGTGTGGTAACCATCACCCCCTACGACTGCTCATGCTGAACTGCTCACGCTGTAATGTCTTATGACCGATAACACATACACATGTTCACAATGGCCTCATGCCAAAGATTTTCCAACAAAACAATGATAAGTTATGCATACCAAGCATCATATATAACACGAGAGAAAAGTCACTATTTTGGTACTTCCATACGTGTTATGGCACTGGTCTCTCCCGAGTAGGGCAAATGTCGAATCTTATAATTCATAATTAGGGATGAAGTGTTATAATCTTATTCCAATACTCAAATGACTTCATATCACTTAAATTGGTTATCATTTATGTTCTTTAGGAAGCTTCAAATACCTTTAACAAGAGCCCTAAAATGTTGGAAGAACTATCCTAAAGATCCCTTTTTTGAAGCACAAGAACAGAATTTTCTCTGTTGTACTCGAGTGAAGAAGGCCTCACTCGAGTGATGAGGAACTTTGCACCAAGCACAAAGGTTAACCCTCGAGTGATAACCAAATGCTCACTCGAGTTCTAGGAAGTGAAACACAGAAAGTGTTAACCCGAGAGTAATGGAAACTTTCAAAGAAGAGGAGCACTAGAGTAGAAACCCCTGACACTCGAGTGACAGCTTAACACTAGCGAGTGCTAAGACATACTCTTGAAAATTGACCACGAGTGATAGCCTGAGACGAGAGTTCATAGTGTTAGATACACCTGCACTCAAGTGAGAACTCACAACACTTGCAAGTAAGGCAACACTTTTGCCTTTCACGCAGAAGTGAAACAGATCTACCACACTCGAGTGAGACCCAACCTTACTCAAGTGATGCTTACCAGAGCCTAGTTCGCAGCAGGGTTCACAACATTTTCCAGATTTTACCCAAATGTTTCTAATGGTCTCAAACTCTCAACCAAAGCTACTTCCACATAATTTTACCCAAGGAATCACATGGAAACATCAAAATCACTAAATTCTTATTCCATTATCATGCTTGGGTTTAGGCCACAACACAATGCAAATTTCCAAAGTTACCAAGCTTAACATTTCGACTTCAAACCCAATCTATCTATCCAAAACACCTACCAAAAACTCCAATTCCATAACCATAGCATACTAAACTCCCAATGATCCTCATTTTTGAAATTAAGACCAACAATTTCAGAAATTCCAAATTAAACCATTTGGCACAAAATATAGATAGAAAGGTTTGTTTCACTTACCTCTTCAACTTTTCCAAAGAGATTTCTTGATTCTCCAACTACCAGATTTTCTTGATGCCACAAATCACCACCAATGGAGAAACTAGAACCATGAAAATGAAGCTCTCAAGTGAAGGATCAACTTTAGAGAAAAGAGTTTTGGCATTTAAGGTCATTCTTCTTACCTTTTTCAAGCTTTTCTTCTTCCTTTTTTCTTCAACAATGGCGCAAGAGAGAGAGAGAGAGAGCAAGAGAGATGAGAGTGTGTGAGGAAGAAGAAGAAATGATTATACTCCCATCCCCATGCCTTGCTTGTTCAGCAAAAAGGGAGGGAAGAGAGGAGAGAGAAACCAATAAAATATAAAGTTTGACTTTCCAACTCTCTCTCTCTCATCCATAAGCTTGCCACATGTCCAAATTCCATTGGTTCACATAAAGTAAGTAACTATTTAGTTACTCTAACCACTTCATTAGCCATTTAGTTACACATCTCATTTCTTCTTAGTTAGTAATTAATTTCTTCATTAATTATTGACTAATTACCATTCTTTCAATTTCTCTCTCATTATGGCACATTTATCAAAATTACCACAAAACACATAATAATTCAATCTTTAATTCACAAATCATTCACAATAATTATCATTAGCCCTTAATCAAAATTTGGGGCGTTACAATTATATTAGTGAAACAACCAGCACCATAATATCAGTCACAACTTTTCAGCTTCATGAAAATTAACAGCAAGGTTAATACAACAACATCTTATGAAATCTCCTTGATCAGTTGCAAAGTAATGATTGCAACAATAACAAAACTCCAGGATCAAACTCAATCAACAATTTAGGAGAGCGAACATAACCGTTGAGATTGCATCGAACCTTAACCCAGGAACACCAGTGCTCTCTGATTATGCCATCGACTCCGAGCACTCTCATCTATGGGTCTGCTCTCTGCCCCTCTTACCTCTTCGTAGATGTTGCAGGCCGCAAAGTCTCAAGCAAAAAAAACCAAAAAAAATTAATTAGACTGAGAAAATGAGCTGAGAAGAGAAAAGCGAATATAGGCAAGGGTTGCTAAGTTAAGAAGAGAAAAGTGACGGCCTTCTGAAATGAAAACGTGTGCGAGGCCAAGCGAATAGAGGCAAGGGACGCTGAGCTAAGAAGAGCAAAGCGATGGCCATGATTTTTTTTTTCAACGTGTCAGATCTCTCTACTTAGGGAAACGGTGTCGTTTGGGTGATGAGAAATGCTCTTCTCATCACACCGATGAGCCAGGAATGAAGACGCCTAGAAATTGTCAGGCATTCTCCTATTTCGAAACTACTATAATCATTTATTTTAAGCTACTTTTACTTAACTAAAAGCCTAACACATATTTGCTTCATATGTATTTAAAATAAGTTAATTCAAACACCCTAAATATTTGATCCTTTGCTCCTTGGTTCAGGAGAGAGAGAAGGGAAAGATTTTTATTTTTATTTATTTATTTATTGATTTTTGCCATGGGAAAGTTTTTCATTAGTTTAAAAGAAGAGGGATCTTTTATAGAAGTTATAATTACTAAAATTACTCAAAAGGATCCAACTGATGGTTTTATATATAAATTTATCTAAACATCAATCGCACTATTATGACTTTTACTGCAAATTCAATTTAAAATCACTTTTACCAACATTAATTCAAATAAACTTATAATAAGTTAATCCATGACCAGTCAACCCACACAAGACTTGATAAACATAAATATTCATTGGCAATAAATGATAACCTAGTCAATATAAATCACATAAACTAGACTCATTTTAAAGTCCACAAAATATGATGAGGTACAAATTTGCTCCTAAAATATTTTTTCAAACACATGGTTTTAGAGTAAAAAATAGTTCAATATCACCCTTAAAGCCCTAAAATTGAAGCAATTTACTCTTCCATGAAACTTAGCACATGAATGGGAAGGAAAATTACAATTAAATACTCAAAAAATTACAAACATGTCCCATATAAGAAAATTAAAACATCGACATGAGATTCTTCAAGAGAAGATTGATAGAGAGCACACATCCCAACACAAGACTGAACAGCAGGGCTGTTTTTTTTTTTTTTTTTTGCTAGCAGCAGGGTTGTTTGCTATTAGATATAGTAGACACCCAACCAATTCTCTATGCTTGGAGATATTGAAAGCTTTCCCATTTTCATTAGCATTCATGAGATTTGAATATCCCATGTTTTGTTGGGGTTTTGATTAGTGAGGGAATTGAGGTAATAAGTAGTTAAATTTGGAGGTTTGAAGTTTAGAAATACTAAAATTGATTATTGGAGGTCATATATCTAAATCTATTTGGGCAGTCATAGAAATCAAGAGTTTTCATGGGTCAAATCATTTTATTTTTGCATGATTTTTTTTTGCTTTGGAAAATACACAGCTCCAGCTTTCTACAAAGTCATAATTTATTTATTTTTAGAGATATATGCAATTAATTATGAATTTTTAAAGTTAGATCAACATTTTATTTAGACTTTTTGGAGTATTCCAGGGGTTTTGGAATTTTTTGAAAATCAAATGATGACAATTTTTAACTCTTCTTCTTTTATTTAAAAGTAGACATTTTAAGTTTTTTAACACATTCTAATTTATAATTTTTGAAGAAGTGTAGAATTAGTATGCATTTGTAAAGTCGAACCACCCTCTTTGTGTCATGGAAATCAACAGTTTTTATGGGTCAAATCATTTGATTTTTGCATGATTCTTTTTGCATTGGAAAATACACATCTCAAGCTTTCCACAAATTCATAATTTGCTTTTTTAGAGATGTATGTAATTAATGATGAATTTTTGAAATTGGGTCAACTTTTTATTTAGACTTTTTGGAGTATTCTAGGGATATTGGAATTTTTTGAAAATCAAATGATAAGATTTTTTTAATTCTTCTTTTTTATTTAAAAGCATACATCTTAAGCTTTTCAACACGTTCTAGTTTATAATTTTGGAAGAAGTGTAGAATTAGTTATACAATTTTAAAGTCAAACCACCCTCTTTGTCTCGTTGGCTGTGGCAAACGACACAAAACTGCTATATCAGTCGCGATTTTGAGTTAAACACGTAGGTTTTGGAGAGGGTTTCTTGGTAGGAGGTCTTGGCTCTACTAGGTGTAACATTTTAGATTTCAGAGATTCAAAACTTAACCTCCACAGATCCTAAGAGCAATTAATAAGGTTAGTATAGTCTTTAAAAAGGGAAAGTTGAAATTTAATGCGAGGCACAGAGCCTTACTTCTGTGTTTCTTGCCTTGGTTAAGCACCAGCTCACTGGGATGAAAGATGTCGAGTTCGCCTTGGCAAGAGATGCACTTGTCGAAATGAGAGAGGGTGAAACATATCATTTCTCTTAACATCATTTGCCTCAGCGAGTGACTTGCTTGCTGAAGCAAACGAGTCCTATAACTAGACGAGCAGGCACGATCTGCGTCTTTATTTTAGAAAGAAAGAAGGGGAAAGGGATATGTTCTCTCCTAGTTAAGGCACAAACTTAGCATTTCTTTTAGCAAATTCTAAGACTCCGTTCATCCTAGTAAGCCCATCTAACCTCATGAGACATCTTCAGTAGTCATGTTAGAAACATTAGATCTCAGACTTAGGTGGGTTTTGGGATCCCGATTAGAGAAAGTTGGGATTTTCTAAAAACCTCTTTCTAATCCTCTTCTCCTCAATATTTTTTCATAAAATGAAGGATTGGGATAATCTATGACATCTAAAGGAGAGGATTAATTGATCTAACCTAGTTTGAGCCAATTTTAGTTGTTCCAAGTTACTTTGGGAAAGTTTTAGAAACTCTAAAGAGATGTTAGGGGCAACAATAAATTGTTATGGTAATCTATTTAAATAACTTAGATTGTTTTAACGATTTAGATCGGTTCAAGGGGTAACAAACACGTGTAAGGTCTCTTCTGGTAACTTTTTGGTAAAAGAAGTAACACCAGATAACCATATGCCTTCTTGGAGAGTGTTACTAGATGTTCGCGGTCTTGTGGGCTAGTAGATATTATTGTAAGTTTTATTTCTTGGACTTTGATAAGAACTATCTAAAAATCATAGTTTGTGAAAGTAACAGTATGGCTATGGGCATGATATAATTGTGATGTATTATTCATGATTTGTGAAAGCAAGAATATGAGATTGACATAACTGTGACTTAATAATTGTGCACGTATATAAATGTTTTGAGATATTTGTTCCATTGAAAGATAACTAAAAAGTTGAGGAGATGGAAAGGTTGAGATATGTTTTGTGCCATGCGATACACCACCTTACGAAATATTGTGATTGGCCTTTTATTGTCCCTAAGCATTAACCTGAGACTACATAATGACTTCCTATTTTCAGATAAATTTAAGATTTATTTTAATATATTTAAGAAGTTATTAATGTTAAATTAAAGAGATTTGAGTGAGATTTTGACAAGATATCAGTTTGGAACATGATTTAGAAGATTTCATTATCAATATCAAAGCTTAGGATAAGAAATAATTATATTAGTAATAAAAATAATAATTTAAGATTCTAAAAAAGGGAAACAAAACAACTTTAAGATTTTTGTCATCATCATCTATATTTCTATTTTTCATTTGATTTTATCCTTTTTAGAGACCAAGCATGCAAATCTCGTTTGGAGGAGGGGATTAATTAACCTAAGGAGCACCCATGTAATACCCCGAATTTTGAGACTTGAGGCTAGAGAATAAGACTGAAATAAGTGTATTGCTAAACCTGGGTTTAGCAAGATCCCAAATTGTGATTAAGGGTTAATGACTCCAAAAGTGGAGGTGATTATTGATAGATAAACCCTTTTGGAGAGTATAATGTGATTTGGCACTCAAATGTGATTCATATGTGTTGTGAGAAGCGTCGAAACCCTTTATTTAAGTTCAATTATGGATTAACCTCTAAATTGACTTAAAATAAAGGGAAGACGCATATTGTGGCTAAATGGAAGATGTGAAGTGTTGGTGGTGATTCAGTGAGAATTACCGTAATCAGGGGCAAAACAGTAAAGTTACCGACCAATTGGTCAGTTACCAAAGAGGAAACTCATTGGTAACTTCAAGATCAATGGTTAGGGTTGATTTGTTATGAGATTTAGTGGGTGGAATCCCATGTGTATGAGTTCATGTGAGTTCATTGGAGATGGAACAAGATCATGACACTTGGCAAGTTTTGGACCTTTGGATCTTGGTCAATTTGTCAACACTCATCCTCTCTCCTCTCTTCCTTTTTGGTCAGCCTAATGAGGCTTTTAGGACCCAAAAACTAACCCTTCTTCTTCATCATCTCATCTTTCTCTCTCTAAAGCTCCCATAGTCATCCAAATTCAAGGAAGAAAGAGAAAGCTTGAGGTGAGTTTTTGGCTTGCTTAATGGCCTCTAATGCTTAAATCCTCTTTATTAGTCTTGTACATAGTGATGAGAGCTTCATCTCTATGGTTTTAGATTTGTGAAAGGAGGTGTTTGGGAGCTTGAGAAAAATTGGAAAGATGAAGAATCAAGGAATTGGTTTGGGAAAGAGGAAGAGGTGAATATTTGAAGCCTTTTGATCTAAGTTTTGTGAGTTATGGATGAGTTTTGTAAATTGTAAATTTTGCCCTGATTTTGTGGTAATTTTGAAATGAATGAATTGTCATGTGTTTTGAGGTGCAATTGGTGTTTTATTATGTTATATGTTCATTGGAATTGGTTTGGCATTGGAAATGGAAAAGTTTGCAATGTTAGATTTTGAAATGTGAATTATGTTGACATGTTGAGATTGTTGTGAAAACATGTCAATGTGACATGAATTTGATTGATTTGGTATTTCCAATGGATTCCTTGTGAAAATTTGTGTGGGAATTATGTTTGATATGAAAATGGGACCATTGGAAGTAAAGATGCAAAATCTGGAATTCTGTCTTTTGAAACTCTGTTCTGGACAGTCTGTTTGTGTGGACTTTTTGAATAGGAAAATGATGTCTAAAAATTCTGAAACTTTTCAGTCTTAAATTTCACATCTTAAGCTTTAAAATGGACATATAATTTGTGTCATTTCGTTTTGTGAACTGGGATTTATGTTTGCCCAAAATGTGATGTTGAAACTGGACTTTATTATGGAGTAGTGTGGGATATTTGTGTAATTCTGTATTTCTGTGGTTATGGACAGCCCTTATCCATATTTTTCCTATGAAGAGTACTTAAAGAGCTTTCAATAGGCTTTGGGATCACCTCATTTTGATTTTTCTAGAATTAATTATGAATTTTTGAAGTTGCCTTGGCTGCAGCAGAAAATCTTGGCTGCAACGCAAACGTTTATGTGTGTGTTTTGGCCGTAGCCAAAAACCTCTTGTGCATGTTTTGGCTGCATCCAAAGGATTCTTGGCTGCAGCCAACCCCCATTTTCAATATTTGGTGATTTTGAAAGGTGATTTCCAACCTAGTATGTCCTAATCCTTTAGGCTTTCGTTGAGCTTATTATAGTCACCTAAAGGTTGTGAATGGTAACTAACTTTAAGTGATTGGAAGTAAGGATTTGGAATCAAGATTGACCCTATGTCCTTGATTTGGTTATAGGGTTGGATATTCGCTTTGATCGTGAGTAGTCGGTGCTGGAGCATACGTGGAAAGAATAAGTGTAGGGAACTTAACTCTTATGCATGTATTTGATAATTGTGTTGGTGTATTGATGCATGTATTGCTTTGCTTGATTATGTGAAATATATATGAATGATTGTAGCTCTGTTTCTTTTTATACTATGGCCATGAGTATGTTGTTGAAACATTGAGCACGTAGATATGTCATTGTGTGATCATGAGTTATGTATTGCAAGCATGTCATGCATTAAACACTTATCTTGCATGCATACTGGTATTTGTTTCCTACTGAGATTCTCTCAAATCTCACCCCTACCAACATTTTAGACAGGACAAGTGGATCGAGGAAAGAGCAAGCAACCAGGGGCGACTAGGGCTCCGGTTGGAGTTTGATGTTGGTAGTTGGTTATCATTACTGGTTGGGATGACTGTATTTGTATTTGGATTTGGGAATGTATATTTGGATATATATTTGGGATGTATATGTGAGATGAGTATTGTGTAATCCCCATTTGAGAATTGTATATGGGCGAATGTGCCCAGTACTCTAGAAATTAATGTATAGAACCCGGGGGTTGTCGGGATTTTATATTGTGCACTCTGATTTGATATGAATGTGATTTATCTGCATAAAATAATTATATTCAAAATGTGAATATGAGACCAGGTGTATATGTATTTGAAAGGCATTTGTGAAAACCCTATAATCAATGATGGAATTTTAAATAAGTTTTGATTATTATTGGTCTCTATTTCATTTCAATCGTACATTTCGGATATAATTATAGTGGAGGTTACAACCCAAGCAAAGGGGAATAAAAAGAGGAATTCCACGATAAAAAGAGAAGGTAGCCCAAAAAAAAAGATGATCTTTTTCTTCACAGAAAATTAGAAAGGGACAAGCGGAGGAGCAAAAATTTTGAGCAATCATCTTCTTGGTGAGGAAGTAAGAGCAAAAGCACGGACTAGAGGAGAGACCAAGACGCCATTCTTCTTCTTTGACGAGTCTAACCAGAGGTTAGGGAGCTTGGATTTAAAGGTTCAAAGAGATTTTATGCTTCAAACATGGTTTTTCAATAATTTTCCTTTCTCCTTGACATAGTTTCTAATATGGACCAAAGTATTGTCTATGATTTTGGTTTGATGATGAACAATAGCTAAATTTCTCACTCTATGGTTATCTTGAACCTATTTATGGATTGAACTTTGTGTTTACTCTCTCTTTGTATCGAATGATTTTTTTGTGTTGTTTTATATTGCTCTTAATGCCTCTAAGTGCTTAACCACCATTTAATTTCCTTGTTCATTAAAATTATGCTTGAAAAGATAATTTAATTGTAGAAATCGAGTAAAATCATGTTAGATTTGAAGTTTATATATTAAATGGATAGTTTGTTAGTATTATGAAGATATAGTTACTAACCTAACATTGTCATATCAAAAATTAGCATATAAAGTTAGTCCTTCTTAATTGATACAAGAGATTGATTAGTTTATTAGGATAAATATTTGGTTTTAACTTGAGAGAGCGTAATCGAATGTCCTTGAATTTTAGAAAAACACACATCTTCATTTGATCGCTTATTGAGGGTGAATTAACTTAATTCATGAAATAAAAAGGAATAGATAATCCTAGGCCTCCTATCTTGAAATAAAAATTCTTAATTTAAACTCCTCAAATAAGTTCCCTTTTAAACAATTAAATTTTAAATACAAAATTTCTTTCAAAATATTCTCATTCAACCTAAGTGAGAATGTAATTGTGATGTTGTAGTCCTTGTGGGAATGATATTTTATACTACTAGTGATGACTCGTATACTTGTGATTAAGCTAGATAGCTAATAAGTTTTTGGCACCCTTATCGGAGACTAACGACAAAAGTTTGCATGTTTAATTGTTGCAAGTTTGTGATCAATTATGATTAAATTTTAAATTGTGTATGGATCTTCCTTGCTAGACTAATAGGACAAGTAGTGGATTTGAGTATGAAAATGATTATTCAGATTCTTATTATTACTCTTATTCTTGTTGAGCTCCATATGAGTACATTAGTAGTCATTATTGTAGTGATTATCACTTAAGTGAGCAATGCCCTTATGTCTCAACCTTGGATTATATGGAGAATGATTTGGCTAGGGCTCAAATTGATCTTCATGATAATACTTTTAGCTATGGATGGAATCATGAACAACCATTGTCATTGGATCCTAATTATTCTCTTCCTTCGAGTGTCACATCCTCATACACTGCCCAATACCCATATATATGAAATTAGCCCCATTCACTAAGAGAAGCCTACCATAAATGATTTGCTTCACCATTTTCTAGACAGTCAAAATGAATTTATGAGAGTTTTTCAAGAAGATAAACTTATACATGTCCAAAATATAGCATTCTAAGTTGGTGAAACAACTTCTAATCTTTCATCTTTAAAGTAAAAAGGAATTTTCAATGATATATAAAAAGGTTCTTTTATAAAATATGAGGTCTCAAATGAACAATTGACTATAGGAAGTGAAGAAGTATCAATATTTACTTGTTATGATATTGTGTGTAATGCCCCAAAATATGTACTGAATGTGGATGAACTCTTTCGGGGAATAAAGTGTGAATTATGACCCGAGTTAGCAACAGAAAGTGCCCAAACTCTGTATTTAAGCTTAATTATGTGTCAAAGCTTAAGTTGAATTAAAAATGAAGGGAAGGGTGCATGGCATGAGAAATGGGGTCAAATAATGTGTTAAGTAGTAATCCAATAAGAATTGCCATAGTCAGGGGCAAAACATGAAGAAAAAAATTTATCGGCCAATTAGTCAACTACCAAAGAGGAAATTCACTATCAACTAAATGAACAATATGTGTGACTAAATGGCTAATGGAATTGGTTAGTGTAACAAGATGGTTATATGCTTTATGAGAGGTTATGAGATTATGACACTTGGCACCATGGATACCAATGGATGAAGTCAAATTGTCAAAGGTCAAAAGTTTCAACTCTTCCTCTCCTTCTCTATTCAAGGTCGGTTTATGGGCTAGGAGGGATTAAAAATCTGATTTCATCACATCATTCCCTCTCTCCCCAAGCTCTTGGACGTTGATGGTAGAGGAGGAAAGAGAAAGAAGAAATCAAGATATGTATGCTGCATTTGACCAAGTAGATTACCTCTAATGCCAAAAACCTCTTCTTTAATCTTATTCCTCTTGATGCAAGCTTCATTCCTATGGTTTTATATTTTCAAGAGGTGGTGTTTTGAGTATTCAAGAAAAGCTAATAGTTGGAGAATTGAAGAACAAGGTAGAGATAGTGAAAGAGGTGAGCAAAAGCAACCTTTTGGTATATATGTTGTGATAATTAGTTGAGACCTTTGATTTTTGAATTTTTGCCCTATTTTTTGTGTAATTAGGATTTTAGAGAGTTCATGATGCTTTGATTGTTGGAATGGTATCTTGTGTTGTGTTTTGGGTAATGGATTTGGTTTGGAATCTTGAATGTGAAAGGTTGGCAATTGTGAGTTTTGTGTTGAAATGTTGCCAAAACAGAACATGTAATAGGAATGTGAATTTGGTTGTTTTGATGTTTCCACTAGATTCTATGCAAAAACTATGTGGGAGTAGTCTTGGTTGTGAATTCTGGAACCATTGGAAACTTAGGTTGAAAACTATAAATGTTGTCAAGTGAAAATTCTATGTAAGGGACGTACTTTATATGGTATTTTAAAATAGCAAATGTTGTCAAAAAGTTGTGAAACCTTCAAGTTTTATAGAGGATATTGCAAGCTTTAAAATGATATAAAGTTTGTATCATTTCAATGTGTGTACAAAAAAGTTATGGTAGTTGGAAGTTAGCCAAGAAATAGGTCACTTCTTGGCCGCGACTAGTGGTTCTTAGCTACAGCCAAAAAGTGTCTGACCAGTTCTTAGCGGTAGCCAAAAGGGTCTTGGCCATAGCCCAAAACTCTTTGACTTGTTCTTAGCCACAACCAAAGGGTTATTGGCCTTGGTCCAAAAGTTTCTGACCTTTCATTGGCAGTGGCTAATCCCTAAAATCTGGCACTTTGTATTTTTGAAAGGTAGTTTCTGGTCTAGTTCTCCCAACCCTTTAGGTTTTTGTTTGAGCTTCTAGAAGCTACCTAAAGGTCACAAATGATAACCAACCATAAGTGTTTTAGAGTTGAGAATTGAATAAGGAATAACTCGACGTCCTTGCTTATGATTTATAGGACATGTCATCCACCTTGAGCATGAGAAACTGGTACCTGAGCAGGAATGAAAAGAACAAGGTAGTGAATCTTTCTCTTATATCACGTATAATACTTGTATGTTTGTGCTTATCATTGAATCATGACAAATGTGAAGACTGCCGTGAATATAGTGAAAGTTGTCGTATTGTGTATATAGCGAAATCTGTCGTTATTGTGAATACAGTGAAAGCTGTTGTGAAGACCACATGGTGGGACTAATATGTATACATCAAAATTTGCCGTTATCGTGAATATAGTGAAAGTTGTCGTGATCGTGAATACAACGAGAGCTGTCGTTATTGTGAATACAGCCATAAAAGTTGTCGTTTATGTGATGAAAGTCACGAATGTGATTGCTGCTATGGATGTTGTTGTGTTGCTGCTTTATGATAATTGCTTACATGTTTTGTTTATTATATATCATATGAGTGAAAACGTTATTATTGAGATTCCTATGAATCTCATTCTTTCCAATGACTAACCTACAGCCAGGGCAAGCGGAGTAAAGAAGAAGCAGGTGAACAAAGGCAACTAGTACTCCTGGCCAGGAGATTAGAGTTTTGTTAGTTGGTTATCATACTTTTGGATAAATGTATATATTGTAGTTATAAGTTTTATGTAGTGATGGTGGATGTATCTACCGTAGAATTGTATAGTTGTATGTAATCTCCGATATGAGAAACTGAAAATGGGCGATCATACCCTATAAACCCTTATTAGTGAATGAATTAAACTTCGGAATCTACCACAAAATTTTATTATGCACTCTAATCTTATGAATGGAATAAAACCAATTAGGCCCAATAGATTCGAAGAATGGAAGCGAGACCGTATTAAATAGATTGTTAAAAGTTTTTGAAAACCCGTTGTATCACAGGACCAGATCCTATCTTGAAGTCGGGGTCTTTAATGAGTTTTAAACTATTCTTTTGTCTCTCATTTATTTTATGACACATTTTTGAACCTTATTATGGCTATTAAGGAGGGGGTTACATTTTTTGTACCAGAGCTTCTTGGCAAGGGTAGGTTTTACAAGGATAATTGCCATAGTTCTTTGCCTTAGTAATGGTAAATAACCTATGATTGCTTGTTGTATACACATGAATGTTCTTGCTATTTGTTGGTATTTGAGTTTTAAGGAATACGTGTATATACTCATGTGATATTAAAGTTGTGAATCATTTATGTAGAGTGAAAAGACATAATGGTTCGCCCAAAGATTCAACGTGTAGAACCAGAGGTGGAAGAGATACATGACAACCCACCTAATCCCATACAACAGATGATGGGCATGCTAATAGAGCAGTGAGATATGATTAATGAGCTAAGGGAATAGCTTCGAGAGGAGAAAGAAAAACGTAATGAAGACAGAGTTTAGTCGACTCAAGAAGAGACACAGCATGAGGAGACGGTAGAAGGGTCGACTCGACCTTTAGAGTCACCATCGCACACTGAACCGAACCAGGAGTCACATGAGGTGCTGGCCTGAAATAATAGAGACCTATAGTTCTGGGTCTCCAAATTCTGTAAGCATCTACCTCTAGCATTCAAGGGAAGATTTGATCCCCAAACAACGGAAGATTGGTTGGTCCGGCTCGAGAAAATCTTTGAAGTGTTAGATTGCCTGACCGAGGTGAGGGAGCGATTGACCATTTACAAGCTAGAGGGAGACGCTGACAGGTGGTGACGAAACATTGCCATGACATTGCGGACCTGGAATGAGCCTTTGACCTGGGAGTTGTTCCAAGAGAAATTCAATGACAAATATTTTTTGAGATCTGTGAGGATTGAGAAAGAATTAGAATTCTTGTTTATAAAGTAGGGTGATAAGGAGACCTTTGATGATTACCTCTCTTGATTCATCTGACTGGCCAAATACTTCTCTTATCTATGACGCATGGAATATGAGGAGTGGAGTTCTAATATGCTGATCCGAGGCTTAAGGAGTGAGTTGAGAAAAAGGTTAGCCACCTGACAATTTATAGCATTCAACAAAGCTGTAGAGGAGAGTAGAATCACGGAGAACAATCTGAGGGATCTGTACCCAGCTAAGGGTGGTAGCAACTGTGTTGAGCCCAGTAAGGGAAATTCTTCCCAAAAGCTGAAGGGGCAAGAATCCTCATCTAAGGGCAGTGATAAGAAACCCTACCGACCTGAGGATCGTGAGTACCAGAGGCCTCTAGTGACATAGTCATGTCCTTGTTTTGGTAGGGTGCATAGTAGTAGAACGTGTTCGAGGCAAGCGGTTTGCTTTAATTGTATATAGGTAGGACACATTACTAGTGAGTACAAGCAGCGGTCGGTAGAGTAAAGGCCCAGGAATCAGGACAGGGTATTTGCTATGACACATGAAGAAGCACAGAAGTCTCTCAACCTGATTCAAAGTAAAATCCTCCTCAATAGTAGTTTACTGCAAGCTTTAATTAATTCGGGTGATAGTCATTTCTTCATTGTTTATAACGGTGTGAAGCACCTGGGATTGCATGTTCATAAACTGCCATTTAACTTGATTGTGTCGACGGTGACGGGTGTCAAGATCATGACTGCTGATGCTTATGTAAATTGTGTGATAACCGTTAAGGGGCATGAGTCTATAGTTGATTGTTTTATATGCCATTCTATCAATTAAAGTCATATTGGGCTTTAATTGGTGATGGTAAATATTGTGTTGCTGTATTATGGGAATAAGAGAATAGTGTTGGAAATCGTGTGTGGAAAGCAACTCTACGCCAAATTGTATAAGTGCGAGTTTTGGCTCTTGGAAGTAAATTTCTGGGCCATGTTATCTCACGAGAAGGGGTCTTAGTGGATCATAGTAAAGTGGAAGCAGTACTGGGCTGAAAGAGGTCAGAAACTATGGTTGAGATAAACAGTTTTCTGGGTCATGCTGGTTATTACCAAAGGTTCATTCAGAACTTCTGCCAAATTGTCTTTCTGATGGCCAAGCTCACGCATAAGGATCAACCGTTTAGATAGGATGATTGAAGTTTAGCCAAGAAATAGAATTTTCTTGGCCGTAACCAAAAGTTATTGGCCACAGTCCAAAATTTTCTAACATTTTTTTGGCTGCAGCTAGAGACTCTTGGTCGCAGCCAAAAAGAGTCTGACCTCTTTTTGGCCGTAATTAAATACTTCTTGGGCACGGCCAACTCCCAAAAATCATCATTCTAGAACTTTTAAAAGTGGTTTTGATATGGCTCCTCCCAAACCTTAAGGCATGTGTTTTGGCTTCTAACAGCCACCTAAAAGTCTCAAATGATACGGGGGATGTGACTATGTGATTATGTGTATATGTGACTGCTTGTATGCTGTGTTTTGTGCTGCTATGCTGCTTGATGATGTCATTGCATGCTTTGTGATTATGTATGGTATGAGTGCTTTGTTACTATTGGGATTCTTTTGAATCTCATTCTTTCTATTGACTAACCTTCAGGCAGGGCAAGTAGCTCAAAAGGGAAGGAGACGACCAAAGGCGGCTAGAACTCCCGTAGGGATGTAATCTTGGATGTTGGTTATCAAATTTTGAATGGGAATACTGTATATAGATATTTGGGATGTGAATTTTGGTATGATTTTGTGCAATCCCCTATATGGAAAACTGTAAACCCTTAGTATATATGAAAACTGGGGATTACCGGGATTTTGTTGTACACTTTGATATATATGAATGTGATTTAACTGCATAGGGTAGTTATATCTGAAATGTGAATAGGAGACCCAGTAAACCAATTTCAAAGGAAATATGTAAAAACCCTATCTTAAGGATGGGATTAGAAACAAAATTTTATCATTCGTTGGTCTCCAATTCATTTTAATTATGTATTTTTGAATCATAATTATTGTTTATGAGGCAAGGGGTTACATATGTTGCTATGAAAGCTTTGTGTATACAGCCGTGAGAGCCGTCGTTTGTGATGCAAGTCACGTATCATATGGATACAGCGCAAGCTGTCATTTATGATACAAGTCACGCATCATGTGGATATAGCACAAGCTATTGTTTGTGATGTAAGTCATGCATGATGTGGATACAGCTGTGAGAACTGTCGTTTGTGAAGAAAGTCACGCATCTTTGTGATTGTTGATGTTATTGCTGCTTTGTGATTTGCTTGCATGCTATGTTATTATATATTGTATGAGTGATTTGTTACTACTAGGATTCTTTTCAATATCATTTTTTCCATTGACTAACCTACAGTCATGGCAAGCAGTTTGAAGAAAAAGCAAGTAATGAAGGGCGGCTAGAGCCCCTAGCTAGGAGTTTAGTTTTGGTAGTTGGTTATCAATATTTTGGGATTATTATACATGTTATAAATTTTGAATAGTGTTATGTAATCCCTAGTATGGGAATGGAAATGGGCAATTATGCCCTATAAACCCTTCACTAAATGAATGAAACCCGAGTATTGTCAGGAATTTTTGTTACACTATGATATGTATGAATGAAACCCAACTGCATAGGCCAAATATATTCAAAATATGAATGTGAGACTGCATTGAGTAGGTTTTGGAAAAAGTTTTTGAAAAACCCACTTTAACACAGGATCGCATCCTATCTTGAAGTTGGGACTTCCCATGAGTTTTAAATTATCCGTTGGTATCTAATTTAATATAATGACGCATTTTCGAACTATAATTTTGGCTATTAAGGTATAGGGTTACATTTTTGGTATCAGAGCTGTAGTTCCTGGAAGGGTAAGTTTTACTAGGATAGTTGCCATAATTCTTTGACTTAGCAAAAGAAGATGATCTATAATTGCTTGTTGTATACATATGAGTGTTCTTGCTAATTGTTGATATATGAGTTTTAAGGAATATGTGTATACATTTATTGTGATATTGACATAGTGAATCATTTATAGAGTGAAAAGATATAATGGTTTGCCCAAAAATCAGACGAGTAGAACCAGAGGTGAAGGAGATACATGACAACCCACCTGATCCCATGCAAGTGATTATGGGTATGTTATTATAATAGTGAGACATGATCAATGAGCTAAGGGAAGAGCTCAAGGAAGAAAAGGAAAAATGTAACGAAAACCAGGTCCAATTTACTTAAGAAGAGACCCAAGAAAGACACGTCATGAGGAAATAGCTGAGGGGTCAACTCGAGCTCAGGAGTCCTCGCCTCATACTGCACCAAACCAAGAGTCGCATGGGGTACCAGTCCAAGATGAGAGAGATCTACAGTATTGGGTCTCCAATTCTACAAATATCTACCTCTGGTGTTCAAGAGAAGGTTTGATCTTCAAGTAGCTGAAGATTGGTTGAACTATTTAGAGAAGATCTTTCAAGTATAAACTACCCAACCAAGGTAAAGGCACGATTAGCTATTACAAGCTGGAGGGGGATGCTGACCTATGGTAGCGGAATATTGCCCTGACATTGCGGAATCAGAATGTGCCACTGACGTGGGAACTATCCCAAGTCAGTGAGGCTCGAGAAGAAATATGAGTTCATATCTATTAAGCAAGGTGATACAGAGACATGTAACAACTACGTGTCTCGATTCATCCGACTGGCTAGATATTCCTCTTATATGAGGCGTATGGATGATGAGGAGTGGAGTTTTGACATGCTGATTTGGGTTAAGGCATGAGCTAACGAAAAGGTTAGCCACCCACCAGTTTATTGAATCCAACAAAGTAGTGGAGGAGTGTAGAATCACCGAAAATAACCTAAGGAATCTGTACCCAGCTAAGGGTGTTAGCAGCCGCAGTGAACCCAATAAAGGAAGTACTCCTCAGAAGCGAAAGGTTCAAGGATCTTTGTCTAATGGCAGTGGTAAAAAGCCCTATCACTTCGAAGACCATGAACCTTAAAAATCCCCAGTGGTATGGATATTTCCTCATTGTGGTAAGTCACATTATGGCAGAACGTGTTAAGGGAAAGTGATCTTTATAACTGCAAACAGCCTGGACATATTGCTAGTGAATGCAAATGGCCGCAGGCAGAGCAAAGACCTAGGAATCAGGGTAGGGTGTTTGCCATGACACATGAGGAAGCACGGAAGTCTCCCGACCTGATTCAAGGTAAAATCCTTTTTCATGGTAGTTTACTGCAAGCATTATTTGATTTGGGTGCAAGTCATTCCTTCATTGCTTATAACTGTGTAAAGCGCTTGGGATTGCATGTTCATGATCTGCCATTTGATTTGGTTGTGTCGACGCTAATGGGTGTTAAGGCTTTAACGACTGAGGCTTGTTTAAATTGTGTGATAATTATTGAGGGGCATGAGTCAATTGTCGATTTAATTTGTCTGTCGTTTTATCAATTAGAAGTCATATTAGGTTTTGATTGGTTGACAGTGTAGCCCCCTGCCTTACAAACAATAATTATGATTCGAAAACACGTAATTAGAATGGTTTAAAGACCAATGAATAATTAAAATTCATTTCCAATCCTTTCCTTCCAGTAGAGTTTTCACAAATTCTTTCAAAATTTTTGCCCTATCCTGGTCTCAAATTCAATATTTCGAATATAATTACTTGTGCAATTAAATCACATTTATGCATATCAGAGTGTATAACAAAAATCCCGGCAACCTCTGGGTTTCATATAGATACTAAGGGTTCATACATTCCCATTTAGGGGATTACACAACCGTATCCAAAATAATATTTACACCATAAAATATATATATATATATATATATAGTATTCTCAACAAAAATGGATAACCAACAACTAAAATAAAAATTTCCTTAAGGAGTCCTATCCACCCTTGGTTGTCTCCTTCCCCTTGGAGCCACTTGCCCTGTCTGAAGATTAGTCAATGGAAAGAATGAGATTCAAAAGAATCCCAGTAGTAACAAATCACTCATACCATATATGATCACAAAGCATGCAATGAAATCATCAAGCAGCATCACAGCATAAAACATAGCACACAGGCTGCCACATATACATATAATCACATAGTCTTATCCCCCATATTCCACCACCTCGAAGGCACAGTCCTCCCACCGTTAACACCGATGAGCCATAGGTGAAGGTTTCACAAATAGCCTTTCGGCTTTTACATATTGCCTTACGGTTTTCACATAGTCACATCCCTCGTATTTTACTGCCCCGAAGGTACGGTCCTCCCACTGTCAACACCGATGGGCCACGGGTGAAGAACACAGGTGAAGGACTCGGGTGAGTGATAGCCTCAACATTCACCCAAGTCCTACTGAGTGAGGCACAGGAAGTGACTACCCGAGAGCAACAGAAAACTTAGAATGAGAAGTATACTCGAGCACTGACTCTGGCACTTGAGTGATGTCACAACACTTGTGGGTGCTAAGACACACTCTTGTAAAATGACTTGCAAGTGACAACCTGAGACACGGCCTCAAAGTGTAAAATACTCTTGCACTCGAGTGATATCAGGTTCACTCGAGTGATGACCCATATTACTCGCAAGTGAGAATGTGTACTCTTGCATCTTGGCATGGAAGTGTGATTGAAAACTGAAGGAAAAGGGTAAACAAGATGTTGCACTTGAGTGACACCCCTGTGCACTCGAGTGAGGCTTATCAGAAGCCAAAACGCAACAACTGACAGAATTTTTCCAAACTTTCTACCAAAGTATCTAATGGTTCCTAGAATCCATAAATAGCTTTATCCCCACCAAATTTTCATAAGGAACATATTGAAAACACAAAAACAACCAAATTCTCATTCTAACAACAAGTCCTTACTTTGAACACAACATTCTCACACACCAACCAATGACACCAATTTCCTTTCTAAAGTTCTAAATAATTTCTATTGACACAAAGGCACAATATGCCACCAAATCTAACACCATACACTATCCAAATTGTTTATTCCAAAATTATACTAAAATCAGGGCAAAATCCAAAATTTATAAAACTTAACCAACAATTTTAATGAACATGTCAAAATGCTTCAAATACTCACCTTTTTCTCTTTCCAAGGTTGATTTCTTGATTTCTCAACTTTCAAATTCTTTCAAACTCTTAAACACCACTTTTCAAAAATCTACAACTATAGAGATATAGCTCTCATCACCATAACCAACTTTAAAGAAGATGAGTTGAGCATACAAAGTCATATGAAGCACCTACCTTGCACTTCTTTCTTTCTCTTTCCTCCTTGCTTAGGGTGACAATGGCTGCTGGAGTGAGAAAGAAAATGAAACAGAAATTTTGGCTTCTCGTGAGTGCTCCTAGCTGACTTTGAGGGAGAGAGGACAGAGGAGAGAGGAGAGAGGAGAGAGGGAAGAGTATTTGAAATATTAACTTGATATATGGCTCACAGTAGACACTTGTCATGATCTTGTTTCTCCTTCCATGGCACATGAGTTCACACACACATGATTTTACATTCTTGACAAAAAATCTCAACCATTGATCTTTAGATTACCAAGGAGTTCCCTCTTTGGTAACTGACTAATCGGTCGATAACTTTACGTTTTTCCATTTTGCCCCTGATTATGGCAATTCCACTTGAATCACCACTAAGCACATTTATACCATTCTATATCACATTCACCATGTGCCCTCCCCTACCTATAAGGTTCATTTTAAGCTTTGTCACATAATTAAGCTTAAATACAGGGTTTAGGCACTATTCAAAACACATTTGGTTCGTAATTCACATCATATTCTTCAAAAGTGTTTATTAACAATAATTACATCCACCTTTGAAGTCATACAGAATGAGCCCAAATGAAATGGCGGAGCTAAAGAAGCATATCGAAAACTTACATGAAAAAGGGTTCATTAAACATAGTATTTTGCCGTGGGGAGCTCCAGTATTATTTGTCAAGAAGAAAGACAGGAGTCTGAGACTGTATGTGGATTACAGAGAATTAAACAAGATAACCATCAAGAACAAATATCCTCTCCCGAGAATCGATGACCTTTTAGATCAATTGTCTGGTTCTTATGTGTTTTTGAAGATTAATCTAAGGTCGGGTTATCATCAACTGCATGTGAAAGCAGAAGATGTACGAAAGACTGCTTTCAGGATGAGGTATGGGCACTGAGTTTCTAGTAATTCCCTTTGGCCTAACCAATGCACCTACCGTATTCATAGATTAAATGAATTGTGTCTTTGATAGTATCTAAATCAATTTGTGGTAGTGTTTATCAATCACATTTTAATATACTCCAAGAGCAACAAGGAACACGGGCATCAAAATGAACAAATTCCCACTCATTCCCCATGTCCTGTTTTGGCAGAATTTTAGGGTATTTCACAACAAACAACCACTTCACTATCTAATCACTAAGCTTAGCTCATTTGCCTCCAAACCAACATATAAGCACATACATAGGATGAAAGCTTCATGATCCCTAATATACCCTAAAAAATGAAATTAGGGCTATCACAATAGCCCACCACAACTCAGCCAATTAAAGCACCATATACATCAACATAATGCTCTTACTCACCTCTTGCTTCTTCTTGTGTTCTTTTTTTGATTCCTCAACTTTTGTTCTTGCAAGGTGGCTGAAAACTCCTCTTCTTTAAAAACAAAAACCATAGAAATGAAGCTAAGGAAGAGAGGAACAAGTTTCATGAAGGTCACTTGAGCCATAGATGAGGTTAAGGAGGTGAAAATCCATGTAGAAGATCTTACCTCAACTTTGTTCTTCACTTTTTCTTAGCTTGCTGAACTTGGCCGACCTTGAGAAGAGGTGAGAGAGTGATTTATGATCAGTTTTTCTCTTCCCTTATCCTCTTAATATCTGACCGAAAATGTGGCCCAAAGAGAAAGAAAATTTGTGGTGGAAAATAATTCTTTTTACACAAGCTTATGCCATGTTGACTTGGGTCATTTGATTAAGGTTTCTATTGCCTCTTCTCTTCTTGCTTTTGGACGTGATATGGGCTGCACAAATGGAGAATTATTATTGACCAACATGTTCTTCAAAAGGAGGAAGAAAGATTGACCAATTGCATGAACTTGCATAGCCATTGGTTACACAAATTTTCTAGTTGCAATTTTTGACTTTTCAAAGACAAAAGTGAAGAAGTGTATGAAGTAAATTTCTCTTTCCTTCCTCTCTTTAAAATTTGACCGAATATGGAGGCTTGAAAGAGGTTAAAGCTTTATAAAATATCTCTTGGCATTTCTTCCATTTATCATATTTAATTGCCTTTTGTTGCAATTGTTGACCAAGTCATCATCCTTTTATAACTTGGTCAAATTGTCTCCTTATGTCATATTTAGTAGCCAATATGTATTTATTCTTACTTTTCCCTCTTGTCATACGTGAATCATGGCCTTTTGAAGAAGAAGATGATCTTGTAAAATATCATCTTGCAATATAATATTTAAT
Organism: Inga oerstediana; assembly: GCA_963210345.1. Taxonomy (NCBI): domain Eukaryota; kingdom Viridiplantae; phylum Streptophyta; class Magnoliopsida; order Fabales; family Fabaceae; genus Inga; species Inga oerstediana. The sequence continues at coordinate 73,106,202 of OY723406.1, forward strand.
TGCCAATCTTGCATGTGAAACTTGACTAAAGTCATAACAAAATTTCCAGAAGTAATTTTGTCGTTAATCCCACCATCTATTCTGTACATTTAGCTCTTGAATACATTTTGGGATATTACAATTAACGCCCCAATTTTTGATTAAGGGCTTATGATAATTATTGAGGATAATTATCGAATTAAAGTGGGATTATTATGTGTTCTGGTGGCAATATTAATTAATATGCCATGATTAGTGGAAAATGAAAGAACGGAATTATTGAGCAATTAGTTAGTGATTAATAGAAAAATTAATTACTAGCTAAGAGAAAAATGAGAAGTGTGATAAAATGGCTAATAGAGGGATTAAGGTAACTAATTGGTGACTTATTTTGGGTGAGCCAATAGAAATGTGACAAGTGGCAAACTCATAGGTAAGGAGAGTGAGGAGAAAAGTCAAATGGGATAAAATATTTTATTTTCTCTCTTTCTTCCCCTCATTTTCGCTGGACAAGGCATAGAGGGAGTATCATTATTATTTCTCCTTCTCCTCCACTCCATCTCTCCTTCTTTCTCTCTCTTGTGTGCCCTTGGAGACCAAATAAGGGAAGAAGAAAAGCTGTAATTTGGTTTTAGCTCCCACGAAATTTTGGAGATTAGTGAATCAAGAAGTGTCTTTGGAAAAGTTAAAGAGGATACAACATTTGCCCTACTTGGGACGGACCAGTGCCAGAGCGTGCACGGAAGGAACGAGCAAGTAGTGATTTCTCTCTCATATTGTGTATGATATCTGGTATGCATGATTTATCATAGTGTTTGTGAAATGTGAAGAAAAATGTGCCATGGTCTATTACAGCGGGAGCCGTTTAGGGAGTGACAGTGGTCATCTCTAGCTTGGTCGTTGAACTGCCGTTGTAATTGACATAGATCTATTGTGAACTGTAAACCGGCCAGTATGGCTGTGCATTGTGAACTGTTATATGAAATCTAGCTGTGGTGTAATATATCTATTGTTGTGAACTGTGATGTGTGCGATACAGCGTGAGTAATCGTAAGGGTGACATGTGTCATACCTGCCTTTACCGCTGTAACTGTCGTTATAGTTGCAATATCTGTGTGATATGATTGCTTTCATGCCTTACTGTTGTGCACATTCTGAGTGATTTGACACTACGAGGATTCTTTGGAATCTCACTCTCCCAAAAACCATGTTTTAGATAGGGCCAAAGGATCAAAAGGAAAGCAGGTGATGAAGAGTGGGTGAGCTCCAGTTTAGGAGTTTATTTTTTGTTAATGGTTATCATTTATAATATCATTTGGATATTTTGGGAACAAGTATATGTATATTGAGATGTGTGACTAGTTTTGTGTAATCCCCAAGTTAAGGGTATGAATTATGGATTTTGTGCCTTTGTATAAACCCTTGCTTAATTAATGGAACCCGAGTGTGTCGGGAATTTATGCTGTACTCTAATGAAATCAACTTGTATAGGCCATTTATGTATTGAAATGTGGATATGAGACCGTTGAGAACAGGTTTTGTAAAAGTTTTTATAGACTCTGATTTTGGGAAGTTTGATTTTGTTTAAGTCTCAAATCAGCTAAGGTCTCTAATTCCACCTTAATTACTTGATTATAAAATAAATATCGGCCTTGAATGTGAAGAGGGTTACAATATGCATGCAAGATAAGTGCTTAATGTATTACATGCTTACATTACATAACTCATGCTTACACAATGACATATCTGCGTGCCCAATGTTTCAAACAACATACTTATGGCCATAGCATAAATAGAAACAGAGCTTCAATCATTCATATATGTTTTGCATAATCAAACAAAGCAATAACATGCATCAATACACCAATACAAATATCAAATACATGCAAGAGAGGTAAGTTCCCTACCTTAATCGCCCTTGCTTGATCCTTAAGAGGCTCCTCGATTTGCATGCCAACCCTTTAGGCTCTAAACTTGGTTCTAAAATGTTAAATGTACAAGAATTAAGTTAAAACCCATTTGTGTACCATTTTAGGCACTTCCATAGTGTTTATAATGGTTGTATTAGCATATGGTAAAAATTTACCAAAATGCCCTTGGGGCCCGGCCCGGCCCACCGTACTCGGTCCGGCTGCACTTTTTTTGAAATTCTAACCTATGCTATCCTGACATATTTCCACCCAAGGAATCCACTTCCAGACTCAGAATCACCAAATTCACTACCAAAAGACAAAATTGCACTTGGCAGCACCACTTTAAGGATTTCAAGAATGTTTTCACAATTACGTTTTTTCGGGTTTTTCTGAAAAAGTGACCAACTGTAACCCCACCTAATTTTCCTCTTGAACTCAATGGAACCATCAAATCATTAAAAATACAAATCTAAGCCCATTTTCTAGTACTGGCCAAAATCTAAGAAACTCAGGGGAAAATTGGGATTTTTTAAATCCGACTCCACAGACGTGTTCCTTTTTACTCCTAACCACTTTATTAACTATTTAGTTAGGTTACAACTACCATTTAGACCAAATTTTGGCAGCATAACCCCTAGGCCACATTATTTCCAAAATTTACAAACAAAGACAATTCGGTAAAACTTCACCAATTAAATTGTCCACAGCAACCATAATAGTCAATATACAAAGGTTTAGAAGTTACCGCAAGCTCTTTCTAGCTTTTTCCTAATATAGATGAACCCTAACCCTTATTAACCATGAAAATTAAGCTTGCAACACCTTAAAGAACACGAAAGAGAAGCTTAGGAATATGGTTATATGCATTTGGTACGAATTCACCGAAGAAATCGACCTACCTTGCGCGTTTCTTCCTCTTCTCTCTCTAAAATCTCCATAGTGCTGCACGGAAATAAAACGAAGAAGATACAGATTTTCCTTATATCATATGCTTGCTTACGTCATATTTTATTATGATGATGTCATAATTCCCATTTTTTGATTTTCTGGTAATTTTTCTGCCCAAACTTTGAAAAATCATAACTAATTCTAGAAAAATTGAATTGGAGTGATTCTAAAGACTATAGAACCTTTATTGAGTCTAGTTTCAAGAAAAAAATATGGATTTTAGCCAGTTGAAAGCACATCATTCCCAGATTTAATTTCTTTGACCACTGCTCCAGAAAATAATCAATTTCATTAGGCAAACTTCAAAAATTCATACTTTTTGTATATAGCTCTAATTGATTCATAAAACCAATCAAATTAAAGCTTAGAATGTCTACTTTCACTCTATAAAATTTTATAATTTTTTCTCATCATTTGGTCTTCAAAACCTCATGACAAGCTCACTGCCTCGCAGAAAATTTCACTGGAAGCATGATCACTTTCTTCAAAATTCACCATTTTATTTTCTTTAATGCCCCAAAGACATAAGGAACATTAGAAAATAGATTTGAGACATCTACTAAACCGGGGCTTAACAATCTACTTAATTTAGGCTTATTCCCAAGCCTCTAATCCAAAAATTTAGGGTATTACATGAGGTATATATTTTTGTGGTGGATGCAATAATTTTGCATATATTAGTCTGATAGTATATGAAAACAAAATTATGTGTATGTTAGATATCATTATCTGTAGCCTAGGCATATGACTCACTAAACAGTACAATTTATATGAGAATTCTTAAAAGATCCAAAATGTTAGAAGCATATCCAAGAAAAGTATTTGATATATAAAATAATTTGAGGAATAATTTCACACCTTTCTTTGATTGTATATCCAGTTATTAAATGCTTCAGTGGTTTCATAATCATAATGTTTTGGTATGATTTTGTCAACATAAATATATTGAATTTAACTAGAGTTCCCATGCCCGAAAATATTTACAAATCTTGTTGATGTTTTATGTTGTAATTAAGTTCCTGTAGGTATGGAAGTGGAGTAAAAATGATGTTGTTATTAGGAGAGTAAAATGATGATATTATGCTTTGGAGAAGCAAACATGATATTATTATTGTATCAAGGGGATTAGAGATTATGCCATACTCTTTTCCTTAATTAAGGTTTTGTTCGACAGGATTTTCCTATTAAGGTTTTTAACGAGGTAACTTCAATGTGTTTTGTACTCTTTTTCCTTTATTAGGTTTTTGTCCTAATGGGTTTTTCCTAATAAGGTTTTTATGAGGCATAATATTTGTCTATGAACATCTAAGAGATAATGTTATAAATATTATATTATAAATATTATAGTCATGTGTGGATGTCCATAACATCCAAGAATGATGCTTGTGATCTTCCACATGATATTGAATGACACAATGTCATATAACCCCGAAATTAAAGCTCTCTACTATTAACCTCCAATGATACCATGATGTACCATAAAGTAGATTAATTCTCCTACTTATCATATTGTAACTCTTGGAGGGGTTAAAGATCTATAAATAGATGAGGCTTGATATGAAGAAGGATATGTACATGAAATATATATATATATATATATATGAATGAGAATAGTTCCCTATTTCTCATCTCTACATTCCTCTCTTCCTCCTATTGTGTTGTTTGTATTTTCCTTATTTTTGTAACAGTTTTTTTTACCAATTATATTAGCAGAGTTTGGTAGTTAAGATAAGAGATACTCCCTCCAGTTCTTTATATAAATAACTTTTTCTTTAATTAAATGAAACGAATTGACAGTTAAAATTAATTAAAAATAATAAATGTGCCAAAAATGACATCTTAATTCTAAATATACCCCTATTTATGAAAATGGTATACGAGAGAGAATAAATAAAAAAATGAGGGAGAATGTGTATAAAATATGAGAGAGAATGAGTAATAAATGATTAAACGAAAGAAAATTAGTAGTCAGTGGGGATAATTAATATAAGAGTAAAATACTCTAACATCCCCTCTGTTTTTCTTTAATTACACAGATCTCCCCTCTATTTTGGAAACCCATATAAACCTCCCTTAAAACTAAAATATATGTTACACAAATCTCTCTTATATTTTGAGATTCTATTTCCATCCATTCAAACCGTTAGTTAACCGTTAAGTTTGACTTTTGAACTTTTTTTTATCAAAATGCCCCTCTTCAGTATTAGAATATTATATATATATATATATAGGGGCTAATAAAAATTGATACAACCATAAATTTATTCTATTAGATTCTCTAACTTTCTAATTTGTTAAAAAATTTATTAATTTTGATATTATAAATTAATTTTGACTTAAAATATATATTAAACACATATTTTTATCAAATATAATGAACTATATAAGTATGAGATTGTATGTGTCATTTAAATTTATAATTTAATATTTTTTTCACAAATATTTATAAACATATTTGATCAAGCATATTTTTATTTAAAATCTTGCTTGAATATTCAACGTTTGTGATATTTACATTAACCAATGCTAAAATCATTAAACAAATAACTACTTGTAAAGATAAAAATAGAAATTAAGGAACATATAAAAAACACTTAAATTCTTTAAAACAACTTTATAGTAAAAATGTGCAAGACAAAACAAATTTAATTAAAACAATATATTTTTGGAATCTTTTTAGAATATTCTTAACAGAGTTAATTGTTTGAACTTAAGTGTATGTTTTCAAAATAGAAGGGAGGTCTGTGTAATTAAGGCAAAATTGGAGGGTGGTTAGAGTATTTTACTCTTAATATAAAGATATGTATTTAATAGAGGTAAAAAGAAAAAAGATAGTTTAAATTTTGAGGCATAAGAATAAAATTGTTTATATTAAAGATCAGCCCAAAAAAAAAATACTGTTTATAAAAAAGATAGGAGGGAGTAAGTTTTTTCCAAACCAAAGTTTAGCTGTAGACACAAATAAAAAAAACATTAAAATTGGCTGAAATGTGTCTATCAAGTTTTCTTCTTGTTCCCGACCTCCCGGGGATTTCATCTCATAGGAGAAATCGATGTCCCCTGAAAATTCTTCGGGGTTTGTATATAAGGAAAAGCCCCAATTCAATAAATTGGATTGAGACTCTGTGAGTATTTAGTAATTTGTCAAACATAGGTTTTAAACCTAGGTTTATATAACCTGAGATAAAACTCCTCTCATATATTTATCTCATAAATTATAACAACTATACTCAAAAACTAATCTAAACACATGTTCCGAGTGAACAAAGAAAATAGTCAAAATACCCTTTAAAATTGTACTCAAACAAAATAAAAAATAAAAAAACTGCTTTACGGGGCCGAATTGCAAAACATTCATTGTTCCATCCGTTTTTCATTTTTTTCATCTCCGTTTCCACCATCATACCCCGATGAGTCCAGGTGGACGCCAAACGAAACAAAACAGCAACTAAATACGCAGAGGTCTTGAGTTTTGTGTACCAACAGACGATTTTGTTTTACAATTCCCACTAGGACAAAGCAAGACGGTGACTGTCTCCTGGAACGACAAACAACCATTGTTTTACAGTGCTCTCTCTATCTTCTTCACGAAAGAATGATCGTGGATGAACACCAATTCTCGTACTTTTTCTAATATCGTCCGCCTGTTTTCCTTTCTCTAAGATCGCCAGGAATCATCGGTCTCTTTGTGTTTCTGTGCGATTGATTTTCGAGAATCATCATCGTCTGCTGCATGTAAAATTATCTCCTTTTGTTCTGAATGGATCTGAGGCGTGCCGTAATACTATGATTTCGGGACTTCCATACATGATGGGATTAAAACCTGTGGGCGGATTACTCTCATAAACCCAATTAAATCAGCACGCGGGTTCAATCGTTGATTTACTGGTTCACCCTGTTTATTTTTTTATTTGCTTGTGTTATGCATAAATGGAAAAGGAATTGGGCAAAGTCCATTTGTGAGTTGGAGCTATATTTGAGGTCTGACTCTGGGTCATGGATGGGGTCAGCCCTGATAATGAAGCGGAGCAGTCTCAGTGCAGAGACTTGGGCGTTGCATCCTCATCGTCAGCATCGACGGGGTTAGGATGGAGGCCCAGCCAGCTTGGGTTTACTCCATATATATGGCCGGGTGAAACTTCGGATAATTCCCAAACTCTGCGTGTTGTTGTGAGGAAATCCGTGAGTTACTTCCTGAATTTGCTGCTAATTTTGATGATTGATGATAATTCTTCTATCATTGTTACATCATATTTGCTGAGAATATCTGTCTTTGATTTGCTAGTCAAAGTTCAATGTTTGGTAATGAACGATGGGCAATGGATTTTGGGATGCCAGAGCTAGATTGTTTATGTGACACTATTAGATTGATTTAGTTTAAGCTTGAAACTTGATACTGCCTGTGACATATTTTGAGTCGCGGATAGTGAAGTTTATCCATTTGTACTGAATGTTTCGTGGGTCCAGTGGACTAAACATAGAGACATGTGTTGACACAAGCTCGCTTGACTAAAATATTGATAACTTTTATTTAATGACGTTGGATACTTTTTTTTAATTAATCTAGACTAGGATGACCAAACCTATGGTGTTATACCATAACATGAGTTCTCTGAGAATGGCTACATAGTTTGTTGGCCAAAAATAAAACAAATAAAAAACGGTGAAGGAAAAGAAAGAAAAAGAAAAAGGCACTGCTAATTGTTGTCTTTTCCGAAATGCACAAGTGTAATTAGTGAAAAAGTATAGATTATTAGACAATGTGTTGATAGATTATAGATTACATGTCAATTTAGTTACCAATAAGACATTTTAAAGAGTCAATGATTAAAGATAACTTTCCACAGTCATCAACTTTTGATATGATTCCTTAGAGCATGGAACAGAATATTTATGAGATAAAATGTTTTAGCAATCATATAATTTATGGGACTAGATCTCACTAAAGAGTATATTTCTTGCTAGGTTTGCAAAAAGATTGAGCTAGACCTGGTTGAACCTCAACCCAAGGCCTGGTCTGAAAATACTTTGGGTTAGATTTGGTTGTCCAAGGCTTGGTCTAACTTGACACGTACCCGGTAGTGGACCATATCGGGCTCAGTCTCCCTGGTCTGTGGACCATTTGGTTTGAGGAGTTAGCCCAGAACATGGGTGACCAACCTGATCCGGTTTGGTCTATTTTGTGTCCGGTTGGTTTTTTTCAAGCCAAGACCAGACCGGGTTCCCCCAGGTCAAATTAGGTTCTCTGAATTGTTTTTTGACAGGTCTGTTTCCAAGATTCCTAGCTTGTTATTTAATTCTTCATCCAGTCATGTTGAAGGCCTAGTTGAATTTACTTGTACACTTCCTCCTTCAGGTCACCATTAAAAAATGTACTTAAAATATCCAACTAAGGTAGAGGCCAATCTAGGTTTTCTTCCATTGAAAACATAATTTCTATAATAGAGTTTAGCAACAAGTGTAAGTGTTTTTGATAGTCAATGTCATGGGTTTGAGTGAACCCTTTGGCAATAAACTTGGCTTTATATTCTTATGCTCTAATGAAGTTGTACTTATTTTCAAACAAAGCAGTTTAATGTTTATATTGATAGCGTAGCAGCATGTTTGCCGCTCTGGAAAAGCTCATGGTTTCTTTAAGCGTGTCTATTCATTAGATACTCAGAGGTGGCCGCAGCAGCATGTTTGCTGCTTTGGAAAAGCTCATGGTTTCTTTAAGTGTGTCTATTCATTAGATACTCAGAGGTAGTTTGCAACTTTATCTGCTACTCCTTTTGGTCTTTAATGTAAGACATATTTACCTAATTTGATTAGATTAAGAAAATTAGTTAGGTTAGTTAATATGACATGTATTTTCTAAAACATTCTAGTCATCTTCCTTAATTCTTTCCTTTTCTCTTCTCCTTGATTATTGTTGGGGGAGCATCAATAGGGTTAAATTAGAAAAAGATTGACAAATATTAAAAATATATCCTATATTTAGAACCAAGATCAACTCCCCATATTTGTCCTATATTGAGGACTGGAGGGAGTATCTTTTCTTTTCTGTTCCCTTCTTATTCTTGGGAGGATGCTTCACCTTCTCTTTATTCGATATGGGAGGTGATTGGGCAACTATGTTGCATGAATGGGTTTATATTTCTTTTCTTGTCTGTCTTTGGAGGGTACTTCATCTTACTCTTTTGTGAAATTCTATCCTTTATATTTTTTCCCAGCGATTGTATATGTGTGTGAAATTATCAGGGTTCTTTTTTACAGGTGCTTAATTATGAAATTCTCTTGTATAGTGGCTTAACTATTCAGAACTTGATCAAAATAATTATATGTCACTTAAAACCATAGAATTGATAGTCCTTATTGAAGACCTAAATCAGCTACCAATTTTCAGTTCTGTTAGATTGAGGATTTGTAAGTTATTCCTGTAAGAAGGAGATTTACCGAGCCATTTCATTGGTACCATTGTTTTCCTGAATGCTCTTTCCTATACTTATACCTGTTACACAATGCTGCTTCCTCATTAGGAGAAAACTAACAGATGGAATTAGATTTATCATATGAAATTTTACTAGCTAATCTTTTTTTCATTCAATGTAGCATTTCATTTGGCATCACATTGTGTTTTGAAAAGTCCTCACTTGTATTCTACCTCTTTCTCCAAGTGTTGTTGCTGAACTTCAAAAATTTGTTTAAAGTCAAAGGGCATATCTTAATCGGAGTATTTAAATGTTTCATCATTTTGGTATTTATTTGTAGTTTGATATCTTTATTATTTGTACTTGACTGGGTAAAAAAACTTTGAAGATTAGAGTACTCAGGCGGGACTTTGGACTTATGTTCAACTTCCAATTTGCAGCTGCTGGCAAGAGTGACCAAGGAAATAGTTGAAACATACCAAATATGCAATCCACAGTTCAAGTATTCTGAAGAGCTAAATCCAAAAAGATATTTGACCAGCCCATCTGTTGGAGTGCTTAATGATGGCTATGATAATGTTAACTCAGATCTTATTCTGACAGTGAACTATGTCTTGGTCAATTTAGAGAGAAATAGAAGGTTTGTCATTCACTCAGACCTTATCCTGACAATGAACAATGGTTACACGGATCCTGTATGGAAACTCTGTTATGGACACAGTGACCAAAATAAAAGTCTCACCATGAGCATCTATATTTAAATCTCCAAATTTAAATTTTGTGGTTTAACTTGCTACTGCAAGTGTCAAACTAAATTCCTATATAAAATTGATTTTGAACATTATCAGCTCTATAAATTTGATTTAGGGTCTACATGTCCGTTTTCTTGCTTTTCTTTTTGGCTTAATTGTCTTGTATAACATTCAGACCATAATCTGTCGTTTTTTCTCTTCTGTGCACATAATAATTTCTAAGTAAACTACAAATCTGCCTGTGGAATCTTATGCTTTGTGTTTACCATTTTATACTGTTATGATACACAGTGATATGAAAAATTCTTGCAATTCAATTACCGGACCTCATTCATTTGTACAATGGTTCTTTCTTATTACTCCCATTTATATGCGCATATGGGCAATTGTGGAATTACATTCTAGCAGATTTCTTAAATCTTGCGGTTTAGTAATTACTACATTCCATGTTGCAATCGGCCCCCCAACTAAAGTAATTGTTCATTGTTGGTCTCAAGAGTTGAACCTCAACTTCTATTTGTTGTGATACTGTATCCCTGCAGAGACATTTATACCATTATTTTCAGGTGCATTTCATGTAACTATTTTCTCCCCCTACAAGACTTCACTGAACTCAGAACTTTTCTTGAAAGGATCATTCAATTCTGAATTTCCTAAATTCTTCATCTCGCTTAACGCTATCAGATTGTTGGCATATACTATGAAAAAGCTTTCTTCTGGTTATTTGTGGGAACTTTCTTTGGTTAATGATAAAAATTTTTAGGACTTTACACTTTTGATAATTCTTTTGTATTGTCTTTTCAGGAGAGCATATTATTTGACATGCTGTATTGCTTTCTCATTTTTATTTTCAATATTAGATACTACGTTTTCTCTATAAATTCTGTCAAATATCAAAAGAAATATCTAAGGATTTTGAAGTAATAGCACATGTTTCCCCTTGCCTCCGCCTGACAGTCAGATGTTGGGATGTGTTTAAAAATTCTCTCCATTATTTTGCAGATATCTTGTCAAAGATGTGCTTGGCCATGGGACATTTGGACAAGTGGCTAAATGTTGGGTTTCAGATACTAACAGTTATGTTGCTGTGAAGATCATCAAAAATCAACCTGCATACTATCAACAGGCATTGGTTGAAGTATCTATTTTGAATACGGTAGCCTTTCGATTCTTATTCCTGTGAAGCTAATCATTTTATTGTTAGTACAACTTGAAGTATCTATTTTGAATGCATGGTCTTTTGATTCTAACACCTGTGAAGCTAATCATTTTATTGTTAGTACAACTTAGAGGAATATGTCTGGTATATTACTATGCTCTTTTCTTCATGCAGTTAAACAAGAAGTATGATCCTGAGGACAAGCATCACATTGTTCGTATGTATGATTACTTTGTATATCAACGGCATTTGTGCATATGCTTCGAACTTTTGGACACAAACTTGTAAGTTAAAGATTGCGTGGCTTCTTTTGTTCTTCCATTTTCTTGGTGATGCAATTAAATTTGATCATCTTACCTGAGCTAATAATACTGCAAGATTATTGTCTTAGATTTTTTTATTTGCATTCTTTTGCATGTCAGTGTTGACATTCTGTTCTCACCCAGGTACGAGCTTATCAAGTTGAACCATTTTAGGGGATTATCTCTGAGCATTGTTCAGTTGTTCTCTAAGCAGGTATACTAGTTTTATCTTGAAATTTTCCACGTGGCCCTTAATTTGTTTTGATATTCTACTAGGACTATTTTCTTTACTTTATGGTTTTAGATATTACATGGACTGGCTCTATTAAAAGAGGCTGGCATCATTCATTGTGATCTGAAGCCAGAAAACATTCTTCTATGTACAAGGTTGGTTTCTTATTATATAGTCCTGTAGACAACTATATGCTGCAACCTTTTTCGTGTTGAATTTTAATATCATGGATATATGTTTGTGTCATAGTGTGAAGCCAGCAGAAGTCAAGATTATTGACTTTGGATCTGCATGCATGGAAGACCGTACTGTCTACTCCTATATTCAGGTTTACTTTTACAGTCAGTGTTGGTTTGTATGCGCTTTTTTCTAATTGTACTGATTACATTCTTCCTTTCTACTGCAGAGTCGATATTATAGGTCTCCTGAGGTTCTTCTTGGATATCAGTATCCTATAAAATGAAATTGCTGATTTATACTATGATTTTAGAACTGTTTGGCTCAATAGTAAGGTTGCTGCCATGTGACCTGATGGTCAGAGGTTCAAATCCTGAAAATAGCCTTTGCTAGCGGGGTTAAAGCTGCATACGTCTATCCCTCCCCAGATCCCACCTGGTGGGAGCTTTGTACACTAAGCCGCCCCTTTTTATACTATTCCCTTCGTTCCTTTTCGTAAGAGCTCAATAACTGTATTATGCGGCTTAAGAAAATGGTTAAAATTGGTTAGAAGCAATAAGTATGTCTGAAATAAACATTGTTTTTCCAAATATGCCATTATTTATGAGGATGCAAGCAAGAGAGAGGAAATGGGTGATAAATGAGGGAAATTAAGAAAGAGAATGTAGAATAGTAAGAATATAAAAGACAACGAGAGAGAATTAAAAGGGTCCACCTTTCAATTAATGCCATATAAATGATTTATGAGGGTTAAAGATGGAAAAATGTCATTAATGTTGAGACAAATTTTGTCGGGCTCGGGCTTCTATAAAAAGGACTGTGCCAGTTCAAATTTCGGGCTCTTATAGAAAGGACCGGAAGGAGTATTATTGTAGAACTGTTTTCTTTCTTTCCCTTTTCATTTCTCTTTTTTTTTTTGGTTTGGGGGGGTCATTATTTTGCTTCATCTTGTGTGTATTTTTGGTTGTTTTCCTTTTCTTTGACCATTTTATTGCACTGTAAGCTCTGGGATTTTCTAAGTGATCTCAGCTTCTTTTAGCCAATTGTAAGGTTTGCGATTTAACTCATGTCTGTGTACTATGGGTTCGTCCTGTTATTAGCCTCATAACAAGTTGAGATGTCAAATATCAGAGTAATTTTGTTGGATGATCATTTGAGTGATATAAGGGAAATGGGAGTAATTTCATGTTCCGATGATTATTTGGATGATATGTTCTCCCCTTGAATCAATTTTAATGCTTGTGCTTTTTTATATACTGGGATAGAGAGCTAGTTGCGACTTTAGTGTTTTTTTTTATTCGGACATTTTTCATTGACTTCTGTTTGGCCCTTAATCATTATAAGATACACAACAGCTATTGATATGTGGTCCTTTGGGTGCATAGTGGCTGAATTGTTTCTTGGATTGCCATTATTTCCTGGTGCTTCTGAATTTGATCTTTTGAGGCGGATGATTGAAATACTCGGGTATGCCTTTTTCCCTCAAGTAATGTATTCTATTATGTGGCAGTCCAATTTAAAGGTCTCTTAAATGCACTTGATTAGCCACAAACTGTTATCTGGTTGCTTGGAGAGTAAATTGAGGTCAGGCCATTGTTAAAAAATGGTGGGTGCTGCTAGTCATCTTGCGTGTTGACAAAATAATAGGAAGAAAAAATAATTGGACATATACACAAGGGCAAATTGACTTTGTGACAGCTTGATAGCAACTGCTTAATTCTCAGTTAATTTCCCTTATATAATGTTTATAATTTTTTGCCATCATTTTATACATTGGTTTCTTAGAAAACTTTGGGCCTAGAAAAACGTGACAAAATTAGTCATTTTGTATTGAAAAAAAGTAGCTGTTGAGATGCTGTGAAATACTGAACTTTACGAGGTGCCAAAGTAAAAATTCAAAAGCTTGATATTATGTTTATAATTTGAACATTCAATATTAGTAAGTAAATTTGAGTATTGTAATTTTGAAAATTTGTACATTGAAGGGAGCTCTGTTAATATATCTTTATGCATGTTTTGATACAATCCTACAATAATTTCTAATTTGTACTCCTGATGCATTTCTTATTACTTTCATGATGTGCTCTGAACTCTCGCACTCCTTCAAATTGAAGATATATTAATCCTTTGACAGTTAATCATTTTGATTCTGTAATGACCTTGGCAAGGAGCTTTCTTGGAATGCCTCATAATTCATGTAACTGCATTCCATTTAACACGTTTTAGCTTGCAAGAAAAAACTCAGATTGTTATGGTATTAGGACCAGAATGAGAGAGAAAGAGGAAAAAAAGAGGGAGAAACGGAAGAGAAATAGGAAGAGAACGAGAGAGAGGAACAGGAGAAATGCCATTCCATCACATATTCAATAGTCTGATTTACAATAGGCAGTGAGGTATTTTTAATCCTCATCCCTCACATAATTTCTGACGGTCTTACTTCCTCACGAACTAACTACCCAATTAGTAACAGCAACTAACTAACAACTATTCATAGTCTTATTAATATTCCATAGTAATACCCCTCCCAAAAACATCCTTGCCCTCTGGGATCTAAAACAACTATATACGAAACTAGACTTCAAAAATACAAAGTCTGAAGACTGAAACAAATCTTAAAACACAGGCTTTTAAATCCTGATGAAACTTCTGCTGGTTAGTGAAGAAAAGCTTCAACAGAGTTGAAATAACACTGGATGTAATTCTCGCATTATTTCTGGTTAAATATAGAGCCTATGCTTGATGAAAGTGAAGAAGCCGAGTTTCTAGTCCTCAACGACTGGGACCCACTTCCTCCAGAAGGCAAGCTCTTGCTTTCCCACGTCCTTGACTTTCAAAAGTCAGATGAAAGCCCATGCTTCGTGACCCCAACTCCATTTGAAGTCATCCTCGCATCAGTGCTACCTTTTGTTTTTTGTTTTTTTGAATTGAAGGACAAGATTAAATCTTGATAGACATTTCCACTGTTAGTTTACATAATATATTCTACAACCAAAAAACAAAGCAAAAACAAACTATTCACCAATATCAGAGAGCATTTAAAGACATTGCAATGACAGCCCAATCACACCAAAATCCATCTTTGGGTGTTCATCTTCATTGTTGGTTTCTTGTTTAGAAACAGAAGGTTCAAGAATTTCTTCTTCTGCTGATATCTTTATGGGTGTAAGAGGAATCTTGGGGATAAAATAAACATTCTTGGGAGGGTGTCAATGTGGCTTAGGAGGCTGAAGCCATAGGGGTTGTTGTGGTGGCACTTGAAACCAGTGTTATCTGACCCAAATCGGAAACCAGCTAGCAGACCTGTCCGGGTCAAGTTTTTATTTTTTATTTTTTAAATCTTTTTATTTTTTTTTTTTCCTTTAGAATTTCATACTATAAGCTTAAAATCTTCCATTTCTCACTGGTTTGGTCCTAGTTTAGCTCCAGTTTGACCCACTGACCCTTGACCCAGTACCCCGGCCGATTCACTGACCGATCGGGGTATAATTACTATTGTGAGTTTATGATAAATCACACTCTCTCTCTCTGATTCATATTGAAGGATTACACTAGTTTATATAGGCTAGAAACAGAATCATCATCGCTGGACAACAATGTGAAATAATGAACATTCAAATAAAAATATTCCCTAAAGTAAAGCTGAACTCAGTGGTATGATGATAAGCACATGGGATGTAGTGCTGAAATAATAGAATGTGATTATGGGCAGATTTCCAACACTCCCCCTCAAGCTGGAGAGTATATATCAAACATTCCCAGCTTGCATCGAAACTTTTCAAATTTAGATCTGCCCAGTGGTTTGGTCATTACATCTGCAATTTGTTCTTCAGACCGTATATAGGACAATTTCATAATGCCTGCTTCAACTTTCTCTTTAATAAAGTGCCTGTCTACCTCAACATGTTTTGTTCGATCATGATAAACAGGGTTTTTCGTCATCTCAATGCTAGATTTGTTGTCGCACCAAACTTGCATTGGACCCTCATACGGAGTTCCCAATTCCTTTAGTAACTGGATAACCCAGAGTCCCTCACATGTTCCGTCATTCACAGCTCTCAATTCTGCTTCTGTACTGCTCTTTGACACAACAGTTTGCCTCTTGCTTCTCCATGTCACTAGATTTCCCCACACATATTACAGTATTCTCCTGTTGACCTTCTGGTTTCTCTATCTTTTGCATGATCTGCATCAGTGTAGATCTCTAAGTTTCTGGCCGTGCACTTCTTGAAGAAGATTCCTCTTCCTGGATTGAATTTCAGATAACTCAAGATTCTGTAGACAGCTGTCATGTGTTCTTCTTGTGGTTGATGCATGAATTGACTTACTATTCCGACAGCATAGCTGATATCTGGACGTGTGTGGGTCAGGTATATCAGCTTCCCTACAAGTCTTCGATACTGTTCAGAGTCAACTGGGACACCATTTTCTTTGATTTCTAGACGACAACCTTCTTCCATCGGTGTTCCCTCGGGTTGTGCCCCTAACATCCCTGTCTCATGCAACAGATCTAGGGTATACTTCCGCTGGGATACGTTGATACCCTTCTTTGTTCTTGCCACTTCCATACCCAAGAAGTATCTTATTTGGCCGAGATCTTTAACCTGGAATTCAGTGGACAAATCCCTTTTTAGTTGGGCAATAGAACTTTCGTCATTTCCAGTGATGACTATATCATCCACGTAGACGATCAGGATAGTGATTCTTTCCTCATCATGCTTGATAAACAATGTGTCGTCTGCTTGCCCCTGAATGTACCCAAGTTTCTTTATTGCTTTGTTGAAGCGGCCAAACCATACCCTTGGAGATTGTTTCAGTCCATAAACTGCCTTGTTAAGTTTGCAGACTGACCCGTTTGCAGCTAGGACTCCGTCTGGAACTTCCATATAGACCTCTTCGTCCAAGTCACCATTCAGAAAAGCGTTCTTGACGTCTAACTGATGTAGCGACCAATCTAAGTTAGCAGCTATTGACAACAGTATTTGAATTGTGTTGAATTTGGCTACTGGGGCAAATGTCTCCTCGTAATCTATTCCATAGGTTTGTGTATACCCTTTCGCAACTAGTCTTGCTTTGTATTTGTTGATGCTGCCATCAGGATTGAACTTCAGGGTAAAGATCCACTTACACCCAACAGATTTCTTTCCAGGAGGACAAGGAATGATTTCCCATGTTTTACTTTCCTCAAGTGCTTTTAACTCTTCTTCCGCAGCCTGTTTCCACTTTGGGTCAGCCATAGCTTGCTGGAAGGTGTTAGGGATTTCAATCTGTGCGCTGTTGACAACAAAACTCTGCATCTTGACAGATAGGTTACCATATGAAACAAACCGTTGAATTGGATGCTGAGTACAAGATCTTACCCCTTTTCTTAGTGCAATAGGCCAGCCCATCTCTTCAGGATCTACTCTCAAGTCAGATTCATGGTTGTTCCTTAGAGTGGGATCGTCGCTTCTCTCTGCCTCCTGAGAATGTTGCCTAGCATCTCCATCTTCTGCATCCATCCTAGTCATGATCTCAACCTGTGTTTCCGCATTATTAGGATTGGTGTTAGGAGGTGTAGAAGGTAAGGGCTCAGGATTTTCCGGCAGGATATCATTGGCTTCAAGAAAGTAAGGTGAGGTATCAAGGATTTCTGGGGTAATAGGTAGGGCTTCAGTGGCTTTGGAAGTTGATTCATGTGAAATTAGCCATTCAATATTTGAGTACTCCCCCTGAATGGGTAATTTGGGGTAGTAAGCGTCCTCCTCGTAGAACACGGTGTCTTTTGAGACATACAACTTCTTGGAAGTCGGACAATAACACTTGTACCCTTTTTGGGTAGAGGAGTAGCCAAGGAAGATGCATTTCCGGGACCGGGCATCAAACTTACTTCCATCAGAAGCATGGACAAAGACAACACACCCGAAGACTTTTGGAGGTAAGGAATTGATGAGAGGGCAATTGGGAAAGGTGCTAAGAAGGGTTTGAATAGGGGTGGCATAGTTGAGGATTTTGGATGGCATTCGGTTGATGAGATAGGCCGCAGTTAGAACTGCATCTCCCCAGAAGGTCGTAGGTACATTTCTTTCCATCAACAGTGTTCGGGTGACCTCCAACAGATGACGATTCTTTCGTTCGGCAACCCCATTTTGCTGAGGGGTGTAAGGACAGGAGGTTTGATGGTGAATTCCTTGCTGATCAAGGAATTCCTTAAAGGTATGACTGAGGTATTCTCGACCATTATCACTACGAAGCACTTTGATAGATGATTGGAATTGGGTCTGGACAAATTTGTGAAAGTTTTGGAAAATTTGAGCTACCTCGGACTTTTCTTTCAACAAGTAAACCCATGTGAGTCTGGTGTGATCATCAATGAACGTGACGAACCATTTTTCATTTTTCTTGGTGGTTGTTCTGGCTGGGCCCCAAATGTCACTATGGATGAGCTGGAAAGGAGCAGTGGGTTGGTTTTGGATAGGAGGATCGGGTTTGTTTAGCCAATTGACACGTTTCACAGTGAAAAGGAACAACATCTTTATTGAATAAACTCGGAAACACATATCTCATATAATCAAAACTAGGATGTCCTGAACGACAATGCCATAAGAGTACATTTTTGTCTTGAGAACTTGAGCTGACTAGGGCATGTTGTGTATTTGCTTTATTCGCCATCTTTGATCTCTCCAGATAGAAAAGTCCATCCCACTCTTTAGAAGTCCCAATCGTCTTCCCCGAGTGTAAATCCTGAAATAGACACATATCACCGTCAAATATCACTCGGCATATATGTCCTTTCGTTAACTTGCTCACAGAAATTAAGTTACAAGTAAGTACTGGGACAAATAGAACATGATGCATGCGGAGTGAATTGGATAGTGTAATGGTGCCAATTCCTTCAACTTTAGTAAATACCCCATTAGCAACTTTGACACGAAGGGACTCCGGACAAAGTTTAAGAGTTGTAAATAAAGTTCGATTACCCGTCATATGATCAGTGGCTCCTGAATCAACTATCCATGCATCATCGCTGGTCCGTATATTATTGAGGGCTATGATAGAATTACCTGATTGGGCAAGATTAACTCTCGGCAAAGAGTTGGACTTATTCTGTTTTTCAAGTATCCGATGTAGCATCTGCAGTTCGTTTGGACTTAGTGAAGTAGTATCCTCAGTCTTCTGTTCAGTAGAAGTGAGATGACCCTGTGGTTTGCTAGTGGATGGTTTGCCGTGTAGTTTCCAACATTCCTCCTTGAAGTGACCCTTTTTCTTGCAATAATTGCACCATTTGGTTTTCCGTTCCTCCTGTGGTCCTCGTACTGTAAGTGCTGAACTCTCAATAAGACTTGGGCTGCTGTGATTCAAGAGTTTTCGACTTTCTTCAAACTGTACATGATTAACGACATCAAAGAGGTGTGGCAGAGGTTTTATTCCCATTATTCTGCCTCGTATGTCCTCAAACGAATCATTGAGTCCGAGAAGAAAATCATAAACTCTCCCTTCTACAATCTTCTTATATAACTGAGCATCTTCCAGATTTTTCCAAGCGTGCACTTCAAACAAGTCCTGTTTTTGCCAAAGTTTGATCAATGCATTATAGTAATCAGTAACTGTCAGGATACGTTGTCTTAAATCTCTAAGTTGACGCTTCAGATGAATCAAGGCAGCAGTGTTATCAAGAGAGGAATAAGTTCTTCTGGCTGCATCCCAAATCTCTTTTGCAGTGTTTGCCAGGAGGTAGCCTTCACTGATGTCAGCATTCATAGAGTTACATAGCCACGTCATAACTTGGTTATTTTCAGCAAACCAAGTTTCAAAGGTTGGGTCATCCGGAGCTGGTTGTGGTGCAGCTCCATTGATATATTTCTCCTTTCGCTTTCCACGGATATATCTTAACACACTTTGGGACCATTGGAGGTAATTCTTTCCATTAAACCTATGGTTGATGACCATACTCTGAGGTTCTGGAAATTCTGATCCCATAAGGGTGCTATTGATGGTGGAGGAAGAAGAAGAAGAAGAAGAAGAAGAAGTGGTAGAATTGGTACCGGACATGAGTGCAATAGGATGAAGATCGTTTTTAGATGAGTTTCTAGGGACAGAGCCGAAAAGGGGAGGGAATTCGAACGGGTTCATGGTTCTGGAAAAAATTATCTCCGGAAAGCTTTTGGACGGCGGCGCGTGGGGTTCACGTGCCGTCACACCTCACGCGCCGCTCCAATCGCCGTCGCCTCTCTGGGATCGGCGCCGTGCGGTGCTGCCTGTGGTGGCGGTGTAACTCCACGCGCCCTCAGACTCCAGATCTGAGAATCCGATCTGATGCTTCACTCTCCCTCTCTCTGCTGTTTTCTCTCACTGTCGCTGCTGCTCAGCCTCACTCTCACTCTCGGTTTCGCATTTCTCTGATACCATATTGTGAGTTTATGATAAATCACACTCTCTCTCTCTGATTCATATTGAAGGATTACACTAGTTTATATAGGCTAGAAACAGAATCATCATCGCTGGACAACAATGTGAAATAATGAACATTCAAATAAAAATATTCCCTAAAGTAAAGCTGAACTCAGTGGTATGATGATAAGCACATGGGATGTAGTGCTGAAATAATAGAATGTGATTATGGGCAGATTTCCAACAATTACCTTGCTTGAAATAGAGAACACGTGCCTGTAACTCTTCTTTTCGCTGAGCCTTTCATGTTAAGCCTTCTGTTCATGAGTTCTTGCAACCAGGCCAAACTCTTTGCTTCCCACATAGTTCTTGGCTGAAACATTCTAACTGGCCCCAAGATCTCTTCCTTGACTAAAGAAAGGTACGTATCGACCAGAAGCTCTTTGATTAGCCCAAGCCTTTTTGAATAGAGATCGAGTTGTGCGTTGAATTCAGGAATCGACCTTGTTTGACGCGGATGGGTGATGACCACGGCTTATTGAATAGCATTCTTGGGAATCGTGATTGGCTTCCACAATGTTGAGGGCGGCTTTAATTTCTTCTAAAGTGCAAGCGATCTTCTATGATTGGGTAGGCTAGTGGGAGACTGTTTCTTGAAGATACTGAAGGCATTCTTACATGGCTCTTGATGTTGATGTAGAAACTATAAGGCTAAAGAAACATATTGGGAGGGCTGAGAATCATCCACTTTGATACCATTGTTGTGTTATTAGAACCAGAATGAGAGAGAGAAAAGAAAAGGGAAAAGAGAGAGAGAAACAGAGAGGAGATTCAAGAGAGAAGGAGAGCGAGGAAGAAAAGAATTGCCATTCCATCAGATATTCAATAGTTTGATTTACAATAGGCAGTGAGGTATTTATAATCCTCATCCCTCACATACTTTCTAATGGTCATATTGCCTTAATGGACTAACTACCCAATTGCTATCAGCAACTAACTAACAACTATTCATAGTCTTATTAATATTCCATGACATAGGCCGTCCAAACCATTGGGTGGTTTCACTGGGTTGATATTGGTTTTCTAGCTTTTTCCTAGTTTGCTTTTTGAATGGTTGAGGCATATATCTGGATTAGACCTATAAGAAGAACTAGTTGAACTAGTCAGTCTGGTTTGGTTCTATCAACATTGAAGCAGCTTTATTCCAGATTTCATTACAAGTTTTGTAAGATTGATATGAAGGAAGCAATTTAGAATCAATAACATGCTATAATAATGCATATAATTGGGCATCAATTTACCCATGTTGATATATCTGCAGCAGGAATAGCGTCTCTTTTAGACAGGTGATCTATGTGATCTTGTCCCTTAAACTATAAGCGTACAGTGGTAGCCAAGATTTATAGTTAGATGATTCCTTAAGTTATTCGGTGGTAATCATAAAACTCCCACTAATAAAAGGTGAGATGATACTTGACTTTCTTAAGAAGGCATGGCTGGTTTTCACAAGGAAAAGGTAAACTGGAATGATGTTGGATGATCTACCCCTTGGAATCACTAGAGGGGTAGTATTTGATGTTGGCAAAGGCAATGAATGACAAGAAAGGATGTTGTATGTAGGGTTGAGGCTAGAAAAAAATTTATGGGTGGTGAGTAGTAAAGAATTTGAATTATAATTACATATAATTATTAATAAACTTATTTAAAATATTTATTGAATACACATAATAATATTTTTTACTAAAATTAAAGAATAATCTGGAAATAGTCTTTTTGCTTGTGGGGGTAAGGTTACATACATTTATCCTTCCTTAGACCGCACCTAGTGGGAGGCTTGTGCACTGGGCCACCCTTTAGTTTACTAAAACTAAAGAATAAGCACACATTTTGTAGCACCTGTCAAATATATATATATATATAATAAGCTTATAAATTCTAGGTAAACACAAGATTTTTTAAAAGGGTTTATGTAATTTATTCAAATATATTAATGAGGAGTATAAAAATTATAGGGGGACAAAATTTATAAGTATCTTTGTAAAAGAATATAGAGAGTGAGCCTTACCAGACTTGAAGATAATGGGTTCAAATCCTGGAAACAGCCTCTCTGCTTGTGAGGTAAGTCTACGTACATCTATCCCGCCCCAAACCTCACCTGATGGGAGCCTTATACATTGGGTTGCCTTTTTTTGTAAAAGAAGAAAACATGCGGTGGCACATGTGGAGGAGTCTGGTGAGTGGACTTTGAGGTTCCATTGATTGGCATCCCTTGAATTTGATGGTCTGATGCATGGTGAGTGCAAAATATCAGTGAGTAGTGTTCATGCCGGAAGCAACAATGGGAGGATTTTAGGGTTAGGGGAGAGATGAGTTGGAGTGAGATACAATCCGAACTTGGGACCTCTGGAGTTCTCAGAGGCTCTGAAACCCTAAGAAATAGAATGAGTAGCTTTTGTATATTGAATGAAGAATATTTCAAGAGGTCTTAATATTTTATACCAAAAAATGAATGCAAAGCTCAGTAAATGCTACTACTACCCACCAACTACAAATTCTACATATATTCAAATAAATAAAAATAGAGCAAATATTCTGAACAACACAGGGATCGGTTAGTGGGCCTTATGAGGAAAGCCAAACATACCATTGTCTCCAAATTGGGTCAAAAAAGGTTAGAAGGGTCAAAAGCAGCTGATTCATATATTTACTTTATTTTATTTATTCAGATATATGTATTATATAGATTATATGGACATCAAGTCAAGTTGAAACAGTTATCTTGCAAGATTGTATAGGTTTTTGAAGTTTCACTGCCAATGAGTACTTTAGTAAACCAAATCCTTTAGTTTAAATTTACTTCATATGTTAGCTTAAAAAGGAAAATAGAAGCGGGTAATTTCTTAGTAAAAGTTGCTTTAACTCGTGCATTCATTGCATGTGACTAAGAAAGTTCTACCTGCAATGGTTTGGCAGTGGGAAGCAGAATGGTCCCATCTTTGATACCTCTCACTTCTCATAACCCTCTTCCTCTTGTCATCCTTTTCAAATGAAGATAAAGGGTAGTTGTTAGAGTTTTAATGTGAAAGTAACATTTTCCTTTTTAATATCTGGGTTTTCTTTTGAAAATCATTTGTTTTTCTTCCTTTGCTGTAGTTAATAATACCCTTTTTGTTGTAAAATTATTTCAGAGGACAACCGCCTGATTATGTACTGAGGGATGCCAAAAACACTAATAAATTTTTCAAGCGTATCGGGAGTATCCAGAATGGAGAGAACAGTGAGATTTCAATAAATGGAAGAAGTTCTTTTCAAGCATTGACTGAGGATGAATATGAAGCTGTAAGTTATATATGTTGTTTTTTTCCAGATTGGATGTTATGGTGCCTTTCCTACTGGTAGGGCGTAAAAATCCTTCTGAGATTTTGGAATCCTTTTCTAATGTTCCATCTTTATTGTCATATCTTTTGTTTCTGTTCAGAGAGAGTTGAAGAAGCCATCAATTGGGAAAGAGTACTTCAATCATATGAACCTTGACGCAATTGTTACTAACTATCCGTATAGGAAAAACTTGCCCAAGGAAGATATTCTTAAAGGTTAGGTTTCATACTTCTTCCTCAAAGCTAGGAACAGATGAAGATTCTGTTGAACATGATATTCCTGTAATGTTGTATGCTTCTTTGTGCGTTCGGTTACTAGATTGAGGCCACTAATGAATATTGCATTTACTTAACTCATTACAGAGAGTCAAATACGATTGGCATTAATTGATTTTTTGAGAGGGCTTGTTGAATTTGATCCTGCAAAACGCTGGTCACCCTTCCAGGTAATTTGCTTTGTACTATTTTCAGCATTATGTTGTAAACTAAATTTCTGCTTTTGTTGATGTAAATTTTATGCCCTCGGTAGTTATATTGTTTAATTTTTGTGTCTTCGCTCCTGTCACTGCTAAAATATTTTTTTTTTTTTGGAAAAAAAAAATTCCTGTAGGCTTCAAGGCACCCTTTTGTGACAGGGGAACCTTTTACCCATCCGTATGAGCCTCCTCCAGAGACCCCTCGTGTGGTGAGAAAAATCTTAGTTCTGAAGTACTTGTATTCATGCATTTGGCTTATAGACTATTTTTGGTTGGTTATATTAAAAAGGACTGAACTCTGGACATTTCCTCACATTGTAGTTTCACCCTACTCTTGTCACCTGAGCTTATTTCATGCGCTCCATACTTTTAATTCAAAACTTTAAATGATCTATTAAGTTGTTTTTATGAATGAATCACTGCTTGTGCAATATTATTTGGGTAACCCAATTTTGAGTGTTTCATAAATGATTTGTATCACAATTAATAGTTTGAAACATTTACGCTCATTAACCAGGAACACATTGGAGGCCGGGGGTGTAATAGTGATTGCCAAACGTGAGTTTGCAGCTAACTGAAAGGATTTGCAATAGGATCCAAAATAGATAGAGAAGATCGGAGTGAAGTCTGTATTAAAGTCTCTATTAAAATATAAAATCTGAATCTAACTTCACAGATTAATAAAGATGATGGAAAATCTCTATAATAATATGAACAAGGATCTTGAACTCATACAATAATAAAACCTAAAGAGAATCTCCCAAAATTACAATGAATCTCAAAATCTACTTTGCTACTAGCTACTGTCATATTTATAATATAAAAATAGATATTAAATAATTAATAAATTAATTAAAAAATAATCGACTGAGTCATAACTGGATCAATAATGAACAAATCCTAATTAAGATATTTATAAATAATATCTCGTTATTTTTTGTAATACAAAATACATCAACTGGCAAAAATATGATAACAAACTGATCGACCACTTCACCCACTATCCCATTTAGGGTACTCTATTAATTTGTAGTGAATTGAAAAGATATTAATTGGAGGATCTCCTAGATTGAATAAATATTGTGTGGATAAAGATGAAATGGTATTGGATGGATGCAAGGGTGTATTTAAGGTTCCTTTGATTGTCGCAGGGGCAAACTTGAAACTGTTTCTTGTTAGGATTCATTCATATCTATTTTCTTAATTGTGCTTGGATCTCTATCCACATGATATCAATTGGGTCCCTGGACCCCCCCCCCCCCTTTTAAAAAGCCAACTGGATCTTGGAGTTAGTGTTCACTTCCACTATGGTAATGAATATTTTATGTTGCAAAGTGACAAAAATATCAGGATTTGATGATCACGAGGATTATCTCAGGTAAATGTTATAATGCGCTTTTAGTCCTGCCTGAAAATTTGCTCATTATTTTGATCTTAATGTGCTTTTAGTAGTGCCTTCTATTTTATTGTGAAGTTGTAAACTGCGACTAGTGCCATCTCGTCATTCTCTTGGTATAACTGTATTCCTATTATTTAGTCTGTCTAGATTTTTTTGGCTGTTGCTTCTCTCGTTGCAGTGAGTTACTTAATATATTAGATACATGGATTTCTATCTCTTTATGGTCTGATACTGACCTAATTTTGTTTATGAACTTTAGCCGGTTGTTCAAGCTGTCCAAGTGGATCATCACCCAGGTGGAGGGCACTGGTTTGCTGCTGGTCTATCTCCTAATGTAAGCCTGTTACCCTCTTAAACAGGAAATGCCTTTTTTTGTTGTTTTTGGTTTTTTTGTGTGTTTGTTTTGGGGGGGGGGGGGTTGAGGCGGGGTGCTTGTTAAATGCATGCGTGATTTTTTCTTTTTGTGGTTTTGAGAGAGTAATCAGTTGTATATTTTGGTCTAGCTCCTCATGTGTATATTAATACTGATGAAACCTTTCTATTACAAGTGTTCTACTACTAGCACTTATTTAGTACCGGTTGATTTTAACTTCTTAGAAGTGCTTTCATGGCATTTGAGGCAAGTGTATTAGAGGAATTTTGTTTTAGCTTGCAGAAAAGTGCTTAAAAAAGCACTTTTTCTTTGTTCCCAAACGAGCACTTAGTGACTAGTGTGAACCTGAGTAACTGGTTGACACCAGACATTTAATCTAGTAGCTATTCTAATTCTGATGCGCGCGTGTATATTCTTACATTTAAACTGATCCCCTTTAGCCTGAAGCATAGATGTTAATAATTCTTAGCTTGCTACTAATGTAGTTGCTAGTTGCTCTCCTGCTATTATGTGTGCAGTGGAAAGATACTCCTTTAGGGTTTTCTCATGAATAAATTGGCAGTTGGCACCAATGCTGTTTTCTATTTGGCAGAATATAATATAAGGCTGAATGTGAATATTTGGTAGATTGTCATACTGATGGAGTCCCGCATTGAGTAGCCACAAATAATTATTGGGGTACTTGAATGGTATGATTCTTTCTCTTTACTAGCTGATATTTAAGGGTGGTTTCTCCAAGCTTGATTAGGTCCGACCAATTAGACGTAGTGCTATGATGGAGTCCCATACCGGGAGCCACAAGTAGTTCTTCTAGTATTTAATTAAAATGATTTTTTGCTTTACGAACCAACTTTTGAGGGTGGGTTCTCCATGCTTGCTTGGGTCTTGAACCCACACCTTAGTTTCATAGCACTACCATACTAAATTAGACTCTAACAAATGAAAGTTTGTATCCACACCCTTGTCTATTAGCCTAACTTCACATTGTTGACTGATTTGATTTTAATGACATTGATTCAAACATAGCAGCAGTTCAAGGCATAATAGGACCTATTCTTCATTTATCTTCCTGAAAACCCTTCAATGTAATCAGCTTCAGTCTAATATTTAGTTTATTTGTAGTCACCCCAATGAGATTTTGACACAAGAGGTTGCTCTGGTTGTGGTCGCCTATACGATTTTTTCGCTAGTAGAGATGTTTGATTTATTTTATGCAATGAATTAGGCATTAGTACAGGTGCGGTGCACGTACTCTCTCTCTAATTTATGGTGCCCAATCCATTTGAGCTGAATTGCCATATTGAGCATCAATAATCCTGGATTTTCCTCTGCAATTTCTTTAGTCTAGCTTCTTTGGAATTTGCATCGTGCAATTGCGCATCTATGATTGTTACTTCCATGAACAAGGCATTTCAAAATATTTTCTTAGTAAATTATATTATGTTCTTGCAGGTACCAAACAAAAGTAGGCCATCACTATATAGCAGCTTGCATTTCCAGATGGTTCAATATCCGCCTGCTAACAGCTATGGCAGTGTAGGAAGCCATGGTAGCTATAATGATAGTGTTGGGCTTGGAAGTAGCTACGGAAGTTATGGAGAAAGCAATAACATGTTTGCATACTATTCGCCTGTTGGTCCATCTGGTATTCATTTGCTTGGTCATGGGAGTACGTCGATGCTTGGAAATAGTCCTGATGCAAGGAGAAGGGTTATTCAATTCCAGCCAGGGAATGGTCGAGGTATAAGCCCATCTGCTGGAACTTTCACCCATCTGCCCCTTGGTGCCAGTCCCTCACAATTTACTCCTCCAAGTTCCTACACACAAGTTTCAGCAAGCTCTCCTGGACACTATGGACCTACTTCTCCTGCAAGAGGCACTTCTCATGGATCACCACTGGGGAAGACATCTACGGTTAGCCAGTTTAATAGAAGAAAAAATTGGGGATGTTCTGGAAGCCCTCAAACTCAAGATATAACATTTGCTCCACATTGGCAAGGTCAATGTCCTGACAGCTCCATCCATGGTGAAGCAACGGCTCAAGTTCTTAGCAGCTCGCCCTCATATCTGCAATCAAATACTGATGCTGCAAGCTGGAAGCAGCGAGGAGTTGGAGCTAATCAGAAAATGGCATGCTTGTTTATGCCAAGTTCTAATTCAAACTTGCAATCAACAGAATTGGGACATGACAACCCAGAGTCTTGCTTATCATTGCCTGATCCTGGTGATTGGGATCCTAATTATAGGTAAACAGTTGGATTTGAAACATTTATTTTCTGTCAATTTGTTCTTGGGATTATTATCTTGCATGTCTGTTTTTGCTTCCTTTTTGCATTGTTATAGAAATGGATATCAGATTGTATTAGTGAGGACTATAAATGTGTTTGTCAAATCATGTGAGGAACCAGTTCTGATGGTTGTTCTGAAGAATGAGACCCCAAGGCCCACAAAACAGGTCTGACCAATTTGCTAAATGTGAGAGGTTTAGTTTTCCCATCTCTAAATATATTTGATTATTGAAATCTTCTTTTTCTTCCTGCTAGGAAGCAGAAGAGTTATTAGACATATTTTCTAAAATTTATGAAAAAAAATAGTTACCCCCTTTTGTGAAATGTATCATGAAGATCATTCTTGGTCTCTTGTGTGGCAGTTAAAGATTTCAAAGTAGGCAGTGTTTTTGGCATGGCTTGCTTAGTTGATCAAGTGGTATAATGCTTTATCTGGCGTCAGTCTTTTTATCGAAAATATCTCTGAAGTTGTTTTAGCTACAAGATAATCATTGTTTATATTTATATCAATTACATCATGCGAGGAATTTCTAGGCTTTTATGACGAAACTTCAGTCCTTGGGCTGTCTTCTGAACATTATAGTCTCCCTAGCATCTGGTCATGGCTTCTTTCAATAGTCACTTCGGCTATGTTTGGATGGAGAGAAAAGTGGGGGAAATAGAGGAAAGGGAATACTAGAAAGAAAGGAAAACTTCCAAAAAGGGTAAAAGCA
Organism: Inga oerstediana; assembly: GCA_963210345.1. Classification (NCBI taxonomy): domain Eukaryota; kingdom Viridiplantae; phylum Streptophyta; class Magnoliopsida; order Fabales; family Fabaceae; genus Inga; species Inga oerstediana. The sequence goes on from OY723406.1 coordinate 73,135,067, forward strand.
ATTGACTATTTTGGAGAGTTTTCCCTCTTGGTATTCTTTTCCTCCCTAATCTTCTCTCCATCCAAACATAGAGTTCATGTGAAGAAAAAGATCTGTATATTGATATATATTTCGTGTACAAGATGACTGAAAAATATATACAAGATGAAAACCGAAAATTACTTCCTTGTAAATAAATAAGTAGTGTCCACAAATACATTATGTATGCAAATCACTAAGATCTTGTTGTGCTCCTTTTTAAGTTGGATCATAGATGTTAATCATGTCTAACTTGCTGAGATATTCTTCAAAGTTTTGTCCTGAAAGCCCTTTGGGGATAATATTTGTATTTGCTCTTTGTTTGGAACATATATCTAGCAAATTATCCCTTCAACCTTTCTTTCGAGCGTCTTTCTACTTCAACATGCTTAGTTTGATCATGTTCAACTTGATTGGTGATATGCTTATAGCTACTCTGTCTTTAAAGTAGAGCCTAATTGGCAAATCTAGGTCTTCTTGTAATTCCCTCATTAGTATTTGAAGCCAAAGTCCTTTGCATATCCCATGAGCTGTTGCTTGGAATTTTGCTTATGGCTACAACATTCTTCCTTCTCCATGTTATCAAATTTCACCATACAAAGATACAGTATCTTATTGGGTTGGGTCTAGTAGGAGGGGGTAGTCCCTTACAATGTGGCAGACCAAGGTTCAAATCCCTGTTGGGAGAGTGCCTACATTTAGTACTCACAATGCCTCGAACAGGATTGCTTTTAATAAGAGGATATATGTGCCTAGCACAAAAAAAAAAAAATCCTGTTGTGGATTTTCTTATTAATAGACTCAGTTCAATTAGGATCAATAAACACCTCAACACTAGCTTAACTTCTGTTTTTGAACAAGAGTCATCTTGTCGTGGTGTACTCTTTCCTTTTAATATACAAATCTCCTATATAGAACCTTTAGATGCACCTCTATAGATTGGTACAGATGATGACTCGTTGCACTCACTGCAAAGGGAAAGTCTAGCCTAGCATGTGACAAGTAAATTAATCTTCCAACAAGTCTTCAATATGTTTCTTGTCTGCTAGTTTATCTGCACCTTTCTTCCGTGCTTCTATGGGAGTGTAGCTGGGTTACATTGAAGTATCCCTCTTTAATTTAAGAGGTAAACGATACATCTTCTTTATGAGATGCTAATCCCTTTCTTGGCTAAGGAACTTCCAAAATATTGCATTTGTCCTAGGTCTTTGGCTACAACTACTCTTCGATCTTCCCATTTCTGAATCATCATCAACATGAAAAATCAAAATGTTTTTTTTTTTTTGCCTTTGCTGGATTCGCAAAACACAAAAGCAAAGAGTAAAATACCCTAACAACCCTTGCATTTTGCCTTAATTACAAAGAGTAAAATAACTCCCTCTTATTCGCTCTTTCGCTTTCCCGTGTGCTCGCTTTCTTCTCTCTACTTTATTCTTTTTTTTTTAACTAAAAAAGGAGTGCTACAGCCTTTTAGTTCGGCCTGGTATGTTTGATCAATGGGCTAAAACAGGCCAGGACAAGGCAGCAAGCAAGGGCTCAGGCCTGCCTATCCCTGCCCACAAAAAGCCCTAGAATCTAAAATGTTTCTTTCCCTATGGCAAGTCAACCACTTCCTGTGTGCCCTTTCTTTTCAAGCACACTCATTCCCTCCAGTACTGTTTTTTACACTGAGGTGTGTTGAGAGCGTCTAGGATGTCATTTGGAACCTTTATCCTATCAAGGTTGGTGGTAAAAGCAAGGTTCTTAGGTGATAGGGCTTTATAAACAACAAGAATGGAGTTTCTTTCTAGGAGGCATAGGGAGATCAAGGTCATGGGGTTCCTTACCTTCTTAGGACTATTGTAATTACCTTTCTCGGGGGATTTAGGGACTCCCATTGGTTTCAACTCCTTTATTCCTTCAGGGACAATTTGCTCACTATTACTCCTTTGTTCTTTAATGTAAGACTTATTTTCCTTGTTTGATTAGATTAAGGAAGTTGGTTAATATAACATGTTTGTCGTAAAACACTCTAATCATCTTCCTTAACCTTTCATCTCTCTCTTACTTGATTATTGTTGAGAGAGCATCAATAAGGGTGAATTAGAAAAAGATTGACAAATATGGCAACTAGGTCTTGCATATAGGACCGAAGGGAGTATTTGATTTCTTTCTTGGTATGTAAATCAACACCTCTTGATTTTGTTGCTAGCCTTAAACTTCCTTTTGCATCTATAACTAGAGAAGAGGTTGATAAAGGCAGTGGCGGATCCGGAAATTTTAGACTGTGGGGGCAATAAGTATATAACTTATTACTATTAAAAATATGAATATTTCATAATTATTTTTTCTGAGTTGTCATGTACATTGTGGAGTCAACTCCACCATTTACTTCCCCATATGTCTTCAGCCTGTCCAAATCAAGTTATTTCCTTTTTCCTTGACTGTCTCCCTTGCCTCTGTATATAACTTTGTAAACAGAGCCATTGTAGGTGGTAAGTTTATTCAAATGAAATAAAAGTGGCATTCTTTTTTTGGCCAAATAAAAGTGTCATTCAGTAAATTGATCACACAATGATCAATTTTGGCTCAATGAGTGCCCAGCGACCAAATCACAGGGTTCAAGATCCAAGACAATGAACCTGGGGCCCAGCACATTTCTGTCTGGTAACGAACTATAGAATATAGTGATGCTAGTATTTCCGTTGAATAGTAAACCATTGGTACTGCCTTCTGAACACTGGTGACCACTTCATCATCTCCATTCTTCAGGCTGTTCTATAAATAGCTCCTACATATTCATGCTAACTATTAATGGATTGGATCTTTTAGTTGTACTGTTATATCTTCTGAAATTTCCTAAATTTTTTATATATCAAGGTGATATTTATATTCTTATCAATAGTTCAATTCAAATCCAGTGATGAACTACTTCTGCAAGAGGATAGTTCAGATGGAAGCTGCTTGGCAACTGAGTTTGGCAGAAGTATGAATATTGGTTCCACAGAACCATTGGTTGGATTTGGAAGGTTCAACCATGCCTCCAGCGCAAGCTCTCCTATATCCATTCAGAGGTAGGCTGCCCAGGAGTTACTTCTTTATCATTTTGCCTTTGACTTTATCCATACATCTTGGTGTTTCCTGTACACGGTTGATTTGTAGGTTTTTATGACATTATGAAGATTTGCAGTGAATTGAACTCCTTATAACATGTTGAAAATTTTGAACGTGTTTTCCCTTTTGATATTAAAATTAAATGAGTAAAATTCTGTGAATACCAAAGTTCAATTATGATCTTTCTTTTTCCCCCACTCTGTAGGGAAATGAAAACCTGGAAACAGTAGTGAAAATATGTTAATATTGTAAATTGTTTTTTTTAACTGTCATTGATTCCTTTCACTGATTTTTGTTGTGCACTTCAGACAAAGTGGACCGGTTCAAGTGTATTCTAATGTAGAGATGGATAGCTCTCCAGCTCATGATGTGCAAGCTGGATACATGCGCTCGATGTCTAAACCTTTTCATCTCGTACCTCGTATTTTGCAAAATTCTCCTAGCCGTTTTGGTCTGCAACCTGTCCAAAGATTCGCCCATGGAAGACCCACTCACTTCAATGATTGGAGTCAAATTAAGGCCCAGGCGCCTCCTTCCGGTTTTGGCAGTGGAGGCCCGCGTTCTCCAAGAAATAGCTCGTTTGCCAATAGTATGACATGGGGTATATCACTTTCCACAATCAGTTTCATCCGTCTGCTTAATTTCTCTTATTTTGAGGGGATATATATATATATATATTATTTTGTTATGCATTACTTCATCCACATCACCTGCTTCCTCTCCAAACTGCATATTTCCCAAAATGTATTTTAACATACTTAGGTGATTGGCATACTCTGTTGTAGGGCGTAGAGTTAATCCTCCTGTCTCAAACATTCCGCCTGCATCCTGTTCAAGGAAAGACTATGCAAGAATAGACTAGCAGTGGATCAGCTTGTCGTTTTATAATGGTTCATGACGAGGGTTATCGTAAGGGGATAAAAAGGGACAGAAGGGAAGGGGGAAATATTGTACTTTCATTAAGACGAGGGGATGTCGCAGGGAGGAGAGGGAGACCCCGTCTAAATGTTTGATCATTTGATGTGCTTGCACAAATGTAATTTATGGTTACGGTGTGATGCCATTGATCATTTATTCCAGTGATGGTAATTCAGATTCTGGCCAATCCAATATATTGATGCAATTTACTTAATACATAGTTCGCAAGCTTGACAGAATAGTAATTTTAGGGTCATTTTTTGTCAAATTATTTTATAAATTTCACAATCAAAAGTTTCACTCTGTAAATTTTGTAAGTAATTTTTATTTTTCAAAAGTAAAGGTTTGTATGTACTAGTCTGATCCGTTGGCACATTTTAACCATAGGATTTGACAGATTATTGATATTGAATGAGATTTGATTATTTTGTTACCATATTTCACTCCAATGATATTAAGCACACTACGAATCACAAATATAAAATAAAAGGCTCATAGTTATAATACGTTGTATTATTTATAAATGATGTATTATAAACACGATGCAATGCTATCTAGGATTGTTTCCAATAAATATGTGAATGTGGTAAGCTAATGTTTGGATGTATTCATGTTTCCCAAAAAAAAAATGTTAGGATCTATTTTTAGAAGTTCATAGTTGTTTATTTTTAGCACAAATTATTCTAGAGAATATTTGTTATTTGGCAAAAAAGAAGCATTGCGGGTTTAAGGGTTATAAAGTATTCCCTTTAGTTTTTTTTTTTTAAAATACACAACCAAATTATTTGATTAAAATTGGATAAAGGCATTAAATATATTCCAAAATGCAACTTTTTTTTATACATTACGGAAATCAAAACATCAAAACCCATTATCACTGGGTTCACAATAATCTTGCTGTTAGACCCTTACAAGATCTTGTCACCGGTTCAAAACGTGATGGCATCCAGGAATTGCACTCAAAGATGCTTTAGCAAGGTTATCCGCAGCTCTGTTTGCCTCAGCATGTCTCGAATCTCGGTTTTGAGATTATCGTTAAGGTGGCTGAAAGCATCATGGCCATGTAGCAAACGAAAGACCTTCTCTGGGAAATAATTGGTAGTACCGGAGGCGATAACAAATCCAGGAGGTAAGCTTATATTCACCCCGCTTCCTAATCTTTGAGAAGAAGATGATCTAACCTTCATGACCACCGTGAAGAATTTAAAATTATTATCAATTACGTAATTCTAGGCTGGTCACAAGAAATATGGATGTTGAGGATAATGATTGTAGAGGAAATTGAATTTTTAGGAGTTGAAATGAATAACTTGTTTATTTTATCGTTGCTTGTGGTTGATTGATATCTATATTGATAATGTAAATTTTTCATATGACCGGAGATTGTTCGTGTTTGCTCCTCAAGTTAAGGTTAAGCTTGGAATTGATGTAATCGGGGTTAATTTATTCTATATATGCATGTTTTGGGCTATAGAGTGTTTTTTAAACCTTACTTTCATCTATACTACTTGAATGTGTTTTAAAAAATCATGTGTATGTTTTAATAAGCCAAAAACGTCCAAAAAAAATAATTTATGATCTGTTTTTGAATTTGTGTATCCAATATCATCACAAGAATCAGCTTGTAAGTACATCTCATAAAAGAAAATAGCATGCGTGATGCTTTTGATCATCTGGTCTGAACTAATCTTTAATCCTTTATGAAGAACATTATTCTTCGATATCCATATAAAATTTAACAGAATGTTAATACCATGCATCGCATGAAGGTGACCATCTTTAAATAAATTCTGCATGGTACATTTCAACTAGGCACAAAAAGCAGCATAATTGGGATGTTCAATTTTAATTAGAAACACCCAAACCAAACCGCAAGAGTGAAAGGACAGGAAAAGAAAGCATGATAAATAGTCTCATCACAAGGACAACCAAATATGCATAATCCTATCACATTTAGATGATGATGATTGAGAATATCACAGGAAGGTATTGCACTGTGAATTAACTTCTTAATGAAGAGTATATATTTGTAAGGCAAAGCATTGATCACACGAACTTCCAGAAATCATCATTAATATTTTGAGAACCAGGATCAGTGAGGGAGAGAGCCTGCTCTTATCAAATAATTCCCATATCTATCTTCTGTCCAAATCAACTTATCCTGTAAACCTGAGAAAGAAAGAGGGATGGATGATATTTGATTTAAGATGGAAGGATTATAGATTGGCCTAATCAGAGGAGCATTCCATTGAATTGGGTTCTATTGTAATCAGAGGCATACTTACTGGCACAAATGTATGTTTATTCATTTGGGAAGAGGTACAATATATAGACTTAGGGAGAATAATTAGGGGAGTAAAATAAGGGATTACAATCAACCAAACTTTCCTAATACTGAAAAATCAATCCAGATCCTTCAATCAAAGACATGATCAAGAGCTACAATCAAGGGATTTTCTAACTCTCCCCCTTAGGCTAGAGATTAGATGTCATTCATTCCCATCTTGCCTTGAAATCCTTCAAACTTAGCTTTGTTCAATGGTTTTGTCATAATGTGTGCAATTTGGTCCGCAGATCGTATGTGGGGCAAATTCATGATTCCTTCTTTGATCTTTTCTTTAATGAAGTGTCTATCTATCTTAAAATGTTTCGTTATATCATGATATATTGGATTCTTGACCATCTCAATGCTAGTCTTGATGTCACACCAAAGCTACATTGGTCCCTCATGTGGAATTCCCAACTCCTTCAGTGACATGATGACATAAATTCCTTCACATACTCCATCGACAATAGCTCTAAGCTTTGGTTTTGCACTACTTCTTAATACCACAGTTTATTTTTTGCTTCTCTATATAACCATAATTCCCCACACATATATGCAATACCCTGAGGTTGACCTCTTATTTTCTCTATCCCTTGTATAGCTTGCATCAGTATAGATCTCTATATTTCTTGTTGTGTCTTTCTTGAAGAAGATGCCCCTTCTTGGATTGAGCTTCAGGTAGCTTAGAATTCTGTATATTACCTTCACATGCTCTTATTGAGGGTGGTGCATAAACTGACTCACTATTCCAACTGCATAACTGATATATAGATATGTGTGAGCTAAGTATATGAGTTTCCCGACAAGTCTTCTATATCTTTTTGAGTCAACTAGGACACCATTTGGTTTGATCTCTATGTGACACCCTTCTTCCATCAGTGTTCCCTCAAGTTGGGCACCTAATGTAACACTCCGATTTCTAAACCACATTTAAACTATTGTTCAAGTACACTACCATAATAATAAAGAAACAAAATTCAAACAATAAGGATTTACCATGGTAGAAAGTTTAAAAGCCAATTAGAAAACATTTATCAAGCTATTTGACCTTACTATGGTAGAAAAGAAAAGAAATTGCACATAAATGTGTCTATCAGGGTTATTTAGAAAATAATAACTATTTTTAAAGCTTTAAAAAAATTATCGTAGTAGAAAAGAATATTCCATGATAGAATAGTTTTAATAATAGTTTGAAAACTAATCAGAGCAATTTAATAAACCATTTCCAAAACACAACGAAAGTAAGTATGGATGACCCCTAACAGACAACTGGGCCTCGGGCAGTTGAAGTCAAAAATGACAAAAGTTGTTTCGCAATCCTAGACATTAACTTATTAAATCCCTTAATCCAAATCCATTATCACAAAATCATAGCAATAGCGGCTCTGCCCAATAACAACAATACATATTTATCGATTATCTCAAACAAACACTAAAACCAATGGTTTCCAAAACCATAGTTCACAATACTTGAGTTATATAAAATTATCAAATTGTTCATGGGTCATGTCGTTACATATGTAAAAAAGAATGACAAATGATGACATGTGCAAGTAAGAAGAACTTTAACGAGAGCCTACAACTAAGCTCATCTCTTACAACTTCTCTGTATCCCTACTCATACTCACCTGAAAAAAATAAATATAGCAACCATGAGATCTAAAGATCTCAATAACCATTGGTTATTAAAAAATATACATGTAAACCGAGATTAAGAACATACAGTTCTAAAATTAAGTTCAACTCACAAAAATTCATTTATATTATTCTTTACATAGAACCTTTCACAAACTAGTTCTCCATTCGGTTAACAAAACCCCTTTCCAGATAGATTCCAAAATGATTAAGAATCATAATTCATTTTCTAAATATTGTTCACAAGAAATTTCACAAAAAAATGTCTCAACCTCGTTACAAAAATATTTATACAAAAGTTTGATCATATTCAAATCATAAATCACATATATAACATGCCAAGCAATTGATTAATGTAGAGACCATTCTTATTACCCCTGGCCAGCCATATAACTGCTGATTGGAGCCATAGGCTAACATATAGTCTAACAGAAATTTATCCATTTAACTGGATTGTCCCAAGCTCACTAGTTTTTGAAATGTATCCGGCTAAAGGTGCAGAGCTCAAGTCCGGACTATGGCTTCCCTCCTTAAAAGAATAAAACTAAGGAGGCATCACACATCCTATAGATCCAATGCAATCCCAACCAAAGGATTACATGGAAGAAGGGGCTTTGACAAGTGTCATTCACTGTACACAGAGTGATGGCATAGCACGTGGCATTTATTCACACAAAATATCCCACCACAACTCCACAATTATCCAAGTGCATAAAAAACAATCGGTCACAACTATGGCATGTATATTCAAGTTCCAAATCATAAGTATGATTCCAAACAATATTTAAAAAAGTAAAAATACACCATCTCAATAATCATTAAAATAACAATACTATTTCAACTCAAGGAACCACAACAAAAGTGTTCATCATCTAAAACATATAACATCATTTCCAAATCACTTATAACAAACGACATTTCCAACGTAACACACAAGCATGCTTAAAATTTCTAAAAGACATCCATGAGTTATAAGACACACAGGCATGCTTGAATAGTTTTCAAGTATAATATTAGTTTCTATCAAATATACAATTTCAAATCAGGCCTTTCATAGGCACAACAAATCCCAAAACAGTTATATATATATATATATATATATAATTGACAAGTATATAAAAGAATAACCAAGGTTACCTCTACTCCAAGCTTATTATTACCCACACTTGAATGCTTCCAATTTGCCAACACGAAATAATCTAACTTCAATCTACATTAATTATTTTACAATTTCTCATAAATCAAATTGCTAAAAAAATTATCAATTTGATTATATAGAGTTTAAAGTCTCCAACTACACCTCTAACTTCCAAATATCACTTATAATGTCCAAATTTCCATTTCAATATTAAATCCTATCATTTTTAAATTTCAACAACTCATTTGAACAACAATTAACCTAGACTGATTCAAATGGACAAAAAACCCCCCAATTTCTTCAACTTAGGGTTCCACTCAAATTACTCACTTTTATTTTATGAGCTTTAACAACATTCTAAACCAATCAAATGTCAATTCTACCTCTAATAAGTATAACTCAACCTCAAGTTTAATCGGTAAAACTATCATATTCAATCATAACACTTCTCTAACATTTAAACCCTACTCTGAATCTCTCCAATAATGCAATATAAAAATTCTAAACTAATTAAATGTCAATATTTACTCACATCTACAAATCTATGGTTCTCATTTGTTGAAACCCCACACTTGCTCCCATAAAAATTATACTTTTAGAATGCTCTTCATGAATAGAACAATATTTGGGAAATAAGTGTTGAAGTTGAGAGATTTCAAGAGGACGAAATGAAGCTCAAAAGTAGCTTAAAAGCTCCATTAATGGAGAAAAGGAGCAGCTGGCCGACGGGATGAGAAAGACGAAGAAGAAGAAGAAGAGGAAGAAGAAGTCGAGGGAGAGGATGTGAGGGCATTATTATAATCGCGTGGGTCCCACCATTATAAAGTTTTTTTATATTATTTTCTCCCTTTTCTTTTCTCTTTTGTTTAAGTCTTTCTCCCTCATTTTTTTTTTTTTTGTGTTGTTTTTTTTATAACATGGAAAAATGAAATTTCAAACCACTCTTAAAGTATATCTTGCTAATGGGAAATATCTAATTTTTTTATACTAACTATCATACCAATAATTAAAATTTTTCACTCAATTAAGATTTTATAATATATAAATAATTATAATCACTTAGGTGGAAACCTACCAAATCTTTTTGAATTTATCTCCCTTTCTTTTAATATATAATTTCAAATGCTGATGTTAAAAATTTAATCCCTTTTTAAGTAAATTCTCAACTCAAATAATTATATGGTAATTTCCAATTACCACAAAATAATCCAAATAAACTCACTCAATATTAAAAAATATATACTACATTAAATTTTTAAGCATATTTAATTATTTTCTTATTTTTATGTTTTCAAATCTCAAATAATGCATTTGGTCTACTCCAAACCTCAAATTACTTAACAAATCATTTCAAAATCATACATAAATAATAGGGGCAAAAATTAGGATGTTACACCTAACATCCCTGTCTCATGTAACAGATCTAGGTATACTTCCCCAGGGACACGTTAATGCCCATTTTTGTTCTTGCTACTTCCATACCCAAGAAGTATCACATTCGACCAAGGCCCTTGACTTAGAATTCATTGGACAAATCCCTTTTAAACTAAGCAATGGAATCTTCATCGTTTCCTACAATAACTATGTCATCAACGTAGACAATCAGGATAGTGATGCTTTCATTGTCATGCTTGATAAAAAATGTGTCATCTACTTGCCCTTGATTATACCCAAGTCTCTTTACTACTTTGGTGAACTTGCCGAACCATGCCTAAGAGATTGTTTTAGTCTATACAATGACTTGTTAAGTGTGCATACTAAATTGTTAGGAGGTAGAACTCCATTTGAATCTTCATGTCCACTTCTTCCTCCAAGTCACCATTCAGGAATGCATTTTTTACATCCAGCTGATGTAACGACCAATCCAAGTTAGCTATAATTGACAATACCACTTGGATGGTATGGAATTTAGCTAATGAGGTAAAGTTTTCCTGGTAATCAATTCCATATGTCTGAGTATACCCTTTTGCAACCAATATTGCTTTGCATTTGTTGTCCATTAGGATTAAACTTCGGGGTAAAGACCTACTTGCTTCCTATCAGTTTCTTTTCCTTGGGAAGAGCTATGATCTCTCAAGTTTTGTTTTCCTTTAGCGCCTTTAACTCTTCTTCTGTAGCTTGCTTCCAATTTGGATCAGCCATAGCTTATTGGAAAGTATCAGAAACTTTGAGTTGTGCACTGTTTACCACAAAGTTCTGCATCTTTACAGACATGTTACCATTTGAAACAAAATGTTGGATCAAATACTGAGTATGAGATCTTACTCCTTTTCTAAGAGCAATAGGCTATCCTATCTCTTCAGGATCTAATCCTGGGTTGGAGTTATGGTCATTCCGTTGAGTGGTAGAGACATTTCTACCATTTTCTACCTCTTCATGAGTTTGTTGCTTGGACTCCTCTTCTGGTCTAGCTTCTATATCCACCCCTGCATTGATCTCAACATCTATTTTCAGTTCATTTGGTGTCAGTTCAGGTGGAACAGGCTCAGGAGAATGAGGTTGGACAGGTTCAAGGAGAATTGGAATAAGAATGGTAGGGATGGAAATAAGCCAGGCTCAGGTTCAGGCATATTGCTAGGCCTATTTAGATAAACAGGTCAGGCATATTTTCATAAAGCCTAGCCTACAGGCCTGACCTATTTAGTTTTTTTAATGTATACTATTACATAAGTATATATAATATAATCTAAATAATTTTATAAATTTACCAACTTAACCTTAATTCTAAGTTTCACATCTCATCATTATTACACTCAACCATTACTTTTGCATAAATCATTCACCCTAACTCACTCATTCTCCCTTAATTTGTGCCTTCTACTGAAATATAATAATTGTTATGAGTTTATTTTAATGTCAAATGAAATTTAAAATATGAGTAAAAGGAGTTTGTCCTAATTTATGCGGGAAAGGTAAAAGAGGTAAAATCTAGTTTTATATGTTATTTCTTATGCTTAGTCAATTTTAGAAAACATATGTCATTAGTCAACAGAGGATTAGTTTTTCTTATTCTTGTTTGCTCAGACAATTGTTGTTACTAGAAATTCTTTTCTTTTCCTTACTAAACCCTAATATTACTATGATAATGGATATTAGGTTTTTAAGACATAATGTAGAATTGTATATAACTGTGAAGGGTTAGATATGAATTTGAAGGCATAGGCTTTAAAAGTTATTAAAAAACCTACATTATTTAAGTAGGCCTTTGAACATGCTTCAGGCTTTGTCAAGCCTTTTGAAGGCCTAGGCTCAAGCCTAAAAAAAACTTACATACAAGCTCAGGCCTAGCCCCAGGCTTTGAATCTATGTTGTAGGCTCAGGCCTATTTATGGAAAGTCTGACCTAACCTAGCCTATTTCCACCCCTAAAGAATGGGTTCAGAATGTGGTTGTAATGGTAAGGTGTTAGGAATTTGGAAATGGGATAATTTGAAATTAGGCATTAGATGTTTCAATACTTTCCCTGAATAGGTAATTTGGGATAGTAAGTATCCTCTTTATAGAAAAAGGTGTCTTTGGAGATGAACATTTTCTTAGAGGTAGGACAAAAAACACTTCTACCCTTTCTGAGTAGAGGTCTAACCAAGGAATATACACTTTTTGGCTCAGGCATCAAATTTGCTTCCATAATGTTTATGAACAAAGACAACACAACCAAACATCTTTTAAGCTAATGGGTTGATAAAATGACAATTTGGATAGGTTTCAAGGAGTGTTTGAATTAGTGTAGCATAATTCAGAACCTTGGAAGGCATTTGATTGATTAGATAAGCAGCAGTTAGGACTGCATCACCCTAAAAGACTGTGGGCACATTTTGTTCCATCAATAAGGTTCTAGTTACTTCCAATAGAAAGTGATTTTTCTACTCAGCAACACTATTCTGTTGAGGGGTGTAAGAATAGGAGGTTTGGTGATGTATTCCTTGTTGATCAAGAAAGTCCTTAAAGGTTCCACTTATGTACTCTTTGGCGTTATCACTCCATAATATCTTAATGGAAGTTTGAAATTGACTTTTCACAAAGGTATAGAAGTTTTGGAACACCTTGGCTGAGACTTTTCTTTTATTAAGTAAACCCAAGTGGTTCTAGTGTAATCGTCTATGAAAGTGACAAACCATTTGGCATTTGCTAGGGTTTTTATTCTTGCAGGACCCCAGAAGTCACTATGTATTAATGTGAATGGTGCAAAGGGTTTGTAGGGCTATTTGGGATATGAGGATCGTGTTTGTTTAGCGAGTTGACAAGTTTCATAATGAAAAGAAATGTCATTTTTATTGAATAAACTTAGAAACACATGTTTCATATAATCAAAACTAGGGTAGCCTGAATAACAATACCACATAACTACATCTTTACTTTAAGAATTTGAGCTAACCAATGTCTTCCATGCATTCCAAGCATCTTTATTCTTCAAGTTTGAAAACTTGAAAGGTAGAAAAGTCTATCCCATTCTCTAGAAGTCCTAATCGTCCTTCCCAAGTTTAAATCCTGAAAGAAACATAAATCATCAATCGTAAGCCTCATACACCTCCACAGCACCAGCATGTCAATCCCAAGCATCGCTAACAGCATTGATTTTTGGCCATTTTTTACCCAAAATGATGAATCCCTCTGAATTTCCTCCTTTGTTCGACTCCTTTCCTGGAAATTCAACCAACAAATGAGTCAGTCCTTAAGCTCTCATGTCTTGTACAAATCCTCAAACTCAAAGTACTTTCTCTTCATCTGCTTCCTCTTCCATCAGTACTATAATATCTTTTAAAACTTTAGAGATGGCATCATAATTCTCAAAAAACCAAATTATGGTTATTAACCATGAACTTCATAGGAAGAACTACCTCTAGTGGTCCTAAAGTAGGCTGAGATATTTATTTGGCATGAAAAAGGAGAAGTATATTAACTGAGAAGCTCCTTAACCAGCCCACGATGATCTGAATTTAGACATCTAGTTTGCTGACAGTAACCAAGTAATGAGTTGGTTACGTAACTCTTTGACTCTAGATATCAGTAAAGGCTATCTTCTTGCAAATACAGAAAAAGGAATTTGGGATGTAGCCAGCAGAACCTACTCCTCTCTTGATAACATCGCTTCCTTGATCTATTTGAAGCCTTAAATCCATGATTTGAGATAAGGTAACATATCAGTGACTGAATATTATAATGCTTTGCTAAAATGATAGTAGCAACAAGACTTGTTTGAGGTTCATCTATGAAAAAATGTCGAGGATGCTCAATTGTACAAGAAGATAGTGGAAGAAGGAAGAATACACAACTTTCTTCTCCTAAATGACCCTTTCGAGGAGATAAGGGGTAGGATTATGGGATTGAAACCCTTACCACATCTATTTGATGTTGTCAACTTTTTACAATTCGAAGAGAGTAGAAAACTCTTGAATCAAAGTAGCCCAAGTTGTAAGACCCCGCCTTACATATCACTTATTACCGTTATTAATCAGAGTAGCAATTGCGTAGTTCCGTAAGGCATACAGAAATAGCAAAAACATACTGACAGTAAGTGCTTGTTTAAATACAGAAGTCTCCCCATAGGTTTTGATATTTCACACAATTTTTTCCAAAAATAATAAAAAAAACTAATAATAACCAACAACTCCATTTTCTTGATCTGGACACCTTAATTGCCTATATTTACTATTTTGCCCCTAGACCCGTTAGCTTCCATTGGAATATTTTTTAATTTAAAGAAGGGTGAGATTCGGGGGAATCCCAATAAAAAACAATACCAATATGCAAGATAAGTGCTTAATGCATGACATGCTTACTTTACATAAACTCATGCTAATATAATGATATATCTGTGTACTCAATGTTTCATACACATACTCATGGCCATAGTATAAATAGAAACAAGGCTTCAATCATTCATTTATGATTCACATAATCAAGAAAAGCAATTACATGCATCAATACACTATCAAATAATGCAGGAGATGTAAGTTCACTACCTTAATTACTCTTCCTTGATTCCTTAACCTGCTCCAATGTCTGTCCAATCTTATATTCGGCTCGGGCTACTGCCAAGTCCTAAAATTCCAAATGTATAAGAATTGAGTCAAGACGAATTCATGTACTACTTTAGACCCCTCCAAATTGTTTTTGTTGGTTATATTAGTCTAAAATTGCAAAATTACCAAAATGCCCTAGGGACTTAGTCCATGTCCCTTTGTACCCGGTCCGACTATACTTTTCCAAAAATTTTGACCCAGGTTATTCCTACACAGGTTTGCATGTAGAATCTATATTTGACCTTGGTTTTCAAAAAATCATTGCCAAATGACAATTTTGCCCTGACAGCCCTTAATTAAGGTTTTAGGGTTATTTTTGACATTTCACTTTCTAGGGCTTTTCTCACAAAGTGATCAATATCAACCCTACACAATTTTCCCTCTTGAATACAATGGAACCATCAAGTTGATAAAATTCCAAATCCTTCCCCTATTTCTTGCCTTGGCCGAAACTTACAGTTAGAGAAACGGGAAATGCAATTTGTGTTTTAACGTTTAAAATTTGCTCCTTTTCACTCCTAACCACTTGTTTAACCATTTAAACATTAATTAAACATGATTTAAGGAAATTTGGATAGCATAACCCCTTAGGGTTTCAATTCCCCAAATATACAAATTCATCAAATAATCCACAAATCAAGCCAAGAATCACAACAACAACATCAATACATTAAGGATTTAAGATTTTTGAAGTTACCTCTTGATTCTTGGTCTTTCTCTCTTTGGGGGTCACTTCCTCTCTCCTCAACCTTGAAAATTTGCTTGGTAAACATGGCTTTTCATGAAGAACAAGAGCTTAGAGGAGTTGCTACACAAGTTAGGGAGATTAATCAATTGAAATCACAAAGATTTACCTTAAATTCTTTGCTCCTCAATCTCTCTTGAACCATAAGTTCTTCAAGCTTTCTCCATGACACTTTATCTCTCTCTCTTTTAGGTGTGCTATGCGTGAAATGAAGAAGCATGGAAAATGATGATGTGTTTTAATAATATCTCCACCTTTCTTTTAATATTTTATTAGGTTTATGACACATTTTTATTTTGGCCTTATCCCTTCACAATTTTGTGTCATAAATCCCTTTAACTTTCAACTAATTTCCTTCCTCCTTTTAGCTCACAAATATGCCACTTCAAGGCCCAAGTTACACCAATTGAGTTTTCTCCATTTAGCCTAACCAACTATGCAAAATATGTTATTTAATGGAATTTCCACATGTGCTCAAAGTTTAATAAATTCTTATTTAATCCCTTTTGTTTGAGATTATGACACTTGGCATAGATATTATCCAAGCAAATATTTTCCTCCTAATACCCCTCAAATAGGCGAAATTATTAAGAAAATGAGGATAAAATGACTTTATGAATTATCAATTTATGTCTTGATTTACCCACAATTGTTGACTTTTCAAAATTTGCTTTTTCTTAACCAAGAAGGCTCCAAATATATATATTTATCCTTTATTTTCCTTAATTAACTGAAATTAAATTCAATTAATTAGAAAATAATTAATCTTGTGCTTTTTGCCATTGCATTTCTTGGATTTATTTGGGGCTTATTACTTTTGTTCCTTTATTTGGCCAAAATTCCCTTAATTATTGGGCCAAATATTATGCTCTTTTATTCCTCCATTGTGGGCTTTAATAATTGGCTTTATGAAAACCAAAAAATTTATTTCATAATTTGTTCTAGCCCAATTCTTATGAAAATAAAAATTTATTAACTTCGTAAATTCCAAGCTCATGATTATTCACCATTCCATTTCATTAGATGCCACAAATAATTGCAAGACATATTGGTGAATAAAAATTTGGGATGTTACACAAGTCAAATTGAGGGCTCAATCCTTGTTGTGAGAGAGCAGCAAGGTGAACGAAGGTCAAACAAATGGTGCAATCATTGCAATAAG
Source organism: Inga oerstediana (assembly GCA_963210345.1). Taxonomy (NCBI): domain Eukaryota; kingdom Viridiplantae; phylum Streptophyta; class Magnoliopsida; order Fabales; family Fabaceae; genus Inga; species Inga oerstediana. The sequence continues at coordinate 73,152,124 of OY723406.1, forward strand.
AAGGGCCATACTAGAGAAGAATGTTAGAAGCTACATGGAAAGCCATCGAATGGGAAGCATAAATTCCAACATAGTCATCTCACTGCAGCTGATCAAAAGGTAGAAGATGATGATTGCTTAAGTAATGAAGAATTGCAGGTGCTTTGTACGATACTTGAAAAATAGAATAAGTCAAACTATGTGCCTAATGTCAATATGGTGCAATAAGGTAATTCTATTTATAGCTCTCATTGCTGTGATGGCTAGTGAAGATGTAACCCCCTCATGGTAATTATATCCAGATTATGAAATTTAAGTAAAATAGAAACCAATAAGACAAAATCACATTTATAATCACTCATCTCCAAGAGATGGGGTGTCCAAACAAAACGTTTAAAAACATAATTCATCTGGTCTCACATTCACTTTCGAATGCAATTACCTGTGCAATCATATCACATAATAAATATCAGAGTGCATAACCAAAATCCCGGCAACCTTGGTTTACTTATATATATAGAATGGGTTTAAATGTTTCCCAAAATAGGGATTACATATCCAAAATTATTATATACATATCATATCCATATAGTAATCCCAAAAACCAACTAGATAACCAACATCCAAAATGCAATATGTCCCTACTAGCCCTAACCACTCCTGGTTGGCCGCTTCCCTTTCGAGCCACTTGCCCTGTCTGAAAATGTTAGTCATTTAGAAAGGGTGAGATTCTAAAGAATCCCAGTAGTAACAAATCACTCATACAATATATAAACACAAGGCATGTAATGTTATCATGTTCACCAGCATAATCAGCAATACAATAATCCATGGCTCGCGCCACAGACGACAGTACTCACGGCTATATCACAATACACTATGCCTGCTTTCACGGTAATCACAATGACAGCTTTCGCTGCAAACACTATGCCCGCTTTCACAGTAATCACTATGCTAGCTTTCGCTGTAATCACAATGCCCGCTTCCACGGTAATCACTATGCAGTAGCATCATAAAGCACAAAGTATCTCAATGCACAACGTATCACAAAGCATAAAGCTCCACAATGCACAAAGCTACACAATATATCTCACTGCATCTCAAAGCAGCAACAATAGCAGCACACAATGCATGATAGGCAAACATACAATACATTTACACAAAGTATAAGAGAAAAGTCACTACCTAAATCTTTCCTGACATTCTTTGGCACAGTGGGCTCACGAGTTTGACAGATATCAAATCCTATACCAATTTAGGGACAATTGATTAATCTCTTTCCCAAATGCATATTTCTATAATACTCTAAGTTGGTTATCATTTAGGACTCTTTAGGTGGCTAATAGAGGCTTAAACATATGCCTAAAGGGTTAGAAGAAACTACCCTGAAGACCCATTTTCGAAGGAAAAACATTGATTTTCAGTTGGCTCACTCGAGTGAAGAAGACCTCACTCGAGTAATGAAAGACTCATGCTCGAGTGAGAACGGCTCTTACTCGTGAGTGTTTGACAGTGAGCAGCTACTTCGGCCAGAAAGTGCTTACATCACTCGAACATAAGGCTTTGCACTCGGGTGATGACTCTAAATCCACTCGAGTCCCCGAAAGTGCAACACAAAGAATGACAACCCGAGAGCAGATGCAACATCAGAGAGACAAGCTTACTCGAGCATACCCCCCACTGCTCGGGTAAGAAGATTTCACTTGTGAGTGTCAGAATACACTCTTGGACATCAACCAACGAGTAACAACCCGAGAGTAACCCTAACCAAGAACTCACACCATCACTCAAGTGATCCCGTGCTCACTCGAGTGATCCTATGCTCACTCGAGTGATCACCAACATCACTCGCAGTGAAGGAAGTGTACTCGAGCCCCCTTCATGAGAACCCAGGCGAAACAAAAAGCAGAAAGACAAAACATAAGGCAGCACTCGAGAGAGTTCTTCCCTCACTCGAGTAAGGCTATCAGATTGCCAGATTGTAGCAACTGACAGAATTTCCCAGATTGGTCAAAATTAAACCCAATGGCTCACAAACTCCACACAAAGCCCAAACTCACTCAAAATGACATAGGGAACCCATTGGTAACCTCCAAAACACCCAAATACCATTTTAACCACAATATATGCCCTTGGGTCTCTATGTCACATAATACCTAATTCCAATCAATACTCTTCCAAACTTCAAAACCATATCATATACCCAAAGAACCTCACAATGAACTAATCCAAACATCAATCACTATAAAATTCAAACATTCCAAAATAACCATAAACTAGGGCAAATTTCCAAATTTACCAAACTTATTCAAAAATCATAACATATATATCAAAAAGCACCAAATGCTTACCTCTTCACTTTGCCAAATCCAGAATCTTGATTCTCAAACTTTCAATTTTATCCAACACTCAAATCACCACCTTTCAAGATTTTGAAATCACCACAATGGAGCTCTTAACACTATGAACAAATTTAGTGAAGAGTGTTTGAGCAAAGGAGAACCATTACTCACCAAAGATCAAGCTTTTCTTTTCCTCTTCCCTTGCTTCAAGGTCACCAGAAATAATGGAGAAAGAAGAGAGAGAATATGAGAGATGGAGATGATGATGATGTGTGATCTTTCCCTCTTGGCCCATATTCTACCAAAAAGAGAGAGAAGAGAGAGAAAAAGTGGACTTTTGTCCTTTGTGTCACATCCAATGGTCCACACAATGCCATATGTCACCATCTTACTCACTCCCTCTATGAGCTCACACAAGCTTAATGTATAGGATTCCGACCCATATGCAACAAATCTCCACCCTTGATCTTTAATCACTAAATACACTTATATCAAGTTTACACCACATTTCTACAAAAGTGTTTAATTACACTAATTACAATCAATATCAGAGTCATTAGCCCTTAATCTAAAATTGGGTCATTACAGAAGAAATATGGATTGTTGACTATGGAGCTATAAATCATATGACCGATAATAAAACTTTATTTACAACTCTTAAGTTGTGCTATGAAAACCTCATAGTTAAAGTAGCAAATGGCGTATTCACAAAAGTTGAGGGAATTGGCACGATTACATTTTCTAATCGCTTAAGAATACATAATGCTCTTTTTGTACCTGCACTTGCTTGTAACCTAATATCTATAAGAAAATTATCTAAAGGGCGAATGTGTTGAGTAATATTTGATGATGTCTTATGTATTTTTCAGGATTTAAAATTGGAGAAGACGATTGGGAATTCTAGAGAATGGGATAGACTTTCTACCTCAAAGGATTGAAGAATAAAGATGCTTGGAATGCAAGGAAGGCACTTATTAGCTCAAATTCTCAAGACAAATATGTATTTTTGTGGCATTGTCTTTAAGGACACCCTAGTTTTGATTATATGAAACATGTATTTCCAAGTTTATTCAATAAAAATTCTGTTCATTTTTGTTGTGAAACTTGAAAAATTGCAAAAAAAAAAAAAAAAACTCGATCATCGTATCCCAAACAATCCTATACACCCTCTGCGCCATTCAAACTAATCAATAGTGATATTTAGGATCCTGCAAGAATGAAAACCCTAACTAATACTAGATAGTTCGTTACTTTCATAGACAATCACACTAGAACCACATGAGTTTACTTAATGAAAGAAAAATTTGAGGTAGCGAAGGTGTTTCAAAACTTCTATACCTTTGTGAAAAATCAATTCCAAGTTTCTATTAAGGTGCTACGTAGTGATAATGCCAAGGAATATATGAGTGGAACCTTTAAGGAATTTCTTGATCAGCAAGGAATTTACTACCAAACTACCTATTCATATATTACCCAACAAAATGGGGTTATTGAGCGAAAGAATAATCACCTGTTAGAAGTAACTTGAACCTTGCTGATGGAATAAAATGTTTCCACTATCTTATGAGGCCCTCCAAAGTTCTCAACTACACCACTCCCATCCAAAAACTGCTCAAAACCTTTCCAGAATGCCCACTTATCAACCCATTACCCAAAAGGTGTTTGGTTATGCTATCTTTTTCACAAACATGATGACAACAAATTTAATGCTCGAGCTGACAAATGTATATTCCTTGGTTACTCCTCCACCCAGAAGGGGTACAAATGCTATCGCCCTACTTTCAAGAAACTACTTATATCAAAATACACCTTATTCTATAAAAAAGAGACTTACTATCTCAAATTATCCATTCAAAGGGAGCACTCAAATATTGAATAACTAATTTTGCATGACCCTACTTTAAAAGCCCCTAGAACTCCTACAACCATACTATCACATGAACCCACTATTATAGCCAACCTTGAACCTGCTTTGTCCACAAACCAAACTATTCCTACTACTACTCCAACCTAACCTGAGCCTACCCCAGTTCAACCTGAGCTTGAACCTATATATAGTGAACTAGAAACAAATGTTGAAATCAATTTAGAGGTGGATACAAAATCAAGAATAGAAGCATAAACCAAGCAACCATTTCAGGAAGAGGAAGAGGTAGATATGGTAGAAATCTCTCTCTCAATCAAAGGAGCGACCATGACTCTAATCCAGGCTTAGATCTTGAAGAGATGGGCTGACCTATTGCACTTAGAAAAAGGGTAAGATCTTGTACTCAACATCAAATTCAACAATTTGTTTTATATCATAATCTATCTGTGAAGATGCAAAACTTTATTGCAAACAATGTACAAATAAGAGTCCCAAACACTTTTCAACAGGCAATGGCTGATCCGAATTGGAAAAAGGTTGTAAAAGAAAAGTTAAGGGCACCCAAGGAAAATAAAACTTAGGAGATCACTATTCTCCTTAAAGGGAAGAAACTAGTAGGATGCAAGTGAATCTTCACTATAAAGTTCAATCCTAGGGGAAGTATCAACAAGTACAATGCGAGACTAGTTGCAAAAGGGTATACTCAAACCTTTGGGATTAATTACCAAGAAACCTTCACCTCAGTAGCTAAATTCAATACCATCTAAGTTCTGTTGTCAATTGTAGCCAACTCAGATTGATCTTTGCATCAACTGAATATAAAAAATGCATTCTAAAGAAGTGTATATAAAGATCCCAAATGGAGTTCTAGCTCCTAAAAGCTCAATATGCATACTTAACAAGTCTTTATATGGACTAAAGCAATCTCTAAGGGCATGGTTCAGGAGATTCACCAAAGTAGTGAAAAGGTTTAGATATACTCAGGGGCAAGTAGACAACAAGTTGTTTATCAAACATGAAAATGAGAAAGTTACCATTTTGATTGTTTATGTTGATGATATAGTAATTACAAGGAATAATGAACACTCCATTGCTCAACTGAAAAGGTATTTGTCAACTAAATTCTAGGTGAAGGACCTTGGGCAAATGAGATACTTCTTATGTATGGAAGTTGCAAGAACCAAAAAGGGCATCGACGTATCCCAAAAGAAGTATATTCTAGATTTGCTACATAAAACTGGGAGGTTAGTTGCTCAACCTGAAGGAACACTAATGGAAGAAGGATGCCATTTAGAGATCAAGCCAGAGGGCATTTCAGTTAACTCAGAAAGATACCAAAGACTTGTGGGAAAATTGATATACTTGACTCATACTCATCCAAATATTAATTATGCAATTGGAATAGTGAATCAGTTCATGCACCAGCCTAAAGAAGAGCACATGGAATCCGTATATAGGATTTTGAGCTACCTGAAGCTCAATCCAGGTAAAGGTATATTCTTTAAGAAAAGAATTACAAGAAATATTGAAATCCACACCAATACAGACCATGCAAGGGATATGGAAAATAGAAGATCAACCACATGGTATTGCACATAAGTGTAGGGAAACCTGGTTACATAGAAAATTAAGAAACAAACTATAGTGTCAAGAAGTAGCCCAGAAGCTGAGTTAAGAGTAGTTGCCTTTGGAGCATGTAAAGGAATCTAGGTCATTAGATTACTGATAGAATTGGGAATTTCATATGAGGGACCCATGAAACTCTGGTGTGTCAACAAAGCCAGTGTCGAAATGACAAAGAATCCTATTTATCATGATCGAAGGAAGCATGTTGAGATAAATAGACACTTCATTAAAGAAAAGGTTAAAGCGGCATCATGAATTTGTCCTACATACGATTCGCAGATCAGATTGTAGACATTATGGCAAAATCACTTGGCAAAGCTAAGTTTGAAAGGCTTTAAAGTAAGCTAGGAATGATTGACATCTATTCTCCAACTAGTGGGAGTGTTAGAATCTATCATAATCTATTGGAATCTGATAGAATCAAATCCCTTCAATCTCTTTGATTTTGATTGTAATCTCATTTAATGTTCCTGATTTTTAAGCCTTTATTTCTGGTTATATTTCCTAGATTGTAATCCATAGAATCTCTCCCCTAATGGCTCTCTCAAAGCCTATACTGTAGTCTCTTTTCTCTAAGTAAAACAAGTTTTGAGAGTGAATAAATCTCTAATTATAAACACTTACCAAACAAGCCAAAATCTCACTTCCAATCTCAATTCCACTTCTATCCCCTCAGTTCCATGCTACTAAATGTGGCATAAAGTTAAACAAATTGCGTCACCTAAAGTTTTTGTTTTAAATAAGACAACAAAATTGGGGGAATTATTTACTAGGCGGATGCACCTTTGAACTATCATGTTTTGCCAGAACCACAGCTGTTCTAGCTTAAAAACTTTAGGCTTAAGTGGAAGCTTTTGAGGAGGCAGCTTCTCGAGCCATAACAAAATTAGAGGGTTCAAAAAAAGTCTTGAGACATTTGGAGATTCCATTAATGGTTAGATGAGCTTCCAAATGTCTTTTCTTCATATGGATAGATTGAGTTAGGGATGAGCATAAAACCCGAAGTCCGGTCTGACCTGTCCTGACCCGGTCCGGTTTAGTCCAACCCGATGAAAGAAAAAGTAACCCGATGAGACAACTAGACTGATCGGACCAGACTGGGTCATCGGGTCAGACCGGGTTTCGGGCTGAGCATTATGACCACTTGGTTCAGTCCAGTCCAACCCGGTGCTTTTTTTTATATATATATATATACTTATTTATTAGACTAAACTCATTGATTATGACTTTTTGTCCTTTTCTCCACTTCATCTCTAACATTCTTTCTCTCACGAGCTCTCAACCTGAACCTTTCAAACTTTAGATCTGAAGCCCACCCCCTGCTTTCTCTCGGCCTCCACCCTTCAACACTACAAATCTTGTCTTAGCAACTCATCAAGGATTCGAAGTCATAGGTAGCAGCTGATGCCTTCGTTTCCCTCCTCCCTCACCAACAGCGACACCGCAAGATATCATCTTCTGTGTTGTTTTGTTTCCTTTTTTCTTTTCTTTTTTTCATTTTTTACCTTTATAATCTTCTAAGAACTTCTATTCTTCAGAGATTTAAACGTGTGGCTGCAATATTTGTTGATTATAATTGATTTGATTCTTTCTCCTAAATATTTTCCAGTGTTTTGTATTTTTATTTTACTGCATATGTATTCGCCTTTTCGGTGGGCTCCTTCTATCTGTTTTTTTCCTCATTGCTGAAACCCCCTTTTTTTTAAATTATGGTCTGGTAGACCAGTCTCTAACCCGAGAGATCAAACCTGGTCTGGTGTGGCATCGGGTTTCTCCTAGACTGGACCAGACCTCAGACAGTAAATTCAGACCCGAAGTGATTTCAGATCAGACCTCGGGTTGAGGGTGAACCCGGTCCGGTCTGGTCTTTGAGCAACCCTAGATTTAGTAGAGGATTTGTGGTCCTAAAAGTGCTTAATAGTAGTGGCAATAAGTAGAGCTTGATCATTATAGTTTATACAAGTCTTTATTAAAAAAAAAAGATAAAACCTCTCCTTAGGGTTGATGACATCAATTGAATAGGCAAGTGGACCTGAGGCAGAAAAGTAGGAAGGAGGGGAGCTAAAAAGATGGGAATGAAATCTTACTTTTTTAGTTGTTAAGTGTTTGTTTGAGAAAGCTTAATTTTAGCTTATAATTGTTTTTAAATTGTAATTTATGATATATGAAGTAAGTATGTAAGAGAAATTTTATCTCAACTCATGTGAAAAATACTCATAAGTAAAAAAAATAAACTATGCTAAATATAATTTAAGTGTAAGTAAACATTTGATGATCAATTAATGCTTCTACTTATAAGCAATGACGACTTTAATGATAGGGAATGGCCAGAACAACATCATGTTTGTTTTAGCGATTCGATTGCTTATAAGTTGCTTTTTAATAGTGATTTACGGTATACGAAGTAAGTATGTGAGAGGAGTTGTGTCTCGATTTACGTAAAAAGCAACTTATAAGCAATTATAAGCCCAAACAAACATGCTTATAATGAGTTACGACTATCTTGTCAGTCTCAATCTCATGTCTCAGCTTTTCTTATTGTGCAGAGGGCTAGTAAGGTTATTTTCCAACAAATATCTATTCTAAATAAATCCCTAGAGATTTCAGAGTAATTAGATATTTTGGGCCCTCAATTGGAAAGCAGATTTCAGTGTCATTTTCCCATTTGACAACGTATTAATGTTTTTTTTTTTGAAAAAAAAAATTAGAAACGGAGATATAAAACGTGGAATAAAATGAGCGGTGAAGCTCATGCACTATAGACCACTCGAATGTGGACCCAATATCTCCTCCAGCCAATAGCGTCTCTCCCCCCCATATCTTGATCTCTTCATTTGTTTTTCCCCCTCCTATTTTTCCACTATTTCTCTGAAGTTCTTTTTTCTTTTTTTTCCTGTGTCACACCTCTCCCTTCTGGTCTGTCGTACCCCTTATATCCGTAACATATAATAATACTTGGAAATAAATTAGGAGAGAGTTTTTATCGACGTTAATTCCCAGACGCAGGTTGGTGCACCTGTTTGTTAAGCCTTTTACCCTGCATTGCATCTACGTTGGGAATTGCATCAGCAGCTGAATTATTCTGAATGCTAATGCTAACTGATACTTTCTGGAATTAAAATCGTCTTTCTGTTCGATTCAGCTTTACTGGCGCTGTCCTTTTGTTCGCCTTCTCCTCTTTCTCGTCATCGTCATCGTCGATCGCAAGCTATTCAGGTATGCCATTTACAGGCCCCAGGAGCATCTTTTCGCCCATTGCGACCTACTTCTTCCGCTGGAAGTGGGAAATTTTGCTTAGACCCATTTGGAGTCTGTGTTGGTTTCCCGAATGTCATCTGTTTGCAGCAGGCTTGTATAATTTTCTTAATGTGTTATATACTCAGGCGTCTAGGAAATTATAATCCACTTAAAAGTTTGAAATTTCTTAATAATTCCTGGTTTATAATTTTATTTGTGGGTGTAATCCTTTGATTTATCCGAAGGTTAACAACAAACTGGAAAGTTTCTGAAAGCTATACGAGCAGTAGACAAGGTTCATCATATAATAGAAGAGTTTGATGGTAATCGTACATAGTGAACAGGAAGGCATATGATGGCCATAGCTGCAGGTATTGGGGTCAGTGCAGGAAAGAGGCTGTTGAGTTCTACTTACCATTTCTCTGATATAACAGAAAAGTTCTCTTTCGGCAATGATTATGGATCTTCACTCTATCATATTACTACTACCAAATCGGTTATAGTCGCTAAGAAGTCGGCCAATTATGCACCGAGTCTTCCTACATCCAACCGGCACAGTCAATCCATTAAGTCTCTTAAAGAGCATATTGATACTGACCCAGCCATTCCGGAGCCATGGTTTCAGAGATACAATTACAATGAATTGGAGGTGGAAAGCTCTGATCTGGGTTATTCTGTAGAGGCTCTTCTTTTGCTGCAGAAGTCAATGCTGGAAAAGCAATGGAACCTTGCTTTTGAAAGGGAAGTGCTTACCGAGCATTCAAGAACACAAAAAACTCTCAAGAAAGTGGCAGTCACTTGCTCTGGGGTGTCTGCAAGGCAGAGAAGAATAAATACCAAGAGGAAATCTATAAGTAACGCTGGTTATGCAGTGATGCAGTCCTGTCCTGCTTTGCAGCCTAAGTCAGTGATCAATCCCCAATTGCTTCAGAACCGTTTGAAGGGCTATGTGAAAGGGGTGGTGAGTGAGGAATTGCTCTCGCATGCAGAAGTTGTCAACTTATCAGAGAAGATAAAAGTTGGGCTTCTGGTAGAGGAGCATAAAACTGGGTAACTACACATTTGCTTGAACCTATAGTTTACTGAAATGACAAGGAATAATTTCTTATTTAGCGAGCTAGTTAGTTTCTGTTACTGAATAATATAAATGTATAGGTTCTGTTGAATTTTATTAATAAGCTTATGCTGAATATAATACATAATATATTTTTCTAGAGTTGGCGCATGAAAACCAAATGTAGAGTGATTCTGTAGCTTTTTGGTTTGCCTTTATCAGGAAACAACGCAAACCAGATTCTCTCAACAAATGAAAATTCAAATTCAATTCTTAACATTATTAGTTAACTTTCAACATAGACTCTGATAAGGACCCACGACCCCTACTAGTTTACTCTCGGAGAAATCGTGGGGGCAGGCAGTGACCACACGTCCTTATATGTTTTATGGGAGTCATGGGGGTAGTGTCATCGTGTCCCATCTAGATAGTTAATGTTTATATTTAGGTGTAGATCGTGGGTTTGCGGTTAGGAATAATAGGAGCAGTTAGGGTCAACTATGCCTACTATTTAAGGATTAGAATTGTAATCAGTAGAGACACCTGAATTATGAATGAAGTTTCCTTTTCCTTCGATCTCAGGTTACAGATACTGGCCTAAGATTTCCTTCTCTTCTTCACTTCCCACTCTTAAATTTCCATTCTTTTCTCTACTGAACGAAGACCCTACCAATTTGGTATCAGAGCAGACTTTCCAAACCTGTGGAAATGGTGACCACCCGCTCTGGCACACAGGACCATACCTCTGGTTCGAACCCACCTCTGTTACCCACACCAAATCCGCCATTGATACCCACACCTCACCCTGAATCATCGCGTACCGTCTCCTCTACAAACCCGCCTACTCACCCTGAATTTCAAGAATTTATTTCTCAGCAAATGGCTCTCATTCTCTCAAAGATGAGCGCGATGGACACTGATCTCAGCCTATTAAAAAAAGGGAAGGCCTCAGGCTCCCGCCAGGAAATCCAGCAAGAAGAAACAGAAGATATACATTCGGAGAGCCCCTGGTGGTTACAAAACTCCCAGCGAAGACCTCACACCAAGGTAGAATTCCCTAAATATGAAGGAGGAGACCCAAGAGGTTGGGTGTTAAAAGCTGAAAAATATTTTCGATATTATCAAACACCCGAAGACCTGAAAGTAGATGTGGCAGTTATCAACTTGGAGGGAGATGCATTGGATGTCTTCACGTGGGTCTCATCCAGCAGAACGATTCGGTACTGGGACGAGCTGGTCGAAGTCTTTCAAGAACAATTTGGTCCGGCAGAATTCCAGAACCCAGATGTGCACTTATGTAGCATTAAACAGACCGGAACGGTTCATGACTATCGCCAAGAATTTGTCAGGAGGTCTGCACGGGTGAAGGGATGGCCAGGGCATTGCCTCCTGGGTGTGTTCATTAATGGATTGAAATCTGAACTACAATCGGATGTCAAAATCCAGAAACCACGGACTGTTTTCAAAGCCACAAGTCTCGCCATGGAATTCGAAGAAAAGGCGCAGACGCAAAACTTACAAAGATACTCTCAGCGTGCTTATTTGCCACGTGGGAGTGAAGGCTTTTTCAATAATAGGGAAAATAAAGGACCCATATTTTCCAAACCGAATTCGGGGAACGGGCCGGGCACGGCGACATCGGTTACATCAACCTCGGCATATACAAAGCAACTCACATCGCCGACTTCCTCTCCAAACACGTCGACCACAAATTTCATCACTACCAGCGAAAATGAAAGACAGATCCGACGCGAAAAGGGACTCTGTTTTCGGTGTGGCGACAAATTCACTCCAGGGCACCGTTGTCGAACCTCGTCCTTCAGATTAATGGAGGTCGCGGAGGACGGGGAGATACATGAACCTGCCAGCCCCACAGAAAACCTGCCGCCGGAGGGGGAATTTGCAGAAATTTCACTCCACGCTCTCCTAGGGAGTCCTTCCATAACAACTATGAAGGTACATGGCACGGTGCAATCAAAGCCGATCCTCATACTCATCGATAGTGGGTCAACCCACAACTTCATTTCTGAGAAAGTGGTCACCGACCTTCAACTCCGGGTACACTCATTGCCTTCTTTCGGAGTTCAAGTGGGAGATGGGAAACTTATTCCCTGTAACACGGTCTGTAAACAATTGGAGGTACAAGTGCAAAGCTTAGTGATTAAAGATGATTTCTTCCCATTTGCAATTGGCGGTTCAGATATGGTGTTGGGAATCAAGTGGTTAGCCTCGCTCAATACAGTGGAGGCCAATTGGCAGAAAATGTACATGATTTTTTGGTCCAATGGAAAGAGATTCAAACTACAAGGGACTCCTCAACCTCACTCTTCTGTTGCTGCCTTACACTCGTTCACCTGTCAAGGCTTGGCGCCGGAAAAAGAGCAGCAAATCCAGAGGCTCTTAGATCTTTACTCTATGCTGGAAAGATACCCGGAGGTGTTCAACGATCCTGACCAACTACCCCCATTTAGGTCTCATCAGCATTCAATCCCACTCATCCCCGGGTCCACACCACCTAATATCAGACCCTACAGGTACCCCCACTCCCAAAAGGATGAAATAGAGAGGCAGATTGTTGAGTTACAGCACAAAGGCTTCATTAGGCCCAGCGTAAGCCCATTTGCAAGCCCAGTTTTATTGGTTCCCAAGAAAGATGGGTCTTGGCGTTTCTGTGTGGACTATAGAGAGCTCAACAAAATCACAGTCCCGGATAAGTATCCTATCCCAAACATTGATGAGCTAATTGATGAATTGCATGGGGCTACATACTTTTCCAAAATTGACTTGAGGTCTGGTTACCATCAGATCCGCGTAGCACCTGATGACATCCATAAGACAGCTTTCCGAACTCACTCGGGGCATTATGAGTTTGTAGTCATGCCCTTTGGTCTTACAAATGCCCCCTCAACATTCCAAGCAGCAATGAATGACTTATTCCGTCCTCACCTACGCAAATTCATACTGGTGTTCTTTGATGACATATTAGTGTATAGTAAGACTTTGCAAGACCACCAGATCCACCTTAGGACTGTATTGCAGGCTCTCCAACAACAGCGCTACTTTGCCAACCACAAGAAGTGTGAATTTGCTCAATTAGAGATTTCCTTTCTAGGGCATATTGTATCACGGAAAGGAGTGGCGGTGGACCCAGCAAAAGTACTTGCTGTCACCGAATGGAAGTTACCCCAGACACTATCTGAACTGCGAGGATTTCTGGGCCTAACAGGGTACTACAGACGTTTCATACGTAATTATGGGCTAATTGCAAAACCTCTCACAGATATGACCAAGAAAGATTCCTTCCAATGGACAGGGGCCTCACAACAAGCATTTTCTGATTTGAAAATGGCGCTTGTCCAAGTGCCGGTCCTTCAACTCCCTGATTTTTCCCAACTATTTGTAGTGGAGTGTGACGCTTCTTCGGTAGGTATTGGTGCGGTGTTACAGCAACATGGACATCCCATTGCTTATTATAGCAAAGGACTATCATACTCCAACAGATACAAATCAGTATATGATAGAGAACTACTAGCACTCGTCTCTGCGTTACAGAAATGGAGACATTACTTGCTGGGGCGAAAATTTGAGGTGATGACTGATCATTGCAGCCTTAAATACCTACTTGAACAACGAATCACCACACCCGAGCAGCAGCGATTAATGGTGAAACTACTGCCATTTGACTTTGTCATACGTTATAAGGCTGGATCCTCCAATCAGGGAGCAGACGCTCTATCACGTTTCCCGTGCTCTGCTGACTTGTTTTCTATCAGCATCCCCAGAGCAACAGATTTTGATAGCCTGGAGACAGATCTGCTTCAGGATGATTTTACAGCTTCAGTAATTCACTCTTTGACTGAAGATCCACGTTCGGTTCCTCATTACTCATTGGCAGCAGGGAAACTCTATTTTAAGGGGAGATTGGTCATTCCCGCTCCTTCCGAATTGAGCCTCAAATTACTCACTGAGGCTCACTCTTCTCCCTTGGGTGGACACGGCGGTGTTCTAAAGACATTAAAACGCTTGCAGCAGCATTTCCATTGGAAAAATATGACAGAGGATGTTCGACACTGGGTGCAACAATGTACAACTTGTCAACAAAACAAGTATTCCACGCAAGCCCCAGCAGGCCTTCTACAACCGCTACCCATTCCCAAACAGATATGGGAAGATATCTCCATGGATTTCATCACGGGATTACCGAAATCACAGGGTATGGAGACTGTCTTTGTGGTAGTAGACCGTTTCAGCAAATATGCGCATTTTATTGGCCTTTCTCGACCAATAACAGCCAAATCCATTGCTACCATCTTCTGCAAGGACATCATACGGCTCCATGGTTTTCCCAAGACCATAGTTTCTGATAGGGACCCTATCTTCCTGAGCGCATTTTGGCAAGAGCTTTTCAGACTAAGTGGGACGCAGCTGAGAATGAGTTCTGCATACCACCCACAATCAGATGGTCAAACCGAAGTGGTCAACAGATGCCTCGAGACCTACCTTCGTTGCTTCTCACAAGAGCATCCCAAACAATGGGGGCAAATCCTGCACTGTGCAGAACTTTCCTACAATACGGGGTTCCACACTGCGACAGGCACGACTCCATTTCAGATTGTGTATGGACGAGTGGCACCAACCCTCCTCCCCTATGCAGCTGGCTCAACGAATATTGCGGAATTGGATGAATATTTTCAAGATAGAGATGCACTTCTAGAGGCCATCAGAACCAATCTCACCACAGCCCAAGCTGCCATGAAGCATCAGGCTGATTCCAAACGCAGAGAAGAGAACTTCGCACCAGGTGACTTCGTCTACTTGCGTTTACAACCTTATCGCCAGCAAACGCTAGCACGTCGACGTTATGAGAAGCTATCTCCTCGTTTCTTCGGCCCATATCCCATTCTCAGAAAGATTGGCCAAGTGGCATATGAATTGCAGCTACCACCAGGTACCCGAGTCCATCCTGTGTTTCATGTTTCACTCTTGAAAGCGGCACGGGGCTATTCCCCTACCTCTACCACACCCCCACTGCCCATTACGGAGGATTGGGAACTCCAAGTACAGCCTGAACGGGTTCTGGATCACCGCACCGTCCTCTGCGATGCTCACAAGGACGTCGAGTTGCTTATCAAATGGCAGGACAGACCTCTGGAAGAATCGAGCTGGGAACTTTATGACTTGCTGCATGCTCAGTTTCCCCATTTCCACCTTGAGGACAAGGTGGTTCTGCTAGGGGAGGGTAATGATAAGGACCCACGACCCCTACTAGTTTACTCTCGGAGAAATCGTGGGGGCAGGCAGTGACCACACGTCCTTATATGTTTTATGGGAGTCATGGGGGTAGTGTCATCGTGTCCCATCTAGATAGTTAATGTTTATATTCAGGTGTAGATCGTGGGTTTGCGGTTAGGAATAATAGGAGCAGTTAGGGTCAACTATGCCTACTATTTAAGGATTAGAATTGTAATCAGTAGAGACACCTGAATTATGAATGAAGTTTCCTTTTCCTTCGATCTCAGGTTACAGATACTGGCCTAAGATTTCCTTCTCTTCTTCACTTCCCACTCTTAAATTTCCATTCTTTTCTCTACTGAACGAAGACCCTACCAGACTCCAAGTGATAGAGAAGGAGAAGTTGCTGGTTTTGATGAAAATAATTTGGTATATTAGAAGAATGCAGGAAAGGTTATATAGATATTGTATATATTCTCTTCTCTTGACTGAATGACATCCGTTTTGAATGAATTGATGGGGAAAGCACACTGGCATTTTTCTTGATACATCAGTATTTCATATCATTTGAAGGAATTTTTCCAAAAACAATCTGTAACTTGACTTCCTTCGTATTTGCTTTATCTGAGAGTTAATAGTTTATACTTTATAGACAGTTTCTAAGCCTTGTGAGTCAATTCCAGATTGAAGGAAAAATTAGGATGTGAACCCTCTGATGATCAGCTTGCAACATCATTGAGGATATCTCATGCTGAACTTAGAGAAAAATTGATAGAGTGTTCTTTAGCCAGAGAGAAGTTGACGATGAGCAATGTTCGTTTAGTCATGTCAATTGCTCAAAGATATGATAACATGGGTGCTGAAATGGCTGACCTTGTTCAGGTGATTTATAATATTTCACTTCAATTAGGACAGGCCAGATATCTTTTCCTTCAGTCAGCTTCTTTATTTCCTCTTTTATGAAAGACTCATTATGTTTACATTTTTAGGGTGGTTTGATTGGACTACTTCGTGGGATTGAGAAGTTTGATTCATCAAAAGGTTTTAAGATTTCGACTTATGTTTATTGGTGGATACGTCAGGTTAGGCTTACATATTATTTTGATATTTTCCGTTTGTATTTTATAGGACATAATGGCAGACATCCTTATCATCTTGGTTTTCAAGATGTTTATTTTTATATATTATATTTACCAGACATCCGTAGTAAAACTTTTACATTAGTGAACTCCAATTTATATAGAAATCAAGAAATAAGACAAGATATTGAAAGATATATTCACCAGACATTATTAAGTTTATGCTAAATGTAAATATAATATCTTTATATAACTTTGATTCAGGTATTCAGTATGATATTTTTCCTGTCAATATTTTTGCCATGAATTCTGCCAGATAAAATATGATTGATGAGTTGCTTACTCTGTTTCAGTATATAAAATCCAGAATACAGACTAGAGAAAACATCTGCACCAACTTTTCCAATCCTCTGGTCATTAGTTTCTGGATCCCACATAATATGTACTAACAAATCAGAATGGAATCATATACCTCAAATTTGTCCAGCCAGCTCAAATTATCTTTTCTATTGTGTGTGTATGTATAGTAATATGTATCTTTTTTTTTTTTTTTCATTGGGTCATAGGGTGTTTCAAGAGCTTTAGTTGAGAATTCAAGAACATTGAGATTGCCCACTCACTTGCATGAGAGATTAGCTTCAATTCGCAATGCAAAATTTATACTGGAAGACAGAGGCATTACTCCAACTGTTGATGTAAGTTAACTTGATTCACAAAAGAAAGCAGCTCCCCATCAGATATTTTAAAACTCTGAATCATTGATATACCTGCCTGAATGATTCCCCTTGTTTTCAGAGTATTGCAGAATGCCTAAATATGTCTCAAAAGAAAGTTAGAAATGCTGTTGAGGTAATATAACGATGAGTACTGTATTGGCATATATTCGAAATCCTGTTATTCGTTTTTTCAACATGTAATTGCAAATTGCAGGCAATCAATAATGTTTTCTCGCTTGATCGGGAAGCATTCCCCTCTTTGAATGGTCTCCCAGGAGAAACTTATCATAGTGTAAGTTTACTTAACAGCTCATTCTACATGTCCATTCAACAAAGGTTGTCAGACCAGGTTATCATTTCTTTTTTATTCCCAGTAATCATATTTCTCACAATAATTTTCTTCTACTTCTTTTCCAGTATATTGCTGATAATCGCATTGAGAATATTCCATGGAATGGAGTAAATGAGTGGGCACTAAAGGTATTTTGATTTTTATCAAACTTCTTGCAAGATTTACCTATGGTAGGACGTAGGAGATTTTAGTCTTTTGTTGATATATCGAAGTAGAGCATATAACTTAAATGCCTGTTCTGATATGATTCCTTTGCATTTTTATCTGCCTAGTGTATACGTTTTCTGTAGTCCCAAGTTGATTTGCATTCTATTCACAACATGAAGACATCTGGATAATAAACTAATGTAGCAAATTAACTTATTTGTTGTGTTGATGTGGTAGAGGCATCAAAACGGATTACGGCTCAACTTAACTCACCAAATTAGCGGGTTCAACGAGTCAGCTCATTGGGCTAAACTCATTTTGACAGTTCTATGATGTATTAGGCGAATGTTGGAGAAAGTATATTTTCAAATAGATTAATAAAATCATTTGCTGATACCAGTAACGAGATTGTAGAGGGGGGTCAAATAATTTATTTTAGGCAAAGGCCAAATACTTTAGTTTCAAGACTGCAATTTTATCAGGAAGATGGATGCTGGTAGAAATTTTAGATGATTTTACTTCTTATGGAAGACTTTGGAATTCTCATATGGCATCCATCATACAGAAGCATGGGTAGTTCGTCTCCTGAGTAATATTTTGACAGCATCTGAATGAGATGAGGAATCATCTCCCAAAAACTAGTCATTAAGATGGGATAACTGATCTTAATTAGCCCCCCTTGTATTGTAGAGTCTATGACAGTTTTTTGACAAATGAAAATTGATTTGGATACCAATTAATGGGCTTCAAGTGGGGTGAAGAACTCTCCCTCAACAGCTAACTATTGAGATTTAATAATCATTTCATTTAAGTACCACATGGAGCATCTCGTACTTAGTTTCCATAAGGTTCTCTTTTCCTTTAGTATTTGTTTTAAGTACAATCATACGTAGTCTTACAAATATATATGGTTGATCACTGGAATTAAATTATTTGGAGAATCCCAGGTAAATCTAAGGGAAACTATGTTTCACCAACCCAGTTAATTTCAATCCAAGCATGATTGGGATTGTTTAAATCCAGCTTGAAGGAGAAACCATTTTGATAGTTAATGCTTATAATCATATATTATCCCCGTAAAATCCTCCTATGACATCCAAGAACAAAGTAAACTTGCCTGCTTTCCATAGTCACCATCTCTATGAATCAGAATCACCTTAAGGCCTTAACCTTTAAAACTTGATAAGGAACCCTCTACAATTTCAGGATTGTGATAACCTATCTGCTGCTAATTTTTCTGTTATTTCATTATTTAAGCATAATCTGTTACTAATCATATACCTTTTTAAACTTTTTTGTGTGTGTATAGATAGCCTTCTCAAACTTTTATTTACTTGTAGATAACCTTCCTAAACTTTAAATCATATGAAGATAAACCATCTGTCATATGATTTTCTTTTGGTGAAATGACAAAAAATTAACAGCAGGAAAGTTATTGCCTAAATATAACAAGTTTGGAGGGCATTTATTGTAAATGTTTAATGGTCAGAAAGATTATCCGTACATAACTCGAAGTTTAAGAATGTTATATTTAATTTAGCTTTATTCTAGTTACCTCCTAGTCCTAGACAAATTAGTTCATATTCAATTAGAGATTAATTTTGTTTTCACACAACTTACTCTTATCAAACAATGAAGCTGCAATCTTAGTTATCACAAATTCTGAATCCCCCCCCCCCCCCCGGAGGGAGGTTTGCTGGCAAAGAGAAGGGTGGGGGTGCTGTTAATGTAGAATAATATTTAGCAATATTAGTTTGTTATATATAGCTATACACAATCCTGTAAAGATTTACATTCCTATTTCTCTCTCTACCTGTATGGCACAGATGTATTTGTAACAATAATCTGTTACTGATTCATTCTATATAAAGAGCTAGGTATGAGAGCACAATTATCTCATCCTATTCAGTATTCTCTATTTCTTATATTTTCTATCTTGGTATCAGAGCAAGACGGCTCCGAAAACGCTTCCGGTATTTTCTTCATTGACAGTCTACAATGTCATCTTCTTCCCTAAATTCCACTGAGACTAATTCCTCTCCCATGGCTAAAACATATTCTCTATTTCAATCTTCCACCCAGACAACTTCTGTTAAGTTGGACAGAATGAATTTTTAGTCTGGGAATCAGTTGTCTTACCTTTGATTGAAGGTAACAAACTCCGGTCGCATATCGTTGGTACTGGAATCATTCCTATTGCTGCTATGATGCGTCCAGGAATGACTGAGCTTGTCATCAACCCAGAATTCGAAGAGTGGTATGCTGTTGATCGTTTGCTAGTTGGCTGGCTCAGGAATATGATGACTCAAGATGTTGGAGCACTGCTTCTACATTGCAAGACAGCCCTGGATCTTTGGAATGGAGCACGCGCTCTTATTTGTGCGGTGTCAAAATCTCGAGTGATGATCTACAAATCTGGGATTCATCATACTCGGAAGAATGCGATGCATATGGAAGAATATTTAGCTAAGATGAAGACAATCTCTGATCATTTGGCTCTTGCTGGAGCTGCTATATCCACTTATGAATTGATCCTCCACACTCTTAATGGATTAGACTCAGAATACAATGCGATTGTTGTGAAATTGATTGATTAGGTTGGCCTCACATGGATTGAGGCTCAATCAGCTTTACTTGCCTTTAAGAGCCGAATCGAGCAACTGAATCAGTTCACCTCTTTGTCGATTCAACCTTCTGCAAACATTGCGACCCATAATGATTCATCGGAGCGTTCATCTGTGACTCGTGAATCTGTGAATCATGGTTCTTGGCGTGGAGGAAGAGGAAACCATGGTAGACGCTGTCAAGGGCGACGCGGAAACAGAAACTGGAATTCGATGGGTGGCAGCGGCGGTCGACCATTTTGTCATCTGTGTGAAAAATCTGGGCACAGGGTCGAAAACTGCTATTGTTGCTTTGATCGAACTTTTCGACCACCGTCGCACCAAAATTATTCACCACAGGTGTTTTATGCAGCCGAGCAAGCCTATCCGTACACAGTGAGTGATTTAGAATGGTTCATGGACAGCGGTGCGAGTCACCATGTTGCATCTTCATCTGTGAATCTGGAAAACATAGCTCCTGTGGGTAAGAATCTCAAACTTTTCACTTGTACTGGGAATACAACCTCTATTCATGGAGTAGGAAATGCCTTTATTGGGTCGAATATCAAGTTAAATAGAGTTTTACTTGTGCCTAATGCAACAAGGAATTTAGTAAGCATAAATAAACTAGTCAAGGATAATCATGTGGTTGTGATTTTTTCTGATGATGGTTGTATGGTGAAGGACAAAGCAACAGGACAAGTGTTGATGAAAGGAAAAGCAAGTCAGGGGCTCTATCCAATTAAGAGTAGCAGATCAATTATGGAAGCACATGTGGCTGAAATTTCAGAAAAGGATGAAGAATTTATTTTATGGCATTACAAATTAGGACATCCAAGTTCTAGAGTTTTGAAACAAGTTTTGAATAAATGTGATGTTGATGTTAGAGTGAATGAGAAATATGTTTGTGAATCTTGCCAATATGGAAAATCAAAGAAGTTACCATTCTCAAAATCTGAATCTCATGCTTCATCTCCTTTGGAACTTATTCATACTGATTTATGAGGACCATCACCTATACAATCAATTCATGGACATCGATTCTATATTCATTTTATTGATGATTATAGTAGATTTACTTGGATTTATCCACTTAAGCATAAGGGAGAGGCTATTGGAGCTTTTACACATTTTAAGAACTTGGTTGAAAATCAATTTACTACAAAAATTAAGGCGATTCAATGTGATAATGGATCCGAATATAAGCCTATTATACGTTTAGCTGAATCTGCCGGTATTTTTATACGACTTACATGTCCTTACACATCTCAAAATGGTAGAGCAGAAAGGAAGCATCGTCACATAGTTGAAATGGGTTTAACTCTCTTAGCTCAAGCATCAATGCCACTTGCTTATTGGGTTGAAGCCTTTCAAACTGCTGTTTTTCTTATTAATAGATTACCTACTCCTACTCTGAATGATTAGTCACCATTGATGAGTTTATTCAAGATCAAGCCAGATTATACTTCACTACAACCTTTTGGGTGTGCATGCTATCCATGTTTGAAGCCTTACAATAAGCATAAATTTCAATTTCATAGTCAAAAGTGTGTTTATCTTGGTCCAACTACAAATCAAAAAGGTTTTAAGTGCCTAAGCCCAACAGGCCAGATCTATATTTCTAGACATGTGATTTTTTATGCTAATAAATTTTCTTTTGTAACATGCTTCATTAACAGACGCAATGCTCCTAAAACACACCAATTCATAGCACCAATAGTTATTGACCAAAGACTAGCCCATTCCTCTACTTCCAATCCACAAACTTCTCATTTCTCTACGTCCTTTACGTCCAGCCCACAAAGTTCAAACCCACACACTTCAAGCCCACAAACCCAATTTCCCTCTCCAAATGCAGAATCTTTCTCTCGTCAGTCGGCATACTCTTCTTCAGATTTAGCCTACATCACAGATTCCAATTTCTTCTCCCCACTCAGTTTCACCTAGCTTAATCGATGCCGTCGCACATCCAAATACCTCAATTCCCGATTCTGAATCTGCCCATGATCAAAACATTCATCCCATTATAACTCGATCGAAGGCGGGTATCACAAAACCTCGATATCCGTTTGTTGGTCTCCTTCAGTCCGAAAATCCCTCTTCTCTTCGTCTTGCTACAGAACCTCAAAGTGTTTCAGAAGCACTTACGTCTCGTCAATGGAGACAAGCCATGAAAGAGGAATTTGAAGCTTTACAACGAAATCACTCATGGATTTTAGTACCGTACGATGGAACTCAGAAACTTGTTGATTGCAAATGGGTTTTCAAAACGAAATTTAAGGCAGATGGGACGATCCTCAAACACAAAGCAAGGTTGGTTGCCAATGGATTTCAGCAGACAGCCGGATTAGACTATGGAGAATCTTTTAGTCCGGTAATAAAGCCTACCACCATTCATCTGATTCTTACTCTTGCAGTTACATTCAAGTGGGAAATCAGACAATTAGATGTCAATAATGCATTTCTGAATGGATATCTTCAAGAGGATGTATTTATGCGCCAACTTGAAGGTTTCTACAATAAAGGGAAACCTACTCATATCTGCACATTAGTGAAAGCTATTTATGGACTCAAGCAGGCACCAAGAGCCTGGTTTGATAGGCTGAGACATACTTTGCTACAATGGGGATTTACTAATGCCAGAAGTGACATTTCGTTGTTCTTCTTACAAACCAGAACTCTCATCTCATGGTATTCATTTTAATTTATGTTGATGACATTTTGATAACTCGCAACAATTCTGTGGTAATTTAGAGATTTATAGCCAAGCTAAATTCTGTGTTTTCTCATAAGGACTTGGGTCCTTTATATTATTTTCTTGGGCTAGAAGTTTATCGAGATGCTACTGGAATTTATGTTAATCAGGGCAAGTACACATTAGATATATTAAAAAGGTTTCATATGTATGATTGTGCACCAATGTCAACTCCCATGGTTACTGGTAGACAATTTTCTGCTTCAGATGGTACTGTAATGGCAGATCCTTCCTTATATAGGAAAGCTGTTGGATCTTTACAATATTTGACAACAACTAGGCCGGACATAGCCCTTTCTGTTAACAAGTTGGGTCGGTATTTATCTAGGCCAACTGAAGTTCATTATCAAGGAGTTAAAAGGATATTGAGATATCTCAAAGGCACATATCATTATGGTTTACATATCAAGCCAGTAAAATCAATTCAGTTGACAGCATTTACAGATGCAAACTGGGCCACTGATGTTGATGATAGGAAGTCTATGGCTGGTTGTTGTGTTTATTTAGGAGGAACCTTAATTTCATGGAGCTCTAGAAAGCAGAAGGTAGTGTCTAGATCTAGTTCTGAATCTGAATATAGATCAATAGCTGATAGAGTATCTGAATTACAATGGTTGCGTTCTTTGATAACTGAGCTTGGATTGTTTCTTAAACAACCTTCTGTAATTTGGTGTGATAATCTAAGTGCAAGAGCCCTTGCAGAAAATCCAGTACAGCATGTTAGAAGTAAGCATATAGAAATTGATATACATTCCGTAAGAGATCAAGTATTGTTTGGTGTATTGGATATTCGATATGTTCCATCTTCTTCTCAGATAGCTGATTGCTTGACAAAAGGCTTGACTTATACAAAGTTCACATATTTCAGAAAAAAACTTGGTCTGTGTCCCACACCCCTTCGTTTGAGAGGGAATGTTAATGTAAAATAATATTTAGCAATATTAGTTTGTTATATACAGTTGTACACAATCCTGTAAAGATTTACATTCCTATTTCTCTCTCTACGTGTATGGCACAGATGTATTTGTAACAATAATCTGTTACTGATTCATTCTATATAAAGAGCTAGGTATGAGAGCACAATTATCTCATCCTATTCAGTATTCTCTATTTCTTATATTTTCTGTCTGGTGCTGAACTTCAACTTATATTTATCGTTAAGGATGTATAATGGGAACAGTTTTGTGTTCAATTTGTATTGACAATTTTATTTGTTGTGGTATTGTCTTAAACCACCCTGAAGAAGAAGAAGAAGAAGAAGAAAAGGAGACCCTGAAATTAACTCCATTTGTAAATATGCGCAGGACGAGGTGAATAAACTCATCAATGTGACGCTTGGGGAACGAGAGAAAGAAATTATACGTCTTTATTATGGACTGGACAGAGAGTGTCTTACTTGGGAGGACATTAGCAAACGGTGAGTCCAACGTGTAATATAGTTTCTGGATATATTATACTCGTCTAATGTTGTCATTGTCAATTGAACGCTTCCTCTTTTTCTTGAAATTTTTATTTTGCCTTATCTTTTACATATGTAATATGTCGTTTTTTTAATTCATTCACAGTTGTTGAAAGGTTCTGATATTTGGATTCCAGTATCCCTGAGCTTTCTTGATTTCTACTTAGTTTCATACCACTTGAATGCCGAATCGAAATGAGCCTACGAGGTCTCATGTTGAAGTATTTTATGTTGTAGAGTAAAAAGATCTGTTGATATCTTGAGGGAAAGAAAGAAAATTTTCTTCATGGTTCACATTCATTTTGCAGGATAGGCTTGTCTAGAGAAAGAGTAAGGCAAGTTGGACTGGTTGCATTGGAGAAGCTAAAGCATGCCGCGAGGAGGAGAGAGATGGAAGCCATGCTATTGAAGCATTAGCCTGCATTCTGGACTGGGCTCATCGCCGACATCTTAAATTGTAAATATATAGGAAGGAAGTATGTACGTAGAAATTTACTTCCTGATTCAAGATAGGTGAAAGATGGTGCAAGGAAACATTTCATATATAAACCCCATTGAAGTATTTTATGTTGTAGAGGGGGGGAAAATCTGTTGTAGAATATATTGAGGGAGAAGATATCAGGATCTCGATTTTGATTCGGAGATGGCTTTATTATCTTGATCTTCTTGGAACGTTTAAGAGGCAGAGCCACTCACTCACTATAACTATTAACTAACTATAGAAAGAGTATCTCTTTGACATTTAATTTTTAAAGGAAGTTATGTCTGACATCAGCCTTTCCTACGCCTGGACAATTAATTGTTGGTAACTGGTAATCTCGTGCACGCGTATTTTAACGATAAAAATTAGTCTTGGTTAATGCTAAATGCTTTCTTTGGGCATCAATTCTTTATTTTTACTCTTTCCGATCTTCTTTTATTTTGGGTGAAATACAAGGATTTTCCGTTTGAGGCTTAAAGTGCAAGGATTTTCTGTGTCACTCTCAACAAATATGCTTTTCAAGAGTTGAACTTGTATTTTCTTTTTTATGAGTGTGAGATCACTTATCATCTTAACTAATAGTTTATTGATTACTCTTTCTGATCTTTTTTATAAAGCATTTTTAACTATCTCAACACAACCAATGAGAAGTGGTTAAGTCATGAACCAACTATGTATGAAAATGGAAACATAAAGGCCTTAAATTTAGTCATAGTTAATATAATAAATTATATCTAAGCAGTCAGAAGGCATAATTATCAACATTTTGAATAGGAACCATCTAGGAAAAAAACTGTAATTTGTACATTACTTAATGACTTATAATAAGAATTATATAATTTTTTAAAAGCATCTTATAATAAGAATCGGAAAGAGAATATGTGAATTACAAAATGCTCAATTCACATTTTAAAACAAAATAATACCTTATGGTAAAATGCTTTTATTCTTTTTGGAGAGAGTTTTATTGCTATATTTATAAGTTTCCTTTAAATTTAGGTGATGAATTATGACTAAATTTTTTTTTTGGGTAGAAAATGGGGCAATCCATCCAAACAATCTTTATTCATCATCTAAACATGAGCGTGAGTATGAAACACCCACCAAATCCTTGAGAAGTACACTAGAGAGCCTTCTAGGGGGCACATCAAAGCAAGACAAATCATCTCCACAACCCAAACTGAAGTTTGCAAGCCAATCAGCCACAAACTTGCCTTCCGTATAGTATTTGGATGTTTCTATTAGCTTCTCTAAGCCATGAACAGAGTATTTTTTTTCTTACCTTACCTCCATTCCAAGCTTCCAACAGCATTTAGATCATACAAGAGGAATCGCCCTCCACAATGAGCTTTGTAATTCTTAGTTCCTGTTCAATTTTGAGACCATGTATTGCACCCCTCAATTCAGTCACCAATGTGTTGCATATCCCTACCTTCTGCACAAAACCACACACCCAACTCTCATCTTCTCTCCTTAATACCCCACCACACCTAGCTGCACCTGGACATCCTTTCGCTGATGCATC
This sequence comes from Inga oerstediana, assembly GCA_963210345.1. Classification (NCBI taxonomy): domain Eukaryota; kingdom Viridiplantae; phylum Streptophyta; class Magnoliopsida; order Fabales; family Fabaceae; genus Inga; species Inga oerstediana. The sequence continues at coordinate 73,178,578 of OY723406.1, forward strand.
AAAGTTTAGCATAGTTCATCCGATAGGAGGAAACACCCATTTGAATTCCTTCACATGTGTCAATCACAAAATTCAAGCTGGATGGTATAAATGGAGAAAAACTACTAGAGTTATTTGTAATCGGAAAGTACCTAATAAAGTAAAAGGGAAGTTATACCGCACTACTATAAGACCAGCAATGCTATATGGTAGTGAGTGTTGGGCTTTAAAGTGATTACATAAGTATAAATTGGGGGTGGCCGAGAGGAGGATGTTGAGATGAATGTGTGGTCATACAAGAAAAGATAAAATTCGTAATAATCATATACGTGAACGAGTTGGAGTGACCTCTATTGAAGGAAAAATGGTAGAAAGTCGTTTTGAGGTGGTTTGGACATGTTCAACGAAGGTCGTTGAATGCATCGGTGAGGAGGGTTGATCAAGCCGTATGGAGTCCTGTAAAACAAGGTCGCGGAAGACCGAAACGAACACTTAATGAGATCATAGAGGGAAACCTTTTGATTAATAATATACCTAAAGATATGGTTTTCGACAGAGCACATTGGCGTGGTGCGATCCATGTAGCCGAACCCTCCTAGTGGGATAAAGGCTTTGTTGTTGTTGTCAAACCCCTTAATATTTCGATATGCGCAGAATAATAAAGGTATAGTTCCACAGGCATACAACAATAGTACAAATATACTGATATTAAGTATAAGTTTACATACATTAGTTTTCCCTGAAGGGTTTGATAATATATACAAATTTTTGCCCAAAATATTAAAACAACTACGCACAACCAACTAGCTCCAAGTCTTGAGGTCTGCACACCTCAATTGCCCGTATTCGCTGCTTTGCCCTTGGAGCCACTAGTTCTCGTTGAAATGTTTATTAATTTGAAAAAAATGAGATTCAAATGAATCTCAGTAGTAACATACAATCGTTCATATAAAATGCAAAAAGTAAATATGTCATGCTCCATGATATGCACAATTTAATTAATAATTTGACGGCATGTACACATGTGTTAAGGGCTCAATTCCCCACTATCTATACACCTCGATTAGTTTATTACTCAACAATAAGGTAAAAGTGCCTACTCACACTAACTGCCCCTTCCTGGCAGAACCATATTGATTAATTAAATTGCAGAAGATCGCATACACAAACATATAAACATTGGCATAATGTATGAAGGATAGAGTTACTACCTTGTATCTCTTTTTAACTCAGTAAAAATGTTCCTTGAACTTCATGCAACGGCTTGGGCTATTAATCCAGTCCTAAAATTCCAAATGTACAAGAATTAGGTTAAAACCCATTCATATACTACTTTAGACACTTTCAAAGTATTTTTATTGGTTATATGAGTCTAAACTGCAAAATTATCAAAATGGTCCTAGGGACCTAGTCTGATTGTACTTTTTCCAGAAATTTTGACCTAGGCTATTCTGATATATTTTCACCCAAGGAGTCCATTTTTTACCTCGGTTTTCTCAAACTTACTTCCAAATGATAGTTTTGCCCTTGACAGCCCCAGTTAAGGGTTTTAGGGGTATTTTCATAATTCACTTTTTAAGGCTTTTCTGGAAAAGTGTTCAACATCAACCCCACCTAATTTTTCCTTCTGAACACCATGGAATCATCAGGTTATTGAAAATCCAGCTCCTTCCCCTTGGTTTAGTCCTGGCCAAAACTCATGGAAGAAAAACGGAAAATGAATTTTTTTTATTTTCAACTCCAAAAGCTTACTCATTTTTACTCCTAATCACTTAAATTAACCATTGAAACACTTAATACCTAAGATTTGAGAAAATTTGGGCAACATAACCCCTTAAAGTTAACACTTCTCAAATTTACAAATCAAAGCAAATAAGCCATAAATCCACTAACAACTTCAAGAACAACAACAACAACATAAAAAATTTGAGATTTTTGAAGTTACCTTTGGATTTCTCTTCTTCTCTCTCTCTAACCAAAATCTCTCCCTCCTCAATCCTTGATATTTTGCTTGGTAAACATGCAAATCCATGGAGAAGAGAAGCTTAGGGAAGAGATTTTACAAGCTAGAGACCAAATCACAAAGGATATCACAACTTGCCTTAGATTTTTCTCCCGCTTCTCTCTAGAAACCTTGAACTCTCTCTCTCTCTCTCTCTCTTCTTTGTGTATGCTTAGGGCCCGTTTGGTATGTGAAAAATTTGAGGAGGGAAAGGAACTTACAGAAAGGAAAGGAAGATTGTAAAGGGTGATGGAAGATGGTTGAGGGAAGATGAGTTGTTTGGTAGGAAGAAAATTGAGGGTGGAACTTGGGGGAAAACGAAAAATGCCCATTTTACTCTCAACATAAATTAATAATTATATATTAATTAAATTTATATTTCAATTCATTAATTAAAATTAGTAGTACAATAATTTAAAAATTAAATTAAATGAATAAAATATAAATTATAATTTAAATAAATAAAAAATTATTTATTTATTAATGAAATTGAAATTATTTTTTTATATGATAAGCAAATTCTGTAGAAATTTGAATTTGTAAGGCGGGAATCTTTAAAAATTCAAATTTATTAATGAAATTCGAATTTACAAGCGAGAATCCATAAAAATTTGAATTTAATAAGGAAATTCTGTAGTAAATTCGAATTTCCAGCCTTTTAATGTAAATATTTCAGGGGCATATTTGTCTTTCGAATCTTCTTGTAACCCCCTGCCGTAATTCATCAAACCAGAATCCTCCAAGACCCTTTCTCTCAATATAATTCGGCCCCAAAGTTCTACCTTCCAAAGCCATCGCTAACACATTGCACTTTCTGCGAACTCGGGCTTCTGCTCAACACAATTCTTAAACATATCATACTCATTGCCTTGAGCTTTTGCTCAGTGTAGTTCTCAAACACATCCAATTACCATGCTTCTGCTGTACACTCTGAGGTCTTCCTCCTCATCTTTGCTTTCACAATGTCAGGGTGATTTAATAGGAGTCTCATAGGAATGTCCCACTACACCTGACCACACTCACAATATGTGCCAAATCTTGGTCTAATTCAACTTGAATCATTCAGAGCCATAACCAACACATTGTTAAGAGCCCATACTCCCAACGTCCTCATAGTTCTACTCTACGATTTAACGTCACGGCAACTGCTCTCTACGGTTCATTATCACGACGGATGCACACTAGGGTTTATTGTCACGACAGCTTTCACAACATCATAGAGTCAATCCCCCGTATACTACTACCCTAGCGGAACGATCCTCTGCCATGGGAACCCCCCATACAGCCGCAGGTAAGAGACACACACAAATAGCCTTTCGGTCCACTAAGACACATCCCTCGTATTCCACCGCCCCGAAGGCACGGTCCTCCTACTGAAACACCGATGGGCCGTAGGTGATAAACACACACAAATAGCCCCTCCGATCAGATGTCACCGTAAGCAGCCCTCTCCGATCAAGACTCCCCATAGGTAGCTCCCTCTGATTCGAATCCTCCGTAGATAACTTTCTCCCTATACCAGATTAACTACCAGCACCCTTAAGATGCCTGATATATGCTTCAATTCATTTTGGTTCTCCTCCTAAGTACCCCAACCATCCAGGTCAACTCATATTCCTAAGAAGCAGCCTAGCTATTGAGTCTGATCCTTGGATCACAACTCAACTCTCAAAGTCTCAACCTCAATTAAACCAGAAAATCACTTTCCTCATTTCCACATAACATCATTAATTCCCACACAAGGTCAAATATCTCTGCCAGCCTAAGGCACATTGGTCCCCTAGGTCTCATGGCCTTTGGACACACCAGTCCACTATAACATCCCTGGCATATATTATCATATAGCCTAAGGTCTCCAACCCAACATCTAGGCTTATCATGACACCTAGGATCTTACTATCACATAACCTGGAAATCATTTTCCTCCGTACTCTAATCAAATGATAGGTCTGATTACCTCCCTTATTAGGTCTACACACTTGATTCTAGGATGAACCATTTTGTCCTTTACTCTCCAAATGATTCACCGCGCAACACCATAGCAAATGTATACACATAGTCCACAAATCTCATATATCCATAATAACATATCTTACATGTGTATACACACAACTATCACAAATCTTCTTTTACCACCAAGGCAGAGATCTAAGGGAGCTATCTTAGCAAATTCCCATACTTGCCAGGAACAACAGCTCTGATATAAAAAATGTAACCCCTTGCCGTAATTAATATCTGGATTATGCAATTAAAGTGAAATAGAGACCAATAACAATCAAATAACATTTTCAAAATCATTTATAACATGGTCTCACATTCACTCTTCGAATATAATTACTACACGAAGATACATCACATTTAAATATATCAGAGTACACATAATAATTCCCGACCAACCCCATGTTCCATACATTGATCAAAGCCTTACAGGGCATAATCACCCATACAAGCTCTCATACGGGAATTACAGAGTACTCATTCCAAATATACATTCCAATCTATCATTTGAATATATACTTCCAAACATATACAATTACCAACATATAATGATAACCAACTACCAATGCACTTGCCTATAAGGAAACCTAGCCGCCCTTGGTTGCTTGCTCCATTTTGATCCACTTGCCCTGTCTACACTATTGGTACGGGAGGGTGAGATTCTGGGGAATCTTAGTAGGAAAACAATACCAATATGCATGTAAGAGAAGTGTTTAATGTAATATCCCGAATTTTGAAACTTGAGGCTAGAAAATAAGCCTGAAATAAGTGGATTGCTAAGCCCCGGTTTAGCAAGATCCCAAATTGTGATTAAGGGTTAATAACTCCAAAAGTGGAGGTGATTAGTGATAAATGAACACTTTTGGAGAAGATGATATGAAATGTGATTCGTATGTGTTGTGAGTAGCGTCAAAACCCTATATTTAAGTTCAATTATGGATTAACCCATAAATTGACTTAAAATAAAGGGGAGGGAGCATTGTGAAAGAAAAGGAATGAGAAAATGAGTTGGTGGTGACTTAGTGTAAATTGTCGTAATCAGGGGCAAAACAGTAAAGTTACCAACCAATTGATCGGTTATCGAAGAGGAAGCTCATTGGTAACTAAAGATCAATGGTTGAGATTGATTTTGATGAGATTATGAGGGGGTAAAATCCTATGTGTGTGTGCCTAAGTAAGCTCATGAAGATTGAACAAGGTGGTGACAAGTGGCACAATGTGAACCCTTAATTTAGTCAAAGTGTCAAAACACTCTTCCCTCTCTCCTCTCTTCTTTAGGTTGGCCAAGAGGCCATTTTTGGCTAAAAAACTGATCTCTTTCTCCCCCCCCAAAGCTCCCATGGTCATCCCAGGTAAGGGAAGAAAGAGAAATGCAAAGGTGAGTGTTTGGTTGGTTTAATGTCCTCTAATGCTCAAATACCCTTCTTTAAAGTTGTTCATAGTGATGAGAGCTTCATTGCTATGGTTTTAAATTTGTGAGAGGTGTATGAGAGTTTGAAGAAATTGGAAAGTGGAGGAATCAAAGAATTGGCATTGGGAAGAGGAATATGTGAGTATTTGATGACTATTGACCTAATTATTGTGGTTATTGGTTGAGTATTATGAATTGTGAATTTTGTCCTGATTTTGTGGTATTTTCGTGTGGAATGTAAATGGTGGAATTGGATGTTGTTTTATGTTGAAAATGGTGTCATGCTGTGGTGTTTAATCATTGGAATTGATTTGAATTGGATTGGACACATTGGTTGCAAAACTGGAAATGTTGTCCAGTGTGAATTCTGTCTGGGCAATCTTCTCATGTGGACGTTTTGACTAGGCAAATGATGTCAGAAAATTATGAAACTTTTTGGTCTTAAATTTCACATCCCAAGCTTCAAAATGGATACATAATTTGTGCCATTTCATTTTGGGAACTAAGAGATATGACTGTCCAAAGTTTGGGATTGAAAATGAACACTGTTTTGAGGCAGTAGTGGATTTTGGGGAATTCTGTATTTTTGTGGTGATTTCCAATAATGACCCATATTTTTCCTATATAGAGGACTTGAATAGCTTTTCATTTTGCTTTGGAATCACCTCATTTTTATCTTTTTGGAATTAGTTATGATTTTTGGAAGTTCAGCCAAGAAACAGCATTTTCTTGGCTGCGGCCAAAAAGATTATGGGCCGTGGCCAAAATGTTTCTGAGCTATTTTTTGCCGTGGTTAGTGGGTTTGTGGGCCGCAGCCAATCCCCAAAAATAAGCATTTTGGACTTTTAAAAGGTGATCTTTGGTCAAGTGTTTCCCAAGCCTTTAGGTATGTGTTTAGGCTTTGATTAGCCACCTAAAGGTCATGAATGGTAACCAACTTTAAGTGTTATGAAGTTGAGTATTTGGAATAAAGAATAACCCTATGTCCTTGCTTTGGTTATAGGGTTGATATTCGTTCTGATTGTGAGTATGCGGGGCTGGAGCATACATGGAAAGAGTGTAGGGAACTTACCTCTTTTGCATGCTTTAATATTTGTGTTTGTGTAATGATGCATGTATTGCTTTGCTTGATTATATGAAACTGTTGGAAATTATGCCCTAAGGGCAAATCATTGTACTTTGAACATTATTGTTTTAATGAAATTTCTCCATTCTGTTATCATATTATTTGCATGTTAACTGTGATAATTGTATCCTTGGATAATTCATAAAGATTGTCCTAAAATGTCCCTGGTCGGTCATCTATGCGGGAGCAGAGATGAAACAAGATCAGTATGACTTTGGTAAGATATGGAGATACGAATCAAAGTCTTAAGCACTTGTAAGAGTACAAGGTGCTGGACCGACCCACTATGAGAAAGCTATATGGATCAAGTCATAAGCTTTTCTCATGTATAACCACGTCACAATGCCCTTAGACCTGAGGTCATCATGGATTCCTACATAAGAGTTGCTAAGCTTTGAACTAGTCAAAAGTCACTTTTGACCGGGTGATGATAAAGGCTACGATCGGGCTTGGTGGTTTTTCATGAAGAGGAATATGAAAGATCAAGATGGAATTTGTCCCTCACATTAGTAGAGAGATATTACTGGGCCCCTCGATGAGTGAATCTGAGAAATGTATGGTCATACTATGATGAAAGGAGTTTCTGACTCTGTTATCAGGCTACTCAGGAATCGAGAAAGTAATGGTCAAGAACAAGAGGATGACATTATCCATGCCTTATCCTTGATCGATATATCATGTGACAAAAGGGACGTGACATGGTTGTATGACAGGTTGCATCGTGATAACGATCCTCATATGAATTGGGTAGTCGTAATGTCTTGCTAGAGGCCGCTTGTTACTTTTGGGTTAGTATAGTTATTGGCCCACTGTCAACTTCATATGGGCCTACAGGGTCACACACAAGAATGGCCCAACACGAGATAATGTTTAATTTAGGGTGGACGAATTTTATATTTATATATATATAATATAAAATTCATTAATAATATTATATAGATATATATATTTTCGAAATATATATCTTATATATATATATGTATATATATATATATTATATGATATTATTATATTGTGTTAGTTTTAAATTTAATTTATTAAGATATATTAAATTTAATAACTAACATGATAGAGATATATAATCTCAGATTTAATTTATGAAGATATATTAAATCTAATGGCTCTTTATTTGGATTAAATAAATAGGTTAAATTAAAACTGTTGGACAGATTTAATTTAAACTGAATTTATTTAATTAGCTCATCAAGATAATTAATTGTTAATTAATTTCAAAATTAATGAAGATTAATTTTGAAATTTGAAAATAGCCCTCATAGGTTATAAACTTGATAGAGTAGATATATTTATATGCACATGAGAATTGAGAGCCGCAAGTGAAACCCTAGGAGACATTAGAGGCGCTAGCATGCAGTCTCGGTTGGAGAGTATTCGTGTGGATACCGGTAGAGGGAGCGGACCTGACGTGTTGGCTCCTAGAGATCGTGAAAACTCTGAATCAAAAAGGTATGAATCCTTCCAACTTGGTTTAAACGCCGTTGATAGATCCTCGATTAGGATCGGTGAAAATTTTTAAAATTCTTCCGCTGTGCCTACCGATTCTAACAGAAACATGTATGAATGATTGTAGCTTTGTTTCTAGTTATGCTATGGCCATGAGTATGTTGTTAAAACATTGAGCATACAGATATGTCATTGTGTGAGCATGAGTTATGTATTGCAAGCATGTCATGCATTAAATACTTATCTTACATGCATATTGGTATTTATTTCCTACTAAGATTCTTTCAAATCTCACTCTCCCCTATCAACATTTTAGACAGGGAAGGAAGAGCGAGGATGGAGCAAGTAGTCAAGGGCGGCTAGGGCTCCCATTGGAGTTTGGTTTTGATAGTTGGTTATCATAAGTGGGATGATTTGTATTCGTATTTGGATATGGATTATATGTATTGTGAAATGTATATTGGATATATGTTTAGATGAGAATATTTCATTGTGTTTTTGGAATGAGCATTTGGGTATTTGTATATGTATTTAAGGAGAATTGTGTAATCCCCATTTGAAGAATTGTAATGGGCAATTGTGCCCTGTGTATCTATGTAAAGGTATGAACTTGGGAGTTGCCGGGATGATATTGTTATGCACTTTGATATTTGTATAAATGTGATATTCCGTGTAACGTAATTGTATTCGAAATTTGAATATGAGACCAGGTGAAAAGAGATTTGAAATGTAGTTGTGAAAACCCTATCGGAAAGATGGGATTTTAAATGAGTTTTAATTGTTATTGGTCTCTATTTCACTTTAATCGCGTATTTTGGATATAATTACGGAAGGGGGTTACATTTTTTGTATCAGAAAGTGATAACCCGAGAGTAATGGAAACTTTGATAGAAGAGGAGCACTCGAGTGGAGAAGACCTCACTCGAGTGACAGCTTAACACTCGCAAGTGTTAAGGCATACTCTTGAAACTTGACCACGAGTGACAACCTGAGACGAGAGTTCATGGTGTCAAATACACATGCACTCGAGTAAGAGGAGGCTCACTCGAGTGAGAACTCACAACACTTGCAAGTGAGACTATACTCTTGCCTCTACACATGGAAGTGCGACATAAAACTGAAAGCAGAAAGCGAAAATGCACTACAGCACTCGAGTGAACCCATCCTCACTCGAGTGATGTTCATCCCGCACTTGAGTGAACTCTAGATCACTTAAGTGATGCTATCAAAAATCAGAAAACGCAGAACACTGATAGCACTTTCCAAACTTTCCCCAAGTGATTCCAATAGACCCAAAACCTTAACCAAAGCTATTCCCACAATAAAACACCCAAGGAAACCATCAAAACTACCAAATTTCTATTTCATTATCATGCTTTGGTTTTGGGCAACATCAACATCAAAATTTCAAACTTACCAAACTTAATTATTCAATCCCAAATCCCTTTCTATCTATCCAAATACATTCCAACCATACCAATTTCATGCCAATAACATGCCATACTCCCAATGACACTCATTTTCGAATTTAAGGCTATAATTACCAAAAGTTCCAAACTTCATCAAATGGCATGAAACATAGATAGAAAGGTTTGAATCACCTACCTCTTCATCTTTTCCAAAGACACATCTTGATTCTCTAACCTCTAGATTTTCTTGATGTCATAAATCAACACCAATGGCCAATCTATAACCACCAAAATGAAGCTCTCAACTCAAAGAACAACTTTATAGAGGAGAGTTTGAGTAAAGAAGAACATTAGCATACCTCAAATGCAAGCTTTTCTTTCTCCTTTTCCTTCAACAATGGCCGAACAAGAGAGAGAAGAGAGAGATGAGAGTGATGATGATGAAGCAAGCTACCCCCATCCCTCTATACTTGTGCAACCGAAAAGGAGGAAGAGGGAGAGAGAAGAAATGATTTTAATATTCTCATTTGACTTTTCTCACTTCCTTGCTTCATCTCTTTTTGCCACATGTCTCCACCTCATTGGTTTTCATAAAATAAGCAACCAATTAGCCATTCTAATCCTTCCATTAGCCATTTAATCACACTTAGCTAATAATTAATTTTTCTATTAATTACTAACTTATAACCAATAGTTCCATTCTTTCAATTTTCTTGATTATGGTACTTTATTTAAAATTGCCACAAAACACATAATTATTCCACTTTAATTTAATAATTATCATTAGCCCTTAATTGAAATTTGGGGTGTTACACTTCCTCCACTGAAGGAACTCAAGATCCTACTAATTTTGGTGGGATCTCATCTTCCCATGAATAAGAGAACATTGGTGGGCCCGAAAACTTGAGTTCTTGGGAAGATTGGGCCAAATTGCGTACCAAATGAGGGAACTTGTGCATGTTCTCTTCCCTTCCCAGATCTTCCTTGTACCAAACAGGCCCTTAGTCGTCCAAATGAGAAGGGAAAAAGATGAAGGGAGGGTTAACATATCTCCATAATCCCTTATTAAGTTTATTACAAGAAAATAGATTTATGACATAAAGTATGACATCACACTTGTACTTGAGTTTATCCTTCTATAACTTGTTGTCATAAAGTTCAATTAGAATTAAACTAATCTTTCCCTCTCTTGGCTCATAAAAATGACGCCTAGCCCGCCTCTCACAACCCAAGTTTGGCTTCATTTTATTTGCTTTAGCTACATGTGCATAATATGTAACATTTGGATCCAATTAAACATGTGCTCGTCTTTTCTAATTTCACATTTAATTCCCTTGATTTATTTGACCAAGATTGTTCCAAATATATATTCCCTTTTATTTTTCTTAATTAATTGAAAAATAATTACTCTTGTGCTTTATTAGCAAAATTATGATTTTGACATTATATTATTAAATTAATTTCTTTCTTCTTTTCCTTGGCCAAAAGTAACTTTTATATTAGGCTAAATATTATTCTCTTGTATTCCTCTACTTGGGCCTCAATATTGGGTTCTTTGAAAAACTCAAGAAGTAATTCTATAATTTGTTCTAACCCAATTTCTCATGAACATGAAAATTTACTAACTTCATAAATTTCAAGTTCAAGAATATTCATCATTTCATTCAACAATTCAAATAATTAAAATACATTTTGGTGAAGGAAATTTGGGGTGTTACAGTTCTCCCCCATTTAAATAAATTTCATCTTCAAAATTTACTACACATACACAGCCATAAACTCTAGGCAACGCTTTCTCATATCTTCTACCATTTCCCATGTGGCCTCTCTGGGAGAATATCCCTTCCAGATGACTTTGACAAACGGGATGCTCTTGCTTCTAAGCTATTTCTCCTGCGGATTGATGAATCATTGATAATCAGACATTAACAATAGCAGATCTTACTAAAAGAGTAAGCAATCCATGGTAGCTCGTTAAATGGAATTCTTAGTTCATTAGAGGGATATATAATGCTCATGTGTTTAGGCAAATCATTAATACCCATTTATTTACTCAAGGTGCAGAAGATAAAATAATATGGGTGGTAGTGCAAGAGGGACATACACTGCCAAGCAAGGCTTCAATATCCTAATCAAGTAGACCACTTCTTCTCAACTAAGGTAGGTATTCTTATAGGAAAATCTATGGAAAGTTCAGCTTGCATACAAGTATTTGCTCTTCACATGGAAATTCTTGAAAGCTTCACAGTCAATTGGATTAATTTGCAAAGCTCATCATCTTAATGTGTTATCTTTATGCCTATTTGGATGCCAAGATGAAGAATCTCTGGATTATTTATTTTTTCTTTGTCAACTCAGTAGAGTTGCATGGTTTGGGGCTTTTCATATTCATGGCTAATCTAATACATCAACAAGGTGTTGTAACATAGGTAAAAGTTATGATATCTTCTATAAAATTCAAGGACAATAACACTTGGAAACAAATCATTATTTGTCTAAATCTGATTTGGAGGAAAAGTAATCAAGTTGTACACTCAAAGGTTAAAATAGATCCTCATTCTATGACGAAGGAATTCATGGGTATTTCTCACTATCTGAGCTATACCTACAAGTGGTCAAATCCAATTCTTTGTAACTCCTCTTCTATTTTGATCAATATTAGCTACCCTTCTAATCGTTCTTGCAAGTTGCAAGGATGGACTATTTGGGCCAGAAAGATTAAGCGAATGAAAACTTCTTCCTTCATCATAAATGTTAGCTATTTTAGGAGTTTGATTCATAATCTTGTCTGGTGTAAATAATCTAGTTTCCACATCTTCAAATTTCTACCTCTTATCCCTTTGGAAAATATTGACTAAGATAATGAACTACAGTTGTTTCATGGAACTTGCTAAGGGATTTGGTCAAAGTGATGAGCTTCAAGAAGATTCCTAGTCAAGACAAATTGTTGTCTCTTATTCTCTCAAATGTCATTGCAACATATATTATTTTCTTGACTTACATGTTTTGCTGGTTTTTATATATATATATTTCAGACAACATATCTTTATTTCTGAACTTTGACGCCTATTATAAAATGGGAGTATATTATGTTGTATCTTTGTATTTTTAATATATATTTTTTTATTAAAAAATGTCCCTAATTTTTGAAAAATTAATGAATATAGTGAAATAAGTAATTTAATTTTAAAAAATAAGAATGAATAATAATTTTTATTTCAAAAAATTTCTTTTTTTTGATTACATCGGCGACCAGGATCGAATCCGGATGGGGGAGGGGGGAGAAGCGCCTAAAGGCGCTTCGGTGACCATCGCGCCTAAAGGTATTGGTTATTTCAAAAAACTTCTATAACACAAAATACTACTGAAAGATTAGTGGGATCCAAAAAGGGCTTATGTTGGAATGGGCCTCCGTCAAATGGTCCTCCGGCCCTGATTGACCCAAGTGTTCTTCAACGAAAATTGCTCTGAAGAGTCAAAAGAATTAGGCACCCACAAATACTCAGGTTCTCCTTCAGCTTCGGCCTCCCCTACTTTTCGTCCCCACCACCATCTTCGCTGACGTCCACCGTGCACCGCCAGCTTCTTCATCCCATGACGCTGATCCCTCGCACATCCTCCTTCCCCAGTTCATATTCACGGACGGAGGGCATCACCGACGAGTCTCACTGGTTCGAACTGTCGTGCGCCTCTCTCCCTCCGTCCCTCCCCCACTGAACGGCGGCCTCTCTTTTCCTCACCCGCGACGAGTGTGTCTTCATCTCTCATCGCCGTAAGATTCGTTCTGTTGAGCTGGTTGTTGAAATCTGAGCTTGAACTAAATATCTGGGTTGTTACTACATGTTCAGACTGTTAGTTCATATCTACTTGAAGCGCCCTAGGCTGTTGTAGAGATAAATTCATTGTATCCTCAGGTTACACAATTCTGCTTCATTTTACTTGCTGGTATTGTGCTTTCTATTAGAATTATTGAGTGATTTGACTATTCATAATCTAAATTTCTAGTTTAGTGAGCTATTGAGGTCATTTTCATGTTTCTAAAACCTGGTCTGAGTCATTCACTTGAAGCGTCCAAACTGAATTAGTGTGTGTATTCATGTTCTGACTTGACAAATTGTGAAACTATGGTATAGTGGCTAGATAAAAATTGATTTCTTGTTGGAATGTGCGAAGATTTGGTGGCTGTAATAGTTTTCAAGCATGCTAGATTGTGTGCACATAAAGTGTCTGGCGAAATGCCTGAAAGAAAGTAGAGTTACAAGTGAGTTGTAAGGTAACTTTTATGAATATTGTATTTGATATACTTGGAAGCTTGTGATGTTTTATATGGTATAGTGGCTGGAATGAGTTCTCTTTGCGTGTTAAGTTCATTCATTAATGAATAATTGAGCTTTATGTTATATGTAAGAATTATGTGTGAGGCTAGAAGCTTGTTGGACATTCTTGGTATGGGTCGTGGGATAAAGTATATTCTAAGAGTGGGAAGCAGGTCCAAGGGCGTGCTAAAGGAGTAAATTGAGTATATGCGAGAAGAAAGGATTGAAAGGCCTAAAGAAATTGTAATCTGTCTGAAACCTTGGCTGCTGCCGTCCACTTGAAATTTGAAGAGTAATCTGTCAGTGCAAACATGTCAATAATGCTTGCTGTCCTATTCATGTCTTGCTAATGCTTGTCCTATGATCCATAATGTGCTTTAATCACTTTGTTTTTTGCTGATTATATGATCTGCTGGATGTTTATGAAACATTATGCTCTCTTCTGTTGGTTAAGTGTTTTTTTTTTGGGGAATGCAAGTGTAGTTTCAATTTTCAAATTTGAAAGTGTTGATAATCTTCCCATTTGGTTTGATGTTTATTTAAAGAAATCATCTGTTAGAATAACATGAAATGAAGCCCTGTGTGTCGTATTCCTTTTTCTAGAATCTGTTTGACTTTATTTGTTACTGTTTTAGTTGATCAGTTCCAGCACATCTTCATTCTGCTTGATGTCTACTTGAACACAAAGCATCTTGACGCCTACTTGATTTTGTTATTTACAATTCTTATCTTACAAACAAAGCATTCCTTGATATGCAGACTGATGTATCGGACTTTTGTATTACATTTACAGACAGCAGTGGATCCAAATCTGGCCAGTTTCACACCTTTGTATTTGTAGCAGTCGTTGTTGGAGCTTGCATAGCTGGTTACATATTCTATAAGTACAAATTCTAGGTAAGTAAGAGCTCATTTAATTTAAAATGTTTGTTAAGTTGTTGAGTAGAAGCTCAGGAATAATTTTAGGCTCCTTTGCGCTGGACTGCTATAATCTCTAAACATTCCCCCACGGTGGTTTAGTGTTGGTTTGGTTTCACTTTTGAAACCATGATTTCAAAAGTGAAGTAGCCAAACAGCCCTTCAAAATCCAAAATTGCTTTTAACCCTCAAAACCGTGGTTTGGGTTAAGGTGCCCAAACACTCTCAAATTTTCCACAATTATGGTCTGGCATGAAAACCATGGTTTTCCAAAAGCTATTTCCCCCCTACCTTTTCAAAAGCTATTTTCTATAATCTATTATCTAAAATAACTTTTTTTACTTTTTCTCCAGAAGCTATTCTCTGAAAGCTAATCCAAATACACCCTTATTGTGATTGGGTTTTAGTGGTTAGGGTTAAAGTTTAGATTGTGGTTGGGTTTTAGGGGTTAGGGTTAGGGTTGAGCAAGCCATCAGTGAACTAGGTGTATTTGCTTATATCATATGATGGCTTGCTCAATGCTAACCCTAACCCCTAGAACCACTGTGGGGTCTTAGGTTATTGTTTTACCTCTACGTGCTTATATCATATTGTTTTTGAAGTCTACTAACTGGATTACAAATATCCTGAAACAAAATATTCTCTAGTTACGTTAATTTGAAGGTCAAACACTCGTAGCTGTGATATTTTGTATGAGAACCCTAATATGTATGAATCAACATGGGACATTAGCTTTTGGTTCAATTAACATGTTCTAATTGTGACTTGTGTCAAAATTGTTTGAAGAAGCTTAACTGAATGGCTTTTTGACAGATTTAGATGTGTTTATATCTCTGAAGAGAGCTCACCTAGATAATGGCCTCGAAAGCTATTTTGAAGAGGAGAAGACTGATCGATCATTTTGTCAATATCTGTGCACGTTCAATCATAAGTTCTCAGTGGCATGTTATTTCCGTAGAAAATTTGAATTCAAGTCTTCTTCAAACCTCTTATTTGAATGCGCCTACAAATTTCAAGCACATAAAAGATAATGAAAGAATATCATTGCCCAAAGAGGAATCCTTCAACCTCTCTGCACTGGGACAACATAGACAAAGATGCTATGAAATAACAAGATCTGTTCCCTCTGATTGTAGATTGGTATTGAATACTCTGATACGTAGTAGATGCTTGTCACAATCCTTGCATAGTTTTTCCACTGCAGCTGCTAAACAACCTGAACTGGGTAATGATGATGAGAAAAGTGAGGAAATGGTTGCTAAGAAGAGGAAAGAAGCATCTCCAGAGGAGTGCGATCAAGCTGTTGAAGGTTTAAGCACTGCAAAAGCTAAAGCAAAGGCAAAACGGTTGCAAGAGCCTCAAAAAGTTGTTCAAAAATTTTTAAAGCGATTGTGGGCTGTGATTTTGGGGATTGGTCCTGCTTTTAGAGCTGTAGCATCTATGAGCAGGTTGGGATCCTTCTTTTGTTTGGCATCTCTAGCATAATTATCATCCGTTAATATGTGATAATGTATATGTATGTTCTGCCAATCCTTACTGCAGGGAGGACTGGGCCAAGAAACTGGTTCATTGGAAAGGGGAGTTTCTATCAACGTTGCAACACTACTGGTTGGGTTTCAAGCTGTTGTGGGCAGATGTGAGAATCAGCTCAAGATTGTTGTTGAAACTTGCTGGTGGGAAGAGTCTCTCTAGAAGGGAGAGGCAACAACTGACACGGACTACTGCTGACATTTTTAGGCTAGTTCCTTTTGCAGTTTTCATCATAGTTCCCTTTATGGAATTTTTGCTTCCAGTATTTCTGAAGTTATTCCCCAACATGTTGCCATCTACATTTCAAGACAAAATGAAAGAACAGGTGCTGATAGTGCTGGGTATAACAAATTCTGTATGGCATTTGTCTGATTTTTGCAACGTTTTGGGGGGTTTCTTGATTTGTTATTTCCTGTATCAACGTTCTCATTGCAAAATGTGAGTTAGGACTTGAAAAACTATATATGATGACATAATATTTGTGCATAGTTGTCAATTGTTTTCCCAGCCCTATTGTGGTGTTGAATTTGTTTTGTCATCTTGACCTTTTCATCAATACATTACTAATGGAAGTACGGATTTTATAACCATGCCACAACTGAGGCCTGTACTGTGCACAGTTTTGAAGTGCCTATTTAGAAGATAGTTAGAAGGACATATTTCAAACTGATGCCTATGTTGCGCTAATCTGCATTTCCATATATCAATTTGCATGATCATTGCCAATATATGCTCCACGTTGTCTGTAAAAATGGTAGCCGCTGATGATGATAACCCTGTTTGAATTTATTTCCCGATGTGCAATAATGTTTACAATGTTTATATTGACTTTTACTAGGTTGTATCAATACATACACTTTGAGCCTCTTTTTGGAGTTTACATCAGTATTTTGAGGCTTTGTGATTGGGTTTTGCATGATCAGTTTTACAGTGTTTGGTCCATTCATGTGCTCAATGTGTAGGAAGCATTAAAGAGAAGACTCCATGCTAGAATAGAGTATGCAAAGTTCCTGCAAGATACAGTCAAAGAAATGGCAAAAGAAGTTCAAAACTCACGAAGTGGAGAAATAAAACGAACAGCAGAAGATCTTGATGAGTTTTTGAACAAGGTCAAAATCTCAGTTCAAAGAATAATTCATACTTATCCTGTCCACATATTTCCCTTTTCTCTATAACCCTTGTTAACTTTATACTTCTGTGCAGGTTAGAAGAGGTGCCCGTGTCTCTAATGATGAAATTCTAGGCTTTGCTAAGTTGTTTAATGATGAGCTTACTCTAGATAATATTAGCAGGTGGATTTCATAACTTTGATTTATTTTAACATATCGTATTTTTAAGTTGTGAGGTGGTCTGATGAATTCTACTGGCTTTCTACTGTTTTTAGGCCACGATTGGTCAATATGTGCAAGTACATGGCAATCAGCCCTTTTGGGACTGACGCATACTTGCGTTACATGCTACGAAAACGGCTACAGAGGTAATAAGCATCCACTCATATTAGGAGCAATCTTGTTCATGCATGAGTGTGGTCTCTTCTGTGATAGCTTATACGTCCTCTTCAAAAAAAGTAGATCAAATGGGAATAATATACCGTAGAGCTGGCTCATGCCTTTAACTTTTAACTGATGCATGACCTAGTTTGAGCCCTCACACTTTTCAATTGGAAAAGTAAAAATTGGAAAATCAACTTTTGTCCAAATTGGAATTTTTACTAACTTTAGCCCTAAGATATAACGAAGAAATCTAGAGTTTGTCATGCTGGGCTGGTTCATGCTCATGCATCTTGGTCATGTTTGATTAGGAACATATTTCCGCTAAATGTCTATTTCACAATAGTTATTTTCTAGTTAACATTAATGTTAGAATTTTAAGTGACAAGAATGCATCAGAATAGTTCACTATTTTACCTTTTTTATTGTCGATGTTCAGTCATAGCAAAAATCCATAAGACTCCATGATGGTATGCTTTACATGCGACGGGTTCTTTTCTTTTTGTTTTTTCTCTTTGGATTAGGATTAAGGAGGATGATATGTTAATTCAAGCAGAAGGTGTGGATTCCCTTTCAGAAGCCGAACTTCGGGAAGACTGTAGAGAGCGAGGCATGCTTGGGTTGCTATCTGTTGAAGAAATGCGCCAGCAGGTTTTTTTCTCATGAAAATTTTGTGCTTCCTTTCTTATGAATGTAAACCTCACTATCAAATTGTTATTTTTCTCATGCAGCTGCGGGATTGGTTGGATTTATCACTGAATCACTCTGTACCCTCATCTCTTTTGATACTTTCTAGGTAATTTTAAGGCTTCCCCACCAAAAACAAACGATAATTAGTAAAACCCTACCGAGTATATCCATCCTGAAGTCTTGCATAATACTCTTTACAGGGCATTTACTGTGTCTGGGAGGTTGAAGCCAGAAGAAGCTGTTCAGGCTACGCTTTCTTCTCTTCCTGATGAAGTGGTAGATACTGTTGGTGTTACTTCTTTACCCTCTGGGGATTCAGTCTCAGAAAGGAGGAGGAAATTGGAGTTCCTTGAAATGCAGGAAGAACTTATTAAGGTGTATTAGACTTTTTTGGTTCCCTTCACTTGTTTGATTTGAAGCTTTGATTGTTGCATTAAAATATCAGCATTTTTCTGTTTGCTCAGTTACTGATATTGCATTAATTTATCTGTTAGTAGTTACTATAGCTAGCATGTGCTGATATTCAAAAAAATATAGAATTCTTTCAAGATACCGAATTATTGTTTGATTCCAATATATTGTTACTTAATAATTAACAATCAATAATTAGTTAAAACGTTTAGTTTCCAATATTGCTCAAATTAATCTGTCTAGACATACTGAGCATTTAAGGTACAGAAGCACTGCACTAATTAATTAGGTTAAAGCCTCAGTTCGACCATTTTAGATGAACAGAGTTCCCCTCAAGGTTTAGGGTTTAGGTGCCTTTAAGTGACTCGGCTTTGAACAAATATGAGTTTCCAACAATGTAGGAGGAGGAAGAAAGAGAAGAGGTGGAGCAAGCAAAAATGGAGTCCAATTCTGGTCAAGACAATATGGCCTTGAAAGAGAGAAATATTTCCACAGCTTCAGAAGCACATCAACTTGCTAGAGCTAGGGCATTGGAAAAGCAAGAGCAGCTGTGTGAACTCAGTCGTGCGTTGGCTGTTTTAGCTTCAGCATCTGTGAGAATTTGTGTTCAAAAGCGTTTGATTGTCTCAATACAGCTAACTGCATTTTCTCATCTATAATACATACTTATATTTGTATATGTTTTTCTTTCATTCTGATGGCAGTCAGTTAGCAGAGAGCGTGAAGAGTTTCTGAGGCTTGTTAATAAAGAGGTATGGTGGTGGAACTTTTTTACATCTTTTACACCCTGCCCTCAACATTCTATCTTCCTTTTCTTTTCTTTTGTGTTTTTTTGGTATGCTGAAGTTTCCACATGATTTTGAGTAGCAAGTTTGAGAGAAAACTTGTGAGTTCAGAGTTTCAGGAAAAGCTTGAGTTGTAAAGTGGTTCTTTCTATTCAAGTGTTATATATATAGGATACAAAGAATCCAATGTCAATTTTATAATAAATGTTCTCTTTCACCAAGGAAAATCTGCCTTCAAGCTGGAGCATATGAGTCACATGCTTGCAGTTTGTTGTTATATATGTAGTTGATTTGGGGACCCTGGGGTGGCTTGCTGAGTTTGTCTATTAGCTGATCATTTGAATTTACAAACTTGGCAGCAATGGACCCAAATTGAATCTTCTCTCTCACAAATGGCAATCAATCTCAACAAGTTTGGTTCTTCCGTTGAATATTGGATTAGAAAGGATATGCATGGCTACGTAGATTTGCACAAAACAATCTTATCTGTTTGATGCTTACAAATCTCAAATCTTGAAGTTCACATATTGTGAGAGCCATGGCATGATATTATGCTATGACACTAGATTCGCTAACTTTTTGTTTCTTACTTTTCCAAGAGATTAGGTTAATGTTACCCTTATCTTTATATAGCCAACCTTGCCCTAGAGTTCATTTGACGTGTCTGTGGCCGTTAGTTAGTTGTTAACTGGCCGTTAGAGTTATTAGTTAGTTGTTAGAGTTGGTTGTGATGAGAGTTGGTTGTGAGGCAAATATTAAACTACAAATAGATTGGTATCTCAGTTGTATAATCGGATTATGAATGATATGAATTACTCTGTTTCTCTTCTTTCCTCTTCCCTCTCTTGGTTTCTCTCTCTCTGATCGGTTTCTCCTTCTTCTCTTCTTCTTTTGCCTCTTCTCTCTCGGTTTCCCTCTCTTTTCTATATTCTTCTATAATTACCTAACAGAATTGACCTACTACATTTATAGTAAAGGAGATATCTGGATGAGTAATGATAAGGTAGTTGAGTTTTCAAATGAAACCTTGATATCTTCCTGGATTTGCATGAGGTACCCCCTATTTGGTATTCAGATCCATGGCAGCATGGACTAGTTTACAAAATAACAATTCTGTTTCAACCAGTATGTGTCAGGCATATTTTCTGTGATATAGCAACCTTTGTTCAAGTTTGAGCAACTTTAATCCCCAGAAATTTCCCATATTGGTAGCTTGAAAAGTATGGAACAAATGCTGGTTGTGTTGAAGAATACCCTTATCATCATTTATAGTTGCTTGACTGAACTTGTGTAGGAAGTTTTACTCACCACTGAAGCCACTAGAGTTGCATGTGACTGATTCTGAATCTTGTAAATGCCTCCATCATTCGTCCCTTTGAGCAAAATTCCCCCATATCCTTTACCTTCATAAGACACTTGTCAAGCCGAAGAATTGACTTTGATAGATTATGTTTAAAAATTGTATTCTCATGGTGTCTTTAGAAATTCTTTGGTCAAGTTGGATGGCAACCTATCTATTTGAAAATTTATAATTAAACGTGGTCCATTTGGATATTTGAATCTTAATTGATATGGGACTCTCCTGAACTTGGATGGTACATTTGATTTGTATGGTTCCAGATAGAGCTTTATAACAGCATGGTAGGAAAAGATGGTACAACTAACGGAAGAGATGCCGTGAAGGCATATAAAGCTGCACGAGAGGAAAATGAGCACAGTACAGAGTTGGATGAACGGGAGGAGGTGTCCTCGGCACTCATAGAGAAAGTAATGTCTACATATCATTTTTTGTCCTGATAAACTGTTAAAACCAACTGGTCATTTGTGCTTTTGTAAATGACAAAACTCCTTCAGGTTGATGCTATGCTCCAAAATCTTGAGAAGGAAATAGATGATGTTGATGCAAAAATAGGTGATCGTTGGAGACTGCTTGATAGGTTTGTACTTGCCCTTTGTCTAACCCAAAAGCTTGAATTTTTAAGAGAAGGCTTAACCATTCTTGAATGGCTGTGTTAATATTTGTTATATTCCTTTGCTTGAAGTGTGGGTAACCCACAGGCTTAGAAGTGTAAATGGATTGATTTTTATATAAGCTTAGCTTGTCAAGAGTTTCAATATGACTCACTTATATTTAAATGAATAAGCTTGATCAACATGTGCTGGCTCTCATGGTCAAACTGATTGAGCTTGAAAAAATTGGATGTTAATCTTAACAATTTTGCAAGTATGAACCATAATTTGTTTAAAAGTAAGGAATATTTGTTGCATGGAAATTAATTCGTTTAAACTAATGGAAGTATCAAGTAAGTAACTTTTGATCTTATGGTCATAAAGGTTCTGATAGTATGTGTATTTTTCCCCTCTTTTTATTGACATAATCAACCTAGTAATGTTGCCTTCTCAAAGGCCATGATCACTGCTGGCACCGCTTTCCTGCTTATAGGAATATTTAATGTGTATTTTTTCCCTCTTTCTATTGACAGTATTATTATTGACTATTTTGCAGAGATTATGATGGGAAAGTTACTCCTGATGAGGTAGCAGCAGCTGCAATTTACTTGAAGGATACTTTGGGCAAGGAGGGAATTCAAGAACTCATAAGCAACCTTTCTAAAGATCGAGGTCTGTCATCTTGCTCTTGTATTGTTTAATGATTACATCCATTGTCTGTCCTCAAGAATTTTTTTCAGTAAAAGATGAAAAGCAAAAAGGAAAAAGCTTTGTAATCTGAATGTTTTTAGAATTGGGAATTGGGGTAGAGAAGAGAAGAAGCTTAGAGGGTTGAAGAAGAAAATTAGAGAGATTAGAAAGAGAGAAGATAAAGGTAGAAGATGCTGAATAATACTCTGAATCCATTAACATGCAAAATCTGTCAAATACAATGGGATCATGTCTTATTTATAGGCTAGAGTGACTTAATGACCAAGCCAAGCTATAACTAACTAATTAACTAATTCTAACGGCTAGCTCTAGCTAACTGACATTAACTAACTTTTAAGTCTTTATTGCATTTAACCTATCAGACCTGATGTCACATCAATACCACCAAACAGAACAGAACCTGAAACCTCGGGCTACAGACCTGAACCTTAACTAGAAAATATTGAAACCTTGCCAAACAAAACTGAATCTTCATCATTGAGACCTATAGCGACTGAGATGAGATTCTATTTTGACTTGTAGTCATTGTGTATTCAAGTTCATTGTCAACATTGATTGTAAACAACAAACCCCCCCCCCCCCCCCCAAAAAAAAAAACCCGCCTGCCCGCACATGCACAATAAGAAAAAAAGGACTCCCTGTCTCCGTATCTTTAGTTGAATAATTTGGTTATAACCATTGCATTCATGTGTGTTGATGCAGATGGGAAAATTTTCGTGGAAGACATTGTCAGACTGGGCAGTTGGAAAGATGTCAATGCGGCTGAAGATGGGACTACGTAGAAAGTGACATGTTCCACCTTCTGATATATCTTGGCAGGTTACCTCCTTCCTTTTAAAATGGCCCAGGACTGACGTTTGGAATCATTATTCTTGTTTTCATTGTATACGTACGTGGTATAAGTGGAGCTGCCACATGAAGAATTTAAATCGTCTGCTTTCTTGTAAATTTGTAGTGGCTGGTGAATCAAACAATTGTATAAACCTTGTAGCTTCATGGCTTTTTTGACTATCTGAATGCTTCGAATGAATATCAATACATATTTTCTCATTTGAACATAAATAAACGTGTTTATTGTGTCATTTTGATCAAGTACCCAATGGGCAATGTAGTAGAACTACAATATGGTCCTTGTAGTTTCTTTACAAGGCCCTTGTGGTTTTACATGATTTAAGTCAGGTCCATATAGTTTTGCCCTTTTATAAGCCCTATTTAGTTTCACTTAATTTTAAATAAAGTCCATGTTTCAGGTGATTGATAAAAAGAGAGAAACAAAAAATGATTAGTACCTGGTTAAAAATAAGGTGAAATTATAAGGATTTGATTAAAAGAAAAATAATTACAAGGACTTGATAAACAAACATGTGAAACAATAGCGATTTGATAATAATACTATAGGGACCTGATTAAAAATCAAGTAGAATTCTAAGCACGTAAATTTTAATTTTTCCAATTATATGCTACTTTTGACCCTTAATATAAGAGTTAATTGACTAATTTGAGTAGTTTAAAAAAGTTAGTTATATTAGTTATTTGTAACAAGTACAAGTTTATTTTTTAAAAAGCTATATTTACTCGAACTTGCTTTTCTTGATTTTTTTCAACCCACTCTCATCCTTTTACCTTAAAACTACAGAGTTTTGGGGCCAAATGCAGTAAGGAGAGTACCTTTTTTTTTTTTTTTAATTTTTATAAATATCAATCACCCTAAAATATTTTTTGGTAGATCATACACTAATTTTTAGCACACTCACTATCTTAAAATATTTATTAGTGTCACCCAGTATCTAATACCTGACACTTTGAACTACGTTCCAATAGATACTAGGTGCCAATAAAAAATATTTTAGGGTATTGAGTCCCTAAGTGTACTAAGAATTAGTTTAAGATACTTAATTTTGCTAAAACAATACTGTAAAGTATCATTTGTTTTTTTGATAATGGTGCAACCAGTACCTGGAACTATTTTTGAGGGTACAATTAGCATTCTAAAGTATTTTGGATTGGAATTTTGACCTTAAAGTAATAAAATTAGAGCAGTTGTGACCCTTTAACAACATGTAGGCAAATATCCATTTATTCCCTGCCGCATTAATATTTTTTTGGACACATCATTCTTTAAAATGGCACGTGTTATTTAAAAAACACAGAGAAAACTTGACCCCGAACCCTTGAAACCCAGACCCTGAACCCCAGACCCAAGACCCCAGACCTTGAAATTCAAACCCCAAACCCTAAATGCCTAACTCTAAACCCTCACTTGTCATTTTTTTCCCTTTGTCTTTTTTTGTATTGACTTCTCATATCAATTTTCTTCTTTAGTTTGTAATGCTAACTTCTCTTATTTTGTTTATCTTTTCTTGTGCTCCATTTTTGTCCTATCACTGCTCTATTTTTTTTATTTGTTCTCTTAAACCCCTTTTGTACTTGTTACTAGGATGTTATATTGTTGCCATTATGATTATCTTCTTCCATTGGTGTTGCGATGATATAACCAGTAGCAGTTGTGTGTTGTGTAAACTATAAGATAAGGAGGTATGCATCCTTCATCTCTTAACTTGATATGTATTATTTGAAGCTTGAACTTTAATTCTCCTCCCTTTCTATTGTGGTTCAGGATGACTTGATTTGGTGTGTTTTTTCTTCTTTTCTAACATTGCATCCCATCCTTTTTAACCCATGCTGTGTGAGTCTTTTAGAGCCTCCTCAGACATTTAAGTTCATTGGTAAACTGTGTGAGATTAATGGAGTCTCCTTAGGAATACCAATGGGGTTTGTTTAAGTTTTCTTTATGAAAAGGAAGAAAAATGATTTTAACACATTTTTATATATGAAAATAAAATGGAAAAACTATCCTTTTATGAAAATAAATACGGTTTAGGGTATAGGGTTTGGGGTTAGGGGTTTAGGGTTTAGGGTTTAGGGTTTTAGGGTTTAGGGTTTCGGGTTTCGGGTTCGGGGTTCGGGGTCTCGGGTGTAGGGTCTAGGGTCTAGGGTCTGGGGTCTGGGGTCTGGGGTCTGGCGTCTGGGGTCGGGGTCTTGGGTCTGGGGTCTGGGGTCTGGGGTCTGGGATCTGGGGTCTGGGATCTGGGGTCTGGGGTAGGGGTTTCGGGGTAGGGGTTTGGGGTTTGGGGTTTGGGGTTCGGGGTTCGGGGTTCGGGGTTCGGGGTTCGGGGTTCGGGGGTCGGGGGTTCGGGGGTTCGGGGGTTCGGGGGTTCGGGTTTCGGGGGTTCGGGTTTCGGGTTTTAGGGGTTTCGGGTTTTAGGGGTTCGGGTTTTAGGGGTTCGGGTTTGGGGTTCGGGTTTGGGGTTCGGGTTTGGGGTTTCGGGTTTGGGGTTTCGGGTTTGGGGTTTCGGGTTTGGGGTTTCGGGTTTGGGGTTTAGGGTTTGGGGTTTAGGGTTTAGGGTTTAGGGTTTAGGGTTTAGGGTTTAGGGTTTAGGGTTTAGGGTTTAGGGTTTAGGGTTTAGGGTTTAGGGTTTAGGGTTTAGGGTTTAGGGTTTAGGGTTTAGGGTTTAGGGTTTAGGGTTTAGGGTTTAGGGTTTAGGGTTTAGGGTTTAGGGTTTAGGGTTTAGGGTTTAGGGTTTAGGGTTTAGGGTTTAGGGTTTAGGGTTTAGGGTTTAGGGTTTAGGGTTTAGGGTTTAGGGTTTAGGGTTTAGGGTTTAGGGTTTAGGGTTTAGGGTTTAGGGTTTAGGGTTTAGGGTTTAGGGTTTAGGGTTTAGGGTTTAGGGTTTAGGGTTTAGGGTTTAGGGTTTAGGGTTTAGGGTTTAGGGTTTAGGGTTTAGGGTTTAGGGTTTAGGGTTTAGGGTTTAGGGTTTAGGGTTTAGGGTTTAGGGTTTAGGGTTTAGGGTTTAGGGTTTAGGGTTTAGGGTTTAGGGTTTAGGGTTTAGGGTTTAGGGTTTAGGGTTTAGGGTTTAGGGTTTAGGGTTTAGGGTTTAGGGTTTAGGGTTTAGGGTTTAGGGTTTAGGGTTTAGGGTTTAGGGTTTAGGGTTTAGGGTTTAGGGTTTAGGGTTTAGGGTTTAGGGTTTAGGGTTTAGGGTTTAGGGTTTAGGGTTTAGGGTTTAGGGTTTAGGGTTTAGGGTTTAGGGTTTAGGGTTTAGGGTTTAGGGTTTAGGGTTTAGGGTTTAGGGTTTAGGGTTTAGGGTTTAGGGTTTAGGGTTTAGGGTTTAGGGTTTAGGGTTTAGGGTTTAGGGTTTAGGGTTTAGGGTTTAGGGTTTAGGGTTTAGGGTTTAGGGTTTAGGGTTTAGGGTTTAGGGTTTAGGGTTTAGGGTTTAGGGTTTAGGGTTTAGGGTTTAGGGTTTAGGGTTTAGGGTTTAGGGTTTAGGGTTTAGGGTTTAGGGTTTAGGGTTTAGGGTTTAGGGTTTAGGGTTTAGGGTTTAGGGTTTAGGGTTTAGGGTTTAGGGTTTAGGGTTTAGGGTTTAGGGTTTAGGGTTTAGGGTTTAGGGTTTAGGGTTTAGGGTTTAGGGTTTAGGGTTTAGGGTTTAGGGTTTAGGGTTTAGGGTTTAGGGTTTAGGGTTTAGGGTTTAGGGTTTAGGGTTTAGGGTTTAGGGTTTAGGGTTTAGGGTTTAGGGTTTAGGGTTTAGGGTTTAGGGTTTAGGGTTTAGGGTTTAGGGTTTAGGGTTTAGGGTTTAGGGTTTAGGGTTTAGGGTTTAGGGTTTAGGGTTTAGGGTTTAGGGTTTAGGGTTTAGGGTTTAGGGTTTAGGGTTTAGGGTTTAGGGTTTAGGGTTTAGGGTTTAGGGTTTAGGGTTTAGGGTTTAGGGTTTAGGGTTTAGGGTTTAGGGTTTAGGGTTTAGGGTTTAGGGTTTAGGGTTTAGGGTTTAGGGTTTAGGGTTTAGGGTTTAGGGTTTAGGGTTTAGGGTTTAGGGTTTAGGGTTTAGGGTTTAGGGTTTAGGGTTTAGGGTTTAGGGTTTAGGGTTTAGGGTTTAGGGTTTAGGGTTTAGGGTTTAGGGTTTAGGGTTTAGGGTTTAGGGTTTAGGGTTTAGGGTTTAGGGTTTAGGGTTTAGGGTTTAGGGTTTAGGGTTTAGGGTTTAGGGTTTAGGGTTTAGGGTTTAGGGTTTAGGGTTTAGGGTTTAGGGTTTAGGGTTTAGGGTTTAGGGTTTAGGGTTTAGGGTTTAGGGTTTAGGGTTTAGGGTTTAGGGTTTAGGGTTTAGGGTTTAGGGTTTAGGGTTTAGGGTTTAGGGTTTAGGGTTTAGGGTTTAGGGTTTAGGGTTTAGGGTTTAGGGTTTAGGGTTTAGGGTTTAGGGTTTAGGGTTTAGGGTTTAGGGTTTAGGGTTTAGGGTTTAGGGTTTAGGGTTTAGGGTTTAGGGTTTAGGGTTTAGGGTTTAGGGTTTAGGGTTTAGGGTTTAGGGTTTAGGGTTTAGGGTTTAGGGTTTAGGGTTTAGGGTTTAGGGTTTAGGGTTTAGGGTTTAGGGTTTAGGGTTTAGGGTTTAGGGTTTAGGGTTTAGGGTTTAGGGTTTAGGGTTTAGGGTTTAGGGTTTAGGGTTTAGGGTTTAGGGTTTAGGGTTTAGGGTTTAGGGTTTAGGGTTTAGGGTTTAGGGTTTAGGGTTTAGGGTTTAGGGTTTAGGGTTTAGGGTTTAGGGTTTAGGGTTTAGGGTTTAGGGTTTAGGGTTTAGGGTTTAGGGTTTAGGGTTTAGGGTTTAGGGTTTAGGGTTTAGGGTTTAGGGTTTAGGGTTTAGGGTTTAGGGTTTAGGGTTTAGGGTTTAGGGTTTAGGGTTTAGGGTTTAGGGTTTAGGGTTTAGGGTTTAGGGTTTAGGGTTTAGGGTTTAGGGTTTAGGGTTTAGGGTTTAGGGTTTAGGGTTTAGGGTTTAGGGTTTAGGGTTTAGGGTTTAGGGTTTAGGGTTTAGGGTTTAGGGTTTAGGGTTTAGGGTTTAGGGTTTAGGGTTTAGGGTTTAGGGTTTAGGGTTTAGGGTTTAGGGTTTAGGGTTTAGGGTTTAGGGTTTAGGGTTTAGGGTTTAGGGTTTAGGGTTTAGGGTTTAGGGTTTAGGGTTTAGGGTTTAGGGTTTAGGGTTTAGGGTTTAGGGTTTAGGGTTTAGGGTTTAGGGTTTAGGGTTTAGGGTTTAGGGTTTAGGGTTTAGGGTTTAGGGTTTAGGGTTTAGGGTTTAGGGTTTAGGGTTTAGGGTTTAGGGTTTAGGGTTTAGGGTTTAGGGTTTAGGGTTTAGGGTTTAGGGTTTAGGGTTTAGGGTTTAGGGTTTAGGGTTTAGGGTTTAGGGTTTAGGGTTTAGGGTTTAGGGTTTAGGGTTTAGGGTTTAGGGTTTAGGGTTTAGGGTTTAGGGTTTAGGGTTTAGGGTTTAGGGTTTAGGGTTTAGGGTTTAGGGTTTAGGGTTTAGGGTTTAGGGTTTAGGGTTTAGGGTTTAGGGTTTAGGGTTTAGGGTTTAGGGTTTAGGGTTTAGGGTTTAGGGTTTAGGGTTTAGGGTTTAGGGTTTAGGGTTTAGGGTTTAGGGTTTAGGGTTTAGGGTTTAGGGTTTAGGGTTTAGGGTTTAGGGTTTAGGGTTTAGGGTTTAGGGTTTAGGGTTTAGGGTTTAGGGTTTAGGGTTTAGGGTTTAGGGTTTAGGGTTTAGGGTTTAGGGTTTAGGGTTTAGGGTTTAGGGTTTAGGGTTTAGGGTTTAGGGTTTAGGGTTTAGGGTTTAGGGTTTAGGGTTTAGGGTTTAGGGTTTAGGGTTTAGGGTTTAGGGTTTAGGGTTTAGGGTTTAGGGTTTAGGGTTTAGGGTTTAGGGTTTAGGGTTTAGGGTTTAGGGTTTAGGGTTTAGGGTTTAGGGTTTAGGGTTTAGGGTTTAGGGTTTAGGGTTTAGGGTTTAGGGTTTAGGGTTTAGGGTTTAGGGTTTAGGGTTTAGGGTTTAGGGTTTAGGGTTTAGGGTTTAGGGTTTAGGGTTTAGGGTTTAGGGTTTAGGGTTTAGGGTTTAGGGTTTAGGGTTTAGGGTTTAGGGTTTAGGGTTTAGGGTTTAGGGTTTAGGGTTTAGGGTTTAGGGTTTAGGGTTTAGGGTTTAGGGTTTAGGGTTTAGGGTTTAGGGTTTAGGGTTTAGGGTTTAGGGTTTAGGGTTTAGGGTTTAGGGTTTAGGGTTTAGGGTTTAGGGTTTAGGGTTTAGGGTTTAGGGTTTAGGGTTTAGGGTTTAGGGTTTAGGGTTTAGGGTTTAGGGTTTAGGGTTTAGGGTTTAGGGTTTAGGGTTTAGGGTTTAGGGTTTAGGGTTTAGGGTTTAGGGTTTAGGGTTTAGGGTTTAGGGTTTAGGGTTTAGGGTTTAGGGTTTAGGGTTTAGGGTTTAGGGTTTAGGGTTTAGGGTTTAGGGTTTAGGGTTTAGGGTTTAGGGTTTAGGGTTTAGGGTTTAGGGTTTAGGGTTTAGGGTTTAGGGTTTAGGGTTTAGGGTTTAGGGTTTAGGGTTTAGGGTTTAGGGTTTAGGGTTTAGGGTTTAGGGTTTAGGGTTTAGGGTTTAGGG
This sequence comes from Inga oerstediana, assembly GCA_963210345.1. Taxonomy (NCBI): domain Eukaryota; kingdom Viridiplantae; phylum Streptophyta; class Magnoliopsida; order Fabales; family Fabaceae; genus Inga; species Inga oerstediana. The sequence goes on from OY723406.1 coordinate 73,208,189, forward strand.
TTTAGGGTTTAGGGTTTAGGGTTTAGGGTTTAGGGTTTAGGGTTTAGGGTTTAGGGTTTAGGGTTTAGGGTTTAGGGTTTAGGGTTTAGGGTTTAGGGTTTAGGGTTTAGGGTTTAGGGTTTAGGGTTTAGGGTTTAGGGTTTAGGGTTTAGGGTTTAGGGTTTAGGGTTTAGGGTTTAGGGTTTAGGGTTTAGGGTTTAGGGTTTAGGGTTTAGGGTTTAGGGTTTAGGGTTTAGGGTTTAGGGTTTAGGGTTTAGGGTTTAGGGTTTAGGGTTTAGGGTTTAGGGTTTAGGGTTTAGGGTTTAGGGTTTAGGGTTTAGGGTTTAGGGTTTAGGGTTTAGGGTTTAGGGTTTAGGGTTTAGGGTTTAGGGTTTAGGGTTTAGGGTTTAGGGTTTAGGGTTTAGGGTTTAGGGTTTAGGGTTTAGGGTTTAGGGTTTAGGGTTTAGGGTTTAGGGTTTAGGGTTTAGGGTTTAGGGTTTAGGGTTTAGGGTTTAGGGTTTAGGGTTTAGGGTTTAGGGTTTAGGGTTTAGGGTTTAGGGTTTAGGGTTTAGGGTTTAGGGTTTAGGGTTTAGGGTTTAGGGTTTAGGGTTTAGGGTTTAGGGTTTA